>OW796099.1:6058620-6735248 GCA_941860345.1 Chrysodeixis includens | reverse complement strand
CGATTTTAACGATTTTAACGATTTTAACGATTTTAACGATTTTAACGATTTTAACGATTTTAACGATTTTAACGATTTTAACGATTTTAAACGATTTTAACGATTTTAACGATTTTAAAGATTTTAACGATTTTAACGATTTTAACGATTTGAACGAGATGAACGAAATGAACGAAATGAACGAAATGAACGATTTGATCGAAATGAACGATTTGAACGAAATGAACGAAATGAACGATTTGAAAGAAATGAACGATTTTGACGATTTTGACGATTTTGACGATTTTAACGATTTTAACGATTTTAACGAAATTAACGAAATTAACGAAATTAACGAAATTAACGAAATTAACGCAATTAACGAAATGAACGAAATGAATGAAATGAACGAAATGAACGATTTGATCGATATTAACGATTTGAACGAAATGAACGAAATAAACAAAATGAACGAAATGAACGAAATGAACGAAATGAACGAAATGAACGAAATGAACGAAATGAACGATTTGATCGAAATGAACGAAATGAACGAAATGAACGAAATGAACGAAATGAACGAAATGAACGAAATGAACGAAATGAACGAAATGAACGAAATGAACGAAATGAACGAAATGAACGAAATGAACGAAATGAACGAAATGAACGATTTGAACAAATTGAACGATTTTAACGATTTTAACGACTTTACGGATTTAAACGATTTGACGGATTTTACGGATTTTAACGATTTTAAACGATTTTAACGATTTTAACGATTTTAACGATTTTAACGATTTTAACGATTTTAACGATTTTAACGATTTTAAAGATTTTTACGATTTTAACGATTTTAACGATTTGAACGAGATGAACGAAATAAACAAAATGAACGAAATGAACGAAATGAACGAAATGAACGAAATGAACGATTTGATCGAAATGAACGAAATGAACGAAATGAACGAAATGAACGAAATGAACGAAATGAACGAAATGAACGATTTGAACAAATTGAACGATTTTAACGATTTTAACGACTTAACGGATTTAAACGATTTTACGGATTTTACGGATTTTAAAAATTTTAACGATTTTAACGATTTTAACGATTTTAACGATTTTAAAGATTTTAACGAATTTAACGATTTTAAAGATTTTAACGATTTTAACGATTTTAACGATTTTAACGATTTTAACGATTTTAACGATTTTAACGATTTTAACGATTTTAAGGATTTTAACGATTTTAACGATTTTAACGATTTGAACGAGATGAACGAAATGAACAAAATGAACGAAATGAACGAAATGAACGATTTGATCGAAATGAACGATTTGAACGAAATGAACGAAATGAACGATTTGAACGATTTTGACGATTTTGACGATTTTGACGATTTTGACGATTTTGACGATTTTGACGATTTTAACGATTTTAACGACTTTACGGATTTTAACGATTTTACGGATTTTACGGATTTTACGGATTTTAACGATTTTTAACGATTTTAACGATTTTAACGAGTTTAACGATTTTAACGATTTTAACGATTTTAACGATTTTAACGATTTTAACGATTTTAAAGATTTTAACGATTTTAACGATTTTAACGATTTTAACGATTTTAACGATTTTAACGATTTTAAAGATTTTAACGATTATAACGATATTAACGATTTGAACGAGATGAACGAAATGAACGAAATGAACGAAATGAACGAAATGAACGATTTGATCGAAATGAACGATTTGAACGAAATGAACGAAATGAACGATTTGAACGAAATGAACGATTTTGACGATTTTGACGATTTTGACGATTTTAACGATTTTAACGATTTTAACGAAATTAACGAAATTAACGAAATTAACGAAATTAACGCAATTAACGAAATGAACGAAATGAATGAAATGAACGAAATGAACGATTTGATCGAAATTAACGATTTGAACGAAATGAACGAAATGAACGAAATGAACGAAATGAACGAAATGAACGAAATGAACGAAATGAACGAAATGAACGAAATGAACGATTTGATCGAAATGAACGAAATGAACGAAATGAACGAAATGAACGAAATGAACGAAATGAACGATTTGATCGAAATGAACGAAATGAACGAAATGAACGAAATGACGAAATGAACGAAATGAACGAAATGAACGAAATGAACGAAATGAACGAAATGAACGAAATGAACGAAATGAACGAAATGAACGAAATGAACGAAATGAACGAAATGAACGAAATGAACGAAATGAACGAAATGAACGAAATGAACGAAATGAACGAAATGAACGAATGAACGAAATGAACGAAATGAACGAAATGAACGATAATGAACGAATGAACGAAATGAACGAAATGAACGAAATGAACGAAATGAACGAAATGAACGAAATGAACGAAATGAACGAAATGAACGAAATGAACGAAATGAACGAAATGAACGAAATGAACGAAATGAACGATTTGATCGAAATGATCGAAATGAACGAAATTAACGAAATGAACGAAATGAACGAAATGAACGAAATGAACGATTTGATCGAAATGAACGAAATGAACGAAATGAACGAAATGAACGAAATGAACGAAATGAACGAAATGAACGAAATGAACGAAATGAACGATTTTAAACGATTTTAACGACTTACGGATTTTAACGATTTTACGGATTTTACGGATTTTACGGATTTTAACGATTTTAACGATTTTAACGATTTTAACGATTTTAACGATTTTAACGATTTTAACGATTTAAACGATTTAAACGATTTAAAGGATTTTAACGATTTTAAAGATTTTAACGATTTTTAACGATTTCAACGAAATGAACGAAATGAACGAAATTAACGCAATTAACGAAATGAACGAAATTAACGATTTGATCGAAATGAACGATTTGAACGAAATGAACGAAATGAACGAAATGAACGAAATGAACGAAATGAACGAAATGAACGAAATGAACGATTTTAACGATTTTAACGACTTTACGGATTTAAACGATTTGACGGATTTTACGGATTTTAACGATTTTAACGATTTTAACGATTTTAACGATTTTAACGATTTTAACGATTTTAAAGATTTTAACGATTTTAACGATTTTAACGATTTGAACGAGATGAACGAATGAACAAAATGAACGAAATGAACGAAATGAACGATTTGATCGAAATGAACGATTTGAACGAAATGAACGAAATGAACGAAATGAACGAAATGAACGAAATGAACGAATTGAACGAAATGAACGAAATGAACGAAATGAACGAAATGAACGAAATGACGAAATGAACGATTTGATCGAAATGATCGAAATGAACGAAATTAACGAAATGAACGAAATGAACGAAATGAACGAAATGAACGAAATGAACGATTTGATCGAAACGAAATGAACGAAATGAACGAAATGAACGAAATGAACGAAATGAACGAAATGAACGAAATGAACGAAATGAACGATTTTAACGATTTTAACGACTTTACGGATTTTAACGATTTTACGGATTTTTACGGATTTTACGGATTTTAACGATTTTAACGATTTTAACGATTTTAACGATTTTAACGATTTTAAACGATTTTAACGATTTAAACGATTTTAACGATTTAAAGGATTTTAACGATTTTAAAGATTTTAACGATTTTAACGATTTCAACGAAATGAACGAAATGAACGAAATTAACGCAATTAACGAAATGAACGAAATTAACGATTTGATCGAAATGAACGATTTGAACGAAATGAACGAAATGAACGAAATGAACGAAATGAACGAAATGAACGAAATGAACGAAATGAACGATTTTAACGATTTTAACGACTTTACGGATTTTAACGATTTTACGGATTTTACGGATTTTACGGATTTTAACGATTTTTAACGATTTTAACGATTTTAACGATTTTAACGATTTTAACGATTTAACGATTTAAACGATTTTAAACGATTTAAAGGATTTTAACGATTTTAAAGATTTTAACGATTTTAACGATTTCAACGAAATGAACGAAATGAACGAAATTAACGCAATTAACGAAATGAACGAAATTAACGATTTGATCGAAATGAACGATTTGAACGAAATGAACGAAATGAACGAAATGAACGAAATGAACGAAATGAACGAAATGAACGAAATGAACGAAATGAACGAAATGAACGAAATGAACGAAATGAACGAAATGAACGAAATGAACGATTTGAACAAATTGAACGATTTTAACGATTTTAACGACTTTACGGATTTAAACGATTTGACGGATTTTACGGATTTTAACGATTTTAACGATTTTAACGATTTTAACGATTTTAACGATTTTAACGATTTTAACGATTTTAAAGATTTAACGATTTTAACGATTTTAACGATTTGAACGAGATGAACGAAATGAACAAAATGAACGAAATGAACGAAATGAACGATTTGATCGAAATGAACGATTTGAACGAAATGAACGAAATGAACGATTTGAACGAAATGAACGATTTTGACGATTTTGACGATTTTGACGATTTTGACGATTTTGACGATTTTAACGATTTTAACGACTTTACGGATTTTTAACGATTTTACGGATTTTACGGATTTTACGGATTTTAACGATTTTAACGATTTTAACGATTTTAACGATTTTAAAGATTTTAACGATTTTAACGATTTTAACGATTTGAACGAAATGAACGAAATTAACGCAATTAACGAAATGAACGAAATTAACGATTTGATCGAAATGAACGATTTGAACGAAATGAACGAAATGAACGAAATGAACGAAATGAACGAAATGAACGAAATGAACGAAATGAACGATTTTAACGATTTTAACGACTTTACGGATTTTAACGATTTTACGGATTTTACGGATTTTACGGATTTTAACGATTTTAACGATTTTAACGATTTTAACGATTTTAACGATTTTAACGATTTAACGATTTAAACGATTTTAACGATTTAAAGGATTTTAACGATTTTAAAGATTTTAACGATTTTAACGATTTCAACGAAATGAACGAAATGAACGAAATTAACGCAATTAACGAAATGAACGAAATTAACGATTTGATCGAAATGAACGATTTGAACGAAATGAACGAAATGAACGAAATGAACGAAATGAACGAAATGAACGAAATGAACGATTTTAACGATTTTAACGACTTTACGGATTTAAACGATTTGACGGATTTTACGGATTTTAACGATTTTAACGATTTTAACGATTTTAACGATTTTAACGATTTTAAAGATTTTAACGATTTTAACGATTTTAACGATTTGAACGAGATGAACGAAATGAACAAAATGAACGAAATGAACGAAATGAACGATTTGATCGAAATGAACGATTTGAACGAAATGAACGAAATGAACGAAATGAACGAAATGAACGAAATGAACGAAATGAACGAAATGAACGAAATGAACGAAATGAACGAAATGAACGAAATGAACGAAATGAACGATTTGATCGAAATGATCGAAATGAACGAAATTAACGAAATGAACGAAATGAACGAAATGAACGAAATGAACGAAATGAACGATTTGATCGAAATGAACGAAATGAACGAAATGAACGAAATGAACGAAATGAACGAAATGAACGAAATGAACGAAATGAACGAAATGAACGAAATGAACGATTTTAACGATTTTAACGACTTTACGGATTTTAACGATTTTACGGATTTTACGGATTTTACGGATTTTAACGATTTTAACGATTTTAACGATTTTAACGATTTTAACGATTTTAACGATTTTAACGATTTTAAAGATTTTAACGATTTTAACGATTTTAACGATTTGAACGAGATGAACGAAATGAACAAAATGAACGAAATGAACGAAATGAACGATTTGATCGAAATGAACGATTTGAACGAAATGAACGAAATGAACGATTTGAACGATTTTGACGATTTTGACGATTTGACGATTTTGACGATTTTGACGATTTTGACGATTTTAACGATTTTAACGACTTTACGGATTTTAACGATTTTACGGATTTTACGGATTTTACGGATTTTACGGATTTTAACGATTTTAACGATTTTAACGATTTTAACGATTTTAACGATTTTAACGATTTTAACGATTTTAACGATTTTAACGATTTTAAACGATTTTAAAAGATTTAAACGATTTTAACGATTTTAACGATTTTAACGATTTTAACGATTTTAACGATTTTAAAGATTTTAACGATTATAACGATATTAACGATTTGAACGAGATGAACGAAATGAACGAAATGAACGAAATGAACGATTTGATCGAAATGAACGATTTGAACGAAATGAACGAAATGAACGATTTGAACGAAATGAACGATTTTGACGATTTTGACGATTTTGACGATTTTAACGATTTTAACGATTTTAACGAAATTAACGAAATTAACGAAATTAACGAAATTAACGCAATTAACGAAATGAACGAAATGAATGAAATGAACGAAATGAACGATTTGATCGAAATTAACGATTTGAACGAAATGAACGAAATGAACGAAATGAACGAAATGAACGAAATGAACGAAATGAACGAAATGAACGAAATGAACGAAATGAACGATTTGATCGAAATGAAACGAAATGAACGAAATGAACGAAATGAACGAAATGAACGAAATGAACGAAATGAACGAAATGAACGAATTTGATCGAAATGAACGAAATGAACGAAATGAACGAAATGAACGAAATGAACGAAATGAACGAAATGAACGAAATGAACGAAATGAACGAAATGAACGAAATGAACGAAATGAACGAAATGAACGAAATGAACGAAATGAACGAAATGAACGAAATGAAACGAAATGAACGAAATGAACGAAATGAACGAAATGAACGAAATGAACGAAATGAACGAAATGAACGAAATGAACGAAATGAACGAAATGAACGAAATGAACGAAATGAACGATTTGAACAAATTGAACGATTTTAACGATTTTAACGACTTTACGGATTTAAACGATTTGACGGATTTTACGGATTTTAACGATTTTAACGATTTTAACGATTTTAACGATTTTAACGATTTTAAAGATTTTAACGATTTTAACGATTTTAATACGATTTGAACGAGATGAACGAAATGAACAAAATGAACGAAATGAACGAAATGAACGATTTGATCGAAATGAACGATTTGAACGAAATGAACGAAATGAACGATTTGAACGAAATGAACGATTTTGACGATTTTGACGATTTTGACGATTTTGACGATTTTGACGATTTTAACGACTTTACGGATTTTAACGATTTTACGGATTTTACGGATTTTACGGATTTTAACGATTTTAAACGATTTTAACGATTTTAACGATTTTAACGATTTTAACGATTTTAAAGATTTTAACGAATTTAACGATTTTAAAGATTTTAACGATTTTAACGATTTTAACGATTCTAACGATTTTAAACGATTTTAAAGATTTTAACGATTTTAACGATTTTAACGATTTTAACGATTTTAACGATTTTAACGATTTTAACGATTTTAACGATTTTAACGATTTTAAAGATTTTAACGATTTTAACGATTTTAACGATTTGAACGAGATGAACGAAATGAACAAAATGAACGAAATGAACGAAATGAACGATTTGATCGAAATGAACGATTTGAACGATTTGAACGAAATGAACGAAATGAACGATTTGAACGATTTTGACGATTTTGACGATTTTGACGATTTTGACGATTTTGACGATTTTGACGATTTTAACGATTTTAACGACTTTACGGATTTTAACGATTTTACGGATTTTACGGATTTTACGGATTTTAACGATTTTAACGATTTTAACGATTTTAACGATTTAACGATTTTAACGATTTTAACGATTTAACGATTTTAACGATTTTAACGATTTTAAAGATTTTAAACGATTTTAACGATTTTAACGAATTTTAACGATTTTAACGATTTTAACGATTTTAAAGATTTTAACGATTATAACGATATTAACGATTTGAACGAGATGAACGAAATGAACGAAATGAACGAAATGAACGATTTGATCGAAATGAACGATTTGAACGAAATGAACGAAATGAACGATTTGAACGAAATGAACGATTTTGACGATTTTGACGATTTTGACGATTTTAACGATTTTAACGATTTTAACGAAATTAACGAAATTAACGAAATTAACGAAATTAACGCAATTAACGAAATGAACGAAATGAATGAAATGAACGAAATGAACGATTTGATCGAAATTAACGATTTGAACGAAATGAACGAAATGAACGAAATGAACGAAATGAACGAAATGAACGAAATGAACGAAATGAACGAAATGAACGAAATGAACGATTTGATCGAAATGAACGAAAATGAACGAAATGAACGAAATGAACGAAATGAACGAAATGAACGATTTGATCGAAATGAAACGAAATGAACGAAATGAACGAAATGAACGAAATGAACGAAATGAACGAAATGAACGAAATGAACGAAATGAACGAAATGAACGAAATGAACGAAATGAACGAAATGAACGAAATGAACGAAATGAACGAAATGAACGAAATGAACGAAATGAACGAAATGAACGAAATGAACGAAATGAACGAAATGAACGAAATGAACGAAATGAACGAAATGAACGAAATGAACGAAATGAACGAAATGAACGAAATGAACGAAATGAACGAAATGAACGAAATGAACGAAATGAACGAAATGAACGAAATGAACGAAATGAACGAAATGAACGAAATGAACGAAATGAACGAAATGAACGAAATGAACGAAATGAACGAAATGAACGAAATGAACGAAATGAACGATTTGATCGAAATGATCGAAATGAACGAAATTAACGAAATGAACGAAATGAACGAAATGAACGAAATGAACGAAATGAACGATTTGATCGAAATGAACGAAATGAACGAAATGAACGAAATGAACGAAATGAACGAAATGAACGAAATGAACGAAATGAACGAAATGAACGAAATGAACGAAATGAACGAAATGAACGAAATGAACGATTTTAACGATTTTAACGACTTTACGGATTTTAACGATTTTACGGATTTTACGGATTTTACGGATTATTAACGATTTTAACGATTTTAACGATTTTAACGATTTTAACGATTTTAACGATTTAAACGATTTTAACGATTTAAAGGATTTTAACGATTTTAAAGATTTTAACGATTTTAACGATTTCAACGAAATGAACGAAATGAACGAAATTAACGCAATTAACGAAATGAACGAAATTAACGATTTGATCGAAATGAACGATTTGAACGAAATGAACGAAATGAACGAAATGAACGAAATGAACGAAATGAACGAAATGAACGATTTTAACGATTTTAACGACTTTACGGATTTTAACGATTTTACGGATTTTACGGATTTTACGGATTTTAACGATTTTAACGATTTTAACGATTTTAAACGATTTTAACGATTTTAACGATTTTAACGATTTTAACGATTTAAACGATTTTAACGATTTAAAGGATTTTAACGATTTTAAAGATTTTAACGATTTTAACGATTTCAACGAAATGAACGAATGAACGAAATTAACGCAATTAACGAAATGAACGAAATTAACGATTTGATCGAAATGAACGATTTGAACGAAATGAACGAAATGAACGAAATGAACGAAATGAACGAAATGAACGAAATGAACGAAATGAACGAAATGAACGATTTGAACAAATTGAACGATTTTAACGATTTTAACGACTTTACGGATTAAACGATTTGACGGATTTTACGGATTTTAACGATTTTAACGATTTTAACGATTTTAACGATTTTAACGATTTTAACGATTTTAACGATTTTAAAGATTTTAACGATTTTAACGATTTTAACGATTTGAACGAGATGAACGAAATGAACAAAATGAACGAAATGAACGAAATGAACGATTTGATCGAAATGAACGATTTGAACGAAATGAACGAAATGAACGATTTGAACGAAATGAACGATTTTGACGATTTTGACGATTTTGACGATTTGACGATTTTGACGATTTTAACGATTTTAACGACTTTACGGATTTTAACGATTTTACGGATTTTACGGATTTTACGGATTTTACGGATTTTAACGATTTTTAACGATTTTAACGATTTTAACGATTTTAAAGATTTTAACGATTTTAACGATTTGAACGAGATGAACGAAATGAACGAAATGAACGAAATGAACGATTTGATCGAAATGAACGATTTGAACGAAATGAACGAAATGAACGATTTGAACGAAATGAACGATTTTGACGATTTTGACGATTTTGACGATTTTAACGATTTTAACGATTTTAACGAAATTAGCGAAATTAACGAAATTAACGAAATTAACGAAATTAACGCAATTAACGAAATGAACGAAATGAATGAAATGAACGAAATGAACGATTTGATCGAAATTAACGATTTGAACGAAATGAACGAAATGAACGAAATGAACGAAATGAACGAAATGAACGAAATGAACGAAATGAACGAAATGAACGATTTGATCGAAATGAACGAAATTGAACGAAATGAACGAAATGAACGAAATGAACGAAATGAACGAAATGAACGAAATGAACGAAAATGAACGAAATGAACGAAATGAACGAAATGACCGAAATGAACGATTTGATCGAAATGAACGAAATGAACGAAATGAACGAAATGAACGAAATGAACGAAATGAACGAAATGAACGAAATGAACGAAATGAACGAAATGAACGAAATGAACGAAATGAACGAAATGAACGAAATAAACGAAATGAACGAAATGAACGAAATGAACGAAACATGAACGAAATGAACGAAATGAACGATTTGAACAAATTGAACGATTTTAACGATTTTAACGACTTTACGGATTTTAACGATTTTACGGATTTTAACGGATTTTAACGATTTTTAGGATTTTAAACGATTTAAACGATTTTAACGATTTAAAGGATTTTAACGATTTTAAAGATTTTAACGATTTTAACGTTTTTAACGATTTAATCGATTTGAATGATTTTCAACGAAATGAACGAAATGAACGAAATGAACGAAATGAACGAAATGAACGAAATGAACGAAATGAACGAAATGAACGAAATGAACGAAATGAACGAAATGAACGAAATGAACGAAATGAACGAAATGAACGAAATGAACGAAATGAAACGAAATGAACGAAATGAACGAAATGAACGAAATGAACGAAATGAACGAAATGAACGAAATGAACGAAATGAACGAAATGAACGAAATGAACGAAATGAACGAAATGAACGAAATGAACGAAATGAACGAAATGAACGATTTGAACGAAACGAACGTAATGAACGAAATGAACGAAATGAACGAAATGAACGAAATGAACGAAATGAACGAAATGAACGAAATGAACGAAATGAACGATTTTAACGACTTAACGGATTTTAACGATTTTACGGATTTTAACGATTTTAAAGATTTTAACGATTTTAACGATTTGAACGAAATGAACGAAATGAACGAAATGAACGATTTGAACAAATTGAACGATTTTAACGACTTAACGGATTTTAACGATTTTACGGATTTTAACGATTTTAACGATTTTAACGATTTTAACGATTTTAACGATTTTAACGATTTTACGATTTAAACGATTTTAACGATTTCAAGGATTTTAACGATTTTAAAGATTTTAACGATTTTAACGATTTTAACGATTTTAACGATTTCAACGAAATGAACGAAATGAACGAAATGAACGAAATGAACGAAATGAACGAAATTAACGATATGAACGAAATTAACGAAATTAACGAAATGAACGAAATGAACGAAATGAACGAAATGAACGAAATGAACGAAATGAACGAAATGAACGAAATGAACGAAATGAACGAAATGAACGAAATGAACGAAATGAACGAAATGAACGATTTGAACAAATTGAACGATTTTAACGATTTTAACGATTTTAACGATTTTAACGATTTTAACGATTTTAACGATTTTAACGATTTTAACGATTTTAACGATTTTAACGATTTTAACGATTTTAACGATTTTAACGATTTTAACGATTTTAAAGATTTTAACGATTTTAACGATTTTAACGATTTGAACGAGATGAACGAAATGAACGAAATGAACGAAATGAACGAAATGAACGAAATGATCGAAATGAACGAAATGAACGAAATGAACGAAATGAACGAAATGAACGAAATGAACGAAATGAACGAAATGAACGAAATGAACGATTTGAACAAATTGAACGATTTAACGATTTTAACGACTACGGATTTTAACGATTTTACGGATTTTACGGATTTTAACGATTTTAACGATTTTAACGATTTAACGATTTTAACGATTTTAAAGATTTTAACGATTTTAACGATTTTAACGATTTTAACGATTTTAACGATTTTAAAGATTTTAACGATTTTAACGATTTTAACGATTTGAACGAGATGAACGAAATGAACGAAATGAACGAAATGAACGAAATGAACGATTTGATCGAAATGAACGATTTGAACGAAATGAACGATTTGAACGAAATGAACGATTTTGACGATTTTGACGATTTTGACGATTTTAACGATTTTAAACGATTTTAACGGAAATTAACGAAATTAACGAAATTAACGAAATTAACGAAATTAACGCAATTAACGAAATGAACGAAATGAATGAAATGAACGAAATGAACGATTTGATCGAAATTAACGATTTGAACGAAATGAACGAAATGAACGAAATGAACGAAATGAACGAAATGAACGAAATGAACGAAATGAACGAAATGAACGAAATGAACGAAATGAACGAAATGAACGAAATGAACGAAATGAACGAAATGAACGAAATGAACGAAATGAACGAAATGAACGAAATGAACGAAATGAACGATTTGATCGAAATGAACGAAATGATCGAAATGAACGAAATGAACGAAATGAACGAAATGAACGAAATGAACGAAATGAACGAAATGAACGAAATGAACGAAATGAACGAAATGAACGAAATGAAACGAAATGAACGAAATGAACGATTTTAACGATTTTAACGACTTTACGGATTTTAACGATTTTACGGATTTTACGGATTTTACGGATTTTAACGATTTTAATGATTTTAAACGATTTTAACGATTTTAACGATTTTAACGATTTTAACGATTTAAACGATTTTAACGATTTAAAGGATTTTAACGATTTTAACGGCTTTACGGATTTTAACGATTTTACGGATTTTACGGATTTTACGGATTTTAACGATTTTAATGATTTTAACGATTTTAACGATTTTAACGATTTAAACGATTTTAACGATTTAAAGGATTTTAACGATTTTAAAGATTTTAACGATTTTAACGATTTCAACGAAATGAACGAAATGAACGATTTGATCGAAATGAACGATTTGAACGAAATGAACGAAATGAACGAAATGAACGATTTGAACGAAATGAACGATTTTGACGATTTTGACGATTTTGACGATTTTAACGATTTTAACGATTTAAACGAAATTAACGAAATTAACGAAATTAACGAAATTAACGCAATTAACAAAATGAACGATTTGATCGAAATAAACGAAATGAACAAATTGAACGATTTTAACGATTTTAACGATTTTAACGACTTGACGGATTTTAACGATTTTACGGATTTTAACGATTTTAACGATTTGAACGAAATTAACGAAATTAACGATTTGATCGAAATTAACGATTTGAACGATTTGAACGAAATGAACGATTTGAACGAAATGAACGATTTTGACGATTTTGACGATTTTAACGATTTTAACGATGTTAACGATTTTAACGATTTTAACGATTTTAACGATTTTAACGATTTTAAAGATTTTAACGATTTGAACGATTTTAACGATTTTAACGATTTTAACGATTTTAAAGATTTTAACGATTTTAACGATTTTAACGATTTTAACGATTTTAACGATTTTAACGATTTTAACGATTTAAACGATTTTAACGATTTTAACGATTTTAACGATTTTAACGATTTAAACGATTTTAACGATTTTAACGATTTTAACGATTTTAACGATTTGAACGAGATGAACGAAATGAACGAAATGAACGAAATGAACGAAATGAACGAAATGAACGAAATGAACGAAATGAACGATTTGATCGAAATGAACGAAATGAACGAAATGAACGAAATGAACGAAATGAACGAAATGAACGAAATGAACGAAATGAACGAAATGAACGAAATGAACGAAATGAACGAAATGAACGAAATGAACGAAATTAACGAAATGAACGAAATGAACGAAATGAACGAAATGAACGATTTGAACAAATTGAACGATTTTAACGATTTTAACGACTTTACGGATTTTAACGATTTTACGGATTTTACGGATTTTAACGATTTTAACGATTTTAACGATTTTAACGATTTTAACGATTTTAACGATTTTAAAGATTTTAACGATTTTAACGATTTTAACGATTTTAACGATTTTAACGATTTTAAAGATTTTAACGATTTTAACGATTTTAACGATTTGAACGAGATGAACGAAATGAACGAAATGAACGAAATGAACGAAATGAACGAAATGAACGATTTGATCGAAATGAACGATTTGAACGAAATGAACGAAATGAACGATTTTGACGATTTTGACGATTTTGACGATTTTAACGATTTTAACGATTTTAACGAAATTAACGAAATTAACGAAATTAACGAAATTAACGCAATTAACGAAATGAACGAAATGAATGAAATGAACGAAATGAACGATTTGATCGAAATTAACGATTTGAACGAAATGAACGAAATGAACGAAATGAACGAAATGAACGATTTGAACAAATTGAACGATTTTAACGATTTCAACGACTTTACGGATTTTAACGATTTTACGGATTTTACGGATTTTAACGATTTTAACGATTTTAACGATTTTAACGATTTTAACGATTTTAAAGATTTTAACGATTTTAACGATTTTAACGATTTTAACGATTTTAACGATTTTAAAGATTTTAACGATTTTAACGATTTTAACGATTTGAACGAGATGAACGAAATGAACGAAATGAACGAAATGAACGAAATGAACGAAATGAACGATTTGAACGAAATGAACGATTTGAACGAAATGAACGATTTTGACGATTTTGACGATTTTGACGATTTTAACGATTTTAACGATTTTAACGAAATTAACGAAATTAACGAAATTAACGAAATTAACGCAATTAACGAAATGAACGAAATGAATGAAATGAACGAAATGAACGATTTGATCGAAATTAACGATTTGAACGAAATGAACGAAATGAACGAAATGAACGAAATGAACGAAATGAACGAAATGAACGAAATGAACGAAATGAACGAAATGAACGAAATGAACGAAATGAACGAAATGAACGAAATGAACGAAATGAACGAAATGAACGAAATGAACGAAATGAACGAAATGAACGAAATGAACGAAATGAACGAAATGAACGAAATGAACGAAATGAACAAATTGAACGAAATGAACAAATTGAACGATTTTAACGATTTTACGGATTTTAACGATTTTAACGATTTTAACGATTTTAACGATTTTAACGATTTTAACGATTTTAACGAAATGAACGAAATTAACGAAATTAACGCGATTAACGAAATGAACGAAATGAACGAAATGAACGATTTGATCGAAATGAACGATTTGAACGAAATGAACGAAATGAACGAAATGAACGAAATGAACGAAATGAACGAAATGAACGAAATGAACGAAATGAACGAAATGAACGAAATGAACGAAATGAACGAAATGAACGAAATGAACGAAATGAACGAAATGAACGAAATGAACGAAATGAACGAAATGAACGAAATGAACGAAATGAACGAAATGAACGAAATGAACGAAATGAACGAAATGAACGAAATGAACGAAATGAACGAAATGAACGAAATGAACGAAATGAACGAAATGAACGAAATGAACGAAATGAACGAAATGAACGAAATGAACGAAATGAACGAAATGAACGAAATGAACGAAATGAACGAAATGAACGAAATGAACGAAATGAACGAAATGAACGAAATGAACGAAATGAACGAAATGAACGAAATGAACGAAATGAACGAAATGAACGAAATGAACGAAATGAACGAAATGAACGAAATGAACGAAATGAACGAAATGAACGAAATGAACGAAATGAACGATTTGAACGAAATGAACGAAATGAACGATTTGAACGAAATGAACGATTTTGACGATTTTGACGATTTTGACGATTTTGACGATTTTAACGATTTTAACGAAATTAACGCAATTTTTTAGTCATTAGTGGATATTGTCGGCAGAAGTGTATTCCTCTATATCATGCCTCCTGTTATTAAGTAATAAATAAACACATTTTTTCGCGCTTACTTCGCAAACGCAGGCTGAACCCTAAGAGATTCATCAAAATAATGTACTACCTAATTATTTGTACACATTGCAAAGGTCTACAGAAAACTCCGCGATGGTATATTTATGTCTTTCTCTTATGGATATCCCACAATATAATTTTTTGTCATTTACTTTTTACGACAAATAATGGCTTATTTTCGATGCGATTTAAACAAATACAGCATTAATCCTTATCCAATTAAATAACTTAATTAATGCATTGTTTAATTAATATAGATTTATATGGCAATGTACAGTATATGATTTAAATGAATATTTTCGAAGATATTACAGATTCAAAAATTGCGGGACGTAGTATTTGCGGTCAAGCTGGAGCGGGCCGCTATGTTTTTATACAACGTTCACAGTTTTTCTATAGTATATTTACTATTTAGTATCAGCATAGCACCCGTGCGGAGCCGGGGCGGGTCGCTAGTTCCTGATAAAATAAAATAAACTGATAGTAAAAGAGTAAAAATTTCATTAAAAAACCTTGTTTTAAAAATTTATAAAAAGTAAAACTCTAGAATTTGGAATTTTTACAGACCACCAAAAATATATGAAAAGAAAAAAAAACTTGAGCATCGACAAACGTTCGATATTCAAATCCAGACAAGCGATGTCTGCGGCTAAATGTAAGTTTCTGAACCGAACTGGAGCATAAACAGTGCGTACTTGAAAAGTGCATGAGCGCGAAGCAGCTGAGGCGTGGAGTGCCCTCGAGTGTTGTAGGGTCGTTATAACCCGCACTGCACCTCCTACCACGATTATTTAGTTAAGCATCTTTTCACTAAACCTTAATGAGACTTCTTCCCGCTTCTACGAACTTTTGAATTCTGTCCGTTGGAGATTTATTATGAATAACACGTGGAGAAAAATTTCGTTTCTTTGTGATGGCTTTATAGGTCAACTTCGCGTTTATACTTTATGATGAGGGAAATTTTCTATATAGGTCACGTTTTAAGTATTTAGTTAAACGCATACATATTTTTACTTACTTACATGTTAATTTTATGTGTTATGAGAGGGCTAAGAGCTTATTAAAACTTCAACTAAAAGTAATATAACAAATGTGGAGTAAGTTTTTATAAAATCGGACATGTCTACATTCTCAATATTTTAATTTCATATTTTTTTCCTTTGATATTAACAAAACTTAAAAAAATATATATTAAATAACTATCAAAAGTTAGTTAGAGAAGTTAAATTACCAGTCCGCCGACTATAGAGACCTCGATCGGAAAGTGAAAAGAAACATTAGAAAAGACTTGAGAAATTACACCACCCAACTTGTTCAAACTGCACTAACCAAAAATCGATCTCTAAAGTCGGCCATTCGAGGTATGGAAATAGGCAAGACTTCAATCACACATCTGAAAGATCTAAATGGTGTAAAACACGGAGACCGAAACAAAATTATAGACATCAGCACAAAATTCTTTCAAACACTCTACTCTGAAGATACTACGGTCCAATCCACATCCGAAAAGTACTCTTGTCCTGAAAGCATCCCAGACATAACTGGTTTTGAAGTCCACCAGGCTCTCAAAGGCATGAAGTATAACAGAAGTCCCGGTGAAGATGGTATAACAACAGAATCACTCCATGCGGGAAAATCTGTTCTTTTACCATACATATGCAAATTCTTTAACTGTATTTTAAAAACCGGTATTTTCCCAGGAACCTTCTGCCATTCGAATATAATACTATTGCATAAAAAAGGAGATAAAGCTGACATCAATAACTATCGCCCTATCAGTCTAATCTCACACCTTTATAAAGTTTTTATCAAAATCATAGAGGGTCGAATAGCTTACCAATTAGACCAACACCAGCCTCCCGAGCAAGCCGGATTTCGTCGAGGCCTTTCTACTACTGACCACTTACAGTCACTTAACCAAATAATAGAAAAGCACCAAGAGTTTAATTTACCATTATACCTCGCATTTATTGATTATTCCAAAGCATTTGATAGTCTGTCTCATAAAGCCATATTTGAATCTCTCCGAAATCAGAACATAGAATCCACCTACATTCAACTCTTGGAAATTATATACCAGAACAGCAGCGCAGCTATCAAAATAAATACCACAGGCCCATCGTTCCCTATCCAAAGAGGAGTCAAGCAGGGAGACCCGTTATCCCCAAAACTTTTCACAGCCACACTTGAAGAAGTGTTCCGCAAACTAATGCCCGATTGGAGTGACTTGGGCATTGCCGTGGGCGAGAGGAGACTAACAAATCTTCGTTTCGCCGACGACATAGTCCTCTTTTCTTCATCAGCAGCCGAACTAAGCCTGATGCTCGAACAACTGAGCATTGCAAGCCTCGAGGTCGGACTTGCGATGAATATGTGTAAGACCAAGGTGATGACCAACAGCACCAAGCGTAACATTACCATTGAGGGTGTCGGAATTGAATATGTCCATGAGTACATATACCTCGGCCAAATAGTCTCTTTCCAGGCAAGACAAGATAAAGAAATCGCGAGACGCACTGAGAATGCCTGGAGGAGCTATTGGTCGATGAAACACATCATGAAAGGACCGCTACCACTTTCTCTTAAGAAAAAACTCATGGACATGTGCATTCTTCCCACCCTCACCTATGGAGCGCAGACATGGTCACTAACACAACTTCAAAAGTCCGCTCTCGGGGTCTGCCAACGAGCGATGGAGCGCAGTATCCTAGGAGTAAAGCTCATCGATCGTATCAGAAACTCGGTACTGCGCTCCAAAACCCAAATAGCTGACGTAGGGCAAACGGCTGCCAAGCTTAAATGGAATTGGGCAGGCCACATCTGCCGAATGCCAAATGAGTTCTGGGCAAAATTAACCACACATTGGGTGCCAAACAACAAAAGGAGACCTCGTGGTAGACCCAGGAGGAGATGGCGCGATGAGCTCGACTCATTTATACAAAACTGGCCCCAATTAGCCATAGACCGGGATAGGTGGAAAGAGGGAAGGGAGGCCTTTGCCCTGCAGTGGGATACTAACGGCTAGTAATAATAAATAACTATCAAAAAATTCCGAGACTTAATAACCATTAAAGACTTATTCCGGACAAGTTTTTCAAACTTCATTAGACTCTCTAAACCGCTTTTCACCTACAAAACATTTTATATAAAAAGAACAAAAATTTTAAAGAAAATATTTGTTTGAAGCAGGTATTTTTTACCGTTTAATGGCAGTTGATTTACGCTACTGGTGCGGAAATTTCCTGGACGAGAGTCAAAGAATTCTTTGAACGAGGTTTTCACTGCATCTCCGGTGTCTTTTTGTTGCACTGTAAAAAGCTCTCGAAACTAAAATAAAATGGCTTGACATGTTGATATTGCTACCGACACTGGTTAGTTTGCTTTTTCCACGTTATTAGCGAGCGTTTAATGGTAACAAGTTTATAAAGTATCAGGCGATTAAGATAAGTATTTTTGCGGGTTTTTAAAAGCAGTTCTTTTGAGATTTTGCACTAAAATCTAATCACATACATAATTCTACTCTACATTTCCTACTAAACTAGTAAACATCGGGCGAAGTTCTAGATTACTAAAACAACTTTATATTTGCCCACTGAAAACATCTCAATCCAAATCGTTACAAATAAAGTACCCGACAGACGAACGGAGTGAATAAATTAATTGGAATTCGCGGCATTAACATAGGAACCCGGAAAATCCGAATCGTTGACCGTCTTCGACCCAATCCCTTTTCGTCACTGTTTAATTTACTCAAAACTACTCCTATTACACCTTTTTTCTCACTCTCTCTGTAAAAGGTTTTCGTACGATCGATAGAAAGAGGGATATAGGGAGTGAGGACAAAAGGATATTTGTGCTTGAAACTATGTTGTAGGGTAAAAGAAGGGAAGAATTTTAATTGATTGATTAGTATGTTGTACTGTTTACTGATGAAAATATTTAATTGCATGAAAAGCTATAACAAAACAACCTATTTACGTTTTTTTTAAGCAACTTTTACCGGCGATATCTCTTACAGAAAACATTAATTTAAGAAGTTCGTACTACGTAGGTAAATTATAAAAAGAAATATTTGAATGAATACATCAATTAATGTAAGTCGTCCACTTGCCAGCTTGTTGCATGAACGATGATGTATCGGTTGCATAATGTAGGACAGGCCCAACGAACAAAATAAAGCACTTTGAAAAGCTTTTTACTATTTATAATAAAGTAAAAATATTAACTTGGTTAAATATTTGATAGTAAATGTACAATTGAAATTTAACAAATTTTGTATAATTTTGTAAGCGGAAACAAGTATTATACGTAGGTAAAGTATGCTGCAGCCATAAATATCAATTGTGCCCGCGTGCAATTAAATTACATAGCCCCCACTAATGTTCCACAATTATTTTAGCACCCATTAGTTACGAACGAATTAAAATGTTTAAGTAATTAGCTCATTCATGTATTTATTTTTATCACGATAGGTGTTTGTTTCGTTTATCAATCAAAAGTGAGAATATGTTATTGTGTTGAAAATGTCAATTGTATTTGAATAGAACAGAATAAAAATTATTAATATCTTGGTATGCTAAAGCTTTGATTTCAAGGCATAATTTGAATATTCAGTTGTATTTAAGTTTAAGCTTGCCTACTACAGGACCTAAAATGTTGGTACACACAGGAACAGTAGACACACGAAAAACCCCGACAAAACCTACTTGACAATTACAGAACGAATGATAAGACAAATGATCATTCCTGCGGTATGCGGTAGACGTTATTTATTTTGGCACAACAAAACCCAACTCTACGTGTCGCGTTTCAACAGAATCTCGCAGCTAAAGGAAATAAAAAACGTACGGCAGACGTTTTGCGATCAGATCACGAACATTCAATTGGGTTATCGTCAAAACATTGGAGTGCAGATATCCGTGACAAAGGCGCAACTGGATACAGCCGCCGTGAGCCGCCGAGCCCTATCGCGCGGTGTCGTCGCCTCGCGCCGCGCCGCGCGCCCAAACCTTCATATAGAGATCGGGAGCTCGCTTGTACGTACCCGCTGTAGTATAACCCCACAGTATTCGCTGTATCGGGTGTATCGAGAACAATATTCGGTCGTGTATCGGCAGTAATTGGCTGGGAGTGGGCGGATCGATCGCTCGATGTGACACAAATACCTCGTTCCGCGACGCAATCACCCTCAGTAATCCACTATCGACCTAATTGTTTCTTCTAATGACAATTGAGACTCACTTGTTACGATTTATCCGATGTTCTGTTCAACGAAGGAGCCGTAATAAATAATATTGTGTTTTTATGGGCCGTGAAAATGAAATATGCATGGTAGTGGGGCTCTTCAAATGGTTTATGATATACACGCGCATGCCCGCAGCAATCTCCGAGGATTGCACTTGACCTGCAATGCAAAACGTGCAACAAAAGCCGGCTCCACAGACGCGGGCGAGCACAAAACAACACCCAGATCTTTCTGATCTAAAGAACTCAGCTTAGCTCGGGCACACATATTTTCTTGGGATCATAACATATGTATGTATGTAAGTGTTCTAAAGAAACGCCTGTGGATGAAAATGCACACGAGGATCTGGGTCATTGCACACTTGTCTTTCGGGTCAATGTAAGAGCATTCATATCATAGATAGGTATTTTGTACGCAAAAAAAAAATGAAGTGTCTAGTAAGTAAAATAAATTAAAAGAATATCCACTGGAATTAGATCAAGATGTTTAATAATTTGTGTAACCAGATACAATATCATACAATGTAAGCCTGTAGTAAAGTCCTCACAAATCGTGTTTTTTTATGGCCGAAATGATTTCCCGACCTTCTAGGAAATGTAAGAATAAGAGGGCTTTATTTCGACTTATCTTCGAGTACTTACATGCAGGAAGTTTGCAAAAAATATACGAAACGTTTGAAGGAAAATCCTTTATTTTTCTATTGTGCAGATTTTCACATAATGCGCATTACTCAGACAATATTAAAAAAATGAAAGTTTGTTCGTAAATAAATATCCCGTAGCAAGAGCTTTAGTCTACTTAGATTGTTTATTGTTATAATTATCGTATAATACTGAACAATGTATCGGCAAAAATATGTAAGTATCAGCAACTCGAAAGTAAAAGCTAAAATAATGCACTAAAATAGATTCCTCAGCAGAAGTTTACAAGGTTTACGTGGAAAGCTTAGCATAGCCACTGAAATTGCATTTATTTCTTTGAATTGGTTTGTTCTACACACGTATGTGTATCCACACAATTTGATCAATACCTTCGGATTGGATTGTTCTGCAGAGTGTGGAGGTACGAGCAGCGGCGGCGGCACTCGGGCCGTAAACATCGCACGGCGCTCCATTGAAATGTTGTCTCAGAGGGCTATGTTTTATTGAAAAACTTTTCGCGTTGCTCTTCAATACTCAGAGCGCTCCACCCGACACGTTGTCGCCAGACTACTGAGGTACTTTAGACTCTATTATATTGATATTATTCCACAATCTTTGCATTATTCATTATAATTGAAGATCCCGGAAGTATCCAACTTTTTCCAAGCAGTACAAACAAGAATTAATTCCATCGTCGTTATCTGCCCAATTCGGCATGCTTCAATGTAAACAGCGGAGCGGGCGCAAGGTGGTCTGAGTAAATCGCTCCATTAGGCAGTTAAAAGCTCGTCGCTATCGTCGGGACATAACTCAGGCACCCGTCTCCGCGCGGCCCTATAAATTACGCCTTTGTGCGAACGGGGCGTGCCCGCTTAAAATATGTACGACATTGTCTTCCCGGCGCTACTCCCCTTCTCATATCTCCCACTGAAATCCGCTGAAGGTCACCTAACAGTAAATTATCTATTCGTACGTTTTGCCAGCCGGCTGAGCTGCGTTATACTTAATCCGAAACTTTTATGTAGGTCGTGCCCGTGTCAGAATATGTAAGTAAATGTAACAGGAAGAGGAGATCTGCCATCATCCGCATTTGCGGACAATTTATTTATTTCCATGGTAATGTAATGTGTCGACATAGATCAACGATGACAGTCAAATTATTATATGGAGAAATTTATTCTTGCAAACTGCTATGGTAGAGAAAATTGAATAAATTATTTCGTTTCTGAATAAGCTTTTGTTGTTCAACTAAACTGTGCTCAAACTTTAGATGCCTTATTCTATGAAGCACTGAAAAATACCCACTCTCTCGAAAATGCTGGTATAATTTGAGCAAAGAAAAGAATACACTTGAAAAATAATATGTTGCACGCGAAAAGCAAAATCAGCAACAAAGACTAATCAAAACAATTTTACAAAATAAGGTGAGCTGAATCTTAAAACTAAACTTTTTATAACAAACTTAAACCACGAGAATCCCAAAAAAAATCAAAGCTTTTATGTAACTAATAACGAAATATCATTCAGGAAATATTTGATCAATAAAAAGTCACAATGAAAGTATATTTTCGCTGAAGTAACAATGAGTTTATGAAACAAAAAATCATGAAATAGTCCATAATTTACGAGGAGCACCGCCTCCGTTCGCGCGCACACGGGACATTTATTAGATCTACGGCGAGGTAGATGATATCTGTGTTTGATTGCTGGCACGCTCCGTACCAACTCTTTAGTCTTCAACGAACGGTAAATATGTATTTTGAACTATTGTAAGGACGCGTTTGTACAGCCTTCACTTAACTATGTGATGGGGACAATGATATTTTAATAAACTATCTAAAGTGGAAAAACAAATACATTTGTAAATTGATAAAAAGTCGATAAATGAATCATATCCCAAAGCATTTTTAAAGGTATATACAAAAAAATATAATAAAAGAAAACGACTTGCGGGTGAGATTCTGGAACTACATTTCTATTAAATAAACCTCACTCGATTATCACCTGAATCATTTGAAGAGCTATCTTAACGTTGAAAGGTATAAATAAGTGGAGATTTCGGTTGTTCTCGTGTCATTAGGCCTTAACAAGGCTTTTGGAGTCGTCGAGGCAGTGATCGAAGCTCGGTCAAGCGCAAGAGATAATACTCCGGGCTGCCCTTCGTAGTAATAACCATTCAGCGATTGGAACCCCGAATGGAGCATTGTTATGTTTACTTTTTTTGTTCCGCGTCAAACTGTATTACGAGTTTACGAGCTTGTATTGGATGATAGACGTTTCAAGTGAACTGTTTCATGTTACTGGCTGATAAAATTGTTGTTATAGAATAATACAGTTATGTTTTTGCATCTAAATATCGACACTATGGTTTTTGTAAGAAATATGACTCACAGCTACATGTCATAATACAAACATACAGTTCATAGCTACGTGGCTACGTGTCGCTACGCAGCTACGTAGTACGTAGTCAGGACCGTGTTTTATATAAACGTAATGAAAATAAATGAGCGACTAAGCTGTGTTTTGTGTCAACAATGTCTTGACAAACATATTAACAGAAATTGTTATAAATAAGAATTTGATGTCACTTATAATATAACTGTAGGTCGTCATACAAACAATATTTTCAGTAAATAAATCGAAATAACCTAACATTATTAAGTCCTTGACAATATTTCCACTCCATTGGGTTTCATACGCTTTCAATCTTTCAAATATTGAGTTATAAGCTCAACATCAAGTTGTGTGGAAACAATGTACTGGCATTGGCTGCGCAGTGTATTGTTTTCAACTGAATATCATTACAGATATATGTCTTCGGTCGCTGAAGATACATCTACGGTTGAAGCCAAGTCGAGTGTGACTTATTCTCTTTGAAAAATACATTGAACATTCAAGATATTCAATTTACTTTTAGTCTAAAACCTCTAAGATTATGTTTTCTTTGTTTTAGACAAGCGTTTTATAAATGTATACAAAATGTCAAAGAAACTCTATCTATTTTGAACAAACTCTACTTTCAACCATTCTACACAAAAATGTCTTTATATTTAGGTTTAATGGTTTATATCACATATTTATTTTCTACCTGGACATTGCTCCAAATCCAGTGTTATTTTAAAAGCCAGTCTTCAAAAAAGTATTTTCGATCGAGAGTTTATCAAAACTTAATCAGACGTCAAAAATAAGTATAAGCTGTTTCTAATCACAATTATAAAACAAATTCTCAAATCATTAAAAAATAAAATGTTAAATTCGTTACAGTTGACACTACACCACGTACCTCTAGAATTAATTACTTGTCAAACTGCGAACTGTGTCGTAGTCGTAGTGGTGGCAAGTTGGATCGTACCAAAGTCGATAGTAGTAACTCTTCGCACGTGGTCTGAGTCACAAAACCCTGTTAACTAAGATGTCACGATTTGACAATGGCACGAGATAACTTCTGCGTCGTTAATATGAAATGTCTTGCCTACGTCCTGTGGGCTCACGTTTGTACTAAACAATGTTATAGCGGCAGATAATTAGGCTAAGATTTGCCTGCAAAATAATTACTGTTATCACTGGTGGAACTTTGAAATGTAAAGTTGTGTTAAACTCTTTGGTTTAATATCTACATCTCATGTATAACGACTGCAATTTTTTGCGCACTAACTCTCGTAATTGGGGATCGAATTAATTTTTTTTTGCCACCGACATTCGGAGGCCTATGATTAATTACTTTATTTGATATTCAACAAAATAATTGTATAGTGCAGTTTCATAAACAAATATTACAAAGATTAATTTGATCACCAGAACAGTATTTTCTTTTAACTTATTGAGTCTGTTTAAAGAAATATACCAAACTATTTGTAATATGGAGAAAGATCTACCGACTTCGTAATAACAGTTTTCAATAAAGTTGGATTGTCGCACATATAAAAAGTCCTATTTTGTTAGAACATACGCACGGCAAACAAATCACTTCAAACGTAGATCTAAAAAAAGGAACATAAAAAGATTTCGTAGTGCCTATTTCACAAGTTTTGTGGACATTGACGATTGGCACGACGTTTTGTGAATATTCTGAGCGAAATCCATACGTGAAACCCCACTGGTAACTTTATACGAAAAATGTTTACGCCAACATATCACAAAGCCTACACTTCAGGGAAATTTTTGGGAAAACTAAATGTTACGAATAAAAACAGTTTGCACTATTTTTGCGCCTTGAAGTTGTATCATACTCGTAGATCAATTCAACAGTATAAATGGGAGGTGATATATTTTATATATATTCTAGCTAATAATTCAGGTGGTTTTATTTGTATAATTGAGTGAATTGTTTCATTCCCATGCGCAGTCGATAAAAAAAGCAATCACAAAATTTCTTTAAACCAAAATTACTTTTATAAATACTTAAATACGATTCCACGCAAATATCGTTGCCAAACAGGCTGTAAAAAAAATTGTATTGACATATAAAGGCTCAAATATATATTTCCGTGAAACTTCAAAGGCAGAGCGAACACGTCAAGGCACCGTTGATGACATTATAATGTATAGCTGCAGGTGGTTTGGCTTTGAGGTCGACATCAAATTCAAAACGATTGGATGCGCACACATAAGTACAAAACTGAACACACTTACCCCGGTTATTAAGATTGTAATTGGTTTTAAGGGAGCCACCTCTTTAAGTAAGACTAGCAGTTGCGAAAAGAAGACAGCACTCTACACCATGTATAGCCCTATCAAGCTCTTCCAAAAGTTTTACTTTAAGAGCTGGTGCATGGTAGTAGGAGTCTTAGACCTTTTCATGAACTTTCAAGATTAATGTGAAGTCTTTTAGAAAGCCTAAGGGTTAATGCGATTAAGAAACAATAACAAATAGGCATCGTGTTTCTGGGCCAGATGTGGTCCTAATATAACTTTATATGTAGGTAGTAACTTCCTTTTCGCTCCAATCACAATGGACGGTGATTACAAAATGTTCAGCCATCATGGTGTTGAAGGGTATATTTTCTCACGGCCGTTCGTTTTCGCGCATCGATGCTAAACGGTTCATTAGGACGCACAAGTTCAACAATGAACGATCACGAATGATTGTGGCGGAAAAAATCTTACAGCACTAATGACGGGTTAGGGAGCGATAAATTTAATGGTTACTATACTTTTGCACATTTTTATATAAAAGTCGGGAAAAGGATAAATGGATAAATTACGTAGTGAGTTGTAACAATAAAAAGCGGATTTAGGTGTTGAATATACGTAGACTGGAGAACCGTAGACAAAAAGACGTACAGGACAGATAGAAATGAAAAGATTCAGAAGTATTCATTTCTATTGAAGCCACTTTAACCTAGTACACACGACACAGATACTTAACGTGTAGGTACCTATGTCGAACTAGCCATAAGCAAATATAATGGACTCTGTATTCTTTTCAATTAAAATAATAATAGGTACCTATGTACTATAACAATGTGCGCTCGCCTACGTTTGAACAGCACGGGAACATGACGGGCCCACTTCCATAAATATAAGTATAATACCTGCCTGACGTGAAATTTACGTTTATCGTGTATGTTTGATTGTGCTACAATTTATTCAACATTGTTATTACGATGAAGCACGAACAATAAAGATCCATTTACAGCAAAACGTTGACACGTTCAATGCACGATGCTATACGTTGTCAAGTTATGTGTAAAGATCAACATATATGGGGTAATGTTCGTATCATATACACAAATAAAAGTTACAGATTAATAAATACATTACATGAAAAGGTTTTAAAATTTTCTAGAATAAAAAGACGAAAAACAAAAGCAAATGTGTTTTTTGTTCCGTACAGAATCGTGCTAATGTTCCTAATTGTATCTGTACGTACCCATTTTCCAATCAGAATGCTACGTATAAACCTATACATGTTCATTAATAACTCTTAATAGTGTATTGAACCCTCGGGACTGGCCGGCGCGCAATTAGCAGGTATTTTTACAATTAAATTGCCATCCATAAAGTACAGTTTAATTTGTAGTTATGTTGTTCGCTTTCACTCCATGTAATTGTTCGTGAAGATTAAAAATGCAATGTTTTACGGTAGTACAGTGCAGTACTATGTAAGTAGACACATAGCCAGCTAATACTTTAGCTTTATCAGGCGTCGGCACACGGATGTAAATAAAGTTGGTGACATGAACGGGAGAAAGTCACGCTATTCCTTACTTTAGACGTAGAATAGAATGTTGCTATTTATACCCACAGTTGCTGATTTCGAATGAGCAAAGATAATTTTGTTGAATTTACTAGATTGGGACTTTAATTTGTGTTTCTCGCGATTGCCGAATGAACAAAGGACAGTTGCATAATTTGCAAGTGTAGACCTAAATTGCGGGTTAGTCAAAGACAATGATAGTTTGTGCGGCAATCTGAAAATGATAAAGATAATAAAACAAATCACTTAGCCCTAAGTGATTTGTTAAGTTATTTAAAAGTAAATACATTTTCAACAAAACGTCGGCCTTTTAAAGTTTTGTATTTATTCAAACATTAAGCTAATTGGAGAGTTTAACCTAAAAACAAAATAAACAGCTACTTAAAACTATTGAAAGTTCTTTTATTATACGAAGCTAAGTATCTCTTATAAAGTAGATATCAAATTCATACCTATCTACACACAATTCGTGTAACACAACTCTACCTGTCAAATGGCAATAGGTAAACCGATCAGAAATGGAATTTAGCTTAGAGAATGTCGATGAAACCGCAATCTCAGTCGAAATCATAGATTTCCCGGCGTGAGTAGTTGATCTCTTACCTGCTAACTTCAATATTAATATTATTTCGCAATAACAGTCCGGTTTGATACCACAAATAGAGACAGTAGGTACCTACTTTAGTATTAAATATCGATCGAAATAGTACTGAAAGGTCCAAGGACAAAAGGTAGGCATAACTAAGGTCTGTATTTACTTTTAAAAAACAGGCGATTCTTTTTAAAGTGGAAATAGAGATGGCAATATGTAATAACCCTAACATTCGCATAAGGTCTTTAAAATCATGATTTGGATAAGTTTTAGCTATGAACTATGTCGTTCATATTGACATACAAACTTAAAATAGCTCTATCGAAACCGGGCACTACATTTGTAACCTACGCTACCTTAAACACACACATACATGCCATACAAATCAGAATATAAAACATTAAAAAGGTCGCGTTATATTACAAAAGCGTAATAGTATCGAAACTAGTAGCATTTTATTCCTATCAATCGCACGTATCCCGTGGGGGAAACAAATAAAAACTTTTCCACTTTCAAACCGAGAATAGATGGCGCTGCGCTCAAGTACTCCAAACTATCTCTAACTGTATTATAGAAACCGAATCGTAACAAAAATAGAAAATAAATTACTAGATGCATAAAAAACGTGCGGTTTGCTTTTATAAGTACCTATTAATAAGAATAATTCGTTATTCTAAGAATATACCCAACTACCCACGCACCTGAAGTGTCATACTTCGGTTAAAGTAAACGTAAATAAATAAGTGGAACATCTATCTTAAACTGTAAATGTATATATGCATCGTAGTTCCACGAGTCAGTCCGTAGAGGTTGAAAGTTGTCGTAGCCGCTCGCTACAAACGTGCCTACGCTCGTAGCGACCTGATCCATATCAAAGCCATCCCATGAATATGAAATCAATGACGTTGAAGCTTGTATTTTATATCAAATTTACTGCATCGGAGAGTAGACGATTTGGTGAAAGGTAAAATTAATATAGGTAGAAGAGGAATACCGAATTAATCATAATTTCGGTAATTATAGTACCTAACGATGAAAATTAAGTAGAGTAGTAGTGATTTATGGTAGGTACTTAATATAAGTCCTTCATTGCAATGAACTCCTTCGTTGCTAAAAAATTGTATGCATAAAAATAATATCTACATAATCAACATTTTCATCCTACTATATGCCTACGATTTAAATAACAGTCATTTTATTTACATTCTTTCTGCCATTTACATTATTTTTAATTTTATCAGTTCTTAATGTATTATATCGCCAATTCATTAGGCATTAAGCTCACATTCCCTTCACTGACTTCCTAAACTAAAGCCACAACCTTCTACACAAATCCGCAATACACTTTCACAGGGCCGTATCAGATGAGAGCTGATCTCTTTGTTGCAACTGACAGGCAGCAAGAAACACGAAGCAAGACGGTAGCAAGGTACAAGACGGCACTTAATACAGATAGTAAGACGAGATGTATCTGTAATGGATTTAGCCGTACTAATGGAAGTGAACCGCAGGCTTAGCGTTGCGGCCGACACGTGCGACGCGCACCTCCGACCGGAGCCACATCCTGCACAATAGTGACATCCGTTTGTAACATCCTGTTAAGTAATATGTAGCGTTCATAACCTGTTATCATTGAAATTGTTATGCAAGAATATCTAATGAAAACGTTGTCATAGATTAAACTTCTAACAGAGGTATCTATTTTCAAAATCGACGTGACCTTACTCGATTTTTTTTTAATGTGTAAGTAATGCATTTTAACGGTTTAACGAGAAAATGGGACTTTTAAGTAAGATATTTAGATTTAGATTTATAAATAAACTCGCGGCTCCATTAGCGGACTGCCACAGATCGGTCCAGCTTATCTAGAGTTAAAGCGAGACTAAAAATGGTAACCACTTTATAATATACGAACTAAGAAGAAATAATAACAAATCAACTGTTCATTTCAGCACTACTTGTAATATGTATCATATTCCCAGAATTAATAGGTGAATTATATAATATAATGCGTACAAGGATAAGATTCATAGGCTCTTATTTTTGATTTTACCCGACTCCGCCAGAATGAAGGTCAGTAATACTCTTTTACAGAAATAGGTACTAAATATTGAAATTCTGACCGGGCCCACATTACTATTCCAGTATTACTGTATAAAATATAATACTTACACCTAAAACACCTAGTTTTGAAATCAAGTAACGAGTTTATAATGTTACTTTGAAGTCTCGGCTTATAGCGTCAAATAAAGTATCGACTTCTTAGTTCTTAGAAGGCTTGTAACTTTCCAAAACCTCAATTAATTTTATAGTACTTACGGTACTTACACCGGAACGAAGTGACAAAATATTACTTCATTTTAATCTCGTTCGTCGTAAATTTAGGTTTTTACACCAAACAAAGTTGTAATGTATCAAGCTATACACATCATAGAAAGAATTGGATGAAATATAAAATAAGAGATAATTAAAATGGACTATCCTTTCGCAACACCTACTTTAGAGATCGGCGTAAATACACCACGCATACTACATGTAGAAACTACATGTAGAAATGTACTTATTGTATATTTGTTTCAGTTTTGCACAAACTTCGAAATACTATGCTACTTTATTAGAGTAAATTGGCTTATCACTGAAACTGCAGTATCTTTGTCTATTCAACATAAATCATATAAATCAGGTCCTGCAAAACCCACTGGATTGTTAGATAAGCTACATTATAAAATAGGATGGCTCTAAATTGATGTGCAATATGCATGTCAAAATGCTGAACTGTCTAATGGTTTAGTGAAATCATCAATAAAAGTAACATTACATTAAAAACCGCCAAATACTAAAAATGGTAATTATCTTAGTGCCAGTGTCATTACTCCACACTTAAATAATAATCTACAATCTACGGGTTTAGAAAAGAAACTGCATCATTACGCTTAAACTTATTGTTTATTCTTGGCTAGCGTCAACGTTTTCTGTCTGCAAGCCCTTGATGGAGGCAACTGGAACATAGGTCACGAGTGTGAACAGTTTGTGGGCAGAGTCCTCATCATCATTACGTCTGCGGGACAGCCTGACACGGACACGGAAGGGGACATTTCTGAAATAAACACATTTATCAAGTCAGAAAATATGCCAATTACACCTTTACTGTGTTATACACATTTGATAAGATTATATTCCATGCAAAGCTACAAAGGAACAACAAAATATCTCAATAGATGTGTTTTTCAACTATCGATTCATATGAAGGGCCTAACACCATCTATAAACAAATAATTAGAAGTAACTAAACACAACTCTAGCTGCTGATCTTAAATCCTAGTAGGTAAACAACAGAATATTTAAGTAAAGTATCTAAACACTGAGACATGTATGAAACCAACCTCAATAATGGTTAAGTCACATTTGTTTACAACTGTAAAATCAAAACTAAAGGCTTAAATGTGATAGAAAGTAAGAGTTTACGATTCGGTGAGATCCATAACCAAAAAATGTATTTACCTGACACCCTTTGACCAAAGGAATTTGTTTAGGCGAGTGTCTACTCGGACATCAGGAGTTCCCATTTGTTTCTCGGCGAATTTACGGATTTCCTTGATGGCACGAGGAGCCCGTTTCTTGAAACCGACTCCATGTAACCTTTTGTGTAGGTTCACCGTGTATTCACGAGTTACTACTTCATTGATGGCAGATTTGCCTTTCCTCTCTCCTTTAGGTTTTGCCATTGTGATCTGAAATAATTTCACAAAATAAGACTTGCAAGACTTAAACCGGTACGTAAGAACACTTCTTAAAGCTAAATTCAGTTATTCCGGCATTAACATTACATGATTATTTTGGATTATTATCACATTTACACACACCTTGGAGCTTCGTGCACCAAACCGATTCAAAAAAGAAACGTCAAAGTCAAGCAACACTTGTCAAGCGATTTTGACAACCGCTTCGTTACACGAATCTGAACCTGGCTGAACGTAACTCAAACAAAATACAAAACTATTTCGTGTCGTTAAATATTAATAAATATTAAAGAATGAAAACGTGATACTGTGGTAATTTGAAGTAATTTAAATAATAGCAATTTATATTTAATAGCAATTTACAGTATATCATTCAAGGCAATTACAACAGTTCTAACTTGTACTATTCGATTTTGTCAGTCAGTAAAAATACAGCGTGCTGGCTGATTATTATTCGTATTGTAATCATTTGTTTATAGTCCAACAAATCTAAGAAGTACCGTTTGACGTTTCATCATTTTCAAACCGAAACAACTTTGTTCATGCGGACAATACTCAGTTTCGACAACCTTTGTCATAAAACCATAAATTTAGAAAGATTTTATTATTGTATCTAAAAATTTTCAATTTTTAATATCCTAATTTAATTGAAAACTTTCAAACAAAGCAAAATAACACATATTTTCATAGTAAATAATTTCTAATAGTTCTATTTTTGACCTCATTGCAAAGTCACGTAGTTAGGTCACTGCTTGTAGTGTTGTGACTCTTCAGATACACTTGTATGCGAAAAAATCGATTACATATACGAAAAATCGAATATATTACTTTCAAATTATCAATTGACGATACGTTACTGCGCGACCGCATTATGCACTTAATACATAGGTACCCTAAAATAAATTACGACTTCGACAGAGACGTACACTTTGATAATTTCATAGATAATCAACTAGTCATTAATTTAAATGACGATGATGACGAAGACGATGACGATTCTAGTACTAGTAGTGTATAAATAAAATATCCTAAACAAAACTTTTATTTCATTATGACAATTGATCTCTTAAAATTCGGATGTTATAGTAATCGATCTCATAAAAATCGGATATTATAGTAATCGATTTTTTTACTCCCAACCTTATTATCCTATTTGTCATAACTGTCAAACGGTACTTCTTAGATTTGTTGGACTATAACACGATAATCGATAGCCGATAGTCCCATGAACTGGAATGGAATGAGTATGCTATTGAACCACAGGCTAAAAATGTGTTTCTTGAATTTGTAATGACAATCTGTGTCAGTCGAATGAAAACAATCACAATTTTTGAGGTTATGTAGCGTATTATTGTTGTGTGTACACAAGGTATAATATTAATTATTAGTTAAATTTGTTTCTATTTGAAGTGGCTCTTGTGTATAAACTGCCAAATACTACAATAACACAAAAATGACTGATATATACAAGTAAGATTTGTAAACACTTATTATCTGTAATTCTGAACTGCTTCCTGTAGTTACCTACATATTTTATTCTATTACTACTTTACAGACTTATACATCCAGTGAAGTACTTTAACGACTATGTATCAAGACAAGTCCGTCCAGATGGAAGAGAATTTCATGAACAACGAAATATAAAGTTAAACGTAAATTCAATAAAATCTGCTGATGCCTCAGCTGTAGTTAAATGTGGAAATACCACAGTGGTCTGCGGTATCAAACTGGTAAGTTATCTTTAAAAAAATCGGTGGCCACGCACAAATCTTCCAATCTCCGATATAAAAATCAAATCTTATTCTCTCTATGTTTTGCAGGAACTAGCAACACCAAAAGCAGAAGAGCCAGATTTAGGTTTTGTAGTAACAAACATAGAACTTCCACCATTATGTTCATCAAAGTACAGGCCTGGCCCACCTTCAGACAATGCTCAAGTCACCAGTAACCTAGTATCCGATATTATCATTAATTCAAAATGCATTGATCTTAAAGATCTTTGCATAGCATCAGATAAATTGGCTTGGGTACTGTATTGTGATATGGTTTGCATGGATAATGATGGCGGCTTGGTAGATGCCTGCCTCATTGCTCTAATGGCCAGTCTTAAAACTTGTAAGTTATACTTTTGGCCTCATTATTGTCCTAGGTAATGTAATCAACAAAAAATCAATGTAATTTATAATATCTGTTTTCAGTATCTCTTCCAACTGTCACATATGATTCTGAAACTGAAGAGATTACTGTAGACACAAGTGTGACAACAAAACTGAATGTGCATGGTTTGCCAGTAGCCACAAGTTTTGCCATGTACACACAAGAGCAAAGGTAATCATACAACTTAAAACATCAAACCATTGAAATATACTTAGCCCAGAAATAAATAAATTGTAATTTTTTTCAGGAATATTATTTTAGCAGATCCATCATCATATGAAGAGGACATGTGTGGAGGGCTTGGTGCCAATCTAATCATATGCTACAATAAAGGATTCATTTGTGGCTCTCAAAAATTTGGTGGAAGCAACTTGACAACAGAGTGTGAACGGAAAGCACATAAAATTGCTAAAGGAAGAGCCCAAATAGTTGAAGAAGTGATTAATGTTTGCTTAAAGAATTATCAAAATGAACCCAATCAATAAAAAATGTTTAAGGGGATTGCAGTTTTATTGTTAAGGATATTATATAGAACCACAGAATCAATGACTACAACCAGTAAATTAAAAAAAAATTGTAACTATGATTAGACTAGATTACTTTTCCAATTATTTATAGCTTAATTTGATTTAAAATGAAAACCCCACCAGTTTACTTCGAAGCTATACCACTAGTATAAGTACCAGTGGTTACCCGCACGAATGGTGAACACTACCCTCTTCTGACGCAGTCGGCTAAATAGTAGACCTTGTTAATCCAGGATGTCAGTTAACTCCATAACAAATTTCATCAAAATTGATCCAGCCATTTGAGCGTGAAAGAGCAACGAACATTCATACGCACTTATGAACACACATGGGTTCACTAATAGTTTTAAATTAAAAAGTCGTTTCAGATTTTAGATTTTCAGCTATTGCCTATAAACCAATCTATATATTGTTATCTAAATTACATAGATTTTTAAGTGTTTCGATAAGTTTATTAAAAATTTAGTTATCCAGAATAAAAATTTAGTTATCAGATTAGTTTCAATTATTAAAATTAATCTGACATTAAAACAAACTAAACGTTTCAATTGAGTAATCTACATTTTTTTTTAGTATGCATGTAATTTTTCTTTTGATTTTTTAAATCCTGTTTTCCTACCAATCTTTATAAATGGCAAGCTTTTCAAATGTGACAATGTCAGAAACATACTGAAACTGGTAACATTCGTTTAAAATGTCACCACGTCTTAAAATATCAAATTATGTTATTGAGGTAAACTATTATTTTTTTTATGTACATAGGTGGATTTTGTTCGTGAAAATGAATAAAATGAGTGACTTCGAACACTAACTTTATTTTCTATGCAGAGTTTTTCTATGGATTTGCATAAAATATTATTAAAATGAAATACGTCATCATGTCATCGTCTCATCACAATATTTGGATTGATAACTCTATGAAATGTGGTTCTTGTGTCTTGATATTTATTCTGGAATTTACTGTTTTTAGAGGCTGTCTAATATAGACACAAATGAAAGTACAGGATGTCTGTACGGCCTCATGTACGACGGCACGTTGCTGGTGGTTGGACTGAGCTTAGAATTATTTGAAAATGAGAAGAACACCTATAGGCAGTTACTGCTTAATCTGCCGGCCGAGATAGAACTATGCGGCGTCGTGAGGTTTGGTGAATCTTTCACCACGGGAACTACTATGAAAGAAATACTGCAGGTAAAACTATCAGTGACTTAAAAAACTGTTATTGTTATCAATAACTTGAGAAAGATCGATTGTAGTTCTTTAAGTTTTATACGATTTTTATTACACCTATAAAAGTATCATGACGAAACAACTTCAGTATATAATAATATTTTCTTAAATATTGTTTTTATTTTAGGATGTAGATGTCACAGACAATCCGTTAGTGATGATAGTCAATGAAAAGAAAGAAATGAAAGCTCATTTCCTGGTGCATGACAAATTTGAAGAAACTAAGTATGAAGTGCTCAGCTCTGATGAGATGTGGAAGCAGTTTCTTCATGTCCGCTTGAACACAATATTGCCATTAAGTTGTGAAGCCACAATGTCAGGTGTCAAAAACGTGTTGCAAAATAAGAGGAAAAAGGTAATAATGAAATGCAAATTTATTTATATTTCATAATCCATTGTTTGACTAATTGATCTATACAACTATCACTTAGATTGAATCATATTTTTATAGCTTTATGTTGGAAAGATATAAATGCTTTGTAGAGTGCAAGACATAATAGTTTAGCAAACAACAAACAAACAATTCTTTTACAGTCAACTTTTTATCTTGCAGATTGCATCAGGGCAAGTTTCATTCCATGTTGATGGGACATCAGTTTATTTGTTTGGTGTAGCATCGGATGTTGGCTTGACGGGCACTAGCACAGAAGCCACTATAGGAGAACTTGTGGATTCTATGAGCCCAGAACAGCCTAAGAAGAAGAAGCATAATTCAAATGTTGTAGTGAGTAGTACTTCAATCATAACTGTTTTACCTAGCCTATAGTGTATGACTCTTAGACGAACACCTCTTTTACACTTTCCTTCACCACACCTACTTATACCAAATGTCTCATTTGCATTAAATTTCTCCAGCTCCTGCTTCAATATTACATATTACTAGCTGTTATCAAAAAATATACCTAAATAATTAATAAATCTTATAAATTTAGGAGATAGTGCCCATTAATCTGGTATTGAAGACAACAAAGGATATTTTGTCTGATAAACTTGTCAAGACTGCAGTTAAAATGATGACGACGCAACGGAAACGTAAGTAAATACGAGTTTAGAATGTCATACACATTTTTATTGATTAATTCTGCTACATGTTTAAGTAAAAAGTTTGATTGATCGTTAACCTATTATTTTTTTATTTTCAGCTGCATTTTGCATTAGTATGCCTCTGAGAATAGACACACTAGCCATAATACACCGGAACACGAAACTTTTGGAGCTTTACACAGTGCTTGTGGAGGCTGCTTGCAGGTCACTCAGATTACTAGAAAGTGTGCTTTTAGAACAACTGGGTAAGCATACTCCGCAAAAGATTGTAAATATGTGCAGTCACAATAAAAGTTGGTTAACACAATTCAGTATGTTATGAATTTACTTTATGTCAAGCCTATTTTGTTACCTAAAAGCATAACAGCAATTCATTGAATTTTTTTACAGTTGTATTGAAATTCTGATAGTGTTAACGACTTCTGTGTCGGACCGTAATAATGTAGACCGTGAAATACAATAAATTAGAATATCAATGAGTTTAGAATGTATTTTAGGTCAGGAAGGTATTGGCGATGGTGCAGGCCTGCGTTTGCCCGAAACTTTCCACTTCTTGCCACAAGAATTAGGGCATTTCGTCACAAGAGTTGTACCTAAGGGAATACCGGATGAAAGTATGGGTAAGTTTTAATACGATAAATTAGCTGTAATAACGTAATAAGTTCGGATAATTATAACGATTTCCAAAACCCTATAACTTAGAATGTAGATTTACGGGATATTGACTTATACTTGATTTAATAAGTCAGAACATCTCCATCAACAATCTGAATTATTTTCATTGCAGAAAAGGAACGTCGCTTGATGCATGAACAGTTAGGTATCGCTCAGACTCGGCCAGTATTTCGTAGAGGGAATGCTTACTCTGACAAGAGTGGCGGGCGTTTAGTGAACCCTCACGAAGCTATAACTCCACAGCCGCTAAAGCCTGACGTGACTGTGGCGCTGGTGCGGGGCCGATACACATACCACCACTACATGCAAGACAACTTTAATGATGATGGATGGGGGTGCGCATATCGCTCTATGCAAACTATATTTTCATGGTTTAGGTAAGTGCCAATAGTTTTCTAACACCAGATGTTTCCTTTTTACCTTCGTGTCCATTAAGAAAGTTAATATTTTTTTGTTTTTTAGGTATCAAGGATACACAACAGTTGCCATACCATCTCACAGAGATATTCAACAGTGCCTTGTTAACATTGGTGATAAGCAACCCTCGTTTTTAGGTTCAAAGCAATGGATAGGTTCTACTGAAGTTATGTTTTGTCTAGAGACACTCTTAGGTGTCCAGTCAAGGATTATTTTCGCTAATACTGGTGCTGAGTTACAAAGTTATGCTCATGACCTTGTGCATCATTTCCAGACACATGGAAGTCCGATTATGATTGGTAAGTCGATTTTCAACTGTGTTGTTTCCTGACTACTTAAAACTGTAAACAGAAACTAAACAGGTATTATTTTCTATTCAAAGGAGGTGGAGTGCTGGCACACACAATTTTAGGGGTGGAGTATAACTCAGCAACTAATGACATCCGCTACCTGATCTTGGATCCCCATTACACAGGGGCAGAAGACCTGTCGATTGTCGTTAGTAAGGGTTGGTGTGGCTGGAAGAACTCGGACTTCTGGAATAAAACTGCTCACTATAATCTTTGTCTACCACAGACTAAACCTGCTATTTAAGAACTCAATTATAATAACATTTCAAATAAATGTTTGAACATAATTTTCCGTAAGTCTGTTTCACATATTTAGCTGCCAATAATTTGTACTATCAAAGCTGTGATAAAGGCTTCAATAAGCCCTTAGATTCCATAAAAGTGCATTTGTTTACAAACCTCCCAGGTTTAACTTGGATAAAAGAAAATTATATTAATGTTGATTCATAGATGTATCTAGTAAAAGAAATCCCTCACAGTGCAGATATTAGCTGTACACGCGTTACGCATGCTGTGTTGGAAAACGTATATCTCAGATACGGAATCGATCGCCAACAAAGTCATTCTTGCAGTCTTATTGAAAAGGAGTTCACTCACTCAAATCTTTCGTGTTATAGAACAACGCTATAATTACTACCACCCATCACTAGTATTAATTTTTCAACAATGATTCTTATTTAGCATGTTAATTTATTTATTGTCTACATCAGTTTCTAAATTATTCCTACTATTCTTTAATTGCTTATGAAATCTCGACTGCACCTGCAAATTAAAATGAATGACTAATATAAGCTCAACCTATTCTGAAAAATTGTGATGATTTGATCAAAAGTTTATATATAGGTTTAGGTTACAATTAGCATGTTTTTATACTTGTTAAAATTATTATTTTTGGATGGTAAGTTGGATTTCGCCATATGATTAGCTATACTCCATTTGTTTAGGTAGTTAACTAAATGTAAACAATCTTGGCGTTACTTTTTAACCAAAAACATAATTTTTAATTTGGATATTACTGCTTATAAATCAATTAACTATAGTTTTAGAAAATCTGAATGTATTTCAAGTTGTAAAACGTATTTTACATTTTTAAAGATCACATTTTGTTTAAAAGACATACCAAAATTGTTTACATTTAGTTAATTACCTAAACAAATGGAGTATAGTATAATCTAACACAACCCTAAAATACGCCAATTGTTAATTATGTACACTGCATTGAATTTGAATGATTGTTTTATACTCCCTACCATTGTGAGCCTTTAATTTGCTGTCAATTTATTATTGTGACAAAATATCAAGCATGTAAGTTAAATGGAATTGTTATATTTTATACTAAATAAAGCATGAATGAATTTTCGACTTTTATTAAATAATCATAATTTTATTAATTCCTCACACCAAAAAGCACAAATAGCAAAACATACAGTCAAATACATGATTTGGCTTGCATTATATGCAATTGTTAGATGGGTATCTTAACTCTTCAGTATAAGATTTAACTAATTAAAGAGTAACAACATAAAATAAATATCATAACAATTTATTTACATAATAACGCAGAACATAATTATGGGACTTAAAACTTACTTTTACGCCTATACAGTACTTAGATCAATATAGATTACATACATAAAATACAATCCTAGATCACAGAGAAATACAACAATTAATCAGGAAACTATTTTGAGACTAAGAAACAAGGCACACTGTCACAATAGAGTGGAGAACGACTACGCCTACGTGTTACAAGGAGCTTATGGAATGTCTTCCAATCTAAGTCAACGATATAAATTACATATTTTTAATGTTTGGATTTATTTTAGCTCAACGTTCTATAGAAATCATCAAGCGACTTTTATTTATCTACGCAGTAATATTACAGCGTTAACGTTAATTAAAGGACAATGCAAAAAGATACACGTTGGTATCATCTTGCAAGTTAGTTAGACAAAATACATGTTTACGTGATATTCCGAAATAATTCGTAAAAAACGGTTCCTCAATAGGATATAGAAATAAATCCATTTGTGATTACTTAGTCAACTTGATTCTATTTTAATATTATGCTCTGCTAACTAATCTTGGACTACCTCTAAGTTAGTTGCTTTTGATAATAGACTGGTGTCGTCATACTTGTAGACTATACGACCTGACATTAACTGCGAAGATAACAAGGCGATAGTTTAGGATAGTTATTTTTTTTCTGCGTTTTAGATAATACGCATCAAGAAACTGAAGCCGCATATGCCGTAGAATGTAAAAGGAATTCTATTATAAGCTCATTGCACGCTTTACAATGATCTATTAAACAAAAAGTAGTTGCCAAAAAATCAAGCTTTTCATTATATTACAATATCATATTTTTCAAAATAGATTACTAAATATTTGAATGATTTATCCAAAACATTTTTTTTCTCTTTACAAACTGTGAATTCTTTTTGACTAGTTTCGCTACGCAGTTGTCTAATTTGCAATAACGTTTATATACAACTAGATTTTTAAAGTATTTCTAAATCACAGTGGCGAATTTGCGGGAACTTTTTCTGAAAAACAAAAAATACAGACCATTAATTTATTTAAAAGAATGATAATAGTAACAAGAAGTTTGTTAAAGATTCTTACTCTTAGTTTTAATTCTATCCTGTCGATTTCTCCTCCAAGCATGTCCACAATATTTTCACCATGTTTTAGCAAAAATGCTTCTACGTCGTCAATCGTGACAACTTTTTTCATGTCCTGAAATCATTTATGAACACATTTCAAGCAGTTAAAACTTTCGCAAAAACGAATGGTTTACTTACACATTATAATACATGATCAATAACAAAAAGTAAGTGGCACTCTTATATACCTACTACAATTAATCAGATAATTGTCATTTGTTACTAAAGTGAGTGTTTTGGCGCTTGTACGATATACCCACAAGAATCAAGCTGTATAAGCACTTCGATTTGAACATCTCGATAGAACGGAATTTCGTTTTCACAAATTATAATGATTATACTGACAAATAGCATCTGGTAAACGTCATATTTATGTTTAAATATGTGCATAAATAATAGGTTTCTATGAGCCTGAAATGTTATGCATGAACTATGAAGATAAGACCCTCACCTCCATTAAAGTATTTAAATCATGCTTCTCTAAATACGACCTTGTAAGAGCTCTGCCATCGAAATCAACTTCAGCCTGCAAACAAAAGGGTTGTTGAATATATTTCTCTCTTTATCAGATACATGATTTAAAAAAGAATCTATGCTCACCTTATATCTTATTAGGTTACTACCTATGTCAATGCCTTTTACGTCATGAATGGCCCTTATCATAAAATCTCGCTCCAATACGCTATTGATTTCATCCAATTGTTCTTGAGGTATTGACCTGTATAAACAAACAGCTTATAGTTGATAAAATCTAAACATGATTTTAAATCATATTCTCGGATATTCTCATTACCTGCCAACAAGAGCTCCGACATTCGTAAGAATAATGAATGACGCGACTCCACCGAGCAGAGTTCCGACCAATATGCTTCCGAGAGCATCGAATAGTGGGTTCCCTGTGTACTGCGAGATGGCCATGCACCCTGAAGCCATCACCACGCCCGCTACGGCTGCCGTGTCCTCTAACAGTACTACATTGACCGATGGATCGGAGCTGCGCATTACTGAAATATTTTTAAAGAAATATATTAAAATATTATAAAAAGTTGATTCAAACGAACATTTAGCAAAATATAATGTTCCGGACCTAACAACTTGGCGGATGGTCGACAATAATTGGCTTGCGCCCATTTTTGTTGCCAACTATACACGCTATTTATCTTATTGGCTCAAAAATCTATGATAAACCTAACTTTCGAGACATCGCACTGATGACTGACAAAGTTAGGTTTATACTACTAGGTTAGGGAGTATACTTCTGAGGGTTAAGTGCTATTATTTTGTTACAATTATGTTTATCTCTAAAGTTGCACGTTGTGCATAAGATTAAACTTGATAGTAAGAATGTAGATTGTAGGTATTAAGATAAGGAAAAATCTTACTATATTCATATAACGACGTGTTGGCTTCCTTCGCGCCTTTACGAAGAGAATTTAGCGCTACCATTAACGTAGCACCTTCAGAAACGACGGCGCCTCCAAGGACGAAATAAGCCTAAAATTATATTTCTTGAATCGTTAAATATTACAAAAGTTTATTATATGTATTGATTTGTTACAAACGGCTTACTTTCGAGACCAAATGTTCGACATAATAGGGATCCTTATACATTAGCTGTCGAGAAAGTGGACGGAACGCGAGTCGAAAGTAAATCGTTAGTCATAAATATTATGTATAATGAATCTGCTGCTCGTAAGTTAATATAAAAAGTGTAAATATGAATTTCACTATAATTTTACCTACCCAGTAAAAATCATGCAGGGGTTGAGGGTCTAGCATTCCTGTAACCCCATGGTAAAAGGACAAGCCACTTCCTACACAGAATATCCCGACACCAGATATTAGCGACGAAACATATCGCATATTGGTGTAACCATATGGATGTGCCGGATCTGCCATCTAAAAAAGAAACTTCATAAATATTTTTACATTAGGTTTTACATAAAATATTACTATAATTGTAAAATATTCAAGCTTATTACAAAATATACGGTAATAACTTACTTGAACTGATTTATGTATACCATACGCAAGGATCAGTTGGTTGACCGTATCCGCAAGTGAATGAATACATTCAGAGAATAAACTGTGCGACCCGGTATAAAACCAAGCACAGAGTTTGAACAGAAAGTTGCAACCGTTTCTATAAAGAATGATATATTATAATATCTGAATGATATGTAAATGTATTAAATAATATTGTTTAACATTCTTACATTCCAACTGCTGTTAATACAACCCTCCCAGACCTTGTTTTTAACCCTAGCTCTTCTATGCCATGTTTAAGACGCTTGTGGCTCATTTCCCTTCTGTAATTTCTTAATCGCCTTTTCACAGTGAACACATCTGTAGGAATGATATTTACATGAACAAAATTGGTAATTGGAATCATCATTACATAGAATAAAATAAAGACGCTTCCTGTGTCTGTAGACTTCTCCATAAATGCTTAGATCTTTAAATCTACACATTGGATTTTGATGCAGATTTTTTATAGCTATAGAATAGTTCAAGAGGAAAGTTTATATGTTTATTATCTTAGAATTGCATCCATGTAAAACTGGGGTGGGTTGCTAGTATTATATGAATCTCATATTGTACTACTATGGGGCAAAGACTTCTCAGATGTTGTAAATTAATTGTATCTATTACAGATCCATCCACACCCAAACAATTTAACAATTGGTACTTAATAAAGCTGAAACATAAAGCATACCTTGTTCATATCTTCTTCTGTCTAATTCTCTTCTTAACAGTTCTTTATCAAGAGCTTCTTTTGATCCCCATACCTGTTAATATTTTACATTATTATGATTATATTTGTGAGTTTTTTATCATGGATGTTATTTAGATGGTTTGGTATATATTTAAAGACCCTGAAAATTGAGTTGTTAAGTGAGCTGTTTCAATCACTTCATGTTTTTATTAGTTAATTATGTTTAGATTATAAAGAATTAAGAAAGGGAAAATAAGATTATCAAATGATATTCACCTCAAAAGCTTTTGCTTCAACATCCTTTCGATAATACACAGTAATTGGTGGTTCTGATTCATATGGTGATCTCCTTAAGACTTTAGGTAGTGACTCCAAATCAGATTGCTTTAGTAAGTATTCTGTCATAGCCCTCATTGGTGTTATAAAGTTGCGCTCAGTGTATGAAGCAGAGAAATCAATGAGCAGCCTTTTTTTAACTGTAAAATTATTTTTTTATTTTGTAATGAATAATAACTGAAATAAAACTACTTGTAGGCTACACTAATCATTGATTCTTTATCACAACAAATATTTTAAATATGTAAATAATCACATAGATTATGTAAGGTACTGTTGTTTGTACCAATTGCACATATTCACTTAGACACAAATTCGGCAAATTAATAAATTAAATATTAGGGTAGGTAAAATCACCATAAGGTATTATGTAAACAAAGTATTTTTAAGAAACACATTCTAAGATGTCATCTGTTACATTCAAAGAGAAAAAAAACTAGTAAAGAGAAAGAGTTGAATAAAATATACCTGGAGGAGATGGAGTTTCTTTTGGTGGTAATTTATTTTTCTCTATTGTCACCTTAGTTACCACTTTATTTGCATCAGATTCCGTTTTTACTATAATGTCGCCAGTAACACTTTGTTTTATGACTTTCTGAACATTACTCCCATCTGAAGTGGGCTTTTCTGGAGCGAGGGCACTTTTAGATTTCGGATTGTCGAACAGATATGCTGTGGTGCTCACACATCTTCCCAATTCTCTGCCTTCGATGAAAAAGTCATGTCGTAATATTTTGGGAGTACCAAAACATAGCGTATGCAAATATTTTATTTCAATCGAATGTCTACTTAGCTTCCTATAGAAACACTTAGCGGCTACCGAAGGCAACATGATAGTTTGATGATACGAAAAATCCAACCTTGAATATAATAGAACTGTCACATCAATAACTTGAAAATACTAATCGCATAAAAATTTATAGGTTTAAATATACATTATTCTTAAAATGTACGAAAGTTTATCGCCTAAACACTAAAATTAACGTTAAACATAGTATTTTATTTTGAATAATTCCTCGAGTCGAGAGTCGTGATAGACTGATGACATGAGATATGATGTCAGTTTTGACGTAAGATGTTATATAGTAATGTGACATTGACATAATATGAGCAAAGATTGTTGTGATAAATCTACTATAAATAATAGTAATGTAGCTCTTTCTTAAAAACTTCCACAAGATCACTATCAGACAAGGACAAACTACATTTTTGGGCAGACGTTTTAAAGTAAATTAACGAATTCCTTTAGCTTAAAGAGTCGACTTTCTTTATTCCCCTTCTTATTTCCTAAATCTGTTTCTGTTCACTGCATGCCCATGGCTCCTTTCATTCCAACTTGCATAAGCCTTAACAAAAGTCGTAGATATCTTGGTCAGACTTGCCTTAGTCAAAGATCATTAATTGGCTCAATATTTCAAAGGATAAAGACTAGTGACAAACTACATTTTTGGGCAGACGTTTTAAAGTAAATTAACGAATTCCTTTAGCTTAAAGAGTCGACTTTCTTTATTCCCCTTCTTATTTCCTAAATCTGTTTCTGTTCACTGCATGCCCATGGCTCCTTTCATTCCAACTTGCATAAGCCTTAACAAAAGTCGTAGATATCTTGGTCAGACTTGCCTTAGTCAAAGATCATTAATTGGCTCAATATTTCAAAGGATAAAGACTAGTGACAAAGCGTAAGTAGGGGATCTGTGAAAATGATTGGGTAAACCGAAATCGAATTGCTTGATTCCAAAAATATATAATTGTTTTAGTAAAATTATTATTTTATTCAGAATATAGTACAATGTATGACAGAAACTGTAATAAACAAAAAAAAAGACTACATTTAAAACTAAACTTATAATCAACATATTGTTTTGTGAGAAGAATTCAATATGACCTATGAATCAGAGATCTTTATAAACTGTGTTTTGGACTTATGGCATAATAAACAAAACTTGGTAAATAGAGAATATAAATTTAGTTGGGCTACCATGGCATGAGACAACTTCTCTCTTTACGTTCAAATATTATTAGTGGACTGGAGTAAAGGCATTTGCACATTTCTTCCATCATAAATCACGGGCAGGAAAATTCAATACCGGATTCCCGGCCTACCAAATGTAGTTAACCTACCTTCATTTCCTAAACATGTTAAATTGGTTATATTTTTTATTTTTCGTTCATATTTTGTATAGTACGAGTAATAATTATATAGTCACGAGTAATATTGTAAAAAATAGGGGTAATTGTTCTAGCCATACGCCACCAGTCCTCTCGACACGTTTCCCGCCGTTGTAATTTTTTTGTCGCTTTATAAATATTTTATTTGTTAGGTATATAAGTTTAGTTATAAATGTAGCTATTTTTGTTTAGTATAGATTTAGAGTTTCTGTCACACATTGTAATGTTCGAAAAGTAAGTTTGTGGATCACGTTCTTATAGACAAATTTGTTTTGCTTACCACAGACAACTGTCAACAAACAAAATGACAAGCAAAATAAATACCAACCAACCAAACTTAGCAAGCTATCACAAGCGCTAACAATTCGAACAAAGCAGACCTACGAATATAAGTTTATTTATATTACTATAATTTTATCAAATTGCAAGTACAAAGACTGCTTAAGTCCGATATTATCGACGCTATTAGTAAATTTCGTTGGTCTACTCCTCAAGATCTATAAGCTTCAAAAATGCCGGCGAGCAACATTGACTCCTACCTGCAGGACGCCAGAAATAATTTCGAAGCCGAGCGACCCGCTACTATTTGTACCGATGCCAATCAGTCAATGGGCCAATGTCAGAATGTTCACATATCCACGAACTGCTACTATGGCTATCACGACCTGAAAACTCACGAAAGCAACCACGTTGACACGGATTGCGAAATGGTCGAATTGGAAGTTGTTCTTGCTGAAAAAACGACGCCCTTAGAGATTTCGAGAAAGCGGAGCGCTGATGATGAAGACTACCCTCAGAGCAAACGTCATCGAGAAGGTATGTTTATTATATACTCTTTATTACTGGAATCTTACTGAATTCACTTTTACTATTTCAATGTCAACTTGTTTGCTAAGAATTCAGTAAGGTTTCATAACCTAACAAAGTATGATTTAGAAAATATGCTTTTTTACAGAATTGCATTATGTACATTAAGTAGAGCAACAAGAGTGTTCTGAAGAATTATTTGCTTAGGAAGTCTCCCATTGCCATTGTATGTAGATGGTACCTACCGCTATAGTTCAGTTATATTTTTTATAGTTTTGTTGCAGTTTCACTTAGTGCAGTATGACACTTACATACTAAAATAAGTTTTTAACCCTTTTATTGATTCAATATTAATAACATGTAAAAGTCTATTAATTTGATTTACAGATATATATTTTTTTTTAAGTAACAATTTGCATGTTTATTGTGCCATGTTACCACCCTTTCTCTGTTATGTGCAAACATGCTAGTTTAATAGTTCATTATTAAAATTATTGATTGTAAAAGAAATCAGTAAATGGGTTAAAACACTTTTACATGTGAATATTTACTAAATTAAGTGTTTAGGGCTAATTGTTCTCATAACTGTATAAACAATCTCAATTTTTTTTAATCACTTCTCTTTTGAATTCTTTGGGCAATCTTAGCTGGAATTATTAAGTAAGTTTCATAGTTTTCTGCTTATGTCTTATGTAATGTATTTTGTATGAGATAGGAATTACTTGTGTCTTATTTATATAAGGTGAAGATAAACAATTCTTGGTTAAGATATTTATATTAAGCCCTAACTGTATAATTAAATTATAAATTAATAAGATGCAAGGACCACACCTGTTTCTAATTCTAGGTATTTTTTATGGGAATATTCCTTTTCTATTTACTTAATATTTTTATGAAAAATTTGCAGTCAACTGAAGGCATATTTTAATGTATTTATCATATTATGTTGTTTAAGAGACTACAGAAATTAGAGAGAAACTACTATAATTTAACTTAAACTCATCATATACCCTGTGATATAAGAATGTATTTTATAAGACTTTAGGCTCACTTCACATTATTTTTTGTAATGAATGATTATGTTAACTTCTATTTATTATAAGTAAGAACTAGAAATTACTAATAGACAGAGGTGATTCAAATCAAAGTATCCATAATGTATACATTATGGATACTTTGGTAAAGTTTTAAGTATGTGTTAATTATAGTAAACTATTTAACATCAAACTATAAGTAATTATTATTATTTTTCCTCCTTTTGTAGCTTACTGAATATGGAAGAAATTGTATTCAAAATTTATTGTTAAACAGTTTAACTATACATACAATTTGTTTTTATAAAGTATCAAATATAATATGTATATAAATGTTGTAGTTTATCATGTAAAGTGGAGATTTGGTAATCTGGCCCTTGTTTAAGCCGACAAATTCGATAGTCCGGAAAAACATTTATCGTATTACTGATGTTCCACTGTTTCCAGGGCTATGTTTACACAGCTAGTAGATTAATAAAATTCCCTACATTTCCAGTAGTCATTCTCGCACAACTTAATATATTTTTGTCAAAAATAATAAATTGTAAACTGTAACTAAATAAGTGATGCTGATAACTTTTAATGTTGTCACACTTATTATTGCAGTAAGACTCAAACATGTTCTCTTTTGCGAATTGTTTTCTTATTTTTAAGATAGGATATTTATTTTGAATGGGAAACACATTACAGTAATCAGCATATAAAGGGAAAAGTGAAGATACTTAAGGTAAATTGGCTATCCTTGTTCAGGTGTATAAATCATTGCTCTCTGAAGGCAATAAGAAAAGTCTTTGATTGTATTTTTACCTTGATATGACAGTAAAATATATTGCTCATTGCTATATCAGACTGTAATGTGTACCTTGGTCAAAAAAGGTCTTGTGAATAATTTAGAATAGGATTCCTATTTAGATCAGCATAATAAGCTGAAACAGCAACAAAACTTGGCTTGGGGGCTTCCTGAAATGAAACATGAGGCCCAGTGTGATGAAATTCGAATTTATTTCAGAGGGTATGGTGCCATCGACTTCCAACTACCATCCATGTTTCCTACGTCCAACACACAACAATCCAGACATATCTCGTTGTCTCATGGCTCATATGATCTAATCTCTACTGCAATCACGAAAATTAATTTAAGAAATGTCCATTTTATCTGCAGAAGTACAAAGAGAGAAAAGCAATGAACCTGAGACAATCGAGTCTGTGAAATTGGAAACAAGTACAGAAGATGTCATGGAGTCTTTATATTGGAACATTCATGGAGGAAATATTTTTCATTTAATACAGTGTCTGTGACTTTTATACATTATATGTGAATATTGTGTAATATTTTTAAGATTTGAGTGATTGGGACATAAAGGATTATGCATTAGTACTGTGTACACAACAAATTGGCATAATGTGACTTGTCTAATAAAATTGTAATAGGTAAAGGGAGGGTCTTTTTTTTAAATTATAAAAAAATATATTTGTTTAAAGTTATTTATTAATATATTATATATTACACAAAGTATTTATGTAAAAGATAGTAATGCAAAAATAATGGGATACAATAATAACACATTGAACAATACTAAGTCATCGGAGAATCGTCACTCAGTTCAATCTGGAAAAAAAGTAAATAACTAATTATTTCTATTTATTTTGCTTTTCTGTTACAGATGCAGTTAAAGAAGCTCTAATTGTTGTATTTCCTTTACAGGCACGCTCAAACAAGTAAAGGACCTAAAATGGTCTAGTTTGAGTGTTTGCTTCGTTTTTATAATGTATTAACTTCACCTTTTTGTTTTTCAGATGTTTCTTCCATGTGCAGCCTTGTTGGCACACGGTCAAGTCCAAGCCACTCAGCTTCCGCCTTTAATGTAAACATACCAATATGTTACACATTTTTCGTAAGATTCAGATTGGTGTTTAGTTAGTTTAGTGTATTATGAGATTATGATATAAACAGTAGTATAAATGGAAACTTATCTGTGATATTAATTTGTACCTGACATTGTAATAAATGATATTTATGAAATGTTGTTGGTTATTTATTATAAGTGCAATGGTAAATATTTAAGTGAAAATGCAAGAATCAATATTGTTCAGTTTATTTTAAGTCCCATATTACAAATTAGAAAAATAAATTTCAGTATACATGTGTTATAAATATGGATTCACATAATAAGTGCATGTTATACAGTTATGAAAGTTTAAATTACAGGCTATAAAGAGGCCCTGAAAGTAAAACTACAATTTTAGAAACTTTTTTTTATAAGTGAGCTATAAATAAACTTAAAAAAGCATCCATCACCTTTAATGAAGAAATTAAACCCAAAGCTTAACTCACTGAAAATTACATAAATATTAACCTAAGAGATCCGAACACAGTGCAGTTTTTTAGTTATAAGTATGTATTTTATGCACCAAGTGATTAACAGGGCTAAATATATTATTTCATGGAATAGCTAGCAAATTGACAAGTTGCATATGCAGTTCCTGAAGAGGGGTTTCCGGACAGTTTAGGGTAGTCAGGAACTCGCACGTGAAAAAAGTTCAGCAGCAGGGTAGTCATTGTAAATCTACTTACCCACGAAAATCTCAATTCGTAAACAACATAACAGACAAAATAAAATAGTATTTGAAACGAATTGGAACATCAATAACAAGCAGTAAACACACAGTACTATAGTTTGGCCACAACGGCTGTACCGCGCCTTAGGTATGCGCGGTGAGGTGGGGGCCGGGAAAAAAAGTGCACGAGTTCACATGAGATTCATTTTGTCGGATAAATCTTACGATATCAGTTTACTGTTCTACAAGCACGACAATATTAAATTATTTAATTGAGGTTAATTATTTAATTTGAAATAAATTAAATAAGAATACCTAAATATGTCACTTCGTTTAACTATATATTATGTATTTTACTTATTTAACTAAATATTAATGAAATATAGTCAGATTTAACTGAGTTTATTTCAAATTAGGACTCGGTTTACAAAAAAATTGAATTTATTGAATGCCGTAAACAATTTATTCAATATGTCTTAACATTACGAGATATCGCAAGAACCATCTTTGAATATGAATCTCATGTGTTTCTGACATAGTCAGTTCGATCTGAATTTGAATTTGAATTCGAATTTGACACTAGCGAACAGACAAATCGCATTGGCCGATGCTTCCCCCGTCTCGCCCCGTGCCTTCGTAAGGCGCGGTACAGCGGTAATGGTCAAGCTATATTTAAGGTTTTCATGGGTTAGTTAAAAACTCTGCTTGTGGCCAATTTCAGAAGGTGAGTTTCGGCCGATTCCTTCATTTTCAATACCCATCAATGACTCGGTTCATAACATACTGTAAATGTTAGAAAATGGTTATATAATACTTATTCATTACGATTAGCACAGTTGATTAATGGCAGGCATCTACAATACAGAACGTGTTGCATTACCTCGGTCGGAGTCACTTCTTCGGTGTCTACAACGTCGGGTAGAGCTTCAGCATTAGCACTCGCTTCGTCATGTCCCACGGCGCCGACTTCTTCAGCCTCAGTGTGACATGTTTGGTCGGCTTCTGCCAAGTCTCCGTTATGCATTTCTGAACAATTAATGAGATCAACTTTGCCCTCTTGACTCGAACGAGGGCTATTATCATTCATGTCAGAATTTTCAATATCCATGTGAACATGTCCCGGCCATAAATCGTAAGGACAAGCATTGATTTGATGCAACAGGCTATCACTCGAACTGAACAAATTTAAAGAACCTGCAACGTCTTGCAGTATCGATGACTCTGATAACTCGTTTGTGAGCTGCGTCGGTTCAGTTTCGTTACTTGCTGGTATTATCAAGGGCAAGTTTTCAATTATATCGCCTGAAATGTCACAAACTCTCATACCTTCGTATTTAGAAAGTAATTCCAGAAGCCTTCTTTTCGCTTGTTGGGTGTACCTTCCATCGACAACATTGCTCAAAATCAGCGATACTAATGTTTCTAAAAACTCGGTCGTACACGTCTCATCGCTTTTTAGCAATAAAAAGCGAACTATTTTATTATCAAGTTGCATGGCATTCCCACATGCATTTTGCATTGGTAGCGAGTTACATTCATTGTATGCGGTAGGTTCACCAGATGTCGTAGAAACCGATTCTTGTCTATTCTCTTCAAGCGCACTATCGGTTGCTTGGCTTTCTATAATAGAGCTATATTGTGATAAAACATTGCGAATTGACTGCAATACCTTTTGTCGTAAAGCATCCGAACTAATCAATTGCAACTCTCGGAACAGTTGGATCAAAAAATCTGGATGTGATTCATTAACATCAATCAAGGCAGTCACTTCTGAATATATGTTTTCCCGCAGAAGATCGAATAGTTTTGATGTGGCCTTGTCTTGAACTTCACGACTTGTCGAAGCCAAATTAGGATTAGGCATTTCGGAAGTACTGGCAATATTTATATTGCTCATCTGAGAATAATCCAGAGTGAAATTTCTCCGATTTGTGGAATTCTTGGCTGGCAGTTTGGAAGACGATTTCTTTTTACTGTTAGCGGACGTATTTAAGTTATTGGCGTGCGCCTGTATAATCTCAGGTATAGGGTTAGTTATGTTTAAATTTCTAAAGGAATTGGATAAGGCTTCTTGACGATTAATATTGATATTAGAAACGTTAGCAACGTTATTGTCGTCAATATTTCTTGAATGGCAAGCAGTTGTTGCATCGGTATCTGGGTTTTGATTGACATTCAGTACGTCTGGGGCTGATGAGAAGGACAGAGATCGTTCGTAAGCGACGTTTCGCCGCGTGTGTCTATTGGGTACATCATCGTTGTTTGCCTGCGATGACTGAGGACCGTTGTGTGAGGAACTAACTGCGTTGGTATTTCTTTTAGGTGTGATACAGGGTGGGGTAGCTGAAGGTGTGCGATGAAGCGTGTTATGAGATCTCTCTACTAAAGGATGTGGATTATGAGAAGGCCCCACCCCTAAGTGTCCGTCGGCGTTTGCCTTGTTATTAGCGGAGAGAAGATTTTGACGAGAATAACTGAAAAAGAAATGTTATGATTTATTTTTTGTCATGTTTAGTTATATAATGTAAACACGCTGATGATAATGCCACTATGGGTCAAATCATATTGACGCTTAGGTGAGCTGAATCTCCAATTTATTGAATATCGGCGACTGTTAAGTACGAAATTATTTATCTAAAAAAAAACTAGTCTATTATTAGTCAATGTGATTTGACTCTTATGTTAGTAGAAAATAAACAAACACGTCATATAAGAATCACACAGGCAATGTATGATTAGTCTTATAGAAAGCATGAGACAGTCATGTTTCAAAGTCAAACGTAAATAATGAGGGCAAAACACAATTTCTCACCCTTCATATTTTGTGTAGTTGAAGTAAAATATAAAACGTATATATATGTTAGACGTATGTACTATGAGTAAATATAAAATAATTATTCAAAATATAATGTATGTTTTTTAATATCTGAAAAGGAAAAAGTAGGATAAATACAGATAGAAATATCAATTCCTAATATTGTCAATAAGTACGTCTTGAGCTTGCTTGCTTCTTACCTGCGAAAGTTATCCCAATAGTTATTGGCTCGATTTCCCGGTGGTACTTGGTTATTTAATGTATGGGAAGCTGTCTCAGCACGCCAACGTTCTTCAAGCTAGAAAAGAGTTTAGGATTTAAATCAATACACAGAACAAAACAAAGTCGTTCCCCGTGTCTATCCATCGCTGAGTATGCTTATATCGTTAAAACTACACAATTAATAGATATAAAGTTTCAAGAGTAAGGTTTATATGTATAATACATTAGTATTGCAGTTATAAAAATAAGAAAAATGTCCTACATTATATTTGACCAATCCCTTGTAAATGTTCTCAAGTACTTATCTCTCGCTTGAAATGTAAATACAACTTACATGGTTAAGTTGATCTCTGAGTTGGTGTATTTCCCGCTGTTGCATAACAAGTTGCTGCCAACACCAGGCGCCCCAGAAACCGCAACCACAGCTGCAACCGCCGACCATGCCTATTTTGGAAATAATAACATATTTTAATAGGTCATAACACTTATAATGCAGCAAGGCCAAGCTTATATTTTAGTAAATCGGTTTGATTAGGTGTCATTTGTAACTTAAATGCGATATGAAGTTATGAAAATATAGTTACATTTACGAAAACGGGAAAAACAACACCAGCAAAATTGTATATTGCCGATATTTTTTCAATTAATTGATTTCCGCTGATATTTAAAACATCAGTAACTTTAAGAAAAACGAACAATATCTTTAAAATGTTTCTTTCTAACTAATAACTTACTGTAGGGCATCATCATATTGAACGGCATCGATGGAGGGAAAGACAGCTGCGGCGTCCCCATCAAACGCTCCATGGTTTGAGAGTGACTGTTCTGAGTAAACTGGTTACGCATATCCTGAAAGAAAATTTAAAAAGCCATTGATTTGAAATCGAATTGATAGTAGAAAGTTACAAATTTATTATAAAGTTATAATTTATTTCTGTACATCTATTAAATGTTTGCGTGATGAGTATGATCATTTGTTCTGTATCTAGGTGTCATTTATCAATAATATTTATTTTAAAATTTTTGGTATTTTTATTACATGTCTAGTACTAGTATACAAGTTTTGCTTAGTTTACGACTAGATGGCACTATGTGAATGTTGTGGAATATTATTATTTTGACTTGAAATCTTTATTTGTTATGTGGTTTCCAGTGGTATAAAGTACACAATGATAATAAAGTGTATAGTTTATTTACCTGGTTAGACTTATTGGTATTCCATCCAGGAGGAGGCACATGCGGGTATGGCATGCTTCCAGGATTATCGCCAGCTATAAAACAAAAACCGAGTAACTTAGTACTTCTTTTCGTTTTAATTACAAATTACCGTAAGACGGGGCAATAAAGACATTTTCGGGGTGAATAGTAACACAGTTTTTCTTAAATTTTGCAAGTTTTACAAGACAAAATTACTATTTCAAAATTCCTAACTGTGTGATAAAAATACAAGTAGACTAGAGTTCATGTAAAGAAACTTATGTGACACCCCCTCCTAAATATTCATGGATTGGGTTACTACTTACTGTTTTGTGAAATTGGAGGGACCATGTTTACATTAGATGCTTCCGCTCTTGGCTCGTGTCGTAAGTTTTGATTCGCATTATTCGATTGCGTTACCTGCAAGAGAAGGTTTTTGCATATAATTTATGTGGAAAACTATGTAATTTCTCATTTATATTAGAGATCTTTGTTGAAAAAAGATAGATTAAGAACTTTTCAAACAAGAAATAATTTGAGAAAACTTCATATTTGTGTACAACATACAGTACACTATATCTACTTACACTGTTTTCATCAGACATTCTCTCTTGCGGTTGTCTTCGGCGTACCCTGTTTCTTTGATTCGATTTATTTCTAGATGCACTGCAAAGTTAATACGAATTATATTTCCGAATATAACTAAATCTTTACAAAATGTAGTAGGGTAGGGCGGGGCTAAAAGGTCCGCGGGTAAAAAGGTCCACCATTAAAATCTCAAAACCTAGTGAAGTTACGTCTTTCCGAACGCTACCAGCGAAAAGAAGAGTCCACGCGGGGAGTAACGAGCCATCACCGACAGTTGAGCGACGTTGCCAGCCGGAGATACAGGACCTCACCTTTAAATTTCGACGAAAGTAATTTTTTCCGCTGTTGATTGTTTTGGTTTGGAGAACTACTACTTAGGCTATGATGCCTGAATGTAGTTTTTAAGTATACGTCATTTAATTGTGTTTCAAGGTTTATTGTTATTTTTAAGTTCGATTTAATTATTATTTTTTTATAACCTATCTAAATACTTACACGTGTTTGGGGTAAAAAGGACCAGAGTGGACTTTTTTAAAGTAAGGCTATAAGAAAAAAAATATTTTTATGTTATGTTTAAAAAGACATATTTAGTTGTGTTATTCGAGTTTTAAGAATCACAAATTATTGACAAAAACTTATAATTCCTTTAAGACTGATTAAATTCCTGTGACAGATCCTAAACTATCAGAAATAGTTCATGTTTTTAATAATTATAAGAATATTTTTACTTTATGTTTTTCTAGATTAATATACGTTTGATTTGCATTGGATCCTATGTAGTTATTATTTTATAAAACCTTTTAAATAACCAAAACCTTTTTGCCTCTTTGCTGTCCCTTTTTACCCATACTATGGGGCAAAAAGAACCAGACGACGAGGTCTACAAAAACAGTAAAAAAACATATTTCTACAATGATTAAATAACTGAAAATTTTGCCAATCATGCTTTGATAACAGTTGATTCGATACGTGTTTTTTGTTTTGATGTAGTTGTTAGGCTTTGGTTTTCACAGCATAACAGCAGATATTATTTACAGTTTACATGTAAATAATAGTCAAATTGGACCTTTGTGCCCCGCCCTACCCTACTTATATTATACAAACCTGTCTGTGTCACTTCCATAAGCGCTGCCCATGTGAGGTGGTAAGGCTGCTATGGATCTTCCACCTAGAGCACTGTCGCCACCACCCTAAACATAATGAACAATATATTTATAATTTCTTAGTTATTGGACTGTAGTAAAAGTTTTCTCTATTTTTTATATATCAAATATAGTATGTTGTAATAATAACTCACCCTGAAGTTTTCAGTTTCCCTAGAGTCTTGAGAATCTAGCAGTATTTGTTCAGACCTAGATTCTGGTTCACTGATGTGCTCTTGTTCACTAAAATAAATATCATACAAATAAATATGGAATACAAGTTCCTAAAACAATCCAAAAGATTACTTGACACTCAATTGTAGACTTTAAAGCTATTTGTTTTAAGGTCATAAATGGTTGACCAAGAAAAAAAGGCTCGCGAGAATTAGAGACCAAGATTTAAGAAGTTGTATTTACTTGATTCGGCTTTTGTAAATAATATTTTATAAATACCTGTTGTATGACTGATTGACGACTGACGCGGTACGTGATTCTTGTTTCATCTGTTGTGGTTCAGCAGTAGAACATAGGACTTTCTGTAGAATACAAACACGTAATTCATATAAACACTATAACAAACACATAATTAGAATTCAGATCGATATTTGTATAGCACACAAATAAAATAAATAAGGCAAAGCAAAGCTTTCCGAAAAATAATAAGAGACATTGCGAATAAACTACGGAACACTATCTATTAAGTACAAATATGCGACTAAAAGAGTGATGAGTATGAATGTTGATGGTTGGAGAGGAAGGGAAAGGCCAAAGAAAAGATGGATGGATTGTGTAAGGAACGATGTGAGTGAAAAAGGAGTAAATAATAGTGTGACGTCTGATAGAGGAAAATGGAAGGAAAAAACGTGTTGCGCCGACCCCAAGTAAAATGGGATAAGGGCAGGAAGATGATGATGATGATGTCCAGTATGTACCTCTTTATTAAGCAGAGCTTCTAGCTCGCGTTGCTTGTCAGCAAGCAGCGCTCGCAGCTGCATCTGCCGCCGCTCGGCGGGCCCGGGCTGGCCGCTGGGACCCGCGCGGACCTCTTCGTTCACTTTCTTCTTACGGCTCACCTCTGTCGATGATCGAACGAAAGATTGTGTTTTACTTGTTCCATTTTGCTTATATATTTTTTTACAGGTTGTTATAAGCGAGTTGAATACTAAAAATAGTTTTCAAACGGAGTAATTTCTTGATTAATCTAGAGGATAATTTTATAGCTCTTTGCACAGCGCCAAAACTTTCAAAATTGTGTGTCAGATTTTACCCACAAAAAGTCTAATACTAGTGGGACACCCAGTATTTGTATAAAGATAAATCTATGTCTGATATGATCATAATTGTTTTTAGAAAGATAAATTGACTTACCCTTATTAGATATCATGTCCTTGATGCGCGCACGCTCGCCCATTATTTTCTCCGTTTCCATCCTTAGCTCTTGTGCAAGCTCCTGCAACGTCGCTATGTTGGCCTCGTGACCTGCGTCCACACCAATATACATTGTTTTTTATAAGTTAACATGTGTGTAAGTGGCTTTATGAGTTAATTTTTAAAGATATTATTTACAGTTTACATGTAAATTTATTACAATTAAATAAATAAAAGAAAGAGACGGTAAATAGAGAGATAATCCATAAAAAATAAGCTGTAGAAAGTAAAATATGGTTAAGATATGCTATTAATAGGAGTGAGTTAACGACAGGCTAAAAATAACCTCTGCAATACGAAATATTCCATTCCTTATTTGATTATACTCAAAACTTATGCCTTCCCTAATTAAAAGAGATATTTACTTTGCTGCTGCGCATGTAGTTGCTGTGGGTGCTGTTGAAGTTGTTGATGCTGCGAGTGTTGCGGGTGTTGCTGCTGATGTTGCTGATGTTGTTGCTGCAGCTGTTGGTGTTGCTGCTGGTGCTGCGGGTGCTGCGCGTGTTGCTGCGAGTGCTGCTCGTTGGTGAACTTGTGCCGCTGCGGCAGGGAGTTGCGCACGCGGCACATGCTGCCGTCGTTGGACCAGCCGCCCATACTACCACCGCCTTCCGATTTACTATAAATACAGAAAAAAAAATAATGTCAGTATAGTCAAAATTGTTATGTGTTTTATTTTATATTTTGTTGATACCTTACAGTTAGGTAATACAATAGTAGTAATTATAAGTGGAATAAGACCAATTACAAGTTTTCATTACTTTTTATGTAAATAAAATAAGAAATTATATCGTACTTGTCATGGATGTTAGAATGCGCTGTCATATCTCTGAAAGAGTCGTCGTGACCCGTAGAAAGATGCTCCGCCTCATAGTTTTCGACGGATCGCATTAAATCTGCAATACACATAATATTAATTATAAAATGTTGTTTATGACAGATTGAAAGCATACACTTGACTGATTAAACAAGATACCTTTTGTTTTCTGAAGAGCTGTCTTGATAGCCTTAATTTCCATTAGCTTGTAAGGATCTTCATTTTTATTGTTGCTTGAAGGCTTATTACCTAAAAAATAAGTTTTAGGTATTACAAGATGCCTATTGAATATCGTTATTTATTTAAGTTTTTAATAAATAATACTTACATTTTCTCGGTATTTCCTCATCACCACTATCTTCACCAGAACTGGAGTAGGTATTATGTGCTGCTTCAAGATGAGTCGCCATTTGCAATTTTTGGAACTCTTGGACCTATAATGACACAACAATAATAAATAACCGTAAGAAATCGATACTACGAAGAAATAATTTTGAAGTTAATTAAAGGTAATTAAAATCCATACAAGACTTTCCATGTGTTGTTTCTTCATTTGCAGCTCCCTAAGTTTCAGTTGTAGAATACGGCTGCGTTCATTGAGTAGGACTTCGTCATCATCTACTTCACTGTCACGACCGACACCCGCCGCTTCCTGTAACACAAAATAGTTCAATTTTTCGTAAGAATAAAACAACCCCTGAGAAAATGACGAAACTGTGAATATACAGTCTGATTTTCAAGTTTTAAACTAAAGTTATTGTGCATAAAGTGAGTGACAGAGATAGAGATATACCCATACAGCACTATCTCATATTTTAGACGACAAACGGGACGTATTCGCAATATAATTCGATATTTCTTTACTCCCGTCGCGAATAAGTCCCGTTTGTCGTTTAAAATATGTGTACAAGTCGCGAAAGTTTAAAAACATTAAGCACAATCTCTTTTTAACAACAGAGCTACGTCTGACGACTAGCAACAAACCATTAAGGACTGTCGGTGTCACATAAAATACTCCAGGCGTAATTTCTGTGGCTCTAGTGAAAAGGAGTACCAGTCCAATTTCTTGTAATGGGACTTGTAACCCTTTTCATAAGGGTCACAGATTTGTACTTAAGTTATCAGCTTTATAAATTACTATTACTGTTAGTATATTCACTAACCTCACTCCCAGTGACATTGGTATCTCTATGCGAGAACCTATCATCTTGGCTGTGTGTGGAATGCGCGGAATGGCCGCGTTCGGCGTCCACACTGCTCGCCATATTCTGCTGCACATGTAAAGCCTCTGACGAATGCGGCAATGTCGTCGCAACACCGATTTGATTGGCAGCATACATTCGATTCGGATGGTGGTAATTTCCACTCAATGTCTGATTCTGAAATAGTCACGTCAATATACATACCAAGAATATGTTGTCTGCAATTACGTAGTCATTAATTTTATGAAGTGATGCAATGATGACAGCCAATTATTAATGCTTTGGCACTAATTAATTTTATATTTTAGGTCTCAAATAAATATAATTTCCTCACCTGGGCACCACCGAAATTGTCATGTGATGTTGATGGCTGTACCTCTTGTGCTTGCCTCGCTTCTCTTTCTCTATCACGGTTCATTTCTTCTAATTGATGCTTAGCTTCTTCCTGTATAATTAGATAATAAATTTGAGTACCTGCCTTTTAATATAAAATGCACAAAGACGCGGAAATTCTTAAGAAGTTTGTTTTCCCAATCAGACGCAAATAACCTCAATAAATTCTAGCATTCAGAAATTATGCAGGTTAAAAAACTGACCTGATATTTAAGAAGCCTTCTCTGTTGTTGTTTTAAAGCCGCCAAACGCATTTGCGATAGTTCCATTTTATTTTTAATTTCATTTTGCCAAAGTTCATTGTCACTGTATGTCGATCCGTTGCTTTGGGCAGATACCGGTCGAGTCACTACATCCTGCGGGGAACATGATCCAATTAAAGTTAGTAATAAATTAACTCGTACTATAAATCTCAAAACAATGATAAAAAGATGACGGTAACACAAAAACAAACGACTAGTGTGCAGTATCTGGTTAAAAGGTTTAATTTTTTAATTTTTCTGTGTATGTTACAGACAACCGATCAAGTTTTTAAAATGTAAAGTGTATTACCAATTTTTAGTCCAATCTAAAAGTTATATTCGAAATATTGTTTTAAATTATTAAAATCAGAGTTAAACTTATATTGGTCATGTCTGTATCATACACAAACATGTCTCATGATTGTTATGAAATAATCACGTACTATAAGAGTGGTAAAACAAAGATAAACCAAGGCTATAAATCTTATATTATAGCGAGAAGCAGCTTTGACACGAGAGTAAGTATCAAATGACATTGGCGGTTGTGGTATTAGGTATTAGAGATGGTTATTTTCTGCTTCGAAATTGCATCCACTTCATGCTATGGATTTATCGGCTCACAACAGAGGGACACACTCCATAGTTCACATTAACAAACAAAACCTGATCGCTGCGCTTAATTGTATCGTTCTTTTTATTTTTCATTTCTTCTATCCGCGTAATTTTGTCGACACAAGAAAGTATGTTTTTTCGTAATAAATCATTTAATTCTTTGTCATCTTTCCTGATCTCAGGCTGTTCTTTGCCTTGTACTGCTTTACTATCTCCCATAGTTTCGAAATTATCAGGTGCCGATGTTTGTGCCTCAACACCATCAGCTTTCTTATTAGGTTCTTCCTGAGGGTGTCCTTCTTCTTCAAGCCTTATATTATGCAAAGATTTGTTCAACTGTTCGTTTTCTATGTTTGTGACTTTTTTTAAGTTGTTATTGATAATGTCAGTCGTATTTTTAATTTTGTTTGTTATATCAGGACTAAAACTCGTTTCTTCTGTCGCTTCGTTTCTATCCCCAACAGAAGAGTCACTTGCCTGTATCTCTACGATAACAACACCGTCTGACTCCTCAGCAGGCACCTCTACATTGTCAACTAACATACTTTCAAGTTTAGTTTCACTTTCTTTTAATTTCATTACCATCTCTACCAGTTCGTCATATTCTTCTTTAGTGTGTTCAATAAAGGCCTAAATTAAAAAGAATATCAACCAATGTTGAATGTTCTTATGTCTATTTATAAACGTAATGGAATACTTCACATACCTCTTCTTCCGAGTTACGCATAGTATCGACAAGAGACGATGTTACACGTATGTATTCACGTATTTGTCCAAGCCGACGCTCTACCGCTGCCGCGTCTGGGCAGGCAGCAGCTATGGCCTCTCCTAAGGCTCGCGCCGACTCTCTATGGACCTAAGTACAGACCAAAATTTTAAAATTCCTTTTTTAATAAATCCTAAGATTTTTTTCCTGCTCTTACTAACTGAAGTATATGCAGCTGTAGCTAATTAATGATAATGTTTATCAATGTAATGTTAGCTGGTATTTGTATGTAGTTACAATGAGTTAGAATTCAAACAATGTGATTATTACTAATAGAAAATGTTAAAACGATTTCAGGACACAACTTACATGATTACTCTCATTGAGGTTATTGAAACTTCCTTGCCCCTGCTCATACATATTGTTCATTAAATTGACTGTCTTTGTCCCAGTTCTAGAATTGGAAATTGGCGGCGTAGTGTTATTATTGCTTGCGTGGCTTCCGTCAAAATTGTTGCGAGAAGGATTCAGGTTTCTTGTTAAATTATTTCTGTTTTGATTTGGTGCCTAAAATGTACATTTATTTATATAGTACTGCAAACAAATATTGAATAGTAAAAATAAAGATTATTTCTAATGTCTTATTCTGTAAGAAACTTACATTAAATGGTTGTGACACATTCCCAGTTACAGCATTGGGTGTAGTGGGATTCACAATCATAACAGCAGCTGATGCATGGTTGGAATGTGGAATTAGGCCTAGGAAATATTCCAAACAACAAATAAATAATTTAAATAATGATCTACATGACAATTGCATATAGCATAAGTACATAAATAATTAATCATATTAAAGAGTCCATGTTTTAAAATTACACTCTAGGACACAAGTATTACAAAAAAAGTATCAAATCACAGTAGATTCTAGTCAACTTCAGTGGAAAATGAAAACAATAATTTACCATTCTGCATCTGATGCACATAGGGGTGCAAAGTATGGCCAGATATTGAGGAGCCAGTACCATCGTCGTGTTGCTCAGCCGATATATTTTCGCGATTTTGCACGTTCAGGGGTAACGCGCGTGGCTGTGGTCTTACAGGTACAAATCTTCCAAATCCACTCTCAAATGTAACAGAATTGTCTAAAAACACACACAATTCAATGCAGGGTTCCAAACCCAAATTTGGTTATGATAACAAAAAATAAAGGCTCACCTAAATCTGTTAATTCGTGATCTGATGTATTGTTTGTTGGTTTTCTTGATTGGCTATAGTTTGTCCGAGTGTTATATTCAGAGACAGGCACCCAATCAAGAGATGTCTAGAAAATAATTGGTATTTCATTGATCACATGTCCCACAAGTTCTTAAAATATATGGCGAACAACCACCAACTGGTGAACACACACCTTTGGTGCACTAAATTTAGAAAAGCAACCTCCCATAAGGTATTATTTATGGTGCCAATTATTATCACTATTTAAAAAATATATTTTATCATTACAATATGAAACAATTCAGAATTAAAAGTGTAAATGAGAATTTACACCAATATTATCTGTGTCACACACTATAGTTGCTTGGCACCAATTCAAATTTCATGAATCTCTCAGGTTTCCAAAAATAAACTCATACGAACTTCACATGTGTTCAAACTTTACTTAGAAACACACTCGTTGTTGTCAAGAGTTTTAACACATTGCTTTAAAAATATGTATCTGCAATTAAGTGTGTGTAGTTTAGAATAAAATCATGAATTATTTTACAAATAATAGTCATTGCGAAATGATAATTTTCGTTTCATATTAATAATGTGGAGTTGTGTTTTCTATACTTCATTTGGTTCAGTGTTTTATTCAAGGTAGAGACATAATCTTGATGTTTCCTTAAGTTTTTATTTTTAAAGTTATTCTTAAAATAAAATCGACAAAAAACTGATGTTAAACAACACTAATGATTACCAAATCAAATGACTCACTAGTTTAAGTAGTAGTTTATTTGTTCAATATGATATGTGTTTGTGTAAAAAGTCACATCAAGATTGTTTACCTCAAGTTAAATACTGAATTGAATATAGTTTGTGTTTTTAAAACATTTTTATTTTTTTAACTATTCACCATAATTCTTAATATGAAGTGTTATCTGTCTGCATACAAAGAATACTAAAATTCTGGATGATTTAATTCAAGGATTAGGAAAACTTTTGTTATGTGTGATTAATAATTATAATAAGATCAGTGATAACTATATAAAGATGAAAATTTGTAATTTCAGGCTTGGAGAATCTTGTAATAAAGAATGTAAATGTTTAGGTCAATGACAGTATAAAGATATTTAAAGTGAGAATGTTTTAGTTGCTTGAAAGTCCTCAAGTTAGATATGTCATAGGACTTGCAACATTAGAAAGTGCACATTTTTATTCATCAAAATATTTAAATGAGGTACTTGATCCTCATAGTAGATCTATAACATAGGAAATGTAGTTATTTAAAACTGCTCCAGCTACTTATAGTTATATTGTGGTGTTTATTTTTCATGTCTGACATATTTTATTCAGACAGGTTTGACAAGGTTTCTCTTGTCGTGGGTTTAAAAATTTTGCAGACTATTTTAGAAGGAATAAAGGGTATTCTCACCGTTACAAGATTGGACGTCATGTCTCTTCTGGTTGGGGTGACTGCTTCTTGAGGAACATTACAATTGTTTCTTACTTTCGTCTTGGGTATAGTTCCCGTGTGACCTGGATGCCGCTCGTTGTTACCAGGAGCCATAACATTCAGTTTCTATTTGCTGACATTTATAAGATTCATAGCAATAAAATAACTGTTTATAGTAATAAAAATGTCGATAGTTTAAATAGCAATAAGTTACAAATATTTATTCTAGGCAAATGATAATGATATAAATTAAAATTGTCCACAAAGCTTTATCTTTTACAAAACCTACATTCACTTAAGCCATATTTTATTTTACATTTTTTCTAGCATATTGAATTATTTTTCTTTAGCTTGCTTGCAGAACCTTTTGCAAGGTTTTTTTTTTAATTATATTTCCTGCTCTCAATACGAGGCAGGCAAACCATTGGCCGGCCAACTACTTTTTATCAGTTTGGCCTACTGCATATTTAGACACGAGTTCACTGAATTATTTGCCTTTATTTGATTTTCCAAAATTGTAATAGTAATAAAAATTAGTCCCATTAAATGAATAAAGTATGGCTAATATTAAGATGGTTAAGAAAATCGTATTTATTATCCTTTCACAGAAAATGTACGAATTACTGACAAGGTTGCCACATGTGCTAAGTGGCTACTGTTTAGCCAATAATTATTATAAGTGTATGGTAAGAAAGTTGTATGATTATATTTTTGAAAATATATTTACGATTCTGTCTGTGGTAGCTACAGTGGCCGTGAATCGCGATCACAATCTTATGGTACTTACAAATGGTTTATCAAATTTTTTATCTCTTCAACCAAAGAAAATAAGTTTATTTTCTAACTGTTTAAAGGCAGGCTGTCCACCCGCTATTAAGTGAGCAAACATTTTTGCATCCAAGACCGTCTGCGGGCCGCATAGTACCATTAACTTTTTCAGGTTATAAAGGTATGAAAAGGTTATCATTGGCGCGCAAATTCAAATTCGGTTAAATATTGCGTTTACTTGACCAGGGGTTGGGCCACCTTGATTAGTTTAGAAGTACTTAAAAAATATTTTTACTTTTTCTAACACAATCATTGCATACAATACCCACAGCTGATGGTGATGATTAAGTACACTTGAATGAATTTAAGTCGTGTCAACTTTGAAAAGTAGGGTAGTACTAACCATTCAACTTGCATTCACAGAAATTGCTCGAAAAGAAAATGTGTAACTGTTCCGTATTGTTATTTTAATCGAAAAAATGCATTTGTCACAAACACGATGTACCCTATAGTAGGCGCAATATGTATGTATAGCGGCTTTTAAGTATTAACGTTTCCGGTAGATATTGTATATGATGTTTAAAAGTGCGATGATTTGAACGCAACAAATGTATTTAATTACAGATTTTAATAAAGTATTTTTTTTTGTACAATTTTGAGACAAAAATATGAAGCTAACTTCGGTGCCGCCAAGTTATTTTACGCTTACTAAGTACCTACTACAATTTCTACCTTAGATTTTAAACAATTAGGTATACTGGCTGAATACCCAGCCAACTAGTCTTAAAAATATTACCCAATGTTTGGTTTCTTGTAGTTTCACAGAAGGCATTAAATATGAAGTAACAAAACCCGCTCTTTTTATTGGAAGACTTTAGTAAGTATGTCTAAGGGAAACGTTTACATAAGCGTTTACATCTTCATCTAAAGAACTTGTAAACAACAAAATTAAGCATTATTACTTTGATAGGATTTACCGGCGGCATATGGTTTATTATACCAAGCTCTACCAGCAATGTAGAGCAACGGAGCGTGTCGAGTAGAGAAACGCTACGATTGCGTGTTGGCCTGTCTTGGCGCATAAAGTATATCCATCGCCCCATTCTGAATAACAGTCATGGTCTGCTCGCATACAAGTGAAACGATGGACGCACATATTTAGAGAGACGTTGGCCCGCGGCGTTCGGCCAAACTGTAGAGGCAGCGTCGCATTATTTTCGATTTTCGTTCAACTCTCGTTGGAGGCGTTCGTTGTACTTGGTAGTTGAGTATACCTATAGTTTAGTGCGCGTTTGACCCGCACACTGGCCGCGCGCGCTTTTTCGCTGTGATCGTGCATCGTACGGTATGCGTGAGCATTGCTCTGTCGAAGTAAAGTACAACTGGATTCTCAAACACATTGGCCGTTGAGTTTGTGTGCTAAAGTTGTGTTGTGAATGTTGCAAATAAATAAATAAAAAGTTTAGTGAAAATTGTACAATAAATAAAACATCTACTAGGAGCGGTTGTTGTAAGGTAAATAAAACACAGAAGCGTGTTTTACATTTATTTTTACGTGTGTTTACGATTATTGTGTGATTAATTCTTAAATGTTTGTTATTTGAAGCCGGTCTTCGATTGTTATGACTGTTTACTGTGGATATGGATAACTATTAAAATTGTAAAAACTGCTCTGCATACATACTTAAAGGGCTTAGTAAATTAAAGGTGTTGTGTTTTCTAGCTTGGTAGTTAGCTGATATTAAAAAAAAAAACAACCGTTCTTTGACGAAACCTCAGATCTCTCTAAAAAAATGTATCAAATTGGTAAAAAACCTAACTTATTGTGTAAATAACTTTCTCTACAAAAACTCGCACGCATACGCTTATTTATTTTATTTCAGTAGATGACATAGTGTCTGCATTATAAATATTGATACTTACCGAAGTACATTTCGCTCGTCGTGTTACCTACATAACACAGATTTTAGCAAACCTAGTAATTTATCCGGCGCATTGCATGCATTTATGCGGCAAGCTGTTAGTCAAAGTACCATGTAATATAGAACTTACCTAAGTTAATGTATGCTAGGGAGGTTTTTCGCGTGAATATACTCTAATAATACCTAATGTCTTTTAACTAAGTAAATATAGAATACAAAAATAACTGTTTAGTAGTTTCGTATATCTATACCTATATTTAATTTAATATTATGCATTAGCTTAGGTATTTGCTGGTACTTACCTACCATAAACATATAAATGACTTTGTTATTTTAATTAGATACCTCACTATAATAAATTATACACGAGGTCTCGACTTCTCCATTTGTTGACAATACAGAATATATAGCATTAATAGGGCGACTATATGAAAAAGTTACATGACGACTATTACAAAAGATAAGTACATACTCATAAAAGCCAATTAACTCAACTCTAAGACATTCTTATATGTATGTTTCAAAGTCGCTACTTTACGCTTAAAAATAGCAAGGACACAACATTAGACTTAACAACGATTTATAACTCATTGACTTTTCAGTACTTGGCCTATAACAGAATTTCTTAATGAAATAAACCTGACATAACTGCTACCTACCTAACTTTATAAAGTAAATATCAAGCTCAACTTGATCCTTACGCAGAGCAAAGAATAATAAAAGTATAAAACTCGAAACAGGTTTTTGTAACATACGCTGATACGCTACATATTTATAACTGCAAATGTACCAGTTGGTTGTCAGTTTGTAGTTTTATATGTGTATGAAAACATAAATTAAAAGTTTTGTACTACATATAACGTTTGAAGGAATAAACATAAGCAGCATTAACCTGATTTAGATGAGATGTTTTGGACGATTATCATCATTTTTCAGAGTACTTACATCATATACGATGATACAAAAACTACGAGCATGAACTATGTTTACGTTTTAGTATATCTGTGTAGAGCCATTGATGTTTGAAATTAAATAGAAACTGCTTCTAAACCTATTGGTATTACTACCTCTTTCTTTTCTTTCATCCTAAATCTATTCGGATCAAAAGCACGTAGTATAAAATTATTGGCACTATTTCAGTTCTCTTTTTGTAATTTTAGCGGTTTTATGGACTCTACCTTACCCCATATTATAAATTTTAATGTGTTTATAGAGCGATAATAGAGCTAAATTCCCTGTAGTTCCTGCACCGACAACTAATGCTTAAACGATATAAAATCAAAAGTATGAGTAAAGTACGAGTATCTAAGTGCCCGATCAGTTTAATTGAATGATAAGAATGTGTATGGATTATTTCTATGATTCTTAGCGCCCTAGTACTGAGAAACGAAAACGTTTCAGTTCAAGCTTTTGTGTCCCTAAAATGACACATGCTCTACTCTCATGTGCTCTAAATACTTTGTAATTATCCTAATAATGGTAATAACACTAAATAATAAAACACATGCCTTCATAGTTATAAAGTTCGTTGTATAAAAATAATGTTTTGCTGGCACGGGCGGGTGTCGTTTTATAGGGTTGGGCCTGACAACCGCCCTGGGTGTGCCGACCTATATACCAGATTTTGTGTTGACTGTTGATGACAGTTTAATTAATACAAAGTAGGTAGAATGCCCCACCTTTTTAACACTGGAATACTACAGCAAAGTGGTTATCCAGAAATTAACTATCGAACTACTCCTACAAGCAGCAGAAACATATCTTATGCCAATGCCTCTATAACATGGGTTATAAACAATATTATTTGGTCTGTTCATAACATATAGGTGCTGCGCTTTTAAGACAGAAATTCCTATCTAATATGAGCTAATACCTGTCCATATTTTCCTCATAGGAAATTGCAATTACTTAAGTAGTGTAGGTGCTCTGAGCCCTGTATCTATGTATAGGTAAGTGATAAATAGAAATAGGCTTTGCTCTACCTTTTGCAGAAATCGAAATGCTAAAGTTTATAAAACTAAAATACAACATACAGTTTACCATTTCTAGTTTTTTCTAATTTATGCACGTAACTGTCTTCTTCTGAATGATAAGTGTGGAACAGGCAGGCAAATTTTTGTAGATGTTACACAAAAGATGTTTGCAACACGCAATCACATATCTAGACCTCAATCGCGTGGGAGTTTATCATTAGTAAATATATCCTTCTAACTTTCATTATTTTTATGGAGTTCGCATACGGGTGGTGATGTCAGTGATGACGTCATATTCGTACCACGAACCAACCGGTTCCACGGCTGCCGCCGCTGTCCTCCAATTATGCTAATACCGTTGCCGTTCCAGTCCACTCCTCAAAGTTATATGTCATCAACGAAATCATAAATCTGAATTGGGTCTAACTAGCATGAAGCCCTCATCCATCTGAATTAAAGAACTCATGCAATTTGTGAGAGGATAAGTAAACTCAGAAAAAAAAACACACTAATCTCAACCAATTTTCGGTAAGGATTCGATATTAAAAGGATTGAATTAAATGAAGTAAAAATAAAAAAGTGGCTTCAAAGCAAAGATAGCAACCATTTTAGACAGTCATTGTTTTTTTAATTTAATAAAACACGTGCTACGTTTCACATGGCTACTTTGTGTTCATTAAATTATTAAAAAAAGAACTGTAGCACATTTTGTAGTAATGGCATCACGCACGACTTCCGTTCGATGAGCTAATAAAAACTTTGGCAGTTATAACCACCATGGTACCATTCACAATGTAGTTTATGTTATGTAACACGAAACTTACTGTATCCCGCGGTGGCCATGGTTTATTACTGTGACTTATTAATGTAAACAATGGCTTCCAATCTTTCAATGGTAAGACGGGTCGACTTTTTAGTTTCGAATTACTGTTCAAATGAACTCTTGGAAAGAAAGATCATGAAATTCGCTAAGCACTCAGTTATAGTGTATTTCCTGGTATGAGCATTATTATAATTATAAGGGTGTGCCGGTACAAAATATTTGAAAGACTGAGATAGTTCGGAGCTCCGTAAGTCTCAGAATGTCTTTCGCAAATTGTGTGCTTCGCACTTGCTGCACTTTTCCTAGCGGGCATAATTATCTCGAAAGTGTCGTTTCGCAATAAGAAACCACACTCCCATTATGAGAAGTGCGTATACTGCTGATTCCCCATTTTTCTTGCAAGGTTCACATTGCACAGTGACCGAATAAGTAAGAATTAAGAGTTTGAGAATTAACGTGAGATGTCGTTAACCGTGTGTTGTATTGAGGCTTAAAACACCAATGTTGTTAAAGATAACAGCTATTCAAAATTAAAAAAAAAGCAATATATTCATAGGTGAATGTGGATACTCGTAACTACCTAATATGTAAATTCTGTGGCTAAGATAACGTTAAACTAAAGTAGTCAACAGTCACATTTTTCTTCATTTCTGACTCACAGTCCGTCATCAAGGATTCGTTGAAGATGGATTGTTGATCATAAATTAATGTGATAGACATTAAGTGAAAAGAACTGCTCATAATGTAGATCATTGACCGTTTTGTAGGCTACTTTCTGATAAATGCTGATTTATATAAAACAAATCATCTGCTGATCGAACTCTTCGACGATTGATAAAAATGTAGAGACTCAATACGTAAATACAAATTGTGTTTACATTTCAATAATTTATATTAGGTTTTGTGTTCTTATTACCTCTAATTAATGAACAGAGTTACAAAAATAACTAAGCTAAGTTGATAGACATTAAGTGTTGTTAACAGTTACGTTATGTATTATATTTGTCGTACACCCACGTATCATTGTCATTTAAATCGTACTAAGTAGCGACCATAGAAAGTTACAAAACAAAGATTGTTGAAAGTATCTCAAGAATATTTTTATGTGATTAGATACAATATACTTAACGCAATTTTTTGGAGTAGAGTAATTATAGAGTCTTATGAAGAATTTCTATAACTTAGTACGTACATTAGTCTAGGTGAAACAATACAATGTATGGCCCAGATGTTCGCGGCGTGACGGCGAGTTCTTATCGGTGCAAAGACGCACCCACCTACACTCTCCCCTGGGTATTATAATATGTAACGTCGCGTCGCCTTGGCCGGACACGAGAGTTCAACGAACTGCCAATTCGCCATCTTTCCCATTCATTTAATCTAATTAGCATCTTCTTCCGCTGAAGTGAATTTGTGTTACAAAACAAAACTTTTTATTTTTGGGATAAATATTTGTTTTAAGTGTAGTATTAATACCACAGTATAAGTATCCAGTATAAACCCACGATCGATAAAACTTACACTAACGAAGTTACTAATTATAAAATTAAGAACCTCTTTAAAAAAAAATAACAGTAAATTGTTACAACAATCAACAGTTTATCGTCTCTACTTTTTCTTTCGTACTAGACTACACATTTTGAATGGAACAATAAAAAGTTATTAATGGTTTAGGTTTACTTAAGAATAGCTTCTACTGTTTGTGTCGCGTGTGGTTAAAGGTTATCATGCTGTCATTGACGCATAGGTACATAGGCTGTGTCATAATTATAAATTGTGTATTCCCGAGAAAGAAAGTCTGTCATATAGAGTCGATTGAAACTTAATTGTAGGTATATTACTGCAGAAATTACTGTCGTGTGACAGATATGGTCTGAACTGACCTTTATCACCTAGTCTAGGAGAATAGCAGATGTAAGTTTCCTCTGAAAAGTCTGAAAAAATGCAAATATTATAATTTTGAGTACATAACAAGCAAACAATTACTTAGATGCATCTTCTTCCTTTCCGTATCGTGATGGAGTCAGATTTCTGTCTCTCCGGTTTCTTGGAAATGATATATCCAGGAAATGAAATAAGGGTCTTTCAGAGTCTTTACCGTAGATGTGCATCCAGCCTGTATACACTGATCTACATTTTTCTTGCATCTACAATTTACATTATTTTAATTCGGCAATGTCGAACGTGACTCGAAATTAACTAGTCGTTCAGTTTCTGTTATGTATTGTAACGAAGCTATTTAAATGCACACTTCGAAGCATTGCAACTCTATTAACCAAACATGTAGCTACGTTGTTGGGTTGTTTAAATAACATTCGAATGTGTAACTGGAAAAACGAAAGCAGAATGTAATCTGACCCTTCAATATAACAAACGTGGAAAGTAAGAGCTGTTTGATAAACTTACTTGTAGTGCAACAGTACATGTATATATGAACCCAATGTTTATGTTCAACCAAGCTTATCAAAATATAATCTCTAACGAACTTATTTTTAGCCGTCTTTGGGAGGTCCTTAATTTGATCATTGTGGGTCCACAGTAGGTAGTTGTGCTCCGGCGGCAATGATAGTGACATCGTCGTCATGGATAAATTTAAAATGACCGTTTACATCATACTTGATTGAATTATAGTGTGATGATATCTGTGAAGCGACTCGCGCAGGCGTCGCATTCGGTCACAAGTCGGTAACAGGCCTTCGCCGATTATAGCGGTGACGCCATCGCTCCCGGCAGCACTACACTGTTACACTCGGCCCTAAGGCTTGCCTTAAGACTCCCTAAACCAGTCTTCATCCACCGGTCAAGGCACGTTCAAGGTGATGTGCTTGATATTGTATTGTAAGTGCTCAGTACTGCCTTAATGTTCCGATTGTTTAGTAAGATAGCATCAGTATGTTTTAAATAAATACATTATTTAAAAGCCTGACTTCGTATCAACCAAAATAGGTACTGTACATTGTGTAGGTTTGCCATTTTGTCTGTCTATAAATAGAATAACTGTCATCCCCATCGCAAGCTTGCTGGTGTTTAAGCTCTTTGTGAATCCATAATTACAAACAAATGTTGGGCCAGTTGCCACATGAATATTTTGAATGGAATTTTGTAATTCAAATTCAACCAAAATAATGTAGAGAAAATGTAGAGTGAACAAAAAACAGCCTAGTCTTGTCGATTGTAATAACATAATTATATAGCTCAGCATAAAACCGCGAAAGGACTAAGTTCTTGTAACTGTTTTTCTATCCAGATTTATTTATTATCAATGATCTATTGGAAAAGTAATAAAGTATTTATGCCCTTGCAATACGCAAATACCGCATGTTATAGTCATTCGTGCTATCAGACTTTAGTTTTATTGCTTTGCTAGGTCAACCAACGTATCATTGTGCCTTGTTAGTGTAAATAAATATTTTTTTACATTTACGCTGCGTTTAAAAACTAACCTTGCACGTTAAAAACATAAAAAAAAATAACTTAACCTTTCGGGATTTAATAATACTCTTGAAATGTCGGACAATTTTTACGAAAAGCACCAATTCTGTTCAATGACAGCAGAGTTTGATGACGTTAATTTTATAATTCACTTACAGTTATTCTACACGTATGCAGTTTGATGTAATACTGCTGTAATCACGAGCATTGGTCGTGCTGGTTAAAGACCAAGCTGGTTTTTAATTGGCTACCTTTCCTGTTCAAGCTAGCGGATCTCTCATTTTATTTTTACCTCCATTAAAAATCGGAGAGCTAAAATGTCTCACGAAGACGTCATGATAAAATTATTTATATCCTTGTTTGTTAACACATTATTCTGATTCTTGCATTCATATGCCTCCAAAAGATTTGGAGTTTCGATTCATTGGTTTACTACACATGAATTTAGAACAAATGGTAGGCAAATCAACGTTGTAACCAAGACTTCTAACTCTTATATTATGTAATAAAATGAAGGTAAACTAATCCGTAAGTTAAAAGTTCTTCAATCTGTTTTGAAAGTTGTAATTATGTAAGTATGTTGTATTTATTATACTTATGAAATGCTATGATTTTTTTGACTGAAAAAGTACTGCTCAAAGTGCCACATTGACTATTTGCATAAATTATAAAATTTGTATTTATTATCATCGAGAATATTCCAAAATTATGTCATTCACCCGTGGGCGGTGCTATAAAGAGGTCAATTCTTAAATTGGGTTACACCGTACTGAAGTTCAAGCATGGTGTTCTAGTTTCTGTCGCTTACTTTATCGATTTTCTTTCCACTTCGCATAATAGTGTGGTCTACTAATATAGCACGGTATACATAAGTCTCTGTTCAACCGGGGATACAAACAAGTGGCTCGCCAGACTATAGTGAATTAAATTGGCCCGACAACTGTGACATCTCCACTCAATCAATTACAGCGACCTAAGTATCTTCTTATATCCACGCGGTGGGTGAATGAACAGTAAAGAACGTGGATACATCTTGTATAAGGAGCCTAGATATAGAACATACGCTAAGTGTAGTACAAAAGTATTGCTAGTTTCTAAACATTTGTCGCATAGTTTCCCCATCGTCAGAGTTCTTTAAATTGAGACGATTAACTATTAGAATATGTGTTCCATGGAATGCCAAGTGGATTACGTAATGCAGGAAGAAGTGAATATAAAAACAAAAAGGGTCATGGCAAATATGCATCACATCGGAAACGGTCATCGCTCATCATAACGCTGTGATCTTGCCTCATCACTTGTGACTCACAAAGAGATTTTCAGTAGCTACAAAATAAAACTTAAAGCTAACTTGTAGGTACTTGGGTATCAAGCCATATGGTTGACGACTTCAATCATGCTTTATTTGGTATAAACTACTACGATGCCGTTATGGTAAATTGGAGTATGACTAGTCATTGTTTTTTTTGCTTGACCTGTTTAGATAATGCACTCTTGAGCTTCAAGTTACAAATGCTATTAAAAAAACGATTTTATATTGTTCCTGATAAGACCATACGACGAAGATGATAAGACCACCAGGCTGTGTTTTGCTTTGTTGCACAGATTTTATTTCTTTTAGTAATGACGACCTTGTCATTATAGATACTTATGGCAGGTACCTACCTAATAACTCCTTACTTGTATACTTTATACATTACTTTGTATATTATTATCGGTGCAGTACACAAAAATGTTTTTGAGACTTAGCAGTAGTAAAATCAGAGTTACGCTTGAAGGAAGACGACTGAGCCCCGTTAATGAAATTTTAGTCTTTAATGTGGCTTCTTTCCGAAAATTGAATGTCTCGACTATGTAATTGGCATATTATGTAAGAGCTCCTACTGTATAATATACGTTATTATGGTAGTTAGGAAAGTAAACATTTAATGAAGATATTATGTATAGGTATGCAATGTAAGAAAAAAATATGGTTTAAAAATAACGAAGGTAGAGTTCCTCTGGTGCCGCTGGGAATATGGCCATAATATGTATTGTAGTTCATACCTTCCTGGCCAAAAAGTTCAGACTTTGAAAAATGTATTTTATGGTCAAATGCAATGCAATGCAAAAAGCGTTTTTGCCATTTGGCGGTTACGGTGACTGACTGCGATCGCAGACCGCTGATAGTTTCAAAATTATGCGTCGCTGTTACGTTACTGACAAATTGCCTGACTAAATATTCAAATGATAAAAAAAATAAAAGAAATTATATAATACAGTTGAGGAATTCAGTACGTAATAAAAGTTTATTGCCCGTTTCATTCGCCTTTATTCGCAAGTTTTCTGAATTTGCCGAATTCGGCCATCAACCTTGCCGTGCCCTCTAGGTTTAGTTCATTTGTCAAACGGGTCCCTAGCACGCATGCGAACTACTTCGCTAGTACCTTAGCATCTATTTCATTGCTTTTAATAAATACTGTTTTATACACCACAAGAAAAAAGAACGTTTAGACTAGAAACAAACCCGCATCATACTATAAAGTGCCGTTTCTATTTCGTTTCATACTCGCAACAATAACTTATTGGGTTTGATTGTCTTCGAGTGTTTTATAAATTGATTCTGTTCAGGGACTTTTTTTGCTCACCTTATCAATGTCCGCTAAACTTTTTATGATAAGTACATAAGATTTACCTTCTGAAATAAAAAGCATTGTAATAGTCCTTAGCAAGACCTTCAACAATCCTATCGGCTCACTTCTTACTTTGCGTCTTTATAAAGTACTTACAAACTATTGCACGGAGGTGTCTAGTAGCAATATAGGTATATAGCAAATATATTTAAATATTTATTTCCAGTCTGCGTGGTTTGTTAGGCGGGGGCAGACAGCCTTAGCGTAGGCGCTGAGTTTGTTTGTACGTGGTTCATTCCCGTACAAAACAAATGCCTGTCTATTTGCTTTTCAGATATTGATTCAATGTATATCCGATACTTGTTTCAACATTGTTACGACAGTAGACAGTTGTCTGATATGATTCATATGCTATCGTGCTTTAATTTAATAAATTTCCGACTCTATACGCAAAAAAGAACAGCTATGAAACTGAATTTCATGTATGATTCGTGTATTATTCTCGTAGGTACATTATTATTTGACTTTTTCCTTTCTCTTATGCAACATTTCTTGTTAAGTGGAACAAGAAAGATGGGAAGATATGTTAAAAATTAATTGAAAATAAAAAACGTAAATTGAATGAAATTTAATATGCATGAATAAAAATTCCTATTCGAATTGGCGGCTTGCCACAGGGCAAGCAGCTGTCGTGTGAAAGTATGGGACGGTCATGTTTATATTTCTCGATCGTAACCTAGTTACAGACAACGATACCCTTTGGTTAGGAGATGGCGACGAAATATCATGAGTCCGAGTCGGCGATTACTGACCTCTTTTGTGTAACGAGATAGACAGGAATAACCGATTATTTAATGCCACGTGTTTTTATGTTCATTAAAACTGTGGTCTCTCTGAGTCATAGAATGCTCATAATAGTGTTATTAAAAATTTAAAATTTGTAATTCAAAAATATTTACCTACAACAACAGGCAAAACAGGGTAGACTAACAAATGTTTGACTACTATTAATCCAATAATTGGATTTGAATACCGATACCAAATCTGTAAAGATACTGCGGCAATTTTTTATAAACTTATGGCATTTATTTAATTCTTGCGCACTTCAATTACACTTTATGGAACAAGGCGCTGTTTAAGCTCAATAAAGATAACGCATCGCCATAATCATAAACTATATTAATTGGGTAGGTTATCATAGAAACGACGAAAGTGTGCTAGAAAGGACCGGTTCCCATCACTTGGGATTGCTGCCATCAAAATCCATGACTTACTATTTTATAATAACTTAAAAGCTACACTATAGATTTTAAAATACTTCCGAGTACTTACTTAATAGTTTGGGACTTCCCGAAATTGGTTATCGACATTATTGTGACAAATAAATTTCAAAACATGAGTATATTTTGGCGCATGATGTCATATTCATACGGAAATTAAATGTTAATTTTTGGTAAGAGCTTATTTGTGTAGGACTGCGTGATACTGTGAACCGTTTCATATTATTTCTTTAGTCAATTATAATGTTAACCTCCAGGCTGCAGCTTTGCTCTTGAACTGTAAACAATTGTCAATTCTTTCATGAATGTTTCAAAACAGTTTTGCCATAACTACACCAAACTACTAAGTATACCACGTCTGGTATAACATACGGTAGATTATGACCTTTCTTGCCGATAGTCAAAAAGAAAGTACGAACATTTTTCATGTTGTTAACAAAACGGGAACGTAACACCGTAGGTAAGTATGTAAATATTATATTGACAGGTCGAGGTCGTGAAAATAACCACGTGTATCTTGTCTAGAGTCGTCTGACTCATGTTTATTTTGATAATGATGATGATTTGAGAATGATAACCTATGACACGATGTTTCAAATATCTGGATGTATCTACTGTACCTAAATCCTACAGTTTTGAAGACTTTTTAATAAATATTTGTAAGCTAGGGCTAGACTTAGCGGTCAAAATATATGTATATTCATAATTTAATCTCCTGTAAACTTGTTAATTTATGCTCAACAAATATAAATACCTATTTAAAATATTAATCATAAATTTGAATTAAACTTTCGATCACGTTTCAAACACTTGGATAACTAAGTCTAGTGTTTAAAAGTATTCACTTGCAGCAATAAATGTTGTCAGGGATCGAAAATATGCATGTGACTAAGTCAGATTGCATCAGTCGGCTTATTAATTGCCCTGTAGGTACCCGTTCACAATGCGTCCGGTACAACGCAAAGCGTGCTTTTTACGAGCCCGTCTGTCCACTGCTGTGCTCAGGATGAGATCACTACAGCCGTCATCTCATGGCATCTATTTTAATTCTACATAACAGTTGGCATTGGTTGTGTCACAACGAGACGCCAGTGATGTAGGCGTTTAAATAAGTGACCGTGGCCCCGATTTACAAAACGCGTTGCATCGATTGTTTGAGTTTTTTTGTCACTCAATAAAATTCTCACAGACACGTGCTTGTCTATGTACATACTTTCTGTAATTTTACTCTAATTTTGTGTTGTTGACGTGAAATTTATTTAGGTACTGAATAAGTTATTCACTTCTTTCCCGATTCTCGCTCGCGACTTCGCCAGCGCGAATGTCGGCTAAAGCTGTCAAAACATTACTTACCTACTACGTGAGAGAGGTCTGTTTAAAAGTATTTTAAAAGCTCATATGTTAAGACACACTAAATCTAGGTTTCATCAAAATTGATCTAGCCATTGGAGCTGTAAAAGAGTTTCAGACGTCCTCTCAAACTTTCGCGTTTATAATCGCATATTAAGTAGAATAGAGCTGTAGCTAGATAAAAAATAAAAAGAAAATATAAATACAATTGTTGTTTGTTCCAGATGCAATATACCTGATTAAGTCAACCGTTTCGAACTACGAAAAACAGCCAAGATGAAGCAACTCGTCAATAAGAACCTTATAACGCTGAAATGCGTTCTCTTCTGCTTTCTCTCAGGTAAAGTATCAAATTCTTTCAATACAAACTATACAAAGTAAATTGCAATAACAACTAGTGGTCACAGGCAATAAATTCAAAAACGTCGTGCTGTCATCGTATATTATGTGAAAAATACTGACTTGAAATAAATGTCTTTAAGAAATTTATATCAGCACATCTTTACTACGAAAATGACCGCCAATCAAATCTTTACTTAGCTGTAACACGTGTGATTATCTGCTGTCTCTTCAATTAAAATGCTGACTTGTAAATCACTTCGCAGTACTAATAAATAAACGATGCGATGTTTACTCCTTTCTTGGGCAACGAAATAAAAACAAAATCGTGACTGTTCTCAGTTCAGAAGCCAATAAAAACTAGTCCTGAGGCATAATATGCGGCATACGACACACATAGCCTATAATTGAAGTCGATGTTGCAAGCTACCTTCTAAGGAGTGTCGACTCCTACCTACCTATAGAATGATTTAGGGACCGTTCACCTCGGACTTGCCACTGTGCCGAGATCGCGGCCAATGTGACCCATATGCTCGACTACTCACAACTCTCAGATGTATGCGCTCACGCAATTCGATACTTAAAAACTCTTTTGCTTTAAAATATGACCCTTCAAACGTTTTAATGTTGTTTTTGCTTATGGTTAGGTGTGGGCTGCATATTCCCGTTTCTGCCACTACACATGCTGTCAGTGGGTCTAGATAAAGGAGAAGCACGGCTCATATCAGCCATCGCACCATGCATCGCATTACTTGGCCCGGCCGTATTGGGGCCTCTCATTGATAAGTAAGTATTGTAGTAGTCAATAATTGTGTCTTTATAAGGCTAGCGACCAAGGTTTGCTGGGTGACGAATCGATTTTGCTTTACATTACTTCTACCTAATAATGGCTTGTTGTTAAGTGATATTTATGACTTGAAAGGAAACAATTAATTACCTATTACAGTTTTTAATGGAATGAGTTCACGTTAATCCTATAGAATAGATACTGGACTATTGAACTATTGTGATTGAATTTAAGTTATTTTTTCTAATTCTAAAGAATGTCAATTCTTACCTAACAAAAGCGTTACAGTATTTTTCCCTCCGCTCAAGAACAATCACAGTCTACCATAGTTTCCAGATATGAAATACTGGATTACCCATCTACTTACCTTACGTATGCTATGTAGTACCCAGATATAATCGACTTATTTCGTGTGCAGGATGTCAGTGGGCCGAGGCTCAACCGGTGGTGGTACAGGCCCTAGTGGGTCCGGACGCCTGCTGCGTGTCATCACCGCCGCCTGCCTCATCCTCAGCGCAGTGTTCTACACGCTCCTCCTCTCCGTGCCCTACACGGAGCGACATGAGGTAACATTTTCAAAAACTGGAAACCAAAAACCAAACGTTATAATATTTTATTAGCGTAAGATTTTACGCTGGCCCGCTTTCAAAAAAAAAAGAGAGTCTATGAGTTTCCCACACTAACCTATTCTAGAAAACGTAGTCAAATAATTACTCCAAAGTGTAACGTATTCAAAATTTAATCGAACTGTTAATCTTTTCTTCTTTATAACGTGTTAGAGAAAATATGACCAAGAGATCGTGGCTCTCTGGTAGCCTTCAAAGGCTCTTTAACCTTACCTTCTTAAATTTCATAGGCTCGGCGACCTCAAGTTCTGTTCATGTGCGACGAAGATAGTGCTTATGTCATGCAAGAAGTGTGCAAAGAGGACATGCGGTGCAATCGGTGGTCGGGCGAAAAGGTATGGTGAAAACACAAACGGTATAGTCTTTTAACTGGAAGAAAATTGTTAGTGATATTAATAAACTATCTCGTAACTTTCTTGCAGTCAGGAGTACTGGCAGTGACCGCTTGCGAGTACGGATGCGCTGATGAAAACATGACTTGGGTCCGGCAACCATTTACCACCACATCAACTACCACAACGCTTAGCCCTATGTACCTGAATGTTGCCAATGCTACGGTAAATAATAATAATCTTACTTTAATATTTCTTTCTATCAGTTTTACCCATTTACAAATAATAATTGTTACATTTCTTCTACAGACGGAATCGCCAGTGACTGAAGAAGAAGAGGTAAAGCACTCAATGCCTTTCGAAGTGAACCCTCCCCACTTTTGCTACAACGGCCAATGCCTAGTCTACATGCAGCATCAGGCTAGGCTTCGTGTGCCTTTGTCTTTAATAGCACCTGAGCTACCCGATGACAACGAAACCGAATCTGTTGACTCTAATGACTGGTGCACTTATCGAACAGGTAAGAAAAATTAAACTGATGGATCAAATCACCTTTTACTCAATTCTGAGACTGACAAACTACTGCAATTACAATAGCGCACCTGCTTTGCATAATATGGCTCCTGAATTTTCTCTTTCATGTTGTAGCTGGTCCATCAAGCTGCCAAGTTCCGCCGAACCGTCTAGCAGAAGTAATAACAGATGATCAAGAGTGCAGGCCAGCAGTGCGCTGCCAAGTACTTGACCCTTACGACGAACCCGACGGTGTCCTCGCCGACGCCGAATGCCGACTTGTGATCGGAGACCCAAGCTACACGTTCTGGACTTATTTGTTCATTAGGTCTGTATTCAACATTGGTCCGGGTTTCAGACTACAGTTCAATTATTTTGAGAGATAAGATGTTTTTGTAATAAGATGTTTTTAAAGTTAGTTATTTCAATACCTCGTAGAATTAAAATATTTAAATTTTAATTTATTTTTACCCTATGATTGACTATCCTACTAATATTATAAACGTGAAAGTTTGTAAGTATGGATGTATGGATGTTTGTTACTCTTTCACGCTCAAACGGCTAAATCAATTTTGATGAAATTTGGTATGAAGTTAACTGGCGCCGTGGAATAACACATAGGCTACTTTTTAACCGACTGCGTCAGAGAGGGCTTTTGCCACTAAATCTGATATTTGCGCGAGCAAAGTCGCGGGCAACAGCTAGTATTATCATATTAGGTAGTGACTTTGCTACCGATGGTTCCAATAGGAAATATTTATTCTCATACTATAACAGCAGAATTATTACAATCAGTTCCATACCTATTTCCTTCGCGATAAATGATTGAACGACATACCACCCGACTTGTTTTTTATAATGTAAATTGCATTCCTTTTCTCAGGATTCTGGCAGACATTTGGCCTACAGCTGGACTAGCCCTTCTCGGCACAGCCTGTGTTATTGCGACGAGAGAAACTTCACTGGGCCGAGGCGACGTTGGTCGCCAGTTGGCATTTGGCACGCTGGGACTCGCCATCTTCCCTCCACTGGCTGGGCTAGCTGCGCAAGAAATGCCAGACAACCCTTACCTAGTACCTTTCATCTTACATGCAGTGTTCATGGTCATTGGAGCACTTATTCTGCTTTTCGATAGGTGTGTATGCTCGTTTACTATGTCAAGGGTTTTAAACGTTTACGACAGTTAAAATTAGATTGTAAAGCGTGTGATCGTGATTGAATACCTCTGAGTTTATATTCCTACTCAGTAAATGCTGAACGTGAGTCTACCTCACTACCGACTATTAGATAATAATGAATCACTGAGTAGGCAACTTGGATGCGTAGGAAGTGATGATTTAGTTTGCATCATTGAATCTTTTGTATGACTCACAATATATCAGTGCATAAACACAATGTATTCTCTAGCGTGTTAAATAGTAAATAGTCTTATTGCTAACCGGTTGAATATAAAGTGTAGGTATGTGTGAATATAGATACGCTTGTTTATGTTATGCAGGACCTAAACTTAAATAGATACCGTCCTACCTATATCTAGGTAGGTATAGACTAAGCATGAAAGGAACTAACTGCATCATATGAATGACGCTGGGACTAAGTCTTTTCAGTTTATTTATTAACTTGCGACACGCCCCAGTTTCACACAGCTACAATACTGATGTATTTTACCTACATACCTACATATAAAAGCAACCTCTTGAAATATTCTATCTATAAAATAAAACTGTTCAAAGATTCAAGCGTCCCTATGTGTGTAGGGACGTATAGACGAATGAACGTTTGTTTTACACTTTCTAATGATTGTAAATTACATTGTAGTCACATGCCGCTCTCCACACCGGAGTGGTGGTGGCACACGGCGACGGGAGTGCTGGCCATGCCCATGAACACGGTGCGGCGGTACGGAGCCGAGACTGCTGCCGTCTTCGCTGTGGTCGCACTGCTGGGCACTCTGTGGAGCGGCATCGATGCCTACCTGCCTTGGTAAGGATTCTAGGTCCTTTAGGACTACTAAGTCATATGGAACTGCAACAATGTTTGTGATAAAAAATATCCATGGAACTTGGAAAAGTAGATTTCTTTGTTTGTCTTGTGGATATATCGACCTATTTCTGCAAAGTAAACCGAGGTTAATTACCTAATTATTATATAAATTAATATGAAAGTAACATTTTCGTAAGTAAATTAAACAATGACTTTAAATAAATTTGAAATAGCTAGAGTTGTAAGAATGGTCAAAATCTTGATTTAACTAACAGTCGCAAGGAAATCTGTTTTTACTTATTTTCAGAGGATCTTTGAAGAAGGGCGAATTAATTTAATTAATTTAAAAAAAATATTATTTACAGGACAGTCCTGGAACTGAATGGTACAATCACCGAGATGGGGCTAACTCTGACCGCGGGAGCCCTACCAGCCGTACCTGCCCTCTGGTGGGCCGAAGCCCTAGTGGACTACATCGGACATTCCAACGTGTTCATCATGGCCTTTACCATCTATGGAGTGCGATACACTGGTAAGCATGTCTCATTCACAGTCATTGACAATGTCCGATTAAAATGACATAGGTATACACAGTAAAAAATTTGGCGCTGCCGGCTGCGACACATACCTAGCCGAATACTTATATTGTAGAGGTGCCTAAACAGTATGCCATTTGTTAGTTCATTCAGTTTTGTTGCTAGCCGGGTGCACAGAAAACATAATCTTTACTTATGTTAAATTACGATGACCTTTTTCCAGGTTTGGCATACAGCGCTGACTACTCATGGGTGGTAGTGTGTGAAGTCTTGGAAGTGTTCACACTAAGCTTGGTCTGGGTGACAGCTGTGTTATATTTCCGTCACTTAGTACCCCGAAAGTACACAGCCACAGGCCAGGCTCTACCAGTCATAGCACATTTCTGCATCGGTAAGTTCAGATACAACTAGGTACTTATTAAAAGTAACTTCTTATAAAATACGAATCGAACCTACCACTTTTAAATTCCCGTTCACGGATTTTAGATTCGAAATAATATCAAAAACGCAAAAAACATATAACGTTTTTGCATATAGCAAGAATACATTTCTGGACTATATTCTTCAATTTAGATTTCAATCGGCATTGTCTTTGTAGGTCGGTGTATAGGAGCAATAGTGAGCGGCATAGTATCACTGGAGCGGCCACTGGAGTCAGCCCGGGACGTGTACCGTGCGCTCGGCGTGGTGGCCTTGCTCTCCGCGGCGGTGTACCTCGCGCTCTATCACCTGCTCTTAGCCCCGAGGTGCGGCGCCCCTGCAGTCTCACCACCCCATCATCTTCTACAGGGTAAGTTTCTATATTGCAAATTTTGTAATATCCTCATTTTCTTTCATTAACATATCTACATATATATTCTAAGATTTACATGTATTCTTCTATGTGCTAATGTGTTTCTTATTTATTAAAGCTTCCTCTATAGATGGACAGCTTAACGCTAAAGGTATGGGTTTGCCACAAATTAGAATTGCATGTTTATAACCTACTCGTCTAGTCATAGAACACGCACATAAACACCATGTTGTTTCTGCCACTTATTGGATAATATGCACCTCTGTATTATTTCATACAATTAACCAAAACGACCGGTATTAAGTATTTGTTTTATTTCAGGTTTAAATTCTAACGGAAACTCGAACGGCAACTACTCTCCCATGCGAGTCTACCACGAAGAACGTTCCCGGAAAGGCCAGTTCCGTTACTAAATAAACCCATCCAATAAATTTACGTACACAAAACTCGAAAGCAACTATGAGTTGAAATTAATTTTGATGTCACATTGAAAAATGCGTATAGTTCCAAAATATGCAAACGTTTAAAATTAAATTTTGTCAAGTGTACCTTTCCTTGTAACTGTCAATGCAAATTGATATTTTTCATGTTTTTTAGTGTTTCTAATCATTGTCATGTGCCTAGCATAATACGTTTCTAAATAAGTATGTGTCTATCATAATAATTAATAAGTAGATGTAAGTCAATGTACCTATGTATCAAGTCTCACGAATAGCTTGAAAAGCCAACAGTGAGGAGAATCAATATCGGTGCTGAACTGCTGACAGTTCATAGATGAACCAAATTGCCACAGAAATAGCACTTCAATAATCACCAACTTGAATTACGGATGAATAGACGCTTTACATAACTAGTTTAGTAGGTACCTACTATTATTCTGGACCTCTGTACCAATAATAAATTGACTTAATTCGCAAATAATAAAACCTAGTTTTCTTCGTAGATAGATTACTTATAACAAATTGATAATTTTGATTGCCAAGGTAACTAGGTTGAGTTCGGTTCCCTTAATTAATCAAGTATCTATAGAGGGAGTCCCAGAATTGTTTTTGATCGATCTGAGGCGGCGTTGGCAACGATCGTATGACGTGAATGCTCACTATGAGCACACACGTCCACACAGCCCGAGGCATGCGAGACGAACCATTCGCGGCGCATGCCTGTACGCGGCTTTACATTTTCTACAAGCCGTGTTCGGATAGGCTTCAAGTCGTATGTACTTCAAATTGCATGAATGCCTATCGACTTTATAAGCAATTTAGTGTAATGCTTTCGTGGGGATCGAACTCAAGACCTCTGACTTAGCAGTCCTACGGTCTTGCCACTAAGCTATCACAGCTTCTAAATGAGACTTCTTGGGATCAACAGCATAGCGTGCTTTCCCAGGCATAGAGAAAAGAATATCAACATGTTATATTAACGATCTTCCATCAATGGACTAACAGGGACAAGCGCGGTTTAACCTTTATTACTGTTCAAACCATCCCTTATTTCGGTACACTAATATAGAATCCACGTTAAATATTTAAGGGTGATTAATAAAGGGAAATAATAAAAATGCGTAATTATGAAATACAATGTTTTTGTATTTCTAATTCTGAATCAAATTAGCATAACGATAGATCAGAATTGTCGGTCTATCAACTATCACAATAATATTAGCAAATAATATGAACATCTTTTTGCATAGGTACCTAAAAGTACGATAGGACTACCTATGTCGGTACAACTTGTACACGAATAAGCCTGAACCAATTTATATTTACATCATTTTAATTTTTACGAATACAAATCTTATCAAAAGATTTCATAACTACGGTTATATATCAAATGTACTTTACATAAGCTACTAAAATTATACTAAATTATAAATCATAATATTTCCACTATTTATTGGAATTTAACAATAAACTGAGTCACCAGTGTGTCAGTTATCACAAAAAAATACAATTACTATTCATTAATTTTAGGAAACCAATAATCAAAAGTACATACCTATATACTTATAATAAATGAAAATACAATATTTTATAGTTAAGACCGAACGAGATTCAACATTCGGTACTTTTTTAAATGTATTGTTAATTTGTTACCCAATTTTATGTCATATGCCATTTATAGTTAGGTACTTTAAACGAATATTAGGTAGGACTAATAAAAAATATACACTTACTATAATGATACAGATCCGTCAACTCGCTTGTAATTCGAGAAACACTATTCACAATACAAAATGTAGGCACCCTAGATTACTTTTGCTGCCATTGTATGTGTGTGCCTTAATTATGACCGCCTATCGACATTAACAATTTTTACAATAATTTAAAACTAATTAAAATAACATGACTTACACAATTATAAACAAATAAAGGGCGTTAAAAGAAACAATCATACCAATTATATTTTAGTAAGTCTAGTACGAACGAGGGTTACAGATTTCACCAGTTGGCGCTACTGGCGCGCGAGGTCAAGTGAATCAGTCAATTTTAAACCGAGAGCAAAAAAAATATGTACGGCGACCAGGCACGCTACTCTCACTTCCAGTGGAAATTATATTCAATTTAAATAAGACAATATTTTTATTGCTTTACCCCTGTATAATGACTAAACAGCACAAGTAGACTCTGGCAAGTACGTTGTTAGTGAAAGCTGATAACAGAGGAATGTGTAGAAGAATTTATGTTTTACTTTCAGGTGACGTAGCTTTCAACACTATGAATTAAAATACTGTTTATACCAAAGATTGGTAGCGAAGGATGGATTTAAGAACCAGTAGAATAGCTTCATTTTTCTAGTCATACAGACTTCCATTGATAAAGCAAACGGTTGTGTTAAAAACACATTCCTCGTTATGTGCAGCCTGACAGATCGATTGTTGAATCTTGTTTGGTATGTTCCAGTGTTTGTGCTATCTTTGAAAGTATTATTAAATAAATAGAAAAAATACGAATAGATCTTTCATTTATCCAGTTCGACATGATAAACAATATAAATTGAATCTTTTTTAACAAAATATTGAATGATTTTTAACAAAATATCGAATGGTTTTAATTAATCAGTAAAGATTTCCCAGACAACGCTAAATTTAACCTACCCCTTTGTGACAAGACACCACGAGTTGTTTTTCTATGAATATGGATGGACCGTTTAGTGTATCAAGATCACCGCAGAAGCCATGGATATGTACAAACAATATAATACAAATACAAAACTAAATCAAATTAAACAAAGATAAGCTGTCAAAAAATAATGAATTGAGTATTGCATAGCAAAACAAAATAAAAATATTACGTTTCTGATTCCTTGGTAGATTAGCAGGATCATAAAAACTGCGGGCTGGAGAGTAAAACCTAGCGACCGCTTATTCCGATGTTTGTGCTATATTGAATGATTAATATGCACAATTTACTTTAAATAAAAAATCTAGACCCATTTTTAACTAATACATGATGCGTTAGATTTCAATGTCAACATTGGAATGGACTGACTAATCATCTTGTCTTCTTTCTTCTGGTTAATCCTGTTAAATAATTTCAAAAGGTATGTTATTATTACCAACAAATTACCTAGGTATAATTACTCTGTCAAACAAATAAAGCGACCTCTCTAGTCAATATTTCAAGTTTGATACTAGGTGTATTTCTAACAGTCTTAAAATAAAACTAAGACTACCCAAAAACTTATGTAAAATGTTTTTCATAGGACCTCAACATTCATAACGAATTTACTTTTATGAAGGATTATCAAAATTTTGTTTCCCCATATTATATCAATAAATTTATGAAATCTTTAATTTGTATAATTTATAATATTAGGTAAAACAAAAAAAATCTTGTCAAAGAAAATATTGCCCATTTTTTAAATTTGCCAAAATATAAAAATATATATTATTTGTTTACTGAACCGTAAAGCATTTGTTATAAAGATTTAATAATTTCATGTAATACACTCAAGTGTTTTAATGCTGATTCCACTTAAGTATGATAGATTTATAAATTTTGTTTAGTTGATGAGATACATAAGTCAGGAATACTAAGTTCACATCTACAGTAATTATTTCATCAGTTTTAGTCATCTGTTTACCTAACTATATCTGTCTAATTATATTTATTACTATTACTTAACTTAACTACAACAAAACATAAAATACGTTTACTATTAGGTTTCTTGTAGTACCTCTTGAATGTCCATACTGTTTGTATTAGATTCAGTTTCATCCCCTACATCATCATCCTTTAGTAAAGTTTCAATCATTTCTTCACTTATCTCAGATTCTTGCATTTTATCATCGCCATCTTGACTATCAGCCTTCTCAATTAAATCTATTGGTGTCAAAGAATCTTTTCCTTCAACTTTAACTTGTTTGTCAATATTGCTTTTATTCTGTAACACACCATTTACTTCATCAATTTTATTATTTTCTATAGAATCTATAGATGTTACCGTTTCAATTTTCTCAGCAGTATCATTCTCTTCACTTTTGATTGTAATTGGAGATTCACTCTTGTTTAAACTATTTTCCGTAACATTCTCATCAACATCAATATCGTCAGTAGAATTTTTATTTTCCTTACCATTTTTTTTTGTTACTAATTTTTCACTTTCCGTTTGTTCGTCGTCATTTTTATTTTCATTTTCACAATTTATTTTATCATTTCCATTTATAGCAGTATTGTTTTCACCATCTATTTCCATATCAGCACTCTCTTTTATAGTAACAATGTTCAAATTATTATCGGAAAAAATTGTATCAGTTGTTTCCTCTGATGCGAAATGTTCGTCGTTTCCTGGAACATTCTCAAATAACAGGGGATCACTATCATTTTTACGTGTACTATTTTTTGTATTCTCTCCACTATCATTATATTCGCTACTACCAGCTCCTGTTAAATCTACCTCTTGGTTTTCACTGCCATTCATATTTGAATCCATAGAATTTTCATCTATAAATATTGGATCGTCGGTATCATCCATGTTTGGTAGTATCTCAACGTCATCGTCGTCTTCACTTACACCTCCTCCTGTTTTTCTCATTAGATACTGTTTGAGCCCTTTATTAAGATTATCACGAATTTCTCCAAATCTACTAGATGACGTGTTTAATAGTCGTTCTAAAGTTCTATGTAGATTTCGCATTTCGTTAGCATTCCTAGTACGCAAATAAACGGTCGTCGCTTCCTTTTTCAATTTATTAAGTCTTGAGAGAGCATATTCCAAAGCATCTACTGCATCAATTAAATTGTATCTATACCATTCAACTGGCACATTTAAATCACATTCGCGCATGGTCTCAGAAATCGTAGATTCTGTTGTTTTTGTTGTCTTAACAGATTTAGGCGTACTACGTTTCAAAATGCGTGGTCGAGTTCGGGTTGGCTTAGGAGCAGGAGTAGATATAGAATTAGAAACTGTGCTGAGTTTAGCGGCATAGGTCGCACCTTTTGGTGCTGTTTTTCCTGTAGGTTCTGTTACTGCTACAATAGTAGCAGAATAACCACCTGGCATATTGGGGTTAGCGTTAATGGCAAAAATACGTCCATCAGGTAGACGATACATCTTATTCGATGACAATGTTTGGGGGTCAACTCGGAATTTCAATCCTCCAGTCGCGGCATTTACAGTGACGTCATTTTCGGTCATCTGTATTATATTATCGGATGTTATATCAGCTGCTAAGGTGGAGGATCGTGGGACTAACGGAGGAGGGCTAACAAACTTAGGTGCGACAACTGGTCCAGGTGTAATACACTGCACATCGTCATCGTTTTCTTCAGTGACCTGTAAATGATTTTAAACAGTTGAATCACGACTACACAGTAAAGTTTATTGTTTATGGAAATTAAAACGACATTACCTCACATAATGGTTCCAAAGGAAAATCTGGCGTGCAGACAACATCATCATCCTGAGAATTTAGAGATATAGCTGCTACCGAATTTACAGCAGACATATCTAAGCCCTAAAACAACACAAATAGACATTTAGACACATTAAGAAGTTCCTTTTTGCAAGATTGTTTTTTGTAACACACACCGTTGTGTGTGTTACAAAAAACAATTCCGTGTGGTGTCCGGATATAAAGAATAGCGCCACCCCATATCCTCCACTGGGTGTCGTAAAAGGCGACTAATGGACCTTAAGACCTAGTGCACTGTACCAAGCACCTTTGGGTCACCCGAATGGTGGCGGGTTAACAACCAACAATCGCATTCCCCAAGAGGATTAGTGTCAGGCAGGCGGCCGACTATAAAACCATAGCCAAAACCATTAGCAACATGTTTAGAAAAAAACATGTTGCGCCGACCCCAAGTGAAATGGGACAAGGGCAGGAAGATGATGATGACACCACAGTTCAACTCGCGACCCCGCCGTGTCAGCTCGTATTTAAGAACTTTGGTTGAGTCCGAAACTAATCTGGCTATCCCGATAAATGCGCGTGAGTAAACCATTTACAAATAATTACAATAGGGAATATTCCTCTTTTTTTTTTTGAAACAACAATTTATATTGTTATATGGTAAATTCAGCACGAAAATTATAAAACTGACATAACACATGTAATAATAAATTAATCAATAATTAATAGAACATATTTCTTATGACGGAACCAACTTCTTATTCAACATATTTGGCTCATGGTATGCCAGGATCGTAGCAAATAGAAAGATGTGATCCCTGCCTACCCCCAAGGGAAAGAGGCGTGACGTTTATGTATGTATGTATGTATATTTGGCTCATTGTATTTGATTAGAGTTAGTATATTTTATCTACCAAAGATACTGAAAGAAAATCAATAATTTACATGTATAATAAATTAAATGTCTATACCTGCGTTAAACTTTCCAGTGATAAATTGATATTATCATTAGCAACAGGGTTATATATACTTGCATTATAACCGTTATAAGTGCTATTATTCCCAATGGGTATAGGCAATTGAGGTAACTTTGGCCTTATACGGGTATAAGTAGCCACTGCCTTTCTCTCATTTGTACCTAGCAACCTTACTGGGGTGCCCGCTATTGGTGGTGTTGTTAACTGTAACAAAATAGATTGTTAAAACAATGTAAAAGCCTAAAAGGAAAACAAAATATTTCAAAATAACTAAGATTAGGAATGTCTTGCTGTCAATAAATTGTAACTTAGAATACCAGTATCTAATACAGGGTTTAAACAACCCTTGTAAAGTCCTTGTAGCTCTATATGTAACACACACATAGAGTTACAAGGCTTTTTGGATAGTGAACAGCATTACATGAGGGCACAGCTGTCCATATTCACAACAAAAATCAACTCAGCTGTCTATGAAAAGTGATAGTTTTTTTTATATGACAAAAGTAACTGTAACCAGTGGCAACAAGGAAAGTGTACAAGTAGACTATACATATTTATATACTATGAAGCTGTCTTTCTTTCACACTTTCCGTGTGGTGTCCGGATCTAAAGAATAGCGCCACCTCATATCCTCCACTGGGTGTCGGAAAAGGCGACAAATGGACCTTAAGACCCAGTGCACTGTACCAAGCACCTTGAGTCACCCGAATGGTGGCGGGTAAACAACCAACAATCGCATTCCCATAGAGGGTTAGTGTCAGGCAGGCGGCCGACTATAAAACCATAGCCAAAACCATTAGCAACATGTTTAGAAAAAAAACATGTTGCGCCGACCCCAAGTAAAATGAGATAAGGGCAGGAAGATGATGAAGCTGTGATAGCCTAGTGGTCAGACCATAGGACTGCAAAGTCAAAGGTCTCGAGTTCGATCCCCACGGCACGCACCGTCTTTTCATATGTTGTGTGCGTTTTAGAAATAAATGTCACAGCTTCCGTGTTTCAGAAGGCACGTAAAATGTGGGTCATGCGCCTGATCTCTCTCCGGTCGTATCGGATGGCCGTCCCATCGGGTTATGAGAGTAAAGGAATAGAGAGTGCATCTGCGTTTGTGTACTATAATATGTCCTGCGTAGCTGGCTGGTGTCATAGTAACACTAGCCGCCGTGGCCAAAATCGGTCCAGACAATATTATATGCTATGAATGATAATGTGATCTTTATTACTATTAATATGCAGAAACTGCGGATCGGATCATATTTGCAATTAAATACAAATTAATTCAAATGATACAATGTAATGATGTCTGACGAATTTTGCCCAGACTCGCAGTTTCGAGTCCTGTTTGAATTTCATTACTGTATTATTTGTATTTAATCATTAGTCCAGTCATTTGGTAGTTTTACCTGGAAAGTTTTCCGGGAGTTTTGAAAATTGGGTATTTTATAGATTTGGATATGCTCTTTTCGAATTTTAACTTTGCCACCTCGTACGACCGCCGCTCGCGCCGCCATTTTGAAAAAATGGCGCCCAAAAACGGTTTTTTGGGAATATCTCCTTTCCGACGCATTTTACGAAAAAAATGTTTTCTACAAAATTAAACTAGAAAAAATTTCCTACACTTTATGTCTTATTCACTTTTTCATAAAATCAATAGTTTTGGACGTACGAGCGCCACAAAGTATTGTTCATTTGCACCACTACGAGTGTTTCGTATATTTTTCTTAACTGTTCTATTACTGCCGCCGGTTTTTAAGAAGTAGGTGTCAGGGTAATATGTCACTTTTGAATCGGGCCCTTTCTCTCGCCTATGAACGAAACTTCAACGAAAAAATTGTTGGTAGAAGCTATATTAAGAGAAATATTTAGTTTAGACTGAATCATCAATGAACGTTTATTGACGTACAGTGTTGATTATGTTCTTAGATCTATGGCTTCTTATACGGAAAATTGTTTTATTTGTGACAATTCACTTGAAAACCGGCGGCAGTAATGGAACATTTTAGAAAAATATACAAAAAACACGTGGTGGTGCAGATGAATAAGTAATACTTTGCGGTGCTCGTACATCCAAAACTATTGATTTTATGAAAAAGTGAATAAGACACAAAGTGTAGGAAATTTTTTCTAGTTTAATTTTGTAGAAATTATTTTTTTCGTAAAATGCCTCAGAAAGGAGATATTCCCAAAAAACCGTTTTTGGGCGCCATTTTTTCAAAATGGCGGCGCGAGCGGCGGTCGTACGAGGTCGCAAAGTTAAAATTCGAAAAGAGCATATCCAAATCTATAAAATACCCAATTTTCAAAACTCCCGGAAAACTTTCCAGGTAACCCCCTTATTTTCTACCAAATGACTGGACTACATAGTTCATCATTAAATAATACTTGGATCTGACTGTAAATTATAGTTACTGAAAATGAAATATTTTTTTATACTACATACCCTAAGTTTTTTCGGCAATGGTGGTGTGCTGATAGCATTAACTACCTTATTACAAGGCGCAATACTAATGGGATTTTTTACTAAAATTGGTTTAGGTTTTGGACTCAGTTGTCTTTTCTGTGGCTTTTTCTCAGTCTTGACTGGTTCATCTAAGGTTACAGCAGCGAACTTTTTCACCTAAAATAATAAAATATTAATTTGTTACATATGCAGTATGATAACAAAATCATCCATGTTTAACCCATTTCTGATACTAGACAGGTGTATCATGTTTAATGTAAATGTTTATCAACCCCAAATAAACACACAATTATTTCTCTAATAGGAATTAAGAGCAGAAACTGTGTTACCAAATTCTTTATTAAAATTTTTGTGCTTAATAATTAATGTTATTTTACCTGTATTGTGGATGTAATCTTAGATATTGTAGCCGGTTTTACATCGGGTTTAGTCTCTGGTTCCTTTTTAATTTCTTTTTTCTTCATACTAGAATCATTTCTTGAAGTTCTTTTGTTTTTAAACTTGCAACATTCTGTATAGTCTACTGAGCAGTCTTTTTTATATAATTCTTTTAACTCTGGATCTTGTGTTTGTTGAACCAATCTGATAATAAATATACATTCAAATTAGACTAGACTATTATTACACTTAAACAATTCTAGAAGACAGTTATTAATAGTTTAAACTTGATAAAATCACATTAATCTAAATCAATGCAAGGCAAAATAATTTTTTTATCAATTTATATACTTATTTAATTAATCGCTTAAATAGCCACAGCTGAATTCTTTTTGGACATTACAGAATAATATTTTTACTTGTTTTTTAAAGAGCAGTAACGTAGAACAGCCCAACACAAAGCCCGAAGGTCCCAAAGGCACTTTGAGTTGCACTTAAAACATTTCCAATCCTCCAGGTTTTCAATTTCTTTGATTTTTCCCGCACCTAAATTACGTTTGATGCATTTCTGTAAATATTACAATTACAATTGAAAATTACACAAATAAGAATTTAATGCATTTGAAAATAAATGATGAGTGCACTATATACTTATTGTTTATCTTCAAATGACACTCAAACCTTAGCATAGTTTCACAGTTTTAACAATATTTACCGCACAAAAGACGTGAGGACATCCAGAACAACAAAACACTTGGCCACCTTGGCCACACCAACGGCAGTAAAGCTCTGATCCATCATCTCCTTTCTCGAATTCGCCACTGTTGTAAAATATGTGACAATGCTGACACACAAGCGTGCGAAGCATAGGATGAACACGCATACGCAATTCATTTTTAGTTGAGGATCCCATATGACGATCACAGGCCGTACAGTGCAATTTCCGGCTTTTGATATCGTTCAAGTCTGGAAAAACACAAAAATTTAATACTGTTGAACTATTCCATACAAGATAATAACTCAAAATAGTATTAGCCCACCTTTAAAAGCTGTTTTATAGAAATTTCTTTCGTCTTCATCAATATCATCTTCGAAATCCTCGTCCTTAGGATCTAAAAGACAAGAATAGTTGATAATTTTATCTAATATTCACGGATACAGTATGAATGAAGATTTAGAAGTACAAACCAGGGAAGGGCGGGAATTGCACTCCGTCATTTTGAACCGGCTTCTCAGATTCAGAAGCTACTTCACTGTTGGCAGTGTCGCTCATTGTGAAAGTTGACGATTTTTAGTACAATGACTGTTCACCATAAGTTCAACGAATAAAAAACAAATATCAACAAATCAAATATAACGTGCAAACGTAAACTTTATGTACAACATACAAGTTTAAGAAAATTTATTATAAACGATACTAAATGACGGCCATCTTGCTTGGTGCTTTTTTGTCTTTCGCATTCGCAGTTTCGCACTCAGGTCAGAGTCTGGTCACACCAAATTTGTAGTGAGGGGCATATTTAAGACAACAAAATTTGAAACTATTTATTGAATAATAGAAGATGCTGACTATTATCTCTTCTACTTTTCTTTTTTAACATAAAATTTTTGCGTCAATAAACGTCAATTCTTGGGCAAATTACAGTAACTTTACAAAATCAGTATCATAATATTTACGACAAACTGCAAGTTCAGAGTTTTAACTCTATGCCGCCAATACAGTTTAAAAAAATAACATGTGAAGTTATGAATCGTTTTCGAAGACAAGTGTCAAGTAAGCAAAGCGAAGTTCGTCCATTCATTCATGTTCATATTGTTCATTGTGACGGCTCAGTGTTTGTTTCAAGTTCGGTGTGTAACAAACTATTTCTTTGTTTTCGTAAAATAATCATGTGAGATTATAATGCGTCTGGCGGTGATATAAAACACACGCGCAGTTTAAGTTCCCGTTCTTATTTATTTACATGATCAGAAGCGAAATAAATATTTATTTACTACTGATAAAAAAATATGAACAAATCTAAGTGTTAAGTGAAAACGAAATAATGAAATATAATGATTTTTGTAAATCAAAATAATATTTTTAAGTATCAAACTATAAGATACCTAGAAACTTAAATTATATCTTCTTTCTGTGATAAACATTAAAATAAAAGACAAAAACTAAACATGACCGTCACATATACCGGCGAGGTAGCCACTTGTCGTGGCTTCGGCACTTTTCTTAAAGTTTTATACAGGTAAGTTAATTTATTCATTTACAACTACTAGTCAATTAATTTAAGAAATCTTTTACAAGGCGCTAATAACACCCACCCATGTATAATAAGCTGTAAAAGCTATGGCGTATAATCTCACAACTCGCATTTGTTTATTTAAACAACAATAATAATGATTTAGACAACAACTTGTCATTATAGATAGGTGTAACGAAGAAAAATTTATAGAGATATTAGGTTTTGTAATTTAAATGAATGCATACGGTTGAGATCAACGAACAATAACAATACATATTGCAATAAAACATAGTAAGTATGCTTCCCCTTCAGTTTTTTTATAGTCTGGGAAGCGACTAAAGCACTCAACCAAATATCTACATGTCCCTGTTAAATACGTCATAAATTGATACCTAATAATAAAATTGTGCTGGCTCCTATGGTTATTTTGTATAATTTAATAATTATTGTGAGACAATTAGCAGTGAAAAGAAGTACACCTAAAACACGCGTCACTGACGCACAATGTGCATTAGTAATAAACTCATGATTCAGGGGCCCATTCGATCACGAAAATATTCATGCATCTCCGATAACTTGGGCTCGTACAGAAGGTTCAGTAATTTTAACATTGGCATTGCAGTTTACCGAAAAATATATCATTTCACTTTATCTATCCTGTTTTTAGTTCATATTGATTGAGGTGTAAGTTTTAATGTAATGATTGAAATTAATAAACTTCTGCAGTCAAGTTTTTCTTCGTAAGAGCATGTTCCATAACAAAAAAATCTTCGATATTTATTTTATGGATACTTATTTACGTTTGTTAGTTACCCTTGTGTTGGATTCTCGGTCTATTTGGCATTTTCCGCAGCTGTAAAACGATTTTGAGAAGACTTGCTGGGCTTGGCAGACCTACAGGACTCTTCAAAATATTTCCAATCTAGTAGAAAAATCTATAACATACCTACACGCATTTGCCGAAAAATCATACCTATGTTTTTAAATGTGACCTTCTGATATAGAACTAGGCACCGATAAAAACCTACCTATTTTATAAATAGGTAATAATGATATGTCCTTCAGAAGGCGCCTAGTAAACAAATGTTACGTAGATATTCGGTCTACCACATGAGATTTTGTTTACACTCGGAGTGACAGAAATGAATCACTGAAACGTACGTAAGCTCTAAAATAGGATGTTAATGAGTCAACCTTCTATCTTGTCGTGTATATGGGGTTTTAACATTATTTCAATTAAATATCCGCGCTTGTACTAGTTATGGCAATGGTAAATCAAGTGGGACCACTATCGAACAACCTAAACCTAGGACCAACCAAACCTTAATAATGTTCTTATCCTACTTACATAATCATCAAGTAAAATATCACCTAATGTTATATAGGTACGCGAAAGCTTGGGGATATAGTTGTTACCAGCACAGGATATACGAGTCACATAAAAACTTCTGGTATTAATGCCAATTGGTATCTATGTAGATAGTTCGTAATCTGGATTAATATGAGATGCTAGCTGTTAAGAGTAAATATAATGTACTCGCTGTTACCCGCGATTTTGCCTGCACGAATATCGGTCATAATCGCAAAACGTTACCCATTTTGACGCAGTCACTTAAAAAGTAGCCCATGTTAATTCGGAGTCAGCTAACTAAATCACAAATTTCGTCAAAATTAATCTAGTCGTTTGAGCGCGAAAGTGTAACAGACATCCATCCCACCATACTTACAAACTTTCGCGTTTATAATACTTATTAGTATGATTAAAACATCCATGAAAAAGACAAACAACAAAAGGCGCAGCGGACATTAAAGTTAATCACACGTCTGGTTCAGAAGTCCTGGTTTCTATCAGGTAAGTTTCAAAATAAAAATTCTACAAATTCCTGATTCATAAATATGTAGTTTCGTGGTAAAGCAAGTTGTTCACCCTACAAAGGTCGCGTGTTTGTTTCGTTAATGGAAACTACCGCTTTGTTTGCTTACAGAAACTGTTTACATCTTGTTCTAACCTTGCTTGTTTGTAAGATTTTTATCAAATGACATAAACCAACAAATCTTAGATATGTGATACATATAATGATAACTGGATTATCTTCAAACATTGCAACGGAATGATATCTTAGTATGTATTACGTAAAGATAAATATTACGGAAACTACTGCTAGTTACATCATCGTCACACCTACATTCCTTAAAAACCTTCAGAGAGCCTGAAATGGACTGGTTCCTACTATATTCAACATTTGAGCTATTACCATTTCATGAACGTATTTCCGACTACGTATGTAATATACACGATACTTTATTGGTAAATTTCAAGCCAGATATCACTTGCCTAGCTATTTCGTTGCTTCTGAAGCACATTAGGTACCAGTAAAAATACCAGCTCGCAACTTGTAAATGACGCACAAAAGGGCATTTACCTCTACGTTGATTACATGAAAACCTGAATTCTATTTTGGATATTAATAATGTTATCATATATTTTCATCCTTAAACAGCTAACTTACAAATCGTATAATTGTCGATGTCGTACCACCCAACGCAGATAACGTAATACATAAATCATCCATTACGGATGCGTGTTGTGTATTGAATATATAAAAAGTTAATACTTTGAATGTCCGGTCGCATAAACAGTAACGCAGCTGATATGCAAATATATATATCAGCCGCTTCTGATTCATTAGAGGGCAAAGGGCATTCTGCTCTCCTGCCGCAGTTGTGAAGGCGTCCAAAGAGATCAAACTCCCACTTCCTCTGTCAAAACATCATTATTCAGAGAAGTCAATTAAAGCTCTAGTGTTTAACACACCGTGGTCGTGTTAGTTTGATACACGTGCTTATCTTCAAGTGGTAATTAGTTCGATCGAGGGGTAATTACGTTAAGTGCACTGACATACGTTTGGCCTAATCAAATTGTTCACTACAACATTCGTGAATATATCTATACGATTCCTATTTAGCCAGTAAGCTTATTACATAATGCCATATTAATTATCTTTTTAGAAACGATATCTCCTAAATAGTCACTAACATTCAGTTCAGTAAAAACCCTAGACGTGAACAAAAATGAGCGATATCTATTCTCACATTTGACGTAAGGATTAAAATAGGCAAGTATTTATTAGATAAACAATGTAAGGAAGCACTTAAGATAAATGGTGTGGAACTTCTAGTCGTTCTTACTCTAGTGTAGAGCGTTGCGTAACCCGATGCGAGCGCCTTAATTACATTGGTGCACTGTTTTATGTACACGATACTATTGTGTTATCAACGTATCACTATCATCGGACATCGGACAATTAAAAGTCTATAGGTATTGGGTAATCCTTTAACTGTCCACTTTACGGTGATTAATATTCCTGCTATTCGAGTTACTTTGTACGATGCGTCCTGAAGGGGAAAGTATCTGTGTAAAATTCCGAGATAAGAACCTTTTTCGTTAATGCGTACGTTTTATAAAATGTAGAGTAAAAGGTGTTTTCATAAGGTCATCGCTCTTGCGGATCGATATTCTGCCGCAACTGCTGACTTTAGAACTATACGCATAATATGACTTCGTCTCATTCCTTCGCAGCTCAGCAGAAATTAGATTATCAATTCCAATGCACCTAACTAGAAAATGGCAACAGTGTGCTTGTGGAATTGTTTTAGTCGTTACTCGTTTGTTTCGCACGGTTGAAAATGACTAATGTTTACTATAGTATCATACAGTTTATCATGTGTCACGCGAGAAAAGAACATTTTCACGACTGGCCTTACGAAGATGTGTGTTTGTCTGGTAAATATAGCAACGCAAGCAGGTGGGGCTGTTCCGTCATCATAGCCAGCTAGGTTTCATCATATCTGATACACGTTTTCTTTAGATAATGAATAAAGAACAATTGTTATGTTCGCGGCTATTTTCATTGAAAGCTAAAACCTGTTGAATATCGTTATATAATATTAGCGTTACTAAACACATTTATATGATTGTGATAAAAAGTGACTAAAGACTATTAAATAATAGTTTCAGCGTGTGCTAATCTAGCTTAATTTCGGAATCAAGTAAGGTGGAAATGAGTGCCTATTGTAAGAGGAACACCGGAAAGAAACCCATTGTTTATGTTGTATACGAGTTAACACCGACTTAATTCCGGAATTTAGTTAATCTACGATACAATTTATGTAGTACATCGTAATACTTGAGATAGGATACGCACTAAAAGTGCTTATCTATCACGTTATTTTTACTGTAAGTAAATGAGCTACGCGACCATTAATACATAATAGTAAGGATTAATATTCGGGCTTCGAATTTGATTGAAATTATTTAAATATAAGTAACTAAACATTTAATTGATTAGTAAGTGCTGTAAATGTTTAAATTATAATTGATTAATTAAAAGTAAACAAAGTAGAAAGGTCCAATACTTGGGATATGCATTTATGGAGAAAAAGTTTAATTAAATTAAAACATTAACAAATAATTTAGATAAATATGAAACCAAAATAAGCGAACGAGATGAGGAGTTACCTTATTATTTATAAAGGTTTTATGAATATAAATTTATTTCAAGGTTTCTATTAACAAGGAGGTTCTCATAGCTTAGCGAGATATTATGTTGTCCAACATAAGTAGTAAAATTAGGATTAATTATTACACAAATACCCACCTTTACAACAAGCAACCACAAGGTTATCCCAAGGCTCTGAAGGAAAATTTTAAGTTTTCCTTTTAAGATAGTTTTCATTATTTTTCCTGTGCAATTCTAAAACGACTTCAATGTGGTTATATTATAAATAATTAGGAAAATATACTTTTATATGGGGTTACTAAATCGTATTAGCTTAAATTTTAATTCGAAACTTTTTTACGCATCCATCTAATAACACATTTTATTAAAGTTCACCTTTGTCTATAAACAGGTTCATTGAATGTTTTTCGTTAAAAACATAAATGAAGCTTAGTTTTAAAACGCTCTAAAATGTCTATGTTTTCGTTGATATCTAAGATCAGATAACAAAGACAGTAGCTACTTTAATTAACTTTTGATGAAAGGAACTCTACTGTTTTTTTAAAAAGTACCTAAGTGAGTCTTGTAGTTAATGGAATAAAGTTTCATCTTAACATACTCGTAAGTACACTAACCGGATTTATATCCAGCATCATCAATTAAGATAACTGTGTTGACAAATTTGACCTACTTCCAAAATTCTTATTTTCATGTCCTTGTCCATAATTGGGCTAACTTGCTTTGTTGTTGCTAATATTTGAATTTGTCTCCAAAATAAAAACGGTGCGGTCTCTAATATCATGAAGAAAACCATAATTTTGTGACAAAATACACGTAAGTAATATTCCTTTGTCTGTTCCCATACGAACCCTCATTCCACTCCTAGTTTAGAAACAATACGTTACGAGTATTGAACCGTAGAAAGTGGTGTTCATTTCTAGTTAGTATCGGAGTCTCAACCGATCCCGACGTATACGAACTTTCCGAAGAAATCAATCGCCATACGGAATGGTGTACGTCGTTGCCAGGCAAGGGACATTTATTATTCAGTGCACCCTACGGCCTACTGCACTTACCAGCCCTACTTTGTAGAGTCATTGCACTGGCCACTTACTACACGAGCTTTTCTTCGAATATGTCTATTGTCTATGCTGAGGTATTACTTTCTTGATGTAAAACTTTTTGCGTATTTTGACGTTTAATATGCTTATGGATGTTATTCCAAGTTTTATTATTAAATTCCTTGTCTCACTTCTTGTCTAACTCGTTTTTTTATTAGTTTTGTGTCATTGTATTTTACATTGTAATTATGTCTTCTGCTCACAAGGTAAAGCTTTAATCCTCACTGACCTTACGAAACCTGATTAAAATGTGTCGTAGTTTTGTATAGTACTCGGTTTTGAATATTTTATTGTTGAGTTGTTTTTTTTTTCTAGCTTGTTGTGTCCCACTGCTGGGCAAAGTCCTCCTCCATGTCCTTTCACGATTCTCTACCTTATGATCTTATGACTTTATTTTATGTGAAATAATGTCATTACATATGTTACATGTTGTCTAAAATAAAATTAGATCAGCATATTTAAATCACATAAAAAGTGCCTTCTCTGAAATCGGATACTGAAGAAAGTTTTAAAATTATTTGTGAACAAAATCGTGGAGCTTAAAGTAGTAATGACCACTCCTCTTATCAGCATTCATCCATAAAATACTTCAGAGAGGCTTGCGGCAAGCAGCGTGTTTTATTTGTATATTATTGTAGTTGGTTTTCTGTAAATATTTAAACTAACAGTTTTTGCTCCAAACACATTTACTGGAATGTTTGAATTAAAATGGGTTTTTTCATTCGTTCTTCCCGCTTTATTTTTCTACAAGTTTTAGTCTGATTAATCCGTTGAGTCATGTTGAAGTTTGGAGTTTTTTCGGTCATTAGTATCCTAATTGTATATTGATGTCAAAATGATAGTTTTGAAAGTAATTAGTTAATGAGAGATTCAAAGGATACAAAAAGTATCAAAGGTAATGAATATTAGTTTGTTAGGTAGACCCCCCGTCATATTCGATTTCGAAGGTGAAACGTGTGCGATAAACACCACTGTTTTCTCGAGGAAAACAAAGTTTCTGTTTGATTCTAAGGCTAGGTTCGTTCTGCTGCTGCGACATATGCGCTATTTGTTCAAGGCTCGGTAAAACAATGGGTCTGTCTATGACCCAGGCAAGGTTGATTGCCAAAGGTGCGGAGGAAATTTCGACGGTGACGTCATTTACGAAAGCTTTGTCGTATGTACCCCGATAGACCAACCTGTAGTAGTCTAATTGTTACATTTTGGAGAGTTAGTGCCGTAGTGTTGGTAGTTATTGGATATGCTCGTAATGTGTCTGTCTGCTAGAAAGTGTGAAAGAATTTGTTGTCTAGAGAAAACACTTTTTATGCAGTAGTATCCAAATCATACCTAGTCTAAGTTGTGGTGTTACTGGTCTCTGTCGTATATCCTAAGTTAGACAAGTTACAATTATCAGATTATGGTCAGTTATTACCTTGCTTTAGTTGTAGGATAATATATGGTTATCACGTATTGTGCGACAGAAATCGTGTGAATGAATTTTTAAAAGAAAAAAATGGTGTTGCTGGACCACATTTTCTAAAATAAAGGTAAAAACTCAGCTAGTAAGGCTACACAACTATAACATAAGACTTTATATCTTTAAAGTATGAGCTGTTTACATTACATAAACCGTCGTAGGTTTAAAAGAATCACGATACGCACTACGAGCCTATCTAATAGAATTAGTGAGAGTTCTCGGAGTAGAAAATAGTGTTAAATATACATATACCTGCTTCACAAATTGTAATTATCTCTGACATCATTGTAGTAGCTTATTTTCTCTTCATTCGCAAACACGTTGCGATATGGTTCTAATCAAGATTACATTGAAGAACTTTAATCAACGATAATGACCTGTTGTAATTTAAAACCTTTTGAGTTAGCTCGTGCTTATCACCATTACGCTGAAGATCCTAATACATAGTAACAGCAAGTTGTAGCCGATATTATCCAGGTTTTATTTAACTTTGCTACGGTCTGCGACGTACGACCGCAAATTAATTAAAGCAACATTTAAGTAACCAAAATATTTTTGATGAATTATTACGCCCGTTAATAAAGAAGCGTAACATATTATGTAAGAAGTTTGTATTAAATTTAAGAACTAAGAGTTTCACTCTTATCTTTGGAAACCAATGTTTGTAATCAGCTAGGATCTTATTATAAACATTCGATCACACAAGGTGTAAGAAAGTAAACAATACGTAGTTTTTCGGTTCGTAAACATAATAAATAGGCAGCTAGTTGTAATGGTAAAGCGCCATTTATCACGTGAATACAAGCTGGTAATGACCGGCTGGATATTAAATAACGAGGAAAAGTGTTAAAGGGAAGTGTAATAAACAATAACAATTTTCGTAAGTGCAAGAGGTGTTATTAGAAGTCTTAACGATGTTCAAAGGAAACGATGTAAGCAGAAATAATTACTTATGTCTTCACTCGAAATGTTTTATCTGTAGGTTCGTCGATTGTCTGAGTGACTCACGGGAATAACCCGAAATGAAAACCGGTCAAACAAATAGTATGCTTCGTAACTGAGTAAATAGAAACAAGACTATTGGCTAATTTATTAGATTGTCGTCTAATCAAATATGTGGCAAGCGAATTTCGAGGTAAAATAGCATTTTTTATTGAATACTCTCTACCTTATTATTGAGTTAAATATTTGTGCACTTACGATAATATGAAAGAGCTGAAAACCCGTAAGAGTTAATCTGCTCACAGAGTTGGCCTATTTATGTACTAATATGTACCTAAAGGACTTTTGAAGCGTGGGTTCAATTTGGAAGCAAATGTAGCCTAAAATTGTATAGCAAAGTTGTTTTAAAAAGTAATTAAAATAATCCTCAGGGAAAAATAAACGAATATGTGGAGGCAAAAATTTGGTAATCCCGAAAGTGCTCTCAAAGTCTCAAGTTATAAGTAAGCTAAATGTATAGGGCTAACGCAAGTAAATGGACGGCACAAAAAATAAGTACGGCATCGTCGTCCTAAATTAGTAACAGCCAGGCCCTTAACCCTTTCTACTCTCACACGCGTCATAATCTGATGCTTTCTTTGTAGACTAATCTGTCTGACGGCATAATACGCCCTTAGGCTTATTTTGTTATCTTAGATGTTTAATATTATTAATCTGAACTTTACTAAAGTAGGTACCTTGAATATTTCATTTATTTCGAAATACCTCATGGAGCTAAATGTTTTCGTTCTTTGTAATATTCCTGGAAAATAAAAGCTTTCAAGAGCAAAGCAAAACCCATTATAATAATTGAGTCAGAGAACTTTCTGAAACTTTTGTTCTGAACAACGCTACAATGTTAATAGTATCAAGGGCGCTCTATAATACAAACACTTAAAATTCGTCAATATTGCATTATTATGGAACATCGCCAAATCGGCAGGACAAAGGCCTGGGCAAGGGGTCACGAACTTTTGGTGACTCCGGATGCACCTACATTAAATTGTAACGAAATAGGTCCCCATAACATGAAAGTATAATCCGTGTCCCAGACACCTATTATACATATTTTCCTGTGAAACAACGCATTATAATATACGATTTTATGAATTTAAAGCACTCCGGAGTACTATTAAAATATTTTGCAGTTACGTTATCTACGTTAATGTGTAGAGCTCTATAATTATAATTAGGTATATGAATCTAGTTCTTTTTTAATGTTAATGTTCACCTTCGAAATTATTAACATCCCTCGCTTATTAAATTTCTCTTACTCTACAATTTTGGAGCTAATGTATAATAAATATGTATGTGAATGTAAGTCGTTTTCTTTTTTTGTTTTTGAAAAGACGGTGATATAATAAATGTACTGCATGCAGTATCGAAGTCTAGACCTTGTATAATGTATCTTGTGCAAATAGTATTATTGTCAGACACTTCGTGAACTAAACAATATGTAACACATTGGTTTTGCGTGCGACATGTTGCTTTTATCTATACTCTAATTGTTCCGATCACATTAGCGTGTAGTTGAAACTCGTGATTGTAGTCTGACTGTCTGACTCATTCATGGCTAGTCAAATGATTGTGATACCAATACTAACTAGCACCTCGCACAACTCGACATCAAGGTCTCTGCTCTACATAATGACTATGGTTAAGTTAGAAATTCAGTCCAAATCCATTGGCTACTTCGATAGTGAATACGTGATGAAGTCATTTTGCATACATCTTTGTCTGATGACATTACGGATCCACCCACACTGCGGCACAGTCCAAAACGAACCGCAGGGTGACGTAATATCCTGCCTCTAAGTCTCGTAATGACCTTAAAGTTTTTAGCGATTGTTATTATTTAGATAATGTTTAAACAGACCGCGTCGTTAATTAGACGCGGCGATTTGCTTCGGAAAGATAGTGTAGAATGTATAAAGCATATTCTTATTTATGGCCGGTTGAAAAAGACGACAAAAAGGAAACAATTTAAACGAATCAGTATTATTGTGGCTGCGTTTTGAAGCGAGATAATACTGTGAGTTAAGTCGGACTCCGAGCCCGACCAACCACGTTGTGTTCAGGTGCGCGCGCGTCGCACTTTTTGTGGACAGTGTCTGAATTGTAAAATGATATATTAATAATGTCAGTAAGTACTTAGTTTTGATCCAAAATGCCATTTCGTGAAACAGACGAGACATTTTATGATGCCTTATCATACAAAGTGAAACATTCAAAACGAGTATTTTTCTTAGTGTAAGTAGCAATTTGTTATTGTAAATGTAATTATGTAAGTACTTGATTATTTCTGGTTTAATTGTGTGCCAAGATAAACAACGAAAGTGCAGTTATTCGATACAAGACTTATTTAAAACGTATCTACGGTTAAGAAAGAAAACATTGATATTTAATTTTATTTTGGCAGTGAGTTTTAGTTTTATCACACTTTAGTATAAAATGCTCTCGTCTTAGCGAGATCTCGAGTGTTACATGTGACCGTGAGTAATAACTAATCAGGATGCATCTTATCAGACTATTTAGACACGAACAGTCAGTAAGCTGTTGAATATGATACAGTTCTGTCAGTTCCCTGTATCATAATAACGGGTGTGTTTAGCTTTGATCGCGTGCTGCGCGGCAAACACAACAACTGTATCTTCGCAGCCAAGGTCAAAACTTAACACCAACGCGATTAAATTGATACAATTGGAACTTATTGTGTAAAGAATTGCGATAAATTAATCCATTGTCTCATGAGATAATCTGTACCAAAGCTTGACGAATTCTTGCCGTTTCCTGTGAAACTAATTTTAGTCTCAAAAAAGACATTTGAGAAGCAGCATATTGCGTACAATAAATATTCTTGTGAAATTGATAAAAAATTGGCTGTACGTCAATACTGTTCTTAGAATGTTTACAATAAAGAGAATGAATGGAACAGCAAAGAAAAATGTTGATTGATATAATTATTCTCATGTTTATGTTTTTTTTCCTTTGATGTTAACAGAGCGTTTACATGATGTTTGTGGTTTTTGTATGAATAATAATTTAACCATGCGATCACTTGGCAACGATTACGGCCCCTCACTTTATTACCTACTTCTAGTTTTGGTACTCACTTAATTTGAGTATGCTATAAGATAGATATTAAATCGAAGTTATGGGTATGCTAATATCAAGATGGAATGTTTTTGATGATACGTGAATCAACTTGTAAGTTATGCCATTTCGCTTCTTATATTTGACAAGATTCAATCACGAATGACGTAATCGTCACTGTAGTGTGAGGCTATAAAACAGCTATACGCATACTAATAAACGATTGCCATGATACCGATACAATAGTTTCCTTACATATTAACTGTAGACTTATTACTCTAAAGAATAATTGCTTTCAAGGACCCGTACAGTTTCAGTCTACATATTACACTTCCCTATCTTGCAAATAATTAATTTCAGATGCAGCAGTCCGACAGAGTTTAATTAAAACATATTATGATGTAGCTAAATCGACGAAACTATACGTTGTTTGATAAGACTTTAAATTTCATGTGCCACAGTATTTTAAAAGCCTTGTATTTTTTGCAGATGGCGGGGAAGCATTTACAAGTTAGTTTGGCTCGACCTACTAGTGTTCCTGCTTTTATATTACGTGCTCAATTTAACTTACCGCTTATTATTAGATGAACATTCCAAAAGGTGAGTAATATTAAATTTATGACAACTAATAAAAATATCCCCTTAACCCCTTTTCGTGCTTATCAGAGCATAACATTCTAGTTTAATTACTTTCACAGAAACCTTACGATACATTTCGCTGCTTGTGTGTATCGGGAAATGGGAAAATTACGACTTACCGGCTTAGGAATAACATCGTTATACATTTGTGTGATGTCATCAGTAGCAGTTAATCGTGCAGCTTGATTAGCATTTTAAATCTTCCATCGACAAAGGTCGAAAGTGGACAAATATTTATAAACAAATTTGAGCCATAATGTAGCGATTAAAACAGAAATAAAACTAAGAGATTCGTGTTGTAAGGTCGTTTATTGTTTATCGTAAATTATAACGTAGGTACAATATGACCATTCTCAGTCATTATGAGCCAAGCGCACGCTGATGTTGTAAAATTGTTCTGTTAATTTGTATCAATGTTAACATACAAAGGAAATACGCGCGTCTAGCCGAGTTGCTGCAATACAATGTATACTATTTACCTACACTTTTCCTTTCAGGGTATTTGAGGGCGTTGTAAACTACTGCAGTTTTCATGGGAATGTGATCCCTCTGTCGTTCGTACTAGGGTTCTATGTCACTGTGGTAATGAACCGCTGGTGGAATCAATACACAACTATACCTTGGCCCGACTCTATCGCGGTCTTCGTCTCAGCAACTATACATGGCCAGGTATGTACTAAACTTTAAACCTGCAGCAAACTATTATTATGGTATTTTTTTTTATAATTATTTGTCATTTAAAAATTCTTTTGCTGCCACAGATTGCTAGGTTTGCCATAATTTTATACACGCTTGTTTGTATTGAAGTTCTTTGTTACTAAGACGACTTAATCGTCTGGGTTTTACAACTTTAACCAATATACAACTAAAAATAGTTATTCATTCGTAACGTATTTCCGCTAATAGTTTTTATTAGATGACTAATACTACTTAGAAAATGTGAGTTGCCAAAATTACAGCTCTACTTTATGATGTTGAATGGTGACAAATAATAGTAGTGATAACATTTTCAATTTTAATGATAACACTATTATAATAGACACGTATGTAGAGAAAAGATCTAGTTACAAAAATAATTGTTTCCATATGCACACATTACAGGCGCTTTTGACAATCAAGCTAATTGCTAAAAACGGTTCCAAATGTTCCAATGGAGAGAAACATTTCCGAGAGCCCAAGGGTATAATAAAGAGTTATTTTTAGTTCATGTAGCTCAAATGTAGTACTTAGTGGAAATAGGTGTAATTTTATATTGCATGTTCACTTCAGTATCGTTTAATTTAACCATAATTATCCCCTAGACATTATGAATGAATAACCTTGCTTCCCCTGTACTAAAAAATGACTCTACATTTTTTATGTTCCTAATAAATAAACGAGGATAGAATTAAACTATTCTTCTTTATAGACATATACTTACTATAAGTTGTAGGTAGTTTATTATTATCACACTCTAGATTTTAGAAAATCTAAGATATAACTTATAATGTTGATTGATGGTCGTTTCGCGTAATAATTATCGCGTTAAGTTTATCTGTAAAACCACGTTTTGAATGTATTTTTAAAATGAGTATGTATGTAATGATGTAATTTACAGGAATAGCCTATTTGTAGCAATAAGTAGTCATAATATAGAGTAGTCTCTATGTACTCGTGCCTCCGTATTGTGTTGACAAAAGACTTCCCTCTATGTATAATTTATTATTCATTATTTTCCTATTCAAACCTGCGAGTACAAGACGTCGTATGCTTGCAATCTTGACTAATCTTATCTTTTCAAACATGACGTCTGCAACCTATGTACTATAATAAAATGTGTGATAGTAAAAATTTTAGTGAATTATGTGATAAATATTTTGCGGAAATATATTTATCAGCGTAATTATCTATTATTTCTTACCACTTGTATAGTTTATCTAATCAATGTATTGACCATTTTCCCGCTTATTTATCTCGATACGTTTATTGTGCTAATTAGTATGAAGGTTTTGAGACGCTAATATAAGTTATTAAAAAATATTTACAAAGAGGTGCAGGTTATATTTACAAACCGTCGAAAGTGAATATAAGATTATAAGTTCAGAAACAGAACTCTCAGACCAGTTTCGCAACTAAGCTCGGATTGATAGAATGTTTTTTTTTAAGTTACGATATGTTAGTATTCGGCAAATCACGCATTGCGAACAAAACCAAACCTTATTTGGGAGTTAGTGATTACTTAGTAATTAAATATTTTATGACATCACGAATTGTAGTAGACTTTAACAAAAAATTAAAATGATAATTAAAAGTTTAAATTGTTTTGAATTAGTATAAAATACTAATTAACAAAATTATAAAAAAAAAAAACAGAAATAGGTCGTAGAGGAATGCGGAATCCTTGTGGAAATGCTAATTAATTGTAATGTAGGTAGATTTTGCATGTTGGTGTAAATTAAAGTATCAAAGGATATGCCCATTACTAATGCAATTTGACGACAGGATGAGCGCGGGCGTCTGATGCGGCGGACCATTGTGCGCTACGTGTGCCTCTGCCTCACGATGGTGCTCACAATGATCTCACCCAGGGTCAAGAAACGATTCCCCACGCTAAACAACTTCGTCGATGCCGGTCTCTTACTGGAAAACGAGAAAATGATCCTTGATAATCTGAATGATAAGTTTCCTAAACCTTCGAAGCATTGGTAAGTTTTTTTTAGATCTATTGGAAGCTTTGTGATTTGCATTTTTTACTACATGTGTAATTTCAATCAAATTAGATGCTCAATTACACTTTTTACAAAAGTTGTTTGGGTTTAGATATCAGTCTGATATTAAAGCGATTTTACTCCCAAACGAATAGATACATTTTGATACCGAGCACAGTAGAGCATTCATTTTTAGCACAGTCTCTTTCGACACCGAAAGATAATAACAGAAAATGTTGACTGTGGAGTCATTTTGTTTGCCTAATTATTTATGATTGAATACTTTTGTTTCATACATTTTTTGTTTTCTCTTTTACCGGCCTGACAGCTAACACACAATACCTTTCTCATTTATTATGACTTCTGTATTATGTTAAACTGTGTTGTAATTACTTAAAACATTGTCTTAATAGTCTGAAATTTAGCTTCATTAGCAAAATTATCGACGAGTTGACTTAATTTGTATTAATTTACTAGAAAAAGATTTCGAGATAACAGATAAATTATGGTAGTGCTTAGTCCGTGGAATTATCAGGGTGTGTTATAAATTACACGTTACGCAGCTAATTCACTGATAACTTACTAGGAATTAAATTAATCATGTTATAATAATAACTAGTTACTTATATTTACTTGCATGTAAACGGAAGACGTTGTGATTCCAGGCTACCGATAGTATGGGCGACCAGTATAGTGACGCGAGCTCGCAAAGAGGGCCGAATAAGGGACGATTTTGCCGTAAAGACTATTATAGATGAATTGAACAAATTTAGAGGACAGGCTGGACTCCTCCTTAGTTACGACACTATTAGTGTACCTTTAGTGTATACTCAGGTTTGTAACACAATAATATATGCATTAATGCTCTTACACCATAACACTTGAACCTGAAGTCATAATTTGTTTTATTACGTTACAGGTAGTTACAATAGCAGTATACTCATATTTTATTACATCTGCATTGGGCAGTCAATGGGTTGACAATAAGTTACAACGCAACGATTCAGTCAATATAAGTAATATTGATCTATATTTTCCTATATTTACAACGCTAGAATTCTTTTTCTATATGGGATGGTTGAAAGTGGCCGAGTCACTTATAAATCCGTTCGGCGAAGATGATGATGACTTTGAAGTGAACTGGTTGATCGACAGAGATTTACAGGTAATATACACATTTGTAGTTTAAAACTTTGGCACTGTTTCAAATAGATTAACAGTTAAAGTTGACTAGAAAGTACTGACCAGTTTTCCACATCAACTACGTTTAATTTAATTGTATTTTCTAAACTATAAAACATGAACAGGTTTCGTACATGATCGTGGACGAGATGCACCACGAGCATCCGGAGTTAATCAAGGACCAGTACTGGGACGAGGTGTTCCCGTCCGAGTTGCCGTACACCATCGCGACGGAGAACAACAGAGAGGAGCACCCGGAGCCGTCCACCGCGCGCGTGGCCGTGCCCGTGCGACAGCGCAGCATGGTCCTCTCCGCACCCTCCAACGTCAAGATCGACGAGCTCAACCCCTCCAACACCGTGAGTTACAAGTTCGACCCCCCAGAGGTTCGTTTAGACCCCTATTATCAGCATGCTGCACGCCCGGACTTTATGGAGCTTCGCAGTGTTCAGGTGTTCAGGTTTATGGTCCATTTTTCTAACTCTACCTAATTACTTACTTGCATTATCCTCGTTTTAGTAATACGTTTAAATTAATTCAATAAAGACTCTAATTTTGGAATGGTTTTCCGGTAGTTTACTTATTGTTCTTTGGTAATATCTCTATTTCATTTGCGGTGAATGACACAATAACAAGTTATAGTTTATTATAGGTTTGAATAAATATAGTATATTTTAACAACATATATTTAATGACGATCATAAAATAGTTACTAACTGACTATATTATTTATGCTCTTACTTTATGCTGTCTATCACTAACAACTCGTAACAAGTGTGTTGTAAATGTTCGTAATTGTTTTGTTAACTTGTCATAGTAAAGTGAATAGAATTACCTGTTTTATATTATCGGATAATAATAGAAAATTATATAAAGGAAAACAGCGTAATACGGTTCAATCCATAAAATGATTTTTATTTTGATAGATAATTCCAAACCACAAAATGTTATCTTTTATCCTCTCTGATTATCTATAAATAATTTTAAAATTTAGTGTCACCAAGTTCCCTATTAGTTGTTAATTGAATTTAAATTAATTCTATCGATGTAACTGTTGCTGTATGACGATGTACGCTGCTTATACTTTCTGAGGTATTCGTGGGTACTTGATGTCTTGATGTTTATTTCACAATGTCTAATGCTAACTGTCCGTTTTGTTGGAAGTACTGCTCATATTATATTCTATTGCATTTTGTCGCTGTATATAATAAGGCATAGTTTATATTGTTTTCCTACTAACTCTGTCTCGTAAATATCTTATCTAAAATTGTAATCTAAGTAAGACTCTTGACTAAAAAGATTGATATCTTTTCTTTATCGAATGCATTACCTCTAGATAAACTATTCCGTTTATTTTTATATCCTTCTAAATGACGATATATTGTTGTTTCAAATGTTATTAACTTTTTGTTATGCTAACAGCAATTGCAAATGAACGACGATGCAGTGTCTGGCATCCACTTCATCGTGAACCGCGGCAGCAAGCGCGGGAAAAAGGATGATCGAAACTCTATGGGCTCTACAAACTCTATGGCGTCGCTGCAACAGACCCCCATGACGCGAACCAACTCAGTTACTTCTATGCTAAAGAGGCTATTCTCAAAGGAGGACCAAAGACCCATGGCGGGGTCGCAGACGGATGGCGGTGGTAGGTACCACTTGATACTGTAGGTAATACAAGGATCTATTGTCACGTGGCCGAAATTGGAACTAATGCCTTCATAGATGAAAAACCATCATATTTGACAAGAAAGTTGAGTTGATCTTTTTTGAGAAAATGCTCACCAGCGCTAAGACACGTGCCACATACTTACTTTGTGGCAACGCCCTCATTCTAATGTCATCTACGTGCCAATAGATCGTTGCAGCTCTACTTACTAAATATTTCCAAGTCAAACGTACAGAATCTTTCAAATTCTGACTTGAGAACTTGCCCGAGAACTACTTAGGTCTTACCACATAGAAATTTTAAGGGTTACTCATAAGACAGTCTTATCAAATTATTTGAAATCAAGCTTCACTTAATCCGTTGAGTTTTGGCAAAGGAGCTACAAAGCATAAGGAATTTACCGTGAACGCGTCATTGTTGTTTAGCAGCCGATAACTACTATTTAGCAATGCAATATGTAGATATATCTCGAACGAATCTTACGGGTTTACATACCTGAGCAATTTGCTGCTAATTATGCATGCATATTATCACTCTTATTTATAGACCACTAAACTATCAATACTATACATACATAGGTAGCATATTTTGTTTGGTAACTACTGTATTGTATTTCCTTACTAACTGTAAAGTCCTTTTCAATTTGTAAACCATTATTTCCTTCTTATCCATGTATCTATCTTATTAATTACTATGCAAATTCTAGAGTCACTGTTAATATAATTAATACTTTATTATCCAATCAGGTAATTGCAATGGTATATATTACAGGTTCTCGATTCATGATATCTGCCAGTAACCCAACATTGAACAAGCCAGCCACGGCCGCCGGGGGCAGTATGAAGATCGCTAATGATATTATTGAGGAGGTTGACGAACAAGCGACCATCACAAGCATGGGGAAACGACCTGAGGCAAGGTAAGTGTCATTTAAACAACGATGCAAATTATATTAACACGACATGTAGACATAACAGTTTGTACAGCCTAAGTTGTCGTGACATAAAATAGGAATATTAATTAAGGATGTTATTAAAGATGATGTATAGACAGTCTATACTATATTATTCTAGGCCGTTTTATAAGGAAAGTTGAAGTGGTTTTAAAGCAGTTTTCTTTTCCTTACATACCGACAACAAACAACAGCTACTTAGTGCATGTACCTGACAACAGTAGTATACATATACATACTGAGATAGTAATAAATAGAGCTACAAAAATACAAAACTTGAAAACCTTTTGTTATGATTGAACTAACTGAGCACACTTTTACGTGAAATCAATAAGTATTGCATTCGTAGTCTGCGTGACCCGATACCATTACAATACAATAAACTTGTAATTGTTTTTACAGGCCAACAGCTATGAGTTTGTTTACACAAGTACCTCCCACACCGAGCGAGCCAGTAGATGTGCCTTCACGGAATTCAAATAACAACAGCTCCAGTAAGTAGCTATTATTTTATGCAGATTTTCCTGTTCTTTGTTTTAGTACGAAAACTTTACCGCATAAAATATGAATAATGTACTCACATAGGTACCAATTTCATAGAAAATGACTACTTAATCATTGTATCATTAATTATTACAAGGTAACATGCAAACATGTAGTTTCCGTGCTAAGTATTGAATGTAGTGTTTAGTTTGGGATGATGACGTCGGTTTAGCAGACTTCGTCAGAAGGATAAAAAAAACCAGCGTATATACGTCCCACTATTGGGCACAGGCCTCTTTCCATATAGGGAAGGTTTTGAGCACTGATCACCACTAAAATCGCCAATCCGCAGTGAGCTACTGCGGACTGGCGATTTCAGAAGGATGGTGGCTATTAATTACTTTTTGATGTTGTGTAGATGGTCGGTTGTCGTCTTCCGCGCCGACGCCTTGGAATGCAGTGGGCAGTGCGGCGGGTGACCTGAGCCCCACCGCGCAGTCCATGACCACGCAGGACTCCTTCAGCATCCCGGCCGAGCGCCCGCGCCTCGACAGCGACGTGGGGCCCTCGCTCAGCGCCGCTGGCAGTCAAACCTTGTGTAAGTGGCATTACCTACTGATAAACTACCATTTTCGATACTGCTTATACGTATCTTGTCAAACCTAGTCATTATTTTTCTCAGCGTGACGACGTGTGATCTAGTGATTGTTTTTTTTTTTCGCAACAAGTGCGCCAGCGCATATTGGTGAATTTTGATAAACTTTATTGACATTGATATAAGGTTGAAAGTTAAGAACACTCTTCAAGTAGAATATTATCTTAGTAACTAATAACTAATTTTCAAATATATAGCAATGAAAGTAAAGACGATATGTTTTGACAATGACAAATGAGCTGCGCCGTGAGCCTAAAAGAGAGAATTCTTCTTGTTAAAATATTTCCTACTATCTGAGTTACTTTATGTGATATATTTTGTTCCAGTGGATGAAGCTGATGGTGGTGAAGATCCAGACATGGACTTCAATCGGTTGCGAAGCATACGCGAGCAACATCGCCGTGATAAATACCTTCAGAAACTTATGGCGCGCTCTGTGAGCGCACAGCAGGTGAACAATACACATTCAAATAATTTTAATATAGCATAACAAAAAGTAAATTGAATCACTACGTCAATGTTAGCCTACCCGTTATTCAAGTCACATGAAACAATTTGTTATAAGATTTATTGTTAACAGTCAATCTCTTCTATTTCAGCGAACGGGTAGCATGGAATTAATAGACAATGACCTTTTACTAGAAGACCTCCTATCTCAATCAGCAGCAGTGCAGAAGAAAGACGATAAATCAAAGAATGAAGACACTACCAAAGAAAACACTACTTGACATAGCAAAAGCTTCATATTTCCGTGGGAAGGCGCGGAATTCTGAACACCTCAGCACAGTTCAGTATTAGCAAAATGTGATACTAATAATGGTGCATTGGATGTATTGATATTATAAAAATGTAAATATATAAATGATTTTCACCATTCTCTTGATGTTTGTTTGATTACAGTCGCAAATATGAAAAGTTCTTGTTTCGAAACTTCATAATAAATCTATAATAATAATGTTAAAGCCACATGTCTCGGAACCGAAATTCTGAGGAATTCAAAGGAGATGGACAGGGTTTGGAATTTTGGATCAAGTGCTACCCAGAATAAAATACAGTTTATTTTGTTCCTTACCTCAAAATTAATGAGTAATGCATAAATCGCTACGCATCGCATTCTATCAATGCAGTCAAGAAATATAACGCGTTTCGAGTTAAGAATCTTCGACCAAAAATTAACTAACAGATTTCAGTTTTTTACTTGAGTATTACTTGGGTCTCCACAGGTTAGCCTCATTCTGCTGACCAAATAAATTATGTCACAATAACGATTAATAAAAATTGTACATTCCAGTCGTTATGTACTTCAGTTAATAATGATTACTTGTAATTTACAGTCAGTAATAATAAAAATCACCAATTATAGCTATTATTTAACAAATAGGCTATTTATTTGTATTCAGTTCAGTTAATTTACAACAAAAATGCGTTTTCTCTTGACAAAATTTGAAATAGCTAGCTCGATTAGTAAATTGCATTAAGATACAAAACAAAATTCAATGTCTTTGATCTGGGCACTACTCAGTCTGACATTCATCCATAGACGGTCAGTCTCCTTTGTAGGTAAAACAACAACTCCATGATTATGATACAAAAATACCTCTACTTATTGACTTTTTTTTAATTTGTCGAAGAGGCATATTTTAGTAGTAATGTGTATTTCCCTACATGCTTTATTTTGAAGTACATAATTGATAGGCAACATTTAATGTGTACAATATACAATTCTTCAATAATTCGTTAAAAAGAAATGTGCTTTAGGTTTTATAAATTAAACAACAATAATTAGATGTTTATGGGAATTTATTTAGCTTAACTGTAATTCACAAGCGTCAAGCTTACAGCTTGAGCTTAGTCCTCCTCCAGTGACGCCTCTTAGCGTTTGTATCTGAAACAATTATGAATTGGGTAAATATCAAAACATACAAATAAATATTTTAAACATACCATTATTGTAATGTTAATTCATTTAGTTTCTAATCACTCTGGAATTTACAAAAATTATAACAAAAAAATTATTTAATTAACTATGAGTGCAAGAGCTTGCCAATTCATCATGCCCCTGCCCTTATCCCAATTTTTACTTGGGGTCGGCGCAACACGTCTTCTAGACATGTTGCTTAAAGTTTTGGCTATGGTTTTATAGTCGGCCGCCTGCCTGACATTAACCCTCTTTGGGAATGCGATTGTTGGTTGTTTACCCGCCACCATTCGGGTGACCCAAGGTGCTTGGTACAGTGCACTGGGTCTTAAGGTCCATTAGTCGCCTTTTACGACACCCAGTGGAGGATATGGGGTGGTGCTATTCTTTATATCCGGACACCACACGGACAAGAGCTTGCCAATTATATTCTAAAATTGAACAAATTCTTATACTGCTGTCTACTAACTAAAAGGCAGCTAAATACAATAAGTAATTTCAGACAAAACGTAAACATGAGTGGGAATTGAAATCTCTTTAAAAGAAGAAAGAAGGAAGACACAAAAAATTAACGTGGTTTAAATTCTCAGTAACATTCTGTTTCTCTAACACTATTATCCATAGAAAATTATTTTTAAACTAAAAGACAAAAAGTTGTATTCGACTTCATTAAAAAGAGAAAAATAACATAACTGCCTTTTAGGTAGTGGACGACAGTATATAGGTACACAATGTTTCCTGTATTGGAATCAAAGGTAAAGACTGAAATACTAATATGTGATTTAGCTTTCAGCTGGACATTATCATAGCCACATATTCAGCAATACTTGTGCAAGAGCTCCCTATACATAGCATTAACGTTTTTAAAAAGTGTTATTTAAACTGTAAATTAGTTAAATTTATATTGTCATCTCCAAATTTCATAACAAAATGTTACATTTCAAAACACATGAGGAGACTGGGTGTCTCAAAGATAATTTAAACCTAGATGCTAAAGATGGATATCATAACATGACCAGTTCTTGTGTTGTTATGTACTTCATTACTGCTATCCAAAGTATAAGTCTGGTTTTAATGGGTAAACAATTAAGACCAGGTGTAGAAATTTAAAATAGAAATTTAAATACTTGATATAATAACAATTTAGCGGATATAACACAACAAATTGATAAATAATTATCTACTGAACTGTAGGTACAAATGTAAGCTTGATTAGTCAAACATTATAACCTAAACACTTTCAAGCCCAAACCTCAAAGATATACCTATCTATCAGATATTACCTATTTATCAGAACGGGTGGTGTATTCTATGTTTAGAGCGTAAATTTAATAATTCAATTATATCTTACCTAATAGTATTCCCAGTACGCATTCGGACCCATTGTGGGATGGGTCTGTTTTGTTTCAGCTTTTTGGCAAGCTTCCGCTTGATAATAAATGTCTTGTGTGCCGACTGAAATATAAATATACACGAATATCAATTATTAAATCATCAATACCTGAGGATTCACAGAATATTTAAAGATTTTACAGAAATATATCACGCACCATTTTGCCGATCACAGCTGTCAAAACAAAGTGGCAGAATCGATCGACCGCAGAGACCTTTTTTCCAAGCAAGCCTCTACAGTGCTTTAACCAACTGACTTTTGGTGTACAATGAATGAAAATTACACAGACCTAGTCTATGGAAAATTACATTTATTTATTTTCCAACTTATAACTAATCATTACACATTATTACCTTACCTTACCTTAAGTTAAATTATTAAGTAATATCATAGATATTGTTGCTCCGTATTTATCGGTTACTTTTAACAGGTGCATAGACTTAGGTACTTTTCCGGATCTCATGAAGCTCAGCAAAATTATTCCTTTATTTAAGTCTGGATCCAAGAGTGAAGCAAATAACTTTAGACCAATATCGATTCTTCCCGCGTTTAGTAAAATCTTTGAAAAGTTAATACTACAGCAGCTACTTAAGTATTTTAATGGAAATAATCTGCTTAATAAAGATCAATACGGATTTACAAAGGGGTGTTCCACTACGGACGCTGGTGTAGCCTTACTAAGGCATGTATACGGTGCCTGGGAGAATGCACAGAATGCTGTAGGTGTATTCTGTGACCTTTCTAAGGCATTTGACTGCGTCCATCATGGGACACTACTTTCTAAACTAAGTTATTACGGCTTTCAAAATTTATCATTAAATGTCATGAAATCTTATTTAGGACAGCGCCTTCAAAGTGTAGATGTAAATGGCGTTAAATCTAGGCCCCTTTCAGCTAAATTGGGTGTACCACAGGGTTCTATACTAGGTCCATTCTTATTTCTAATTTACGTGAATGATTTGCCTTCTCATTTAAAGAGTGTCTGCGAAGTAGTACTTTTTGCCGACGACACCTCACTTATTTTCAAAGTAGATCGAAACATAAACAATTTTGATTATATTAACGATGCTTTATTGAGAGTTACTAATTGGTTCACTGTCAATAACTTAGTGCTTAATGCTAAAAAAACCAAATGTATCAAATTCGCGATGCCCAATGTCAAAAATCTAGGTCCTAATATAACGGTAAATAATGAAGTGCTTGAAACTGTAGAATCTACTGTCTTTCTGGGTATTACAATAGATAGTAAACTGAAATGGGCTGCTCATATTTCATATCTTGCTGGCAAGCTCAGTTCAGCTGCCTATGCGGTTAGGAAAGTGAGACAGCTCACAGACGTTGATACTGCCCGACTTGTATACTTTAGCTACTTCCACAGCGTTATGTCCTATGGCATACTGTTGTGGGGTAAAGCCGCGGATATAGAGACTTTGTTTATTCTGCAAAAGCGGGCAGTTAGATCAATATACCAGTTGGGGGCTAGGGAATCTCTCAGAGAGCGCTTTAAGGAAATAGGCATATTGACTGTCACATCTCAGTTTATTTTAGCCAATATTTTATATATTAGACAAAATATACATATGTACCAAAAAAATTGTGACATACATAATATTAACACCAGAAATAAGCACAAATTATGTACTACGTCGCATAGACTACATAGGGTTCACAATTCTTTTTATAGGAATAGGTATAAAAAATTACAATAAATTACCTCTATGTATTTTGGAGTTAAGTTATAACCTATTTAAACGTGAAATTAAAACTAGGCTCTGTAAAAAAGCGTACTATACGCTAAATGATTATTTTAATGATAAACATAGCTGGTCCTCGTGAAAACACAAGGCGGTCCTGTATGGATTTGCTTGGTCATAATTTATTGATTGACATACGAACTATGTGACATTGTACTTATATATTTTTTTTTTATTGTTACGAGTTCATAGGTACTCTTTGTATGCACGTGAAAGGTTTACCTGTTTCATTTTGTTTTTAGTACGATTATACGTATATTATCTTTACATCCTTTTGACATACTGTATAATTATATTAATAATAAAATTTTATTATGGTACTACTTTACAACGTTATTGTTAAGGGACCGTGCAGTGAATCAATGTTTGAGGTACTTGAGTTATTATTTATTGATTTTTTCTCTTTTCCTATTTACCGGCAGCAGTATCGTCATGCTCCCTTAGTTGTCACTGCCTGCGGTGGCGTCTCGGGTCGGGTCACCTCCTTCCCTCAAATATGGCGAGGGAGGTGATGGCTGACCCCTGCGTCATACTCGTGAACGGGTGCTGCTTGCGGTGGCTGGTCGGTCTGCTGACCTTGGTTTGCGTAATCATTAAATGGTTGCAATGTCATAATACTTTGTAGGTATCCTCAAATATTTATTTATCTGGCACGATACCTAATTAATTTTTATAATATAAAATAAATGTTTTTTGAAAGACAGCGTGCTGCTGGGGAGTTTGTTGCGCCGTTTCTTCTCCCTCGGCAATAGCACAGGAAGCGGTGAAGGGTGGGCGATGGGGTGCTGTCTATAATTTCAAATTTTGACGTTCGAAAAGTGCTACATTGTAGCCTAATTTGAATAAATGGATTTTGATTTTGATTTTGACCTATAGTCCAACAAATCTAAGAAGTACCGTTTGACGTTTCATCATTTTCAAACCGAAACAACTTTGTTCATGCGTACAATACTCAGTTTCGACAACCTTTGTCATAAAACCATGAATTTAGAAAGATTTTATTATTGTATCTAAAAATTTACAATTTTTAATATCCTAATTTAATTGAAAACTTTCAAACAAAGCAAAATAACAGATATTTACATAGTAAATAATTTCTAATAGTTCTATTTTTGACCTCATTGCAAAGTCACGTAGTTAGGTCACTGCTTGTAGTGTTGTGACTCTTCAGATACACTTGTATGCGAAAAAATCGATTACATATACGAAAAATCGAATGTATTACTTTCAAATTATCAATTGACGACACGTTACTGCGCGACCGCATTATGCACTTAATACATAGGTACCCTAAAATAAATCACGACTTCGACAGAGACGTACACTTTGATAATTTCATAGATAATCAACTAGTCATTAATTTAAATGACGAAGACGATGTCGATTCTAGTACTAGTAGTGTATAAATGAAATATCCTAAACATAACTTTTATTTCATTATGACAATTGATCTCTTAAAATTCTGATATTATAGTAATCGATCTCATAAAAATCGGATATTATAGTAATCGATTTTTTTACTCCCAACCCTACTATCCTATTTGTCATAACTGTCAAAAGGTACTTCTTAGATTTGTTGGACTATAATACGATAGTTACGTGTGGTAAAAACTTTAGGATTTTTGTGATTTATATTCGTCAATGATAGTCCAGGATAATACATAAATTTGTCAATAAATAATAAGAATAATAAAGCGTATTTTACTGTTCTGGTCTTTACAATTTTTAATCTGAAATTTTCTACAACTTTAAATATTTTTCACAATAAATTGTGTTTGATCCGATATATAAAATATTTTACATAAAGCAATCCATAAGTGATATACATATTATTTTTGCGAAATAAAATAAAAATAATTCTTCCTCAAATAATAACAATGGATCTTCAGTTTACCTAAATACGATAGAAATGTTTGGGTACGAAAAATAAAAAGAGAGTTTCAGATACAGAACACAGACCTAGTCTGTATATAAAGAATCGAACATTATTGCGAGTGAAAGAGTGGGCGGTAGCTAACGTTCCAGATTTTATTAGGAAAGCAATTTCAATATTGACTAAACTAATTATTATTATATAATGAAAGGATTGTGGTAATAATATGGTTGTATTTTTTCTGTAAGGGTTACAATAGCAAATATTAAAAAAATCATGCTTATTTTCCAAAAAATGAAATTTGTCGTTTTGAGGATTATCTATATTTATTATCTGTGATTACAAAATGTCACTGTCGCTCTGTCAGGCTGTCACATAATTTACCATTTATAATGTCAAATCTGATAAAAATGAAAGTGAAGTAAAGTCTCACAATTCACATTTAATAATTAAAATTACAAAAAAATACCACATATACAATGAAATACTTTAACCTGAGTAAAATAGCCACTGCTTTAAATTTGGGAGTTTACGGCAGTTTCGGAAGACAGTTGGATTGCCGAACTGCTACAACGAAAACAATAATAACAGCTGATGGCAAAGATGTGCCTAAAAGGAAAACCTATGAAAACAGAATAACTTTGATAAGTCCCGATAGCTCTGTTAGCATTACTGATCTAAAAAATGCACAAAGTATATCTCTTAGGCGTGAATTAAAACTAGTTAAGATTCAAGATGTTGATTCGAAAACCAGACGACCAGTGTACAAGTAAGTATAGAGCTTCTCCCTAAACCAGGCATTTTCATAACCTATGAAGGTATATGAACGAAAACAGTTTTAGTTTATTACATAATTTATTTATTTGATTTGCATGACTGTTACAACCAATTACATAAATTACTTACAAAATATTGTGGAAAACCTTATTGCAGATTGATGACAAATGCTGAATATCATTCAGAAGAGTTAGCAAAAAGGAAAGAGAAGCAGGCTGCCCGTCAGAATAGTTTAATAAAAGGCGAAAAGCTGTTGACCTTGTCCTCAAGGATAGGGGAACATGACTTAATGACTGGAGTGAAGAAGATGATAAAACTGGTAGAAAAGCAATATGAAGTTAAAGTAGTTATTGCAGGAGATGATTCTGAAGCCTCTGTTAAATCTGTAAGTTACTTTTGTATAATACACTAATTACTTAGTTTACAAATAATAGATGTAGCTGGACCCCACTTTAGTGCTAAAACTTAAATATGAAATTTGTTAAGAAAGGAATAAGATAAGAATAACTTTTGTAAGAAGTTAATGGGATCATTACTATACTTATGTGGAAAGTGATGTTTTCACATCACTTTTCAAAAACACCAGCAATTCAAATTGTTTATTTTGTTTCAAAATAATATTGATGAGTTTACTGCCTTTTATACATTCATTTAATAAATTTTATTAATTCTGTCTTTTATCATGATCCATTACTTTTCCAGGAGAGAATTTACTCGGTGATAGAAAATGAACTCAAATCCATCAGCAAGGTTGTCCAGAAAAGATTGAAGGGTAACAGCCTGAGATTTCAATTATTACCATTAAGAGAAAACAGTTCTCAAGGGCCTAGTAATGATACTCCTAAACCACAGAATAATGATAAAACGCACTGTGACTAGTGGCTTGGGTAATACTTCTATTGACAGTAAAATATTCACTTTGGAGAAAATATTACTTCGATAGAGAAGTTAAGGAGCCTATAAAGTATTCTAAACCAAAAACCAATGAGTGTATTAGGCATTTGAGGATTATGCTTTTACTACAGACACTGCCTCGGGTACACAAGGAATATGTTACTAAACTTTCAATTAAAGTATTTGACTAAACTTTCAATTTAAGTATTCGACGAAAAAAAAAAAACTAATTAATCTGTCACATTGATTTCTGTCATTGGATACATATTTTTTTCGTTTATCAAATCAGTTAAAAAATATGAAGGTATAATGCAATAATTATAGATAGTAAATTGTATGGAACATAAATTGTTAGTAAAACATACTCTGGGACATGAGGTCACACAAGGTTTCAAGTCACTGTATACATGTAACACTCATTTTTTTAATTCTCTTTTAAAGAAAAAATATGTGTCTAATATTATTGAAATCTATCTGATGGACTTAATCTTTTTTGTCAAATACCTAATTCTGCCTTATCCACAAGGTGTACCCGACTAGCCTTGATTTTATAATTTACTCAGCAATTTAACATAGAAATAGATTTTTAATTCTATTAAAGGTTATTAATTCTCAGGTGGGTTGCATCAAGAACATGGTTGATGTTCTTGTATTATTTAAATACGAGAGACTGGATTATATGCAATGTAAAAAGCTTGTTATATGCACGAAAAACACCTGAAATATGTATGGATATACTAGAAAACTGGCAAAATATTAAAAAAGAATATTTTAGGGAATTTTGAAACTAAGTTGTCTTTTGTCCTAGTCCTAGTTTAGATGGCGTCCGCCTAGGTCGACTTTATTTCTTAGACTGGTTTTTAATGCTTTTATCACTCTGTCAACCAAGCCAGATCTAAAGAAAACCTTGTGCAGGGCGCCACGCCGGACTATTGATGTTGAGGAGTTCTAGGTTCAAAAACTAGGGTTTTCACGTGTTTTAGTGTCAATAATATGCATTTTTACTAGAATTTGTGTAATATATTCTATTATTTTAAAAAATGGCCGAAATATGAAAACGCATATAAGCTGGTCTCCAGTAATAACAATAGCATGTTTATTGTCACTATCTATACTCACGTGATTATTTAAAAGAAAATGTTATGGTCTCTTGACATTTCGATTTGCGTAAATCATGCAAAAAATAGATTTTTTATACATTTATCAAATTTAATAAAAAAAGTGACCCCCAGTCTTGTAAAAAAATCTAATGTTCCTGATAATAACATTGTATTATCAGTTGGGCTTTATTTGTAGAATTCAAGTGATAATTTATCTGTTTATCAAAACATTAGATATTATTTTAGTTCATCGAGTTCAATATCTGCTAATATTTTATAAAATAAGGCCGGGGTCGGACTGCGACAAAGACGCGACAGCCACGCGAGAAACAAATAAATTTCACTTGTCGTCACAGTGCGGCAGTACCGAATTTGTTTTTTCGAAATCGTCTTAGCGTCGCGGCCGCCGTATCAGTGCTGCAGTGTGCTCTCAGCCTTAAGCATTTTATCAGAGGTTCTTAACCCACTGATTGATAATTCTTTAATTTTTTGAAAATCTTTGACGTATTCATTGTTATTGTGTATAAATAGATTTAGTTTAATAATATACCTACACATGTTTGCTATCCATTGAATTGTACCTACTGTAAATATTACTATAAATTGATAAAATAAAAGCCTTTGTAGATATAAATGTCATTTTTAATACAGCATCCATCTAGTCAGTCAGTTCAGTCACGGTAGAACCATGCGTAAGGTAAGCAAGTCTGGTTTGATCAGTTTGTCACAATGTCTGTAGGCCACTGACAACACACAGACTTACCTACCGTCACGCAAGTCTCCACTCTGAACTTAGAACTACCTTAAGTCTAAATACATACGTTTTCTAACATAAGGAGATACATTCAACTATACAGTATGCTGACATAACTAAAATTCATAAATTAATGATTTATTTTTATCAGTTGGAGTTATCACAGATGTCTTAGAGATCGTTAATTCTTAAATGGTAGGAGATTTATTGGTAGCGTATAGGTACACATCTTAGACAATAATAAATTATTAATTGGGTGTCTATTATGGCGAATGTTAATTTTATTGCAAATCTAACTATACATTATTTAACAACTATTCATTATTTTCCCTCTTTATTTGTCCACTGCAACATCGTATTGCGATTGCGCACAAATTGATTAATTACTGTTACAAATTACAACTGTTCCAAAGCCCTGACATTAAAAAGTGACTTCCACTTAAATACTTGTGAATGGACAAGAAAAAAGGAAAAATTGGTAAAACATTAATAGAATACAGAAATGTAATTTAACATTGCAATAAAAATTATGCTTTCATTATTCTATTGTATATGGCGATATAATACAAAATGCTAGTAATAAACATTAGCAAAGAAGTAGAATCCTAAAATACAGGTATACTTTGTGATCTACTTAGGGATTACATTAAGAAAGCGTTCGAAAAGTGGAACACTTGAATCCTGACGATAATAGTCGTTCTTATTCTAAAAGACACTGCAATAGGAAAGAATACTTAACAAATCGCTACATATATTAATGAACACTAAAACATTGTACCTACCACGTCTTGTACACGCGTACACTGAGTCGTTTGATGTGTTATTCACACTGCTGGTGATGGCGTCGTTAACCGTTGTGTACAACCATAGGTTTTATTAGGTGTAAACGACATATGCGTACTGGTCCCGGCCGGCCGCCGAGAGGTCAGTGTTGAGGGTCCGGCCCCACGTGATTAGAGGCGAGACGGTTCCCACCACGGGAGCAGCGCGTGCTGCACTTTTTACGAGGTCCTATTGAAAAAAAAAGATCTCATTAGAATACTGATCAATTGTTTAAGGGTGTACTGATTAATCGGTTATTTGAAGAGGAAAGAATAGAAATACACAGAATTAAATATATCTGTACCTATCTCTATCGTAAAGGTACGACTACCGACAGCTAAATTAGGAATTACGAGTAAACTGATATTTTTAACTTGATCAGTTACAATAAATAATTAATCTAATACAAAAATACACCTTATTTGAAAAAAATATGTTGAGTATCAAAATGGGGAAATTCAGTACGACTAAACAGAATTTTCATTATACTGAGCTAGCATAGCCCTACCTATATGGAAAGAGGCCTATGCCCAATAATGGGACGTTTGTAGGCTGGTATCAATCGGTATTATTATAATATTGCTATTTTTTTCCCAATAGCTTCCAAAATATAACATGCTTAAAGACTCAGTTCAGTCAAAAAAAAAAAATCCAAAATTCAAACCCAGAACCAATGGAATGATTAATTAATCTCCCTCTTAATTACCAAGGATCAAACATTGGCACCCACCAAATGTTTGAATGACCGTGCGTTAAGATAAAAATGAAAAAAAAAAACACACCAGATGATTTCGTCAGAATGTCTAAGATAGAAAATGAATTGCGTCATAATGATTGTAAATTAGCTCAGCAAATTACCTACGTCCGCGGCATAACGTGGAACCTTAGTTTCTAAACATAGATTATGATGATGTACATAATAATTTATTTAATTGAAAACAGTTAGTATAAAGCAATTAATTTTAACATAACATTTATAGGTAGGTATTAGTTATGCAACGAGTTGTGCAATCAAAGCAAACGTCTCAGACCTGAGACTAGGTACATTCTTCGTTAATCATTGGCTCACATGCCAGATAATTCCATTTGAACCTTCCATGATATAAGTAGATTAATCCAATATCGATTAACCAACTAGTTAGTGTGTGAAAAATTAGTAAACATGCAGGAAGCGTTAGTATGAGGGTTAGTTAATCGCCGCCACGATGTTCTCATTGCTTGTTTTTTGCTTATTAAAACTAATTTGAAAGAATTCAGATTCTTTACAGTGCACTCAGTCAATTTCGGCTTTCGGCAAGTTTCAACCAATTATACATTTTTACGGATATTTATATGGTTGTAGTCTATTTTGTGCCCAACAAATTAAACATCTAATGTAGTAAGAATATTCTCTTAAATTGTAAGTCTATTTAAAAGAAAAAGAGAATAATGTGGCGGCGAAGGATAGACACACCATGTTACCCATGAGGGAGGATCGCCGTCGGCCCGAGCGGCGCTTGCGCCTGCACCAGCAACGACGGCCTCTCGCCCTCGCGCGCCCGTACCCGCGGCTCCGCGCCCCCGCCCCCCCCGCGCTGCCTACCGCCGCTGGCGCCGCTGCCGGTGCCGCCGCGCCCTTCGCCTCCGTAGCGCCCTGCTCTGCTGATCTGTCCGCTATTATGTGCGCCATCTCCTCCAGTGGTGATTCTGTACTGTTGATGACAAGCACTTATAAATATTTTGCGACAAAACTACTTAACGCAGTAGAAAAATTGCAGAGGCAATTTAGGCCTTTGAATATTAATTCAGGCATTTGAATGTAAACAGATTCATAATTGTTAAAGTAGGAACTTACTGCGCACTGATAGAGCAATATTCGCTAAGCTGCTCCCACGTACAGCCGTGGTTGCAGCATTCGTCAGCTATACCTCTGCGTACTTGGCGTCTTCTTCTCACCAAAGAGCCTGGTTGTTCCACTACTGAAACCAAATAAGTTGCAATATAAAATATCTTTTACTTAATGTTTAAATCGTAGTGACTAGGAATATCTAATGAGTGAATACTGAAACGTTTTAAACTCTAAAATTATCATTCTCTTTTTATATTATACCAATAATTAGCAAATAGCCTTGATATAATATGAAATACCTATAAATCAATGCAAAAGATAATGTACATGACAGCAGTTTTATATGGCTGTAAGCAATTTTCCCACGAGTTCGGGTTAACGAGTTACATCGAGTATTTGACTCGTGTAACCCGTTAACCCTGTACCCAAACCGATAAAAAACGCAAACAAGATAAACAAATAAAGATATAGGTATAAATTTGGCATATTGTTTTTATGATAGGCAAGCGTGATACCCACAAGACAGCTTCAACCAAAACACTTCGTAATCAAATAAAAATTTCTACAGTTAATGTTACTTTTTATGAATTAAATGTTAATTATTGTTAATTGACATGCTATGTTATCATAGTTAAAGAATATCTATACCTCTCATGGCTCTCCTTTTGCTATGGGTATAGATACTCTTAAAACTAAGTTTAGCTACCTAGGCCCCCAGGGAGAAGGTGGGGGATAAACTAATGGCTTGGCTATTGATATGTGAGATCCTATATTTAAAAAGTCCCGGTAAAAAGTATCATTTGATAAACATTTCTAAGAACATACGATAGACGATAGGACTATCATAAGGTCAAGAACATTTTTGGGTGAGTTCGTAGGTATAATGTTGTCATTTATTTTTATGTCTCAGATTGAATTCTATGTGACCTCTCATAATTTGTTATTGAATGTTGTAAGTGATAACGGCAGAGATTAAATCTGTTACTTTGCGGATATTACGCGTCCTAGGCTCTGTCTATAAGGTCACTCTTTTTGTTAGTGGGAAAAAAGTAACATATTTGTAACCTTACATTTTTAGAATTATTATGTACTTATCTAGTAGTATCTGGTAGGATTTGAAGGGTCATCAAAAGTTCATACGAGTTGTTGAAATTAGTTATTCATTAACGCTTATCGGTTTACAAAAGATTTCCTCCAGTTTTTTAGAGGGTAGTTGTTAAGTACCTGTGGGTGTATCCCATGGGCTGTTGTAGGCATGGCAGACTCTGCTCATCATCTCGCTGAGTTGTCTTCCGCAGAACTTGAGTGTAGGGGAGCTGGCCGCGTCTACTCTGCTGTCTAGGAGCACTGCTGCCGCCAACACGGCTAATTGCACTGCCTTGTTTACTAGCATATTTACTAATCTGGAAAAGTCAGACAAAATACCCTTTTACTAGAGGTTTTCCAAATCATTTGCTTTGACTAATATTGAATGGTGAATGTGCGTAACTTGAGAGGGTTTTCTGCTTTTATAGTTGAGGGCAAACGTGTAACCCGACACCGGCACCGCCCAGTTGATACCAGATACGCATCCCTCCAAGGACTTTTCATTTCCTAAATGCATTACTAAATAGTCTTCGCAGTGAAATGCACATTTATCAATTCACATTATGAAATGGAAGATTGTAGAGCTGATACAGTAAATGCAATATGATATGAAATGTTCTTGGGTAGAGTCTTGGTTAAGTTCAAATGTTAAGTTACTGATACACATCATTAATTTAATTCACGATGTTTACTAATGATGCAGTTCGATATATAAATTATCAATTTTATGTTTTTTACTGCACGTTACCTAAAGAGAATCTCCTTGGTTTGCATTTAGGTACAGGTAATAATGATAAGACCTCTCTCTATATTTTCCGCCTACCTAAATAAGGCTGCAGGATTTCAATAACATAATGAGTGATTGATGAGTCATTATACGATAATTTGAATTGAATCAATCGTACAATGATGTTAATATGTAGGAAAAATGATGTTGCTGACAGACACCAAGTGACCAGTTATTATGGTTTTGCGTAAACAGTGTGGATGATTCAACCGTGACAACAGAACCGTGTTTGGCTAAATGCAGATGGATATTTAAAGTGTGTACCGCATTATATCAAATATTATTTATATAGCATTGAAATGAACTGAGTAATGATGATGATTTCACTTCACCTTCCCCGTTCATAAAAATGCAAATCAGCCACTTCCTTTGATAAATTGTCGTTCCGAGAGTATACTAGGGTGGGTGCTACATCACCTACATCGTTTCGTCCATCGTAGTGTAATGAGTGTTTGTACAAATAACGCATCGAGGACAGTGCTATTTATAGGATGTTGGATGTACTTACGAAGCAACGTGAGAGTGAAGTACCGAGTGCCTCCTACCCAGTGTAGGAATGACAGTGCAACCACTTAACCAAATCTACATAGTGATATTGATGTACTCATGTAGGTAGAGCCATGAGCGTACACGCGCACCGAGTACGCTAGTTTGTAGCCCGATTACCGGTATCTGTGGCAATACAAAGTGTAAGATCGTTTTACGCACTGTATTGCACTGTAGTCTGACTATATCTTTCTACCTTTTTTTAATCCCGTGGATGCTGAAATGAATGCTTACATTGTTCTCAGTCTCTCCTTTTCTGCTTTGCGTTCACCATAAATACTGCAAGTTCTCATAAAGATCAGACTGTGTAACAACATGTACTTAGTTGTCAAGACCGCATTACTCGGTAACTACAGAGTGTAGATGATGTGTCCACTCGCGGGCGGTGTGCGCGCGGCGCTCGCGCACATCGGCGCGGCCGGTCGCGGGCCGCGGGCACTGCGGAGCGCGTCGGCGTCGCTCGCACGGCAAGATGAGCCTCGTGCTCGTGCACTCGATTGAATAATTACATGAATCTCTGATTGTATCTGTAGCCTTGCTCCTGCTTTAATGTTGTTCTATAACGGACTATTTTACTACGACAGACTCCTGCTATGCTAATTCCGATTCGCGAATACGTATTGTTCTTCGTCGTAGATATAGGTTTGAGCTAACTTTCTAGTAGGTATCATATGGAATGGATTAGAATTGATTAGATTATCGTTAGACACAAAGGTCACGTATAGTGCCACTAACTAGGTAAGGTCATTTATGAAATAGATAGTATGGACGTTCTTCAGTAAATTCTATATTTGTAGATAAGGCACGTTCTGAATAATTATTCTAACAACTTAAATATATGAAATGATGTGATTGTTGTTTAGGAGAGCTGTTTTTATGTTTCATTTTTTTATGAAACGTTTGTTTCAGGAAGTGGCTCATTTAGATTTGTAGATTCTGTAATAATAACTGATATTTGAAAACTGACATAAGTGCTTAGGTATTATGCGTTTTATGTTACTTACATAAAACGAGATATAAACATGAGGATGCAGGTCGTTTCGTTTGCTAGATTTAAGATTATTGCGAATAGGTCGTTTTGTATACTATTATGTAATTAGCAGTGTCTAGTTGGACTCTAACCGGTATTCATATCTAGCTAGTGCTGCTAAACGGTATTTATACCGGCGGAATAGGCGGTCATCACATGCAAACTTATTAAAATCTTAGTATTTATACCATGCTTAGTTATTATTTTTTTACGACACATCTTAAACTTATTTTTTATTTAATGCGTGGAACTTGAATGACTTTAACTAACAATAATTCATCTGTAGGCAGGTACCTACGAGTGTAGAGACTCTCTGTTATGTTGTTTAATATCGAATTCTATTTTAATTATGCATCTAGTATCTTGATTAATTGTTTTTTTATTTAACACTGAGAGGTAGAATTTTATTACTCCATACGAGTATAACCTATAACATATTCTGAAATTAAAAGATCAGTCATAAAACTTCAGTTAGTCATTCAATATTATCTCAACCTTTTTGTAACGCCTCATTACATAAAAAAGTCATTACACAAACCAAAAAAGTCGATACATAGTTTGGGCAGGACTGAACTTTTATATCTTGTTTATCATTTAGCAATCGCGAGTGTCTAGTGATTAGGTAAGCGTGTCCGTCTCTTAGCAACGAGACACGGTAGACGTCGGCACATGGCAGCAGACGATAGGTAACAAAAGATAATTGAAGAGTATGCGGGGTCAAGTGTATTGTCGGCTTGCCCAATTGGTGAGACGAGTCGGTCACTGGCTTTGCACCGATATTGTCCCAAAGACTATAGCCATTATATAACTAAGACACAGGTCAGTTATAGACGAAGGACTGAACATAAAATCGGGAAAATTGAAAAATTTTGCCTGTTACCTACCTACTCATTTATGTAGTTATTGTAAGTAAATTGTTTTTAGTAAGTCTTTAACTCTTGTTCGCCCAGTGGGCGTGATTGTATGTGTCTAGCGAGTTTCTATTCCTAGGATAGGAAAATACTTTGTATTGGGATACGCTTAGAAACTCTTCTTTTAAAATCAGTAACGCCGTTAATGAAGATAAAGAACCCTTCGAATCTGCCAATTTGCAAAAAAATACAATAGGCTTTATAACACTTTTACTTATCCTTTCGCAGAAGACGGACAGAACAGGTCGTATTTAAGTGTGTTTATGAGTCAGGTGGGAGCTAAGGTGCGTCTACTGCCCGACGTTCGTAGTCACGTTTCATCTCGACTCAATACAATCGTCCGTAGTGTCCGTACTATAGTTACATCTACAAATAGAATGATAGTAGTGTCATGAAAAACTCATTAGAGGGGTGGCGTAGTGTGTACGTATGTGACAGGTTCGTAGTGACCGCTTTCGACCTCAATTTAAACATTGACCTGGTAAAGTTCAAACACCTAGGTGGCCGTACCAAGATATACTTAACAACAATACGTTTATCGTCAGCCATCTTTGTTTGTATGAATTTGATCTTGATATTGAACTGCATAATCGATCAATCGGTGATGGAATACGTTCCTGTTTAAACATTTCACAAATTTCTATACCTCCTAAGGGATAAGTCATAAAAACTGAGTTATGTGTCTGAGCGGCGGGCGTGAGCGACGAGCTGCAGTAAAAAGCCTGGCAGTAAACGTGAAACTCGCTGGATTCGTCCACTTCTTAGAATTCCTATCGCGAATGGTTTCTAATTGTAACTACCTTACGACTTGCGAGCCAGGGTATATGAGCATGTCATTAAAACTGTAAGATTCTGGCTTATCATTAGAAGAGATAAAGTAGGATCCGCATCGCGTGTTTTAAAATATCAGCTTGTATTAATTAACTGGCTGTAAATTGACCATTAAATCTTCGTTGGCGCTTATTATTATAGAAATAAGATAAGATTTTTTTTTGTATTTGTTTTGATAACGTAAAATAACTTTAAAATTACATAACCAATACAATGTTTCAGTTTAAATGTGTACCTAAGTATGTGTACATTTTGAAGGAACTATGAACTGGTTTTTGCATTTACATTTGTAAACATTTTGAATGTTTTGTAGTTGCAATGAGTCAAATGATAGCTGTCCTGTAGTCCAAGTTCCGTACAGTGTAGACTGCTACGCTTTCAGTGTTAAAAGAACACTAATCTCTAGCGGCTCGTCATGCGCGTGTTATTGATATTAAAATCGTATTTCATCGGATCGTATCTAGATAACGATAACTGAGTAGGTACCTATAGGTACGCAGATAATCGTAGGTCAGGAGCAATGCTTGAAGGCAGGGAGAAATAAACACTAGTTATTACTAATGAACACTAGCACAGTGAATGCAAAATGAAAAATAGAATTAATAGAAAAATATTGGCGAAAATGAAAACAGCCTGTCCGTATAATTAAATTTGGCCAATGAGAAAATAGTTACAGATAAAATGAAAAATGCACCCTTATTTAAATAATTACCATGAATTTGCCCTGATGACATAAATAAATGATACTAACCCAGGTAGGTGTATTTTGATGAACGTGATTGAGAAAATTCTAATTCCTGTACGGGGACTCAAGTAAGAAACAGATAAAATTATGGATGAAATGATAATAGGAAAATGATAAATACCGTTCATATCCTCTTAGATACTGAGCAATTAAATGCACTAAGGTGTTACCAGGTGTTACTGTATCTAGAACCGCCTATTATTTATGAGTGCTAGTGACGAATACTTATGGTTGAATATGCGCCAGCTTACATAAAATTATAGTAAACTTATGAGCTATTCTTAAATTGTTCATGCATCTTATGTTCCTTTGTGAGAGTTGTTACAATGTTGCTAAAACTTGCTTAGTTAGATCGTATTTCTAGAATCGTTTAATGCCAGGAATGGAAGAGGCAGATGTAATGGTAGTAGCGAGGAATGACTTACTTTGTGTTGGTGACTGTGGTCCGGCTGTGCGGCTTGTTGACTGTTGTTGTTTGTGTAGTATTGTGTCACAAGACGGCGTGGTCGGTAGCGCCGGGCTCCGCGGTGGCCGTGTGAGGTGCGAGGTGCGAGGTCGCGGAGTGCACACTACGCGCGTCGTGCACCGGCGCTGCTGTGGTCGCGCTGGCGAGTCGCCGCGTGCGCCGCGCGCGCTTATTATACGCAGACGGAGATGGGCGGCGCGCGCGCACCCGCCACGCCCCGCGCCGCGCGCCGCCCGCCCGTCGCCCGTCGCCCGCGCCACCACTCACCCCTGATTCCGCAATAAAAACATTTATGACCTCTCTTTAAAGTGATGACTCCAAGTCATTGACCATGTGCACGATCTTTGATGTTTATGTGCCAAAGCAGGCGTTTGCTTTAAAATTAGAATTGTACTTTGCAAATAATTTACGTCTGGGAAGTGCCCAGACGTGGTAGAAGATTTATAATACTCAAGTTGATAGTTTGCCATAAGTGAGGGTTTGTTTCATATATTTAAATCCGTCGATTGCAAAATAGCATCTTGTTATGTTAAGGAATATATTGCACACCATGAGAGGTGCACTCACCATTAGGTATATCGAAAAAAGTAGAGTTTTCTCTAAGTCTTCACGTCAGTTGTTGTTTTCTTCGAGGTCTATGCTGGTCTATTTTAGCACAGTAAACACTAACCGTAAAGACTTGACGACAATCCTGCACAACTAAGGAGGTAATGGAGAGTTCGCATTAATATTTTATTCTAAAATTCTGAAGCATTCAGTGGGAATTTGGGCTGCTAGTTATTCAGGTAACAAGTAACTTTTTTGTAGAACAACTATAGAACTCTGTAAAGTGTTCCATTAAAAAATATACTTAAAAATTTATATCTTTAAGATCCAATGCGAACTTTTCTTTAAGATAGAAAAATGCAAAAAAATAAATGATATGTGCCACTTTTCTTGGAGAGACATTTTTATCAACTAATTTTGTGGATATTATTGCCGAAATGAATTGTAGCTATTGCTAGGTTTTCCTTGTTGTTTTACCGCCGCATTTTTTTTATTAATAATTTAATCAAACGCATTAAGACTATTTTGAATATTTTTGAATACCACCACATTCAAGATGAGGTACCTATTTCTGTTGTTACGATTCATTCCATTTTTGTGCATTTTCTAGTAAAGGAAGGAAGAACCTATCCAGTGATATTAGCTGGTATGGATTTAGCAACCCCACTAAGAAAATGTCTATTTAAAGACCACTGAAACTTAGTTGTTGGAAAACTCGAAAAGCTACGATTTTCCTTACAAGTTCTCTCCTCTCAGATCTCGTATAATTTTTGTGTCAGCACTCTATTAAATACTAGCTGAATATGAATGTTGCAAGTAATAAGGAATGATCGGATTAACAGCAACTTTTTTCATAAAACCGGACTCTACGGCCACGTGCCCCGACCGCGGCGCGTTTGACTTGTTCACGCATTTAATTTAAACCTTATCTCATCTACTGATGTAAAACCGTAGTAGCTTTACCGGTCTTGTAATTCCCTAGCACAGATATAAATGTAGATATGTTTCAGCTAAAGCACTAGACAAGATAGAGTCAAGGGTCCTTATCAGATTAATCCAAAGATATTTATAGTTTCAATTTTATTAAATGATGTAAACATAAGTCTTATATGTTGAGAAGTAGAATTTATTGAAAGTACAGTTACTTTAAATATTGAAAAGTCATTGGATATGATTAGGTATCAACTCTAACTTTATTGGCTCTATAATTCTAAAAAAATGTTATCTGTCGATGTTTTAAATATATAGGTAATTAAACCGCATCATGAAAATATAATGTGTACAAGGAGCGTACCTACTTACATAATATATTTTGCAATTTCCAAAAAATATTAAACACCGACGAACACTTGTTTTGCCGTTTCTACAACGTACCTCCTGTTTCTTTCAATTCAAATGAGCATAGAAGCACTGTCATTGTTTACGTAAAGCTAAACTCTCATTATAAATCTTAGCTATTCACTATCTCTTAGCAAGCGGGTAAACTTTTATAGTAAGTCTGAAGTCCCAATGTGTCATGTATAATCAGCTATTGGCGTAATCTGCTCGGTCAGGTGTAATTGCGGTTATCTGTAAATAACTTTATTGTGAGCAGTAAGTTAGGGGTGGTAAAATGTTTTTCGACTAATAATAACTTTGCGTACAGAAGTACAAAGATTTCTTTTTAAAATTTTCGGGGAAACTTATCTGGAACGTGACAACGTGCTCATTATGAAAAAAAAAGTATAGTTACATAGTACTTAAGTGCTTGTTTTTTATTTTAAGGTAATTCTTACCGCTCTACCTAACAATGTCACTCACAAGCATCACGCTTGCCCATAATATCTTACATTTGTTATTTTTATATGGATTTAGCGAAGTGTGCATGTTTTGCTACGTGACTGTATTACCTACACGTACGTGTCAGTGACTTCATCGATACTATAAATACATCGGATTCTTTGCAATAATTTGTAGTGCTCAATATAGCTGGACTATTTACAAACAAGGTGACAATTTATTGACAGGACACTGTATGCTAATGAGAATTAATTGCAGTGAAATTGTGTTGCTCCGCGTGTCATGTGCGATTAGTTTGATGAACTGCCTTTTGTAGGTTGTTAAACATTACTTTATTACTGTAGCACTTTGTTCACACGGAAACAGAAAATCTATCTATACAGTCGTGCTACATATAACTTTTAATATGAGGATACTGGAAGTAAATATCAATTGATCCTATACCTATAGTTATTGGTTTTACACAGGTATTTTAAGATTTCTTGCAGATTTCCAAGTTGCTGCTGTCTTACCAAAATTAAAGATGTAAATTATATTCTGCTTTTTGAAGATCTACCTAAAAAAGGATAATAACGTCAAAAAATCGAAAAATATGTAAGTATTTGGTACTTCAAAATGGCAATTGAAAGTAGAGCAAGTTCTGAAAATAAATTTACGTTATAGAATTTTGATTTAAGACTATAGTAATATAAACTTGTTATTTCCTGAAATATGTTTTTCAGAAATTATGGAAATTCCTCGCGTATCAATTACAGTCAATATTTATTCCTAGTAAATTGCCTTTTTAGGGTTTGCGTTTATTAATGACATGTTTACTATAAATACATGTGGAACGTGGTGACTGGTGTTACCAATTTTCCTCATCCTGAAAACAAAACATGTGAATATTTTTCCCGATACAATAACCGCTCGTGTAAAATGTACGTAAGTGGGTGGAAGATCTGATAACTATGCTAATGTTATTTGCGTAAATATAATCTGTTCGTTATCGTTCCTGTCTGTTCCACAATTTAATTAGAGAAGACACGCTTGAAAGCTGTCATGCAGGCGCCTTCAGGCCCGCTTACGTGTTTGGGGGGCTTCTATATGCCCACTACGTATGTAGGCGCCACTTACAGATCGATGATGTTATTTATAGTTCGCCGATAGCTTTAAATAGCGTTTAACTGTTCATAAATAGAATTATCAATTAGTTTCAGAACCCTTTGTGACAATTAGGTATGAGAAAAAGAATTGTTGCGAAGTCCCTTGCGCGTATGAACGTTGGGAACGAAATTGGTGTACGTGATGCCCAGCGACTAAAAATAGCCGTGTGTTCCTGTGGGGTCTTATGTCAGTCCCGTGACACGAAGCGACAACGTTAACTTGAACCTTCATAACGATATGATATTATTATCAAATGCCCTAATTCCGTTGTACAAAATTTGGGCCAACTATAAATTATTTATAGAATGCCAGTGAAGTGTTCAGTATCTAACTAAAATGCATTTGATTGATCGCCACAATCTAGGACATGACAAGGCCAGATCGTGTTCGGTTCCAGCTAATAAACATCGTCTCATTAAGGGCAACCAAGTGATATTTATAGCTCGCAGCCGACTTGAAGCGCACCTTTCATATGCAGTTTTTATGACGTACTTAATAAGGTTCTTAACACGCATCTTGATTAGTTTTTTGATTTTAATCTTTAAATATTTATGTCTAATACCTCATAAAAAATTAAGAACACTTTCTAATATTATTATTTGACATAACAAGAGGCTGTTATCCCAATGCAGAGACTCCCCAGCTGGCACGTGTCGGTCACGCGCCGAAGCTTCCTAGAGCTCATGAGATACACCGGAAGTATCTACAATCATTCAATTATTAGCCGACAGCTAAACTAAATAATTAATGTACAGTAAATAATGAAATACGTACCGATAAGAAACCGCTCCAGATAGAGGCTAACCCATTATGGAAAAATACTCCTAAACTAATTTTTATGTCGGACCATGTCGTATTGCGCAGATAAAATTTAATGATCGTGTGGTTAAGCAACTTTGCCTTGCCTGCATCTTCGATGGGCAACCTTTATATAAATCAGTTATTGGTCTTTCTTTATAACATTATTTTACCTGATGTAAGGATGTTGGAAAATGGCCTTCATTTTTACATTAACTTAAGGAAAAGCAACCCAATAAGACAAAGGATTGGATTTAAATTAGGAATGTTAAGTTTGTTTGCTCGACCCTTCGTGAAGTCAGATACTACTAACCCTCTTTTTTATTATATTTTTTTAGCGATAAGGGTATCTAAATGATCGTATCTGCCAATTACATCCGTTTGTATTTAAATAAATATGGTAAGGAAGGAAAAGCTAGGGGAGAGTTAATTCTGTAGAAAAAGGTGATGATCGCCATTTCTTTTATGTCTTAGCCAACCTGTTTGTACGACCTTGTTCGCGTGGCACAATCACCCGTATAGTGTGCTGTGCCGTACACCTAGGCTTAATACATTATGCACGCATATCAATATCTCTCTGCATTTCAGGTTTACTCAACCAGCTGTCCAAACAGGACTTAGCTATTAGGTCACGTGAAAGGCGTACCAGATAAAAATCTATGCAACGATCAATTTAGATAATTTTGAAGGACTTGTGAATTACATAATACTTAAACGCATTCACGATTGTTCTGGAGGCGGAATTTTCCTCGAGCTCCTACATATTCAGGATCAAGTATCAGATTTTTGTACCTACCTTTATAAACGACATTCGTGAGTCAATTGTTTCCATTGAGAAGAGCAGTACATGCACCGGTTGTTTTTGCACGGCGAGTGACTCATACAATGTACACTGGTACGTCCGTACTTTTTTGTTTTTCAGTGTGCGTACGTAAACACTAAGTTTCGAAAAGAGTGATTGTATTAGACTGAACTCTTTGAACGTTTGTTTGTAGGATATTAAAATGTATTTTCGTCATACGAGATTACAATGACCGCAGAGTAAACTTTGGCTCAGTTGATAAACCAGATTGGCTGATATTTTATACTTTTCAATGGACTTTAAAGATTTTGTGTGAAATTATAATTACATTAATTAAAGTAGGTACTGTTTTGATAATATTGTAAACATTGAGTTAACAGGGATTTAAGAATATCATGATTACAATACTTGTTGACGTAAACAGCTGTATAAGCGGTATAATATAAAAAAGTATAACATAAAAGATGATAACAAATGCTCATAACTCATTGTAAAGGATAATGATGAACTTGGTCGCAACATTCAAACCAATTTAAAAGAGATGGCGGATCGTGCGGTATTTAACCTTATGTGTGCAAAGTGGACGAACTGTCAAGTGCAAATACATTTGTTTGAGATTTTATGTTTTATAAAACACGTCATCAGAGAAATGTGGGTTAATAACAGGATATTTCAACTGCAGGACTGCCTGTTTCGGAAATATGGAGATATGAGAGCTCAAGGTTCACAGTATGATTTACGTAAAAAGACGAGGGGAGGTAATTATCATTATTCACGACATGAGCCTCAGAATCTCAGTCCTATTTACTACGGATTTGCACTTTGCGCAAATTTAGGTAGTTTTATCGATCTCGCTGGCGACAGACAACACTTAGTTTTTCAGAAAACTATAAACTTTAAATGCATGAAATAATATGTATGCCAGTAAAAAAATCGTAAACATTGATGTCTTCCTTTTCAAGTAGGCCAACAAAGTTACAATGCGTACGTTACGAAACTTCAGATGTTATGACTGGCTGGATACAAATGTTATATTGTTTAGGCGCAAACGGGATAATAAAACTTTACTTTTGAAGTATTCGCCGTATTCTGTTGCATTTAACGTTTATGTTAGTGAGACGGTCGTTTAAACAAGGTACGTGTTTACTACAACTCGGAGTGAAGTGTCCCAGTGCACTTGTGGCACTTGTGGGCAGCTCAGGCAATAAAATATTCATCAGTCACATGTCAGCGTGACCCACGTTCCTAAGAATTGTAACATCTATTTGTGTTGTTCAATTTTGTATCAGTCTATGCTCTTGCTTTGTTCATCACAGGTCTGCTGCGTAGGTGTTTGGTTAAGGAAAATAACAAATGAAAAATAGTAGAATATGTGTAATTTTGAAGAGATAGGATTTTTTTGTCTAAACTTCAGGTAATAATAAAAAAAAACGTGCAAATCGACTATTTTAAAAGGCTTAATTCTTATTATCAACGTAAGTAATTCGAAATTCGAAGCAAATTTCATAAAAGTCGCAGATAATGTCTTCAGTCTTTTCAAGAATGATTTGTTTCATTTAATACTTCTCAACTCAATTAGGAGTTCGTGGTAACGTGTTACGCGTGAACATGCATCCGTGAATAATATTCGTGGGCCTGTAGGTACTAAGAATCCAGTGCAGTCATTGCCTAACGCAGATTTAGATTAGCCCCGATACGTCTTTTGTATACTTTCAGACTAGTTAGACCGGAATATCCTGAGCTCGAAGACCTTCGTTTTGTTACTACGGGAACATTTCCTAAGTATTTACTCGTTAATATTTGGGTGTTAAAACTTGCCGACAAAATCAAAATCTAAAGGTTTTTATTTCGAGTAGGCCTTCTCAGGCACTTTTAAAACGTTACTGACTCTAGTTGTGCGGTTCCAAAATGTCATTCTTATGGAGAAGAACCGGCCAAAATCCCCAACCTCCTCCGACTTCACCCGTGTCACAACGTTTTGGTTAAAATATGTACTTTAAGATACTCACAATTTCTATTGAAATAATAATTTCTAACGTTGGTTCAGCAAGTCTTGAGATTACGCCTCCTTCGTCACAAAGGCACACTTTATCGCTTTAGAATAATAAATTGTAGATCGGTTAGTAGACTTTTTACTGACAGACTGTTCTAATAAGGCACGAATGCTTTAACATATTAAATTGTTATGATATCAGAGTTATGATAAGTTGGACTAATTTACATCCTTTTTATCTCTTCCTACTTCTTTTTGTAGAAGAATGCGGTTTCGATAAGAGTGGTTAGTTTAATGTGACGTAGTTTTTTTTCTTTTCTTTGTTATATTTGTATTCTTGTAAGGTTATATAAAACATCTTTGTACAGGTGCTTACCTAAAAAAATTAAGACTGATGACAAATGAATTTTGAGAGGTATCTGAAAATAAAGTACTTTTTGGCTACAAATTTACTTATTAAACGTTTTCTACTTAGATTGGAAATAAAATATATTTTTCACATAGATACTTATTTGGCTTTCCAACTTTCGAGACTCACGAATACTAAAACGCAAATTACTTATAAGAGGTTTTTCAATCCATATCTCTACTTTCCGTACGAGAAGAAGAATTAGCACACTCATAATTATTTTGAAACATCCTAGTTTCAACATAAGCAGTCAATAATAGTTTATGGTCACTTTCCTTTGTTGTTTCGCGTTAGTTTATTGTAGGTACTTACTACAGTTACTAAGAACATAAACCTAACGCGTTATAAATAGATCGGCTCGAGACGTGGGTCATGGGACTAGTCAGTTACTAGACAGCACGCCATTGTAGAACACAGTTCAGTATGCCAGTTAAGTCATTTCTTTTATAAACGGACATCATAAAATTAGTCTGTTCCATTGTAACTATTAGGAATGGTTATTTCTAGTACTTTAGAATTAGATTCAATTGTTAAATTGCAATTTACGCCGGAGAATCAATATCGGGTTTTTTATTAACCTTTATTGCTTTTTATTAATGATTGTTTCGACTTACTCGATTAGGTGCTCACTTTGATTGATGTCCGCAAAAAACACTTTTGACGGTTCGGGCAAGTTGAGCGTTTTTCTTTTGTTTTCAACTTTTATTGATTAGTTTTTGTTTGGTAACATAAAATAATAAAATGTGCATGTAATTATTATAATTATTGGCATGGTAATTCTAAATGAGATTGCAATAAGCAGTCTAGCTTGTTGCTATAGGCGGAACTATTAATAGTGTAATTTAATATATTACATCATTATCATAATTAGCCATTTGTATTATCATGTAAACAACTCAACCATCCTGTTTAGTGGTCCACGTGAAAAAAGATTCTAATGGGAAAAGACTGGACTGTTCCATTTGTTTTAAATCCAACCATTTTCATAAATTGCTACTTGAGAAAAGCGGTTCTCCATAATACTTTTATTAATATTAAAATATAATAGGACTGTGAAATAATTTTAATGGAATACCTATTATTTATCACGTTCATATTAAAAGCAGAACGATCATTTTAAGAAAGTTTTATATCTTTAAAAACTCTAAAAAACGATTAGTGCGTGTCGAGTTTCCGCATGCGGAAAACTGTTATGCTAGTTGAAGCTATTTTTACACAATATTGATATGTTATCCGTTAGCAACAATATTCTCGGCATATATCAATGTTTCCACATCGAAAGGTCACGTAAACTCGAGGTAAAGTCTTAATGATGTGTCAATCATAGACTGCGAACATTACGGCGGTATTAATTATAGTGATACTAACAATATGCGGTAGGTATATAGCCTTTTTACCCACGTCAAGGAATATAAACTGTTTACATGTCTGTATGTTAAGATGCCTTTGCCTTAAAAACACTGAAGATTTGTAAGATTGTAGAGCAGAGCGAACAACGTTTGTGAGTTTGTGCTCTACAAAATATGGTTCATTTTGGGTTAGTTTTTTTTTATTAATTGTTGTGTATGCTAACGTGTCTTGCCTGTTTTAACAGTATATTCGATCGCTACTACAAATATTGACAAATGGGAATACCTACAGGTTACACTAAAAAGAACTCGAACATCGAACTTTTTACAAATATTTACATTACTTTTCCAACTTACTTCTATTACTTCTGCCAAAATAAACAAAGGGTAGCTAACCCACAGCGGCATCGCTCGATATTATATGATTATACACAACCCTAGTTATAAATACATTAGTTATAGGGCTCGTCTAGCAAACGGAAACTCGCCGTAATATAAAACCTCTTAAAATAAATCATGGAAACCCAAGCATTAAACTTCCACTTTAGTGTTTTACTTATACATGTATGTAGAGCCACTATACAAATTCCCAGGTTTATAGCTTTACAAAAACATTTCTAGAATCTTTTTTTATTACACTTTCCCTACATTAATATTCCAGATATTTTTTCAATTCAAGATTTTAAACGTCGCGTAATTCTCATGTCGTCACCCAAAAGTTGATTTTCTACGGCTCGACCAAAATATTTTTTTGAAAGCCTTTTAATGCCGTATACATATAATATGTCATAAGTTTACCCCAAAAGTTAATTGCTTAAAGAAAAAGAGACACAAAGTATAAAGAGGAGAGTTGAATGTTTGTGTCTGCTTGATTTACTGCTTGCTTATGCGGTGTGGTGCCGCGACCCGGTTTCGCTAACCGCTACAAGTGGGGCCCTGTCGATATCCTGCGCCGCGCTGGGCCCTCACGTCTTCTCCATTAGACAATGCAACATGCTGGCCAATGATACTTACATTATATTTATATTCACTGTAATAGTACGCCTCTTACCTGAATGGAACGTTTGTAAAAATGTCTTTAAGATCTAAATTGCCTTTAACCTTTTTGCTCTATTCCACATTTTATAAATCGGAGTCTTGTTGTATGGTGATAAAAAGTGATTTGTTTCTGAATTTGTGCAGAATAAAAGTAAAAAGTATCTAGCACACTAAATAAAAAAACAGTATTTACATCCTAACAATTCAGTTGTTTTTTATAAGATATTGTTGCAAACCGGATTTCAGTTTGAAAATACGTATATGTAGATATAATCTAGAACAATAAATTATTGTTTACACAATAATAGAAAATAATTATCCGTTCTATTGTCACGTTTTTCTCATTGTGAATAGTTGATAATAAGGTTAAGACAATATGATATTAAAAGTAATTAGCCCTAGAACAGCCTTTGGGTCGTTGGTTAGGACATTGGGTATCTGTCATGGACAAGATAGAGTCAGACATCTTGGATTTTAATGTGGAAGGCTATCCGCTTTCCATATAAAAAGAAGGGACATTGTATACTAAATTACTTAAGACGAAGAATAGAACCAAAGTAAATTAATCCTTGATTTATTTATTACAGTTTCAGGTGAAGTGGTATTATTACCTATTGTTATAAAATCATTTTGAACTTAATACTAAAATCAATTATTAATATTACTTTTTTGCTGTTAGAAGTGGTTAAAAAATAGATAGGTATGTACTTAGTTATTTCAAACTTGAGGTAAAAACTTCGGGAAGTTACATAGAGGATAAATTTAATAGGATGGGGCTTGAATACCCTTTTGGAAAGATAAACAAAACAGTTATCTAAGTGGATAATAACTTCTTCCGTTTCATCGTTAGGTTTGCACACACTATACAATTTGTGGTTGTATAAAAAAATAACTATGTATGTCCGTGCCAAGATCCTGTTTTATACGATTCACACAAAACATAGAAAGATACCTACAACTACACATTGTTGAATGAAAATAAATAATTAAAATACTATGATAAGAAAAAGTAAAAATAAATCCGCACGGTGATAATTTCCATTTTAAATATCTAATAACCTTTGGATCCGTGGGTCGAGTGTCACTTGTCTTATACGATTTGCATATAAATAGCTAGTCGATGTAATTGTTATTATAATTGTCTGGTCTTTATAATTTGATCAATAGTTGTATGTAATCTCAAAGGGCATAGAGCATATTAATCATCTGATAATATCGTGAACATGATTTATAGAGACAATAGATTTATTCAAGTGAAGGTCATATTTTGTTTGTGTCTAGCCTCTGATCATTGTTCTAGTATCGATTAGAGTTATTTTTAAACGACGTTAGGTTTTGGAGGAGTTGTTCTAGCTTTTGAAGAAACTTTTTTCCTTTTAGCAATTCACAGTTAGATGAGTCTTCGTCAATTTCATTATTGCAAATCTGTATTCGACTCTCCACTTTCCAAATAGACTATGCAGGCTAATTATATACAAGAAATTCGTAATAAACCTTTGATTACCGGATTTTACGTCAGTCGTGTTCATTAAAGTGTCTTTTATACACTAATAGGGGGCAGAGATTAATCTCATTACTGCGCCCGTGTACGTGTCTACTAAACAGCTTTTGCGTAAGCTTTAACTAAAAATATGTCCATAATTATGTTTAGGAAATATCTACACTTTACAGTTAATAACAGCTGTTTTAATAATTTATTTTTTAACTTGACTTTACTGGTAACATTTTACGTTGAAAGTTTCAACGTAAAATGTTACCAGTAAAGTCTGAAATCTTTAAAAGATATTCAAAGACTTTGTATCTTGCACAAAACTTAAAATTACGTTTCAAAATGCCCATCTAGCTAACCTTACCAACACCATAATAAAAATTAAAAAACACCTTAACTTTGGCATTAAAGTATCTCCCAATAGGTCTATACTTACGTACTTTAAATTTTATTAGATGTGAACACAGCTTAACACTCAGAAGTCAGAGTAACGTAAGAGCACGAGCGTCGCGCGCCGTCAGCGATCTTCGATCAGTTTTAATCTTGTCTCGAGGGGACCAGAGGTCACGCTTCAAGCTCCAGCTTTCACGAGAAAATGTAAACAAAAGAATTACCGTTAGATAGGTATTATGATAAAATTAATAGTAACACGCGGCGTATCGCTTTGACCTTAATACAATCAGTAGTTTTCCTATAGGGACTCATGTATTCTCATGCAGTTTAAGCGAAATTGCAATAAACGTGTCTTTGTAATCTGGTTTTGTATTTCCTATTTGGCAGGTTGTTAAATTATACGGTTTACTCACGTATATTTATCGAGAATGCCCGACTAGTTCCGGACCTAATCGAAATCCTTAATTGTGAGCTGTCGCGACTTCAATTATGAGTCCGCCTCGCGAAAGTTAGTATAATACTATCTAGCTATTACATATAATATAATTATATAAAACTGGATACTCTTATCATAATCCAGGAATTTAGTATACTTACATTAAAATTCCAAAAGCACCTTTAGACCGTAAACGTTATTGGCATGCTTGACAAGTACAGGAAATTCAATGGTAATGTACCGTAAAATCGAATGTTTGATGTAAATGTAATCAGTTGATCTTTTGCGTGCTAAAATGCGTTTTCTTTGTAGTCAAGAAAAACCGGAACAGCAGTGGAAATTATTGAAGTCCTAAAAATTTTAATTGTTGTTGTTAATATGGGATGTGACCTGATTAAATTAGAATAGATGCTCGTTATTATAAATCGTTATTTCTATTTAATTAAGATAACTTTTTTTTAATTATTATTCTTGTTTTACAATTGTTTTAGCCCTCTTAAACCTCTCTAACCAGTAAACATCCCAATCCAATTAAAGATCGACTAATTGCTCGAACTGCAAGAAACTACAATCGTAGGTTTCGTTCATTACAAATCTACTAAATTATTAGTGCATTATTAGGCATTTACCATTTAATAAAAATTGTTGTCATTACGAATTATGCTCGGGTAGTTGTTCAATAGAAGAGTCTCATCACTCTCTAAATCTGTGGGTTATTGATGGACGTTTTAATCAACTTTATTGACTTTGTCTATCCGAAGCTCGATTGATTTCTGTTATACCTCTATGTTTGACAAATGTAGACTTAGGTAACGTATGTCAGTAGAACTGTAATTTGATTTTATCTTCTATTGTATTAGATTCGATTTCAAAATTCAGCAAAAAAATAATAATCGTCTGGCTACACTTATCATTACTTACCTAACGCTGTTAGATGAAACATTCCTTGCAATTTAATAACACAATTTATTTATCAATTAGTTTGACCTATATTCATAACCCCAAATAGCTGGTCATTTGTTTTAACAAACAAAGGATATCTAGGGGTCATAACTCCCACTGAGGAACAAATTGTTTCCGGGAGCAAATATTTTCTAGAAATTAAAAAATTCTGCGATTTGTGGAAGTAAGTGGTACTCAAAGCGTTCCTTCATTCTCTTATATTTCTGTGGAAATCAAATAGAAATACTTGGAAGTGTGATTGCTCGGTATTGGGTTCGTCGTGAGATGTAATTTGGGAGAAGACAAATCTTGAAACGCTTACCTACCCACGCACTCTGCGCAGCGGTGTGGAAAACCAAATAAATCGGTGAAAATATTTATAGAAATAATAAAAATATTTTATATCGTACTTATACAGTTTTACATATTTCGGTATACTCATGAATTTGTATAGAAAGTCCATATAACTTTAAATACATTTTAGCGATTCGATTAGAAAATGTAACTTCGACAGGTGTCATACTTATTGTTATTCAGATAAGCAATTACTAAATCAATATCTTCCTAGCAACAGATGTTGTGAAAATTAAATTATTGGTTCGCAAATTGTAGAGTTCGCACTGCGATTTTCCAATCAATATAATTTGTTTTTATCGTAATCAACGTAATCAATTAAAATCTTTTACTCCATATCAGCGAAGTAGTTCAATGATATTATGAAACGAATATTAATTAAAAATATTTTTATACAGTGTGCAAAAAAGGGTATGCGATATTTCTCGTTTAAATGGTTTTAAAACAGGATTTATATTTAATGATTGAACCAGATGCGGGCTCTACATACATGTATCCGCATTTCCTAAACATTACCTTATCGAATTATGAAGTTTTGAAAGAGTTTATTAGTACCTAGATATGAAGAGTACTTTTGATACGTAGAAGTAAATATACTTCATTTTGCTGTATTCCTTGTCTCCTTAAGGTATAAGGTGTTTATTTAACAACTGCCCAAAAATGAATTTGATTATGCATGGGTAAGAGCATGTTTTTATCGTGGAAAACAATATCAGCGACATCTAGACAAGGTTGCTAAAATATTAATAAGCTACCCAGTAAAAGAGTGACGTGGTTTTCATAGTTGAATTAGTTGAATATTTTTTACCTCTTGATGAGAAATAATTCATAGAAAACCCGAATCGATTGCAAAGTTTATATTTCTCAGCGTCCTCAAAGAGTATTACCTATTTCTATTATAATTTGGTTATCGTCTCCATCCATCAAGAACCAGGGCTTTTCAAAGCCAACATCAAAAGGAGTTGAAATAACCTGCATTTTTCCATCGTTTCGTCAAAGGGTCAATTTATTTTACGATTTGAATTCACCGTCTGTTTCGTCCCTGATAATTCTATGGCGTATCTAAGGGAAATTCCCTTGTATTGTCACGGAAGCAGTCAGGCGGGTAAAGGCACGTTTGTGAAATATCTTCATTGTTGTTTACTCATATGCATACCTACGAGTATATTGTTTATGTCTGTATTTTCTGTATGTAGTAGGTACAAAAAGCAACAAATTATGTATTTGAGAATGTCTCAAAAATACCTAAAACTAACGTAAATCAAGGTTCAGATTTCAAGAATTAATGCCACTTGCGAATAATGAAATTCATGTATCATTTGATTTTGTTTATGCATTTATTATATAGTGAAGTTTCAATAAAAATTAAAACAACAACGTACGTTATGATTAAGCATATTATTATATCTACTTCTGGTCGCGTTTTTACAAAACATTAAAACGACATGAACTTAGTGGGTAACTTAAGGAATAGAAATAATGTCACCGATGTAAAAAATCTACTACTTCGAAAGGAGTTTAGTTTAATTTGTATACTTATGAACAAAAATGTATTACAGAATCATTTGGCTTATATTTTGGTTGTACGTAATAAACTAAAACATTTCACAGCCTTTTACGAAAACACTATATTTTGTTCAAAATGGAATTAAGAAGTTAAAGTGTACTTTAGTTTGTTGGCATATTGCGTCCAGTCAAGATCAAATGAAGATACTAATGCGTGTCTTGTATAATTTATAATTAACACAGTCTAACATCATACACATTTAGGCAAACGTTTAACATATTCGATAAGCACTATAATAAAATTGTACACGTATAGTAATAATACTAGAGTATTTATAAATACGGTGGGCTGCACTTCAGTGATGGCGCTGATTTACGAAAATGTATCTTAACGCCTTTTAATAGTGCTGTTTTTGCCAAAATCTTTCCACTGAAGTGATAGCTGTTCTTCTTGTTTAACGTGGAATAAATGTTTGCTATCATAAAACATTCAACGGCTTTAATAATGTCTTGCGTTGGTCTGGAAATTTATATAGTCTTATTATTAGGTATTATTTACTCATGTTTGGCTGCCAGAGGTGCCCGAGTGGTTTTAGGTAGGTGGGTAGCAGCCCCGAGTCATGAACTCATGATTCAAGTTCCGACATATACTTGTAAACAGGTAATCCTTATTAGCAAACTTCTTTCGCTCTGAAAAGCTGAAATTCTTCTACTCATATCTTAGGGAACACATTGCATCTTCAAAAACTAGGTGAGCAAACCCGTTGCTTGTATTACAAATATGAACGTCTCGTGATATACAAAAATTTTTAGTATATTTAGTAAGTACTGGCATTGTTCCCTCTCATGGCGACGCTCATTCTTCTGACAGGTGCTGGGAATGGTCGTGTGGGTAACGGATGCCGGGGCCTGGCCGGTCGCGGCGGCAGGCGGGAGTCGGTGCTGGCGCGCGCCCTGAACTCGTCCCCGCACTCCGACCGGCCTGACGATGAGGTGGAGTCGCTGCGCCCGACCATCACCTCGTCAGCTTCGTCTAGCTCCATCTCTGTCCAGCGACGACCTGGAAGACATTTATATAGGTTTACTTTTGACGTCTTACAACTCAGTATCAAAGCACAGCGTATATAGTGTGTATGTGTATATGCGTTCGCGAAGTTTTAAACTGACCTAAAATGCCACACATGAGATAAAATTGTACCACTATCGTTAAAAATAATACCTACATATTATAAACAAAACATGAATGACAGAATAATAATTAATTCTATAAAAATAATTAATTAACTGTTTTCGGTAATAGGGTAAAATTTCGTTACGACCCTTGAGAGAAGCACCTTCCAATTATTAAACAAAATATCATTTTTGGTCACCATTTAGTACTGTCACAAACATGAGTTTTGTGAGTAATTAACGTTAATCATTCCTCCTTTGTGAGAACGCGACCGACGGTCGTTATTTTAATTCCCAAGTTAAGCCGAGTCTTTCGGATTTTCCTCGTTAGGATATTTTCTGTAGCAGCTCGGGCTATGAAATTGTGCCCGTTAAACAGCAATTTGTATGGGAATTATATTATAAGGGGTTAAGAGGTAGAAGCGTGTCATAAAATGTCTAGCAAATAGCCCTTTTCATACAAGCAAGTGCTATTTTAGGAGCACAGTTAAAGGAAAATAAGTTTATCTATCTGCTGTAATGGAATTAAAACAGAAATAAATGCTTAGCATGTTTCTGTAGGATAATATTTAAAGTAACTTCAATAGAATTACCTCTCTAAGTGGAAAGGTGCTTACAAATCCGTTGCTGCGATTTTCCTCATGGAATAAAAACTGGGCCGATTTTTGATCGTATATTTTCAAGCCCTATATTTAGACGCATTAGCTCAGATGATGAAATTGTTTGTATGAATATGTTCAGAAACACTTAGCAGCTAACAAACTTTTATATTTTATTTATTGTTTTATACTAAAGGGTTTTTAATTCTTGGAATCGGTTTCTGTTGTAACTAATGGCGGGTTAACTCCCATGAGCTTCTAATAAGTTTCGGAAGTAGAGTATGTACCTATGTAAGATTATATTGTAAGTTATTATAAGTGAATATATAATTCACCCCTCTGATACCTAATTAACAAACATGACTAAATACATGTAAAATTAATTTCAGGCGTAACGTTTATCACGGTAAGCCCAATCTTAATTTTAGTATTCCTCGATATTATCCTAAGCATACAGGCCAAGTTATACGGTCTATTCCCAAGGGTCGAATAACCTACATAACCTACGTACCCTGCATACATAACCGCTCCATCGTACGTATTATTATGCCCAGCATAATAAGGCTCGAACTTCGTAGTCCCTAAACTTAAGGGATTATAATTCTTTGAGGGTGAGAAGAAAACTTTATCCAGTTTTTTCTGGTTCTACTTTTGTCGTCAATCAATGTTTCCCTTATTGTATTAGATGTTGCTACTTTTATAAAAAAGTCTTCTGGTTTTAGATATAAATTTCGAGATACATATTTTGATGTCTGCCATTACGGCATCGTAAAAACCACTGAGTACCGTCATAACAGATAGGCTCGCGAAAGTGATTTTCAATAATCTTGTGGAGATTTTACGGGTTATAAGGATACCAGATGGAAACTAGTTTTGCTAAATTCTTTTTTATGAGATAAAAAAATTGTCCATCTCAATTCTTCTCAAGCATTATCAAACTGGCATTCTCAAAAAATATGAAATAGGATTCGGACCCACGACTACTGGCAAATTGTTCCTGCGTATTAAATTTAGTGTAAAAAATTCTTCGATGTTAATTTTTGGTTTCAGAACTTGGTAGCCGACCTGCATAGAAAGTTATCAGACTAGAACTTATAGAAGATGATGAGCAGATACCTACAAAAAGGCGGTGCGGCGTTAGTGTCCGGCGTGGTGTCGGAGGCAGCGCGCGCGAGCGGCCGGCCCAGCGCCGCGGGGTGGCGGTCCCCATCCCGCCGCGACCACTTGCTGCTGACGCGCCAGAACCGACGCGCGTCACGGAATACTCCCCACACCTGCACCAACAAAAAATCCAATGAGGATCTGGATGCGGATGGTTGCAATAAGGATGGACTCACTGCTAAATTCTCCAACTTCTTTAAGCTGTGCCCTAATGGGTCTATGTTGATTCAAGACTATAAAATGTACCACCTGTATATTTGGTATTGAGTATTGAGGATGGTTTTAATTTTTCTGCTTCCAGGACAAGACGGTCTACGGCCGACAGCAAGTCTGTTTTGTGATACTGTATAGTACATGTATGTATGTCCAGATATTGAGCATTGAACTGATTGTGACCTCTTGAGAACTCAATAACTAGTTAGTTTTATTATTGTACCCAGATCCCAATATTGCACGTACATACTTTTAAATCAGTTACGAGGTCACATAAAGAGGAAAATTCAAATTGATTGGCGATCGATATTTTAAGACAGTAACATATGACGATGGCTTTTATCTTATAGATAAAAAAATACAGTCTTCATAGAGAGGCCATTACGACGAGATGAGGCAATTTGGTGATGGATTGCTTTTACCCAAAATGATTAATCTGGCGATACCCCTTTTTCCTACAGACTTTACACATTTTGGCTATATTGAATATTTTAGCTGTGAGATACGTCAATTACTTGGAAAATAGGAATTATTACTGTTGACTATAGCGACCCATTAAAACTTACTCATTTCTTTCGTGAGATCGTGAATAAATGTTATATTTTAAATCTTCACCGCACGTGGTTTTACGATTTAAATCTATTAAGATCATATCATCATTTGAACGATTACGTATCATACTTTTATTTATAGAATATTGTTAGTTGAGACTACTATCATAAAAGATATAAAAGTCGCTTCTTCACATTACCGTTTAACTTACACCTACGTACAATATAAATAAAACACGTGAGTGCCGAGTTTGCATGCGAGAGACTATTCATAACTCTCGTATTTTACATAACACTTAAGCAGAGGTCACTTTAAAAATTATTTATTAGGCAAAATTTATTTCGAGACTAAATTACTTATTAATATTTACTAGCCAGGACAATATAAACACATTAGTCTACTCGTACTTACTACTCTACATTTTTCCTACTCCGTACTACATAGGATTACATTAGCCTGTCACTTCCTCGTCAAATATTAATAAAAGCTTTTACTTACAAAGCGAAACTTGAAACCAAACAATGCGAGGAAAACACACAAATAGCCGAGAGTCTCTGGGAAACACAATATACGAGACTACAATGTCAGAGGGAAAATCGACTACAGGGTGTAAAGAATTCTGTAAGCGGGGAAATAGAGGCTGGGGGCCTACTACCAGATTATGTCAGTTGTCGAAGCAAGATAGAAAACGACATAGCGTAGAGCGGCATCACGCTTCCACGATTGCAACTATCTTACTCTAAGCGTAGATGGTAGGCCCCTAGGTCTACGCGGGAACTGTACTCAGTTCATTTTAAATTTCTTTGTTACAGTTTTTTTTTCACTCGTAGCTGGAGTTAGCTGTTTTTAATCTTGTTTAATCAAGTGATGGCCTAGGTTTCAATTTTGCTACGAATGTTTTGTTTGTTTCGGTCGTGGTTTCGGTAGAGATTAGTTCGGTAGAGAGAGTTGAATTTCGGAGTTAAGTTTTTTTTAAGTTTATGACCATTGCGCTAGAACCACACTGCAATTGACATTGCGACATGCGAAAAATTATAGGTGGTTGAAACCAGTATAATAAATGTAAGAATATTTAAAAAGGTGTCTTCAGTTATAACAAGATGGAAGGTACCACAGAGCTCGTATTTACGCTACGGTAACTAAGGTCTGTAAACAGAACGGAGCAAGGAGTGGCTGCTGATAAATATTTAACTTAATTAAGAAACGGAAACTTAGTAAGGTGCTTTTAAATAGAATGTCTCCTTAAAACGGGATGGTGTATTTTATGACAAAACAGACCCGACAGTGAAACAGAATTAAGGAAAAATGAAGGGTCTCTTTAAGGAACTCATGTGTGGTATTAATTACCCTAAGGGTGGTGCTTAATAAAGGCTTACCAAAAGCAACCTTTCCGCATTCAAATACAGTTTTAATAACAAAATGTTAGGTATTTAGGTACCACTATTCTGAAGCTTATAGTACAATGTATAGGTTTACCTGACAATAAATCGAACATGTCAGGTACAGAGGACCATATAAATTGGGATAGCAAAGTTAAATTACTCTGCACAGCTTTGATAAGCACCGAACTACTTAGGTGAGTATGTAAATCAGTTAGAAAGCCGTTCGTCAACCGTACGGTTTCAGATATCGGGGTGAACTATTATCTTCCAACTATATGCATATTGTTTTTAGTAGCTAGTCTTAAATTACCTTTCCTACAATCCTTGGATCTATTTCTATTAATGTTTTACGTACGACTAATTAGTTCAAAGTTTATTTGTATTTCCTGTGACAAAAACGGGGTCGACGCCAAAATGTAAACCACAACGTCTCTTTGAAAATCGTATACAATGTAAAGCCCTTCAAATGGAAGGCATAACTAAGTACTACTCCACCGACAAAATTAATTGCGGCTGACTCTCACAGATGCAATCAAAGAGATTCGATGAAAGGAAATCCATAAGCCATGCAAACGCAAATTACAGACAGTGGTTTTGAATCACAAGGACAACAGGAGAATTGAGTAAGTATTATAGTACTTAGCAATCACTGGCATTGAGTAGTGAATAGATCCAATTTCCAATTTGAATATGGAAAACCTTATATCCAAATCAATAAATTAACCTATTCTAAAAAGTAATAAAGGTACATCTGTGACATAAAACCTCTGTGGTGAAAGCGACTGATTAAAATAATACGAGTCCGTTATTTGCAGTTGTCCGTGGACGGGCTCCTGTGTGTCTTCAATTCAATGAAAAAGAAAAAGGAATAGAGTAAATCTACCTTCCAGACGGATCGCTTGCAGTCGCAGTCTGATAATAACGATCAAGTGAACACAAATAAGTTTAGAATTGAAAAGATAAATCGATTGTCTTGTTTTGCTCTATAGTTCATATCAAATCAAAGATCAAGATTGGAAGAATTAGTAGTTAAGGAATGGAGGTTTTATATAGTATATAAATGGATTTTGTGACGCAAAACCTTTCATTTATGCTGTTAATCTAAAGCTTAGGAGCGTTATCGATGAAACTGCGTGTGATCCTATAATCAGACCTCCAACGCCATGTCTAGACCCTATAATTAAATGTAAATCATGTCACCTAACATTGTTTTTCATCCCGCTGCTTAAAGGACTGTTATTTTTAGAAAATTGTTTGTTTTACTCGTTTTTGAAGGTACCGTTTCTTTTGCAAGATAAATCAGAGGTAAAGTAACTTATAAATTTGGCTTCTCTGTGTGCGTGGTGAAAGAGGGATGAGTTTGTGTCGTGACGAATGTCTGAAAACTTCTTTGTAAGTTATGCATGTAACTTCGAAAATAACTATTTTTCGGTGGAGTCGGATTCTCACAATCGTGAAATATAGTTACTTGTTAGTAGGTCATGTGTAGGCGACTTAATCGTGGGTGGCACCAGATTTGACACTATCTTTTCACTCTAGGATTTTTTATCACGCGTATATTGTATAGTATAACATTCTATAAATAACTTCACCATATCTCCTTTGAAAAGAAAGTTAAATCTGTACTGGTTGAAAAGATACAAAGCCAAGAAAGTACTTGCATATATACTTTGGGTATATCTATCGTAATTCCCTGTTCTTCAGGTAGGTACAATACATTGAGCCTACACAAAAAGTGGTTGTAAAAAAATTGATCCCCAGAGAGATCAAACCAATGGCCCTTAGCGAAAAAGCAAGTGGTAATCGGGTCGTCCCTTTATCCTACCTTACTCCATTTCAAGAAACACAATAGGTAGAGTTCGCTAGATTTTTCCCTCTATTCAGTATAAATATCAAGTTATGATCCCTTTATAATAAAGTTTCGCTTCGATACAAGTCAGTATCACATGGGAAAGTAAAATATATTCATGTATTATCCTGCTAATATAATAATGTGAAAATTTGTGATTATGGATGTTTGTTACTCTTTCTTGCTCACACAGCAGCAGCAACTTTGATAAAATTTGGTATGGAGTTAGTTGACCCCCTGGATTAACACATAGGCTAATTTATAACCGATTGCGTCAGAGGGTGTTATGGTTTTGAGCGGACGAAGTCACAGGCTACGGCTAGCGTATAATGAACATAATATGTAAGTTCGTAGTGGGTACGTTAAGTAATATCGTGTCCTGTGCAATCAAGTGGATCCATTGTAATTACTTTTAGGGTTGTTGTCCTAAAATATGGTGGCGTTATTTGTTTTTGTTGTTCTTTTGTTTTGCTTCAGTTACAAAATTAATAACGAGAGTAGCGTTTAGGGTGAATGAAATTGAAAATAGCTGCTTTGTGTACTGTTTCTCTTTCTGCTTGATTTGTAAATGTTAATAGAAAATGCCATCTTATTCCAGGACAGTTATGAAATTATTATCTGGTTTCCGAGGACTTGAGAGAAAAACGTGGTAGTTACAACCATGCGTACATCTAATAAAAGAAAATCTCTTATTAATATTTGAGCACGAAAATATCAAATGTAAATAAATTGTTTCAGTAGAGGCTTTAGTTAAAACCCATATTGAAGTGATTCTGTTTTCTTTTGTTGAGCATTTTCTTTTTGAAACAAATGCTTTTTTCGTCGTACAATATTAAGTACCTTTTTACTCCATAATTTTCAACAAACAAAACGTTTTGATATAATCTGTGGACACGATTTAAAAATGTGTTATTCTAGTAATGTCGTGAAGGTTGACAGAGTTTACGGAAGCGAAATGGAATTTTTCATTTTTAACATGATTGCAAATACCGGGATTTCAATATGCGAAGGTTGGGTTATCAAAAAATCCTTTCACCCGGTACTTGTATTCTGCTTTGCTCTGATCAAAATTTAAAGATGTTGTCGAAACTGAAATGGTTCAAAGCTATTTTAATAAGTAAATACCAAGATATTTTGAACTAACTAAAAGTCACGTTTACAATAATACTTAAATCTAATGAAACATGTTCTGGCGCTTGCAAGTCATTGACTGCTTTATTCTCTTGGAAGAATGTTACGTATATCCAGCTACTTCATATATAAAATGTTAGTAATGTTGGTATAAGTAAAAGTGCTCGTGGCTTCGAGTTACAAAGCACCGCGCTTATGTGCATCCTCGCTTTAGCAACATTCCACGTCGGCACCAAATTCCATTTCACTGTTTAGTCGGCGTGATTGAATAAAGCGTATCGTAATATCCAAATAAACTTTCGTAATATAGGGGAATTGTTCTTGTTTCTTATATCTACGCCTTGGCTACAGATCCGACGGTAATCTGAAGCGGAATTTTTCACAGAGGGCTTTTTGAATCTTTGCTTACTGAGAATTCCTTTTAAAGCTATGAGCTTGGAGCATTGATATAGCTATTCGTATATGTACCTACGAGTATGTATGGAAGTACGCGGATAATACAAACGGAATGCTGAAAATCTCTAAATTGGATTTAAGAGGTCGAAGAAAGCTAGATGTATGGAAAGTCGTTGATACATACAATACGTGCATAATAACAGGAGAACGAGGTACCTCAAACTGAGCTGAATTCAAACCACGGGTTCGCACAAATTTAACGAACTTGTAGCGCCAATTTAATCATTAGGGAAAAATCAGTTGGTTATTGATTATGATAAAGATACTGATACGTGTGTGATAAACCACCTTTAAATGATACATGCCTTAATTGTGAAAAACAAAAATAGATCGCATACGTAACTAACTCAAACCTCATTAAATAGACAAGTCATTGAACTAAACTGTTCTAATACCTAGTTATCTAAAGTTTTGTATTCTAATCCTTTGGTATTTAGGGACATATATTATAACTTGCCTGATCAATACTCTCTCTGACAGAGATCTCGTGGAAGCAGACGCAGCCGATCTCCTTGCTCCGTCGCTGGCCCTCCTCGGTGCTCACCATGCGGTCTCCGGTCTGGTCGATCTTGTTGCCTACCATCACAACTGGTGTCTCTATTGCACTGTCCTAAAAATAAAAGAAGATCATTGATACTAAGTACTATCTGACAGGCGGCTCCGTATTCACAAACATCACCACAACGACGGGCCTGTTGGTCTAGTGGTTAGTGACCCTGACTACTATACCGGTCGTGGGTTCAATTCCCACCCAGGAAAAATGTTTGTGTGATGAACGATCATTTGTTCTGTGTCTGGGTGTAATTTATCTATCTACACTATTATAAAGAGGAAAACTTTGTTTGTTTGGTTGTAATGAATAGGCTCAAAAACTACTGGGCCTTTTATAAATATTTTTTCACCATTCGAAAGTTACATTACAGTCTCCAAGGTCAAGTAGAATATAGTAACAAATATTTAATAACGTCACTATGCATCATTAAGTTTGTGAATACACTTTAATAATTCTAGACTAAAACTTATTTAAATATACCGTGACCCTTTTTCTTTTACTCACGCTCTACATACCTACTTACGTGATGAAATAAAGCCTATCAAAGGAACTTGCCTTTACCTTACGAACATTAAATTAAGACTACATATCTCGTCGTACGCTCAATTTGTTTTCCTTACTGATCTAAAAACATTCGTGATTAGATCAAGGTATTAAAATTGAGTGTTGCTACATTAAGATGTAAGACTTGGTGTAAAACTATTAAACGGCTTATAATTATGTCTATAAATGAGCAAACTCTGAACGTGCATAAATAAAATTCGAAGAATACGATTGACATAATTAATTGACGGGATCGATTGATTTCTGGTAAGAAATAGTACGGTACTTTTACTAATAAATTAAAAAAGTACCTAAATAAATACAGTAAATTTTTTCCCGAATCCTACATATCAGGGTATACTTAGAAACACAGGAGTTACAAAAACTGATTGACAGGATAATAGACTATTCATTTTACTTCTACGTATTTTGTAATAAGGAAACATGATACAGAATATATCGATGAAATTAATTAGTCTCGTGGTTTTTACTGGCTGACTGTCTTTTGTTTTCGAGTACATGCTACTGTTGTGGTGCTTTATAAAAGATTTAATATTAAATAAAGGGGCTTCAGTGACTAATGAAGCCATTAATAATCCCTTTCAGCTTGTGCCAGGGTTCGTGTTACGACATCAGTTAAATAGGCTCGTATTTTTAGGCTATCATCACTTCTGAAAGAAAATTTATTGGTAGCGTGACCAGCCGCCGCTCCCTACACTTGTAAAGAGTATACTTATTTGACACCGACGAGTCTGATGTCGATAATAAACCAGTTAGGTTAATTAATTTGTTTTATGGAAGATACATGTTGGACATAAAATGAAACTACTCCAATGAAATAAAATTTGCAGTTTATACCATAACTGAGTCAAAACAGTTGATTAAAAATTATTTGTAATATTTTTCGTTAGTAGGCTCTAAATATAAGATGGGTGCGCCGTACAGGGCCATCGATTTTATGACACCTGTATAGAGTCGGCGACACCCAACGTCTGGGCCCCCGACGTTTGGCAAGAGTCTTCCGAGAGCGAGAGCGGCGGACTAAAAACCGAACCTAACCTAACCTAACTAAAAACTAAACCTAACCTAACCTAACTAAAAACCAAACCTAACCTAACCTAACTAAAAACCAAACCTAACCTAACCTTGCTAAAAACCAAACCTAACCTAACCTAACTAAAAACCAAACTTAACCTAACCTAACTAAAAACCAAACCTAACCTAACCTAACTAAAAACCAAGCCTAACCTAACCTTGCTAAAAACCAAACCTAACCTAACTAAAAACCAAACCTAACCTAACTTAACTAAAAACCAAACCTAACTTAACAGGCCTACGGCAGTAGTCCCGGGCCGGCTACTGTACTGGGTAAAGGCAAAGACGGTTTGCGCGGTGCTTCTGCGCGCCTCTTAATAAGGGCTGGCGAAAGCTGGCTCCACGTTAACGAAGAAGCTCCATTAAAAAGAGCTCTCCTGTCGGGGCTTGCGCTAGATTGCGAAAACGTTCCCGTGGCCCCCGACAATAGGATACGGAGAAGCACTCCGGCGGTTTAGCCAGTAAGAGTCCGGCACACTTCTTTGCTATCGCCCGTTTTCAAGTCCTTCAATCCCAATTGTCAAATCAGTGCAAGATAGTGGCCACAGCAAAAAACTAGCAGTATTAACTAACAGTCAAATATGTTTGTAAGACGAGGAGAGGACGAAGAGGTTAGGATTAAGAAGTTACGAAATTAGTTTGGAACGGAACTGGATTAGGGAGCTGGCATTAAACATTATTTAGCTTTACTTTTTGTACAGCACTACACACCTTGAATACCACGCAGACAAAGTCGCGGGCAGCAGCAATGTATATGTAAGATTTCGAATATTAAAAAAAACGATTTAAAAAACAATAGCCCTCTTAAAGGATTACTTAGCGACCCTTTTTGTTGTTTAGAACCCTTTGTTTATCCCTTGGGTGTTTTTGTCATTTAACACATTTTTGTTCTGATTTTTGAGAAATTTGTGTTAGGAAACTCTTTAAATATCCCTTCGAAACTTCGTTAATCGTCGTTAAAGAACTTTATAATTATCGCTCGGTAGGTTGTAAATAGATTATATTCTACAAATTTTAAATAAACAGTACGGCCGATAAAACCTTTTTAAATGAATGGCGCAGGTCTTAAAATTTTAAATTAAATCTTATGTTATTTGCAAACCACTTTATTTTCCATGTTTTTTTATTCGAGCGCTTTGCCTCGGCAACAAGATCACTCGACCTGATTCAAAATAAGGTGAAGCTTTATTAAAGACGGTTCGTATACAATTTTAAATTAAAATCGGATTATCTTTCATGTTGGAAACGTGCTTCCTAATATTACTTCTTCAGACTGTTGTCACGAGTGATTAAAACGTTTGATTTTACTTAAGTAGATTTTCTTTTTCAAATCTCCGTTTGAATTTGTTTCTATTATAATGAACTAGCTTTTGATCGCTGTTCTGCCTCCTGAAATTTGGTTATTGGGGCAAAAGGTATTCTTTCTTGTAGTCTACTAGATCTTGTTCCTCAAATTCGGTAAAACGATAGACTAAGCTATTTCACCTTTATATTGGTACAAATAAATGTTTGTGTTGACTAACCCTCATTGAGGACGCAAGTCGACGTCTCCTCTTGTTGTAGTTGATAAGGAATTTAAGCCGATGGCACTCGTCGAAGGAACACTTGTCTGTGACTGAATACATCAGTATGAACGCCTCGGCCCACCGTATGTTGCTCTCGAGATTCGCGTATTCACTTTCCTGAGTGCAATAAAAATACATTTATGAGTCATAATGTTTGTATGTTTAATAATAAAACGATATCTGTTTCTATAAATAGCTGGTGTACTGTTTATTGTACACGGATTATCATTTACAAAGGAGTTCTCTATTTCATTTGTCAGAGATTGTTTTAAACTCTGTGTAAAGTTTCTTGATGTTTCCGTAGTGACTTACATGTGAATCTCCAGCGGAATCTAATATTTCAAAATAAACCATCTCGTTATCAATAACGGTTTGGAATGCGTAGATCTTTTCTAAATTGGGGTCGTATTCGCCGATGAATCTCCGAGTAATGAATCTCACCACGAGCGCTGGAAATAAAGTAGATTATCAAATGTTTTGCATATTCTAAGTCAATTTTCGTACACAAACTATTTTCTATTAAAATTACTTTGCTAAGTTTAGACAGCCGCGAAATTACATACCAGATAACAAGTATGTGGTAGAATGTTTAATCTTTCTCTAAGGTTTACAAGGGTCTCTAAGGGTTATAAGTAAGCTGTTTGAAATTACATGATACTTTTAAAAACCACACGTTGACTTATAGAGTCGTAACATCATAACTTTTGTATTTTCCCGCTATTTCATGGGGTTGGCAATCCGTACCTTATTTTTTTTCTGTCTATCACCTGTCATCTTACGGTGTACTTCACTCATAATTATAATGCTTCACCTATTCCGTATTTTGGATTCTTGGGGCGGAACACATCAAAAGAAATATGTGCCGCGTAGTATCGGTCACGTAACAAACCAAAACAGACAAATATATTCTAGTAGTAAAACATTTAACTAATTGGCGTGCGTTAGTGTGTCGCGAAATACGTTGCGCAGTTTTCATTAGATATGTACCGACCTTATAGAACAAATTTTTTTTTCTATAGTTATCTGCGATTCCACAATTCTAAAAGAATCCTATAGAATTGTGGAAGAACTTGGGGGAGGCTTTTACCCAGCAATAGGACACTATAGGCAAGGAAAAAAAAATATTTACCTGATTTCCCAACCCCTGACTGGCCAAGTACCATAACCTTGAACGGCTTGGGTTTGGGATACAGCACGAGTTTAGCCAGCGATGTCTTCGGCGACGTGGTGGTGCTCATCGCCACGACAGCGGTCATCTACGATGTGCACTTGTTTTTACACTCCAGCATCGATGTGGCTGACCTAAATGTAAAAATACGATATACATATTGTAACTGGATGAAGAATCTAATATTAGCTGTATTTTTACTTAGTAGTCCGAATAGAAAACAATGTAAGAGACCAAACGCATGTATATGCATGTGAGGGCCTAGAGTATGTTAAGTCGCATTAGAATAGAACACGAACCTTCGAACTTCAAATCCATGGGAGTGACATTCCTTACCGAAAAGTAACATGATTTTGACATTTCAGGACAATAGGTATCTATATTTTAGCAATTCGCCAACGTTAGCGCTCAGAAAAAAGTCTACAGTTACTGTTAGCTAGAGTTTTTAGCAATCATTTTTTTATAAAACAAAATAAATCTGTTCACCATAACTTCTTGTAGTATAATGAGACTGGCTTTTCTTTCAACAAGTTAATTATGACGTATGATGGTAAAAAAGGTCGTAACAATAAATGATTACGTGTCATCTCTGGAGAGCACAGGGGATATTTTCTCTACGTTTTAGGGTTTCGTAGTCTGATAAGGAAACCATAGAATATCGTAGTTTAATTCCTCAATATAAATTATACTTAACTAATTTTAGGTAGACAAAAACATGCTTGTCCTACCTATCTTTCAGGAGTAACCCTGCTTAAAATAGCAGTAAAACATAAATCTTAAAAAAGTCGGTATTGTTTCAGGTTGTTTAAAATTTTATGACATCCAAAAACAGTTCTTAATAAGTAAAAAGTCCTAATAATACTTCAAAAGAGAACTTACGTTGGCAGTTAAAAGCCTAGGAGTAGTCTGCTACAGAATGCTTAATGGCATTAAACCAGCCTTACGTAAAACTTGTACTATCGTCCTTAAAATAATAATATAAAGAAGCAATGTATATAATATATTTTTAGATAATGATATAAATATTTTTAGAAGAACATAACATTTTATTGATTGACGTAATGTCGTGACAGTTTAGCACTCTATTTTAGAAAACGGATATTCGCAAATATTCTGTAGAGCATGTTATTTGGGTTAAACACATCCTGTAATCCATTTCGGAAACTGCCAAGATATCGGGTAGAACAACAAAATCTTGACTTTTACACAGTGTAGCGCCAGCCGACCGCAAACTGCGATTGCGTAAAAGTTAACGGCCTCGTTTGCCATGGTTTGTGTCGGAGTTCCCGCCTCGTCAATTTTTTTATGACCGACGTATCCGTAATCCATTTAACTACTAATATATCGCTTCTGTGTATCGTTACAGTATATTTATATTATTTATATATGCTTATGTATTCCTTTATATTGACACTTAGGGGAAAAAAATGTTATGAGCTATAAACTAAACTTATAATAAATGTGCGCGTAACTTCTTGATGTACTACCGAGAAGTGTCGATCACGTTTTTACGCGTAAGAAAGTTATAATCTTATTCTTTGAGCCTCCGAAAACATGTAAAGGCAGTTTTGCTTCAAATATTTCGTATGCTAAAGAAAAAATCTAATGTAAACGAACTCACAGTCAACAATTTAACAATTCATTGGCACACAAATATTATGCTTTCATCTTACGGACCGCAAACTATTTTCAATATTGTTACAAAGTTTTACTAAATTAAACCCAATTACAAGTCTGATCAAACAATGTTTGAGTTTCAACGTTCGGCAGATGCGTCGGCGTGTTAGATTAATAAATGCGGTATAGTCCAACAAATCTAAGAAGTACCGTTTGACGTTTCATCATTTTCAAACCGAAACAACTTTGTTCATGCGTACAATACTCAGTTTCGACAACCTTTGTCATAAAACCATGAATTTAGAAAGATTTTATTATTGTATCTAAAAATTTACAATTTTTAATATTCTAATTTAATTGAAAACTTTCAAACAAAGCAAAATAACACATATTTACATAGTAAATAATTTCTAATAGTTCTATTTTTGACCTCATTGCAAAGTCACGTAGTTAGGTCACTGCTTGTAGTGTTGTGACTCTTCACATACACTTGTATGCGAAAAAATCGATTACATATACGAAAAATCGAATGTATTACTTTCAAATTATCAATTGACGACACGTTACTGCGCGACCGCATTATGCACTTAATACATAGGTACCCTAAAATAAATTACGACTGCGACAGACACGTACACTTTGATAATTTCATAGATAATCAACTAGTCATTAATTTAAAGGACGATGATGACGAAGACGATGACGATTCTAGTACTAGTAGTGTATAAATAAAATATCCTAAACATAACTTTTATTTCATTATGACAATTGATCTCTTAAAATTCGGATGTTATAGTAATCGATCTCATAAAAATCGGATATTATAGTAATCGATTTTTTTACTCCTAACCCTATTATCCTATTTGTCATAACTGTCAAACGGTACTTCTTAGATTTGTTAGACTATAGACAACTTTAATTGCTACAATTACGTATGGCAAAATTGTACGTCTAAATTTTAAATTATTTCCCCAAAGGACCTGTCGTCATTCAGATTGTGAGCAAACCGTGTCTGCGATTCACCCCATTCGCAAGCGGAAATGAAAATTTTCGCCTTTACATGTCTTGCTTAGAAATAATTTTGCCTTTTACTTACATTTCCTTTAATTTTATCGCGCCGCACGTTTCCAAACGCTTCGTGAGGACCCACGTTCTTTTTTGTTGGTATTTTGTCTTATATTTTCTTAAGTTCAAGGTTATCCGATAAGGTAATAACAGAATCAAGTAACCGTATTTCGTGAGTTTAGATTAGGACAAATCTCCTCGCTTTTCCTGGTACACAGGAAAATGTAGATAAATTACCAGCTCAGTATTTATATAGCGTTGTCAGGCGGAAATAATTCACTCGTTTGCTTAAACTTATTGCGATTTCCTAACCCAGTTGGCATTGGCAGCCACTTCAGATTCTGTAATGCTACATGCACAGATGCCGTAAACTGTTTCCATGCCTTACAGTTTTGGATTCCTGAATATTAGGAAGACCCTTTCAATAAATTTTAATACGTCATATATTTTTTGTATAAAATGTTTATAGAGGTCTTTCCAAGCCGCTTTCTTGGTTACAACCGTGGTTACAACATTCCAGAGGTTGTAAAACTTGGATTGTCTCGATATGAGTTTTTACCAGCACATGAGACACTGCTGTAGGTAATATCAAGATCTTGTTTTTAATTAAATCTAACAAATGCTACTGCCGAAATATATTTTGAGGGACAGACAAAAAGAGTATTTAGGTTGGTATACCTACCTTTATTTTTAGACTGATAAATTAATCATATGGATAGGTCGAAATGATTAAATAAATTGAGCTTCAGGCATCAAATGATGTTAATGTCTCTCGTTTGAACTTTGAGTCGATGTTTCATTTCATAAGGTGATTCACTATTCCTTTATGTCTATGTAGTTGGGTAGTAACAATCTATTTGGCTCTGGCATTGGAACTCTCTGATCAGGTGAACCAGAACAGTGCCATATAAATCACTGATGTTTAATATTAGTCAAGAAAAACAAATTTTGGAACAAGTCCCTAGATATAGAAAATCCGATTTGCCTAAAAGATTAAGGCAACATAAATCAACTAATTAATGACTAGCTCCAGAAAAATGTTGATCAGATGTACCTATTTGAAGCAGTGCCGGGTCTAAATCCAGTCAAGGCCGACGCGTATCAATCGGATTACATAAATTCTTAGTTTACAGTATCTTCAGTCTACCGCAGTATACACAAACGTCTACTAACCTCAATCCAATAAATACATTTCGTTATGGACATGAGTTCACGTAAAAAGAAGTCCATTAATGGAATGAAAAGATTCATGAATGAACATCGAGAAAGAAAATAAAATTAGAGCTGTTTTATACGTATGTGCGATGAAGTGGCAATCTGCAAACGTAGTGATTGCCACTTTACCGAGATATAAAAAGCATAAAACGAAACCTCCGTGTGTTTGCTAAGTTGATTTCACTGTTACAATAAATTCGGATATCGGCCAATACAGATAACTGGTAAATATTGTTTCCAAAAATAAAATATTGTGTCTGCGTGCAATGTTAATAGAATATGTATCGACCGACACTTCGGAGTGCTGAATTAAGGTGACCAATATACCAGTTAGTCAAAGTAGACTATGACGTTTTGAAAAAGAGAGAACTATAAGCCTCTTACTTTCTTAAAGTTTTAAAGGAAATAAAGACAGTGAGGGTACCTATATTCGAAGTATTGATGAAGGCCGGGTGAGAAGCTGACTTTATCAATTGAATATTCATAGAATCATAACAGGCCGTAAACGACCACGGGTAAACTCGATAGAAACCATATTACTATAGTTAGATATATACGTAGCTCGACTAAACCCCTTTGTTATGATCCGAGCACCTAATTAGCCTAATGCATTGTCACTCAGCGTAAGGTCTTTACCTTTTGATTGATGATGTAATTGTTTGATGCAAAGTGTGTGCTGGATAATGCTATACCTACCTAAGTTAAACTTAAGGTGTGAGATATAAGACGATGAATAAGTGGTCTATTTGACTCACAGACAAATTATTTTAAAGTCGTCTATGATTTGATTACGCCTCCTTTTCACAGCTTTTGTATTAATGGAGTTAAACAAGAGGATGCGTTATACATGATTTGAGTATTGGTTGTGATCAATTAAAAAAAATAAAATTAATAATAGTCTACATAAAAGCCCTGCGTTTTCCTTTAAGAAATATTATGTTGATATTTGAGTGTAGAGAATACTTCCAATTACCCATATTTCGTACATTCTTCACGAATGAAATTGAGGATAAATATCACGCATTTTACAACAACTTTTACCATTAACAAGTTACATAAGTACCTTGTACACATTTCGCATACTCTAATTTATCTAATTGTACATGCGTATGAAAACTTTACAAGAAGGATTATACTCATTTCCTCAGATATTATTGTTAATTTGACTTTTAATTGCTTGCAAAGTCATATTTGTGGGTTCTTGTGATGGCGGGTAAAGTGATCATTTATTTAATTGCATTTTAAACGTAACTATTTGTTTATTCAACTCAATTAAAAAATAATGTATTTTTTTATTGCGCCATTAAAATATCTCTTAGTCTATTCACAACAACAAGCTTTGCATTTTAATCTGCAGACAAGTTAAGTAACTGTAAAATTTCTGATCACAATTAGGTACTTTAAAACGATTGCTATCGAGACCCGGATAATACCGGAACTTTTCGATCCGGTCCTAATTATTTGTAATCCGGGAACGGAGAAACTCTTCGCAGACTAATGAGGTTCTATTGAGACGTTCTATTGACGTTCAGAGCCCTTCAATGAAAACTTAGGCTTGTGTGATTAACTATGAAGTACTTATTTATTAATACTAATTGGTTATATTGTTAAAACATCAGCTTATTTCATCACGATTTTTAATCATATCAACAACCAAAGTTGAAATATAAAAATTTCTGAATTATTCTGCAGGACAAAGGCTTCCCTCTAAACTTTCAGGAATTAATTACTAACGTTGTTTTAATTTTGCCATCATGCTACTCAGAATATTTTTAAACAGATTTTATAATTATTGTGACACCAGTGGATAAAAATGTTATTGATCCGAAAAGTTATTGTCATTTTATGAAGCTTTTACAGGTATTTATAACTAGGTAATCTATTTTTAATGCAGTTTATTTATCGTCTGCATTTTTAATATGAAAAGAGGATCGATAGTGGCAGCGCATTGTCGCCTTCAAGCATTGTTTACATAATTTGATGAGTAGGTGTTGGTGACGGAAAATATCAATAAAGTTGAGATGGCACTTGAACTTAGCGCTGTGCCAGCAAAAAAAAACTCTTATAGCCCGATAGCATATCATGTATCTAGTAAGTTTGCATAGCCTGATGGAAAAATTATCAAGTTACGATCTAGAGTGTGTTGCAAAACAACCAAGATAATATACTATTTTGTAATCGAATTAAACGCAATTTATTGTGTTAAATGTGGAAAGTGTTTAAAGGCACGTCCTACGTATATTCTCACGTCTTTTGTGCTATTGACAACTTTATTAAAAAAACAAAAACTATTGATGAACCTACCACACTAAGTTCATAGATTAAGATTGTTGAATTAGAAGGAAAAGAAAAATATTTAATTAATTTGATTAAGTAAAAAGAATTGCAAAGACTGTGTTCTGTAAAGTGTGTGAAAAATGACCGGTTTAGGATTGTACTGTAAAAAGAAAATAGAATTTCTCGGGACAGTCATTGAATAAAAAGATTAATGTTTCTTGGAGATTGTTCGCTGTCTGGGAGCGAATGTTCACACTATCATTTGATGAATGTATCACATGAAAAATGTGTTTTCTGTTGAAATTAAGATGTTATAAATTCGCTGTGGATTATCGTGGTAACTGAACTGCCTGGCGACCAATAAAAACATGAAGTCTTAATTACAATTCCAAGGAATTTGCCATCGTTCAATTTCTTTTCATTTATTTAAAGGTTAAAAAATGCTGTTGCAAAAGTATTTTAATTACGTAGTCTTATTTTCAACATGAAATTGTGTGATAAAACTCTAAAGCAAATACAAATTTCCACGACTGGATAGAAAACATTTATTCGCACATTCGCACGTTAATTAAACTACATACTATTCTCGGGAACAAAAGCGGTTAACCACATTTCTCCTTTATTAAGAAATAAAGCTTGTATAAGTAATTGGAAAACCGAGCCGAAGCTGTTTTGAACGTTATTTGTTTTTCAACTAGCGGCGCTAGAGCCGGAAATTAACGATATTCAAATAAGAGCTTGATTAACTTATAACTTTAGACAAATCTGTATTGATCCAAAACTGGTACTTACGATTATTATTGAAACTTTTCTTGGTACATTTCACTGAAAACACTTGAACAAAGTTAAAAATACACCTTTATGTGAATATAAAAATGATGAATATAAATATTTGTAAGAAACTGAATAGAGTTTTAGTAAATTACTCATGAGTTGCCTGAAGTGATATACGTTTCCGAATGTTTAGTATGTAGGAGAAATGTTGTGAATGCGGGCGCGATCGCGCGCGGACCCAACTCGAATGACTATTGTTGCCGATGCCTCCCTCGCCTTGACGGAGGGCTGCTGGCGCTCCGTGAACCCGCGATACGTACGAACCGACGATAGCTACGTATTTATTTTGATATGAAACATTATGTACGGAACATTGTGTACGCAATAGCTTTCAGGTTCACGAGACAAAAGGAGAGCACTTCTTGGAAAAGAGAACCTGAGGGACTATTTAAAATTCCTGACATTGGTATTTTTTAATTATGGATTACTTCACGAAATTATAAGATAGTAAACACGGGAGGTTTTGTTTTTTAAATGCTTATAATGATGTAGAGGCCGAGAACATTGATGATATTAATATGTGAGCTAGTAGGTATATCATATTTATATTAGCAGTCTCATAATTATTTTATTGCGGTTACCTGTCCTCTTGCCAAGTGTTATAATGAACCCAGGGAGCTAACAGATAGGTAATTATTAAAATATCTAGTATTAAATGTCTTACATAAAATATCGATTGTTACGTATTGGTGATCCAAATATCTACATATGGCGCAATTATTGAATTTTTAGCTTTAGGTTTCATCAAGGAGGTAGATTGCAAAAAAACATTGCAAAACTTAAAATCACAAAGAACCTAATATTTAGTCAGTGTAGTAAAGAAATATTTTTTTTTAGTACGCATTCGAGAAAGATTTTGTAAAAGCATATCTCCCTGAGAAACGGTCAATTTCCCTGCAATATTTATTGAGTATTCACATAACTTACAAGTTTACAGCCCATAATGTCTCATACAAGTAGTTACAAATCAATAGCCTAGTATTCTGGATACATTAAAATTCATTCCACGTATTGTTGCAACAGCTCATATATTTTAAATAAACCATTGACTTTGACTGCCACACTGAGAGATTTACAGCATGCGTAAAGGTCGAAACTCACATAACAGCACACGAACTACTATAAAATATCATAATATTTTGACAACTGCTGAAATACAAATATTGGGCTAAGAAAATAAATTTGTTCTTTAGAAGATTTTATAATCTCGTTCCTTGTAATATTTATTTGCCTATTGCTCAAATCGTTTTCGTTCGGCGCATTTTTGTGATGGATATGGTACATGCCTGCGTCTCTGCTATCGCCGTTTCTCTATCTAGAGATATTCTTCAAGGGTGTATAAACATTTCAAGGGCCTACAGGTGCTTTAGATTCTGACGATAAAGAGAAGAAGATTGCCGTAAAATATAATTTGTAAGTATACATACAGAAAAACAGGAATGCTGTTTTTCTTGCAGTGAACCGCAGTGAGATGTAACTAAGTAGAAAAGTACGATCAACTTCTACGAGTAGCCTCCTCCAACAAAACCTAGTCGGCTTAATTACCCTCGGAAATGCTCAAGTTATTCTTAAGTGGGTGCATCTGCATTTTAGTACGTTCATTACGAATAGATATAGTCGTAAGTAATATTAAAATTTATAGCTCTACGGTAATGTAGCTCTACTCCAAAATAAATCAAAGTAATGTATGTATAATAATGCCATATACTAGGCAGTGTTCAGAACTAAATGTAGGTATTGTAGGTACATATGTATTTATGTTAATGTTTATCCAATTACTTACCAACAGGCCTCGAAGTGGGTAAATTAATTGATCGAACTGGTATTGAATTAAACTTCAGTATGTTTGCTCATATAATATACTTAGCGATGAGTCGCACATTTAATACACTCGCGGTATTTGTTCATTCACCTTTGTATTTAGATAACAAAGAGTGGTCCACTCGAAATATTTTCCAAGGTAATGCTGGGCAACATTTTGTTTCAATTACAGGCTTCGGGCCCAGGTGTGGAGTCCCACGGTACTTTTCTATCAGTGTCAACAAACATGTAATAACGTAGAGTTTTATTAATTTTAGGTTGATAAGCTGGCTCATACTCGTCATACTCATAACAGTAGCCAATAGCAACAAGTATCGATCTCCACCCTCATCAATTATTATCAGATCACGGTGTTATCATTCGCTTTGTGTAATGCCCGGACCTAATATATCTACGTATCCCTACATCATTAAACAAAGCGAGTGAGAGGTTCATCGTTCACACACAATTGCACACCCGCGCATTGTGGGTTCTTACTTACTCTATACGTAGAAGTTACATAAATATGAAATACATATATTAGAAAACAATGGTTTGAATAATTCTTAAGTTATTTTTTTTTAAGAATATTTGCTTTAAGAGTTAAATATTTCTTTAAGCAAGCAACTTAAGACCTATGAACTGTACTTTTTTACAATTGATTTATTTGCCCTGAACAATTTATTTTAAATTAAATTCGTTTTGTGTGTTATGTACTGGAAACTTTCAATTTTTTTTTTAAATTTAGATTTAAAGATAATTGAAATTAAATACCAAATTTAAACCTAGCTCCAATAAAATTAACGACTTGCAGGTCTTCGGTTCCTATTTACGACTCGATCTAATTTCAAGATCTAAAACTGTTCTAATAAAAGACCTTCATTTCAGTGCTATTAATTACAAGAATCGTAACTGAGTGAAGATTCCTGTAGTTCAATTAACATTGTTCAGTTTCTGTGGATGGATCGAGTTACGTTCTTCCACGAACATTAAACGGTAGTTCGATATCACTCGAACCTCGAGATCGTAATGATGTAATGCCTGGATATCAGTTACCTCAGAAAGACCTTCGGTTTACTGAGTTGACTGACTACTGGTTGAGACTCGGTTTACGTATTTGTAACATAATATGTCAAATTCTTTACAATACGTAGGTATTCATTCGTGAGTTCTTATTATGATAAAGTGTTGAGGCAAAGTTTGAAAGTTAGAGTTTGAACTAGTTTGAAGCTGTGCTTATCCGATTTTCAATAAAGAAAAGACATTCTTTCCGTTTTTTAAAATCTATTATAGATACGTCCACTCAGACGGAGTCGCGAACAACATCAAGAACTCTACTTTATTGAATTTGCTTCCCTTTTTAGGGTTCGGAAAAAACGGAACCTTATAAGATCACCTTGTTGTCCAACTGCCTGTCCATTGTTATATCGAAAATTCATGGAGGTACCAAGTCTACACCACCTGCATTCTTAGGTCTACGGTCCCATGAAGTTGATCAAAAATTAAACTTCTAAGTTAACGTAAAAAAGATACAGTCATTTATTCACCAGAAATCGCATACACTCTCAAAAAATTAAAATTCGGTATATAAGTAGTACCTAATTTTGATTCCTTGACCTCTTTATGGGTGACAAATACAAGAAGAAATCTCAAAACTAGAAATGCATATGCGATTAGATCCGGAATAATAGGAGTCGAAAATCTTGGATAAACAGTAATCGGATAAACAACTTCGGTATGTGATTTAACTCGAACTTTTTTCTCGTTCGAGTTGATTTCCAAAAAAAAAAAACTTAATTGAATTTCACAATAAGCAGGTTGGTAAATGTCTTAACACAAGTAACTATGATTGTAGTTCGAAAATTAATAGCGAAATTAATCGGTATTCTCCATAGATCATAGCATTTCCCAAAAGCCGAGTGATCCTTTGATCTTTTCCTTTGGAAGCGGCAGGCGTTGAAGCATGCCTTTATACACTTCTTGCTATTAATGTGATCAGACAAAATGTCTCAATTATATTCACGGATCAATGGGCTATCACATTCGATTTACACCAACGTTCAACAGGCATTAATAAAGGAACACATAATAACGAGGGAAGTTAGCAATCTTTAGAACTGTGGAATCATAAAATGTTAGATACATATGTCTATTATAAAAGTCGTAAATCAATTAATGTTAAGTTATATAATGGGAAGAGTTCGGTTGGCATTGTTTGCATACGAATAACTACTTAACTAGTACCATAACATTCTTATGGAAACTGGTTACGGTTTAATGAGTACCACCGGGATTTAGTGATAGGTAAATGCGATTTGTGCGATATGACCATGTTTTTAAATTATCACACCGCAGAAGTTTATGCCTGCTTATTTGCTTAACGCGGCGTAGTACCGCGTAGCACTGCGTAGTGCAGCGTAGTACTGCGTATCGTGGCGTGAAGCGGCGTAGTTTGTCTTAGTAAAATAGCTTACTACTTCCAAGATGTGATAAAAATTATTAACGTACCGTTAACTATATCACAGTCGTTTCGAAAATATGATCTGTTTCCTGTTGCGTTTATTTGTGTGATCTTATATGAGTGCATCAGGAAACCTAGATTTCCTTAGTACCGTCATGACAAATCTTTAGGAATGACGTAAGAAATTCAAAAGCGATTATTCAACTTGTTAGCTGACGCTCATTTTTTCATCATTCCCCTGCCCTTATCCCAATTATTATGATTTGGGGTCGGCGCAAAGTTTTGGCTATGGTTTTATAGTCGGCCGCCTGCCTGACACTAACCCTCTTTGGGAATGCGATTGTTGGTTGTTTACCCGCCACCATTCGGGTGACCCAAGGTGCTTGGTACAGTGCACTGGGTCTTAAGGTCCATTAGTCGCCTTTTACGACATCCAGTGGAGGATATGGGGTGTGGTGTTCGGATATAAAGAATAGCACTCTTTATATCCGGACACCACACGGACGCTATTAAAAAAATAACATTACTCGAGGGTAGATACTTCATGGCAAGGTCGCTACTATTGTGAACTATGCATTTACTTGCTCTAATGAACCGAAGAGAGGGGTGTGTTACGCAGTTTTATGATCTAACTGAGTATATAGTGACTGAGTATTGTGTTTAAGAAACGTGAAATATTTTATCCCTTTAAATTATGACGCAAAATAAAATTCTGGTGGTCATGCAATACTTAGCTACTACATAGACTACTATTCTACTATTACTATATACTATATACTACTCGTAGAAATTATTCATATTCAAGAAACCTCGTGTCGAAGCAAACCCTAAGCCAGCTGTGAGTTAATGCTTATTTATTTTAATTAACTTTACCAACTTGTTGCTGGCTGGCCTTTAACGCTAGTAACAATGGTTTTAAAATTTTGATGCTACTAATAAAATAATTTTAGATTAGTTAAATACTAATTTATTGAATTATTTTAGATATAATTGTCTTACTTAAAAAAGTGGGTTACAAACATTGTTTACCAAAAATATAAATCTAAAAAGTTTAAATAGGAACTATTTAGATAATTTTTTAGTTGGTCATACTAACATAGAAGTTTGACGTTTACTGTCAAATGTCAGTCTTATTGGCTGCTCTGTCAACAGTCAATGTCATTTGCATGAAATTTCGCCGATGATACAGCTGTGATATATAAAAATAGTGGGGTTGTGTGTGTGGACGATACGTTCACTTTTGGAGTAATTGTAAATTGAAGGAAAATCAATATGACACCAGAGGAAACTATAGAAAGATTTAAGCTTTTGGGCTTAAACGAACAAAAGGCAAAGGAAACATTGAAGAATGCTAACGTTACGAAGTTTCTACTTGCCGCACTGAATGAGGTTAGAAATGAGAAATTATTCTGCAATTGCTTCGTTTTTTACGCAAGTATTGATTAATATAACTTAAATTCCGGGTCAATAAACCTATTTTTGTGGCCTTTTTAGGTGGAGATTGAAAAACTTCCGACTGGTGCCGGTATGTTGATATACCATCTGGCTACAAAAATCAAGCCCCAAATTGCTACCAAATTACCTTTCGTGTGTGATTATGTAGCCAAAGGAAAGCTCGACTCGACGTTGAGGATCGATGCCGCGTTGGAATACTTGATCACACATGTGAATGAGACCAATGTGGACACAGAAGCCTTTGAGAAAGCCTGTGGGGTTGGTGTAGTGGTAACACCTGAGCAAGTGGAACAAGTGGTTGAGAAACATATGGCCAAGCACAAGGAACAGCTGTTGGAGAAAAGGTACCGTTTTAACTCTGGCCTCGTCATGCAGGCAGTAAGAGCAGACTTACCATGGGCTGATGGCAAAGCTATTAAAAATGAAGTTGATATTCAGGTAAGAACAATTTTAGAACCATTTTGGAAAAGAAAAAAAAAATAGTTTACATTTATGTCATGTCATATTATTAATAGAACACATGTTTAAGCATTTAAGATACATAATAGTTATGCATTTAAACACCATTACTAACTTATAAAGTAATCGCTATTTTTTTGTTTCAGATTTTAGACCTTTTGGGCCCTAAAACAGAAGCAGACTTAGCTCCTCCACCCAAAGTTGAAAAGAAGCCTAAAGGAGATGCTGGCAAGAAGGGGAAGAAACCTGAGGAAAAAGGTAAAAATAAATTAAGGCATATATTTAACTACTACTCAGGAGCTCTATGGTCAACTGTCTCACAGAGAGTAGAGTTTTAATTAAATTTTATAATACCTATGCCCATAGTCCGGAATTCGTTACACTTATTTAGTGTGACCAACAAAAAATATTTTTGTTTTATGATAGTGGAAGCCATTTATCATAAGAAATGTTCTACTTATTACTATCTCAAATTTCCAGCATCAAAAGCAGCAGACAATACAGAAAATTCAGAAAACATTGAGGGAGCGTCTTCCATATCAGACCTTATGAAGAAATTACCATTCCATGCCCCCGGAGAGAACTTCAAAGCTGATGGCTACGTCGTTACCATGGATACCAAGCGTTTGTTAGAGGAGCATCTTAAAATAACTGGAGGAAAGGTCAGGACAAGGTTTCCACCAGAGCCCAACGGTATCTTGCATATTGGCCATGCTAAGGCGATTAATATCAACTTTGGCTATGCGGCCGCTCATGAAGGTATCTGCTTCTTGAGGTATGATGACACCAACCCTGAGAAGGAAGAAGAGAAGTTCTTTGTAGGAATCAAGGATATGGTTGAGTGGTTAGGTGAGTTACTTGTAAATTAGGGAATAATTTAATAAGGTTTTGCTTTATATTTGACCACAGACTCGCTTATCTTGGCTAATTGTAATCAATTTGAGCTTTGTAATGTAAATTAAATATACCCAAACTGCCATCCATTGTCATGTCATGTCAGTTAAAGATTATTTTTATTTTTAAAATTTTCATACTATTATTTTTCTGTCTTTCAGGTTACACCCCCTACAAAATAACTCACTCGTCAGATTACTTTGATCAATTGTATGAATGGGCTGTACAGTTAATTAAGAAGGACCTGGCATATGTGTGTCACCAGAAGTCAGAAGAGATTAAGGGATTTAACCCCCCTCCTTCGCCTTGGAGGAACAGGCCGGTTGAGGAAAGCTTACAGTTATTTGAGGTAACTACTTATATAAACAAATATTGTTATAACAGAGTTTCATTTTGGTATCACCTTAATTACTAACAAAAATTAGTAGCTGTAAATAGATAAATGTTGTCACTGTTACGAAAATTGAGATATGCTATTGACCCATATACTAAATAATTTTTAGTTTTATCACTTATTTACATAACAATTTTAATTGATTCCTCAGGACATGAAGAACGGTAAAATCGACGAGGGTGACGCGACTTTACGTATGAAGATTACCCTCGAGGAAGGTAAACAGGACCCAGTGGCGTACAGAATCCGTTTCAAACCCCACCATAGGACGGGCAGCAAGTGGTGCGTCTACCCCACTTACGACTACACCCACTGCCTCTGTGACAGCATAGAACATATCACGCATTCATTATGCACTAAGGAGTTCCAGTCCAGGAGGTTAGTATAACTAGTAAAATTGAGAAGGTTGTGAATTTGCTAGTAATAATAAATCATTTTGTTATAAGGCAACCCTGGCCTGCCATTTGCCATTTATTATATTATAGCCGATAAAAATGAGTGGCGAGTACTCAGTTGCAAAAACGAAATTGAAAAGAAGTGGCCTCGTTTAATCGATAAAATTATAATATTTAGCCTTCGCGTGTTTGATGTTAGAAAACAAATTAGTGCGAAGATTTGTTCGTTTTATTAGGTTAGAAAATTTATTACACTACATGCTTAATTGTCAAAGTAACTTCATTCCCCTGCCCTTATCCCAATTATCATTTGGGGTCGGCGCAGCATGTCTTTTTCTTTCACACGATCCTATCTGACGTCATCTCGCAAGTAACACTCTTTGCAGCTATATCATCTTTCACACAATCCATCCATCGTTTCTTTGGTCGGCCTCTTCCCCTATATTCATTCACATTATTAATTGTCAAAGTAACTATCGATATGAAAAGCAGAAGTAAATGTTTACAAAAATGATTACAGATCATCATACTACTGGCTTTGTAATGCTCTCGGGATCTATTGTCCTGTACAGTGGGAGTACGGGCGTCTGAATATGAACTACTCAGTTGTTTCAAAGAGAAAAATATCAAAACTCATTGATGAAGGAATTGTTAATGGTAAGCTTTTTTTATTGTTTTGAGAAATTTTGATTTGATAGTCACGGTTTAAAAAAAGGCTTTGAGTGGTTATAGGCCACCACGCCAATTACCGCAGTGCATGTGGCGCGGGTTTGAACCCCGCGTAGGACAAGAGTTTGTGCGATCTACAAATGTTCTGAATCTGGTGAAACTCCCCGCGACACAAAGATAAAATTCCTTACTGCTGGAATCGTTTTTAGAAAAGAAAAGATTATGTAAATTTGTCGAAAAGGGCATGAATTGAACATACGTTTATGGCTCATCTCAATTAACTTTTTACATTATGTACCCGCAGTTAGTCAGCGCACATCGCCACTAAAGAAGTTTTCTTTCAAACATAATGAACTGATTGATTGATTAGATTTTTTGTAGTCAAAACCCCAATTTTGTTGTTAAGCTAGTTTATTGTACTGTAATTGTGTCTGTGCTGAGTTCTGTTTCTTGCTATACTAGGCTGGGACGACCCCCGCCTGTACACGCTGACGGCCCTGCGTCGTCGCGGGGTGCCCGCAGCGGCAGTGAACGCGTTCTGCGCGGCGCTGGGCGTGACGGGCGCGCTGGGCGCCGTGGACCCCGCCATGCTGGACGCCGCCGTCAGGGACGTGCTCAACACTACCGCGCCACGGTGTGTACACTATAGTTAAATTAAATTAAAATGAAATGTTTAGGTATATTTATTTATTAATTCAAACTAACTTATTGAGCTTAATTAAATAATTTAATTTTGTAGTGCCTGTAGAACTGTAACCTGATATCATAAGATGTATCCGACAATATCGATTTCATGTGAACTCATGCGCTTTTCTTCGCGGCCCCCACCTCACCGCGCATTCCTAAGGTGCGGTACAGCGGTTTTGGTCAAACTATAATAGCTAGTCGGCTTCTCGTAGGCTGTAATGTTAACTGTCTGTCGTCTAACTTAACTGACTGCTGATAGCCAAACTGATAAAAATGGAAAATAAAAGAAAATGAATAGAGTATTGATATGTACTGTAGTCTTATTAGTAAGTACTTTGACAATCAAAACACTTTAGTTTCGATATGATAGATGATATAATTTGAAAGCCAATATGAATTGCATGCGAAATAAACTTTTATGTAAATGTGTGACACAGTCACGTTGAAGGTTGTGTTCCATTACTCCTGCCGGCAGATAATGTTATCTTTACTTGTAAATGTTACATGACATGCAATTTAATGTCACGGCCGCTCCTAATTGCACAACAATAGATAATTTGCTGCTACAGGATGTTGTAAAAGCCTTAATTAAGTTTTTTAACTCACAAAAAGTGATGGTAAAAGCTAGGGCATTGTTGTTTCTAAATGGGTTTATTGATGTTTTTGCAAAGGTCCTTGACCAAGTTTTTTTTTTAAACTTAATCTCCTCTTCATCATCATCATCATCATCATCATCATCCTATGTCCACTGCTGCACATTGGCCTCTCCAAGTGCACGCCATTGACATCTGTTTTCAGCCACTCGTGCCCAGTTCTTAATCTCCTCTTAACATTGATTAATAAGGTTTTTACACCAAATTTGATTTCAGAGTAATGGTGACATTAGAACCATTGAAGATAAGAGTTACCAACTTCCCTAGCGACAAACCAATACAAGTGACAGTCCCAAACTTCCCGAATGAGCCAGAGAAGGGGTCTCATACAGTAGTGCTCAGCAATGTCCTTTATATAGAAGCGACAGACTTCAAGGAAGAACCGGAGAAAGGGTACCGGCGATTGACACCTAATCAGACCGTTGGGTTGCGACATGCGGGCTATGTTATTAAGGTGAAGTATAGTTATTTAAGTGAAGTAATCGGGGGTTTTTAGAGTGACGTCATTATTATCAAGTCATTTAATCCTTACAACTAAACAAGCTTCATAGAGTTTACAATGGAATATCACAGCTTCAATATAAAGCTTTTGTTTTCAATATGAAGTAATACTGTTTCTGTGGAAGAGATATGGCATGCTACACGGCTTAGTGCGCCGTCTCTCTGGTAGGCCCTGTCCTTCCACCCATGTACTTAAAAAACATCACCCTCACTGCCTATATTTTGTTGTCCTTTGGAAGCATTTACAATGATACAGCAGTTCGTCTATAGTCCTATCTTGTTATACTCGTAAAAATGCATTCACATTATATTTTATTCATCTAGGTATCTAAAGTGATCAAGGATGCCTCTGGCAAGATAACCGAAGTAGAATGTACGGCAGAGCCGGCAGAATCGGCTGAGAAACCGAAGGCCTTCATACACTGGGTCTCTGAACCTGTCTCCGTTGAAGTCAGATTGTATGAACCACTGTAAGTACACCTTTACTAGCGCCTTAGCTTTGTAGTGGTGCAATACTGATACATATAAACCTACCTGATTAAACATTCCATCTATTAAAAAATCACATTAAAATCCATTGCATAGTTAACCGGGCATGATTGACTTTGATATTTTATCAGTCTTTCAAAGTTATAGGTTTTAATGAAATTGTTTGTTATAAAGTGCCAGTTTTATAAATAACATTTTGTAGTTTTCATAATACAGACGGTAGATTTAACTCTTCCGTCTGTAAGGCCAAACTCCTAAAAACCTAATCTAATCCTTATTCATATTCTCTTAAGGTTCAAACACAAAAACCCTGAGGATGCCAGCGAGGTGCCCGGCGGGTACCTGTCGGACTGCCGCGAGGACACGCTGAAGGTGGTGGAGGCCTACGCCGATGCCTCCATTCGGGCCGCCAAAGTCTACGACAAATTCCAGTTCGAAAGGATCGGCTTCTTCTCTGTTGACCCTGATACAACTAACACACATGTAAGTTTTCTTTTGAGTTAAAACCAGCTTGTTATTATTTTTCATCCAATTTAAACTTTTGACATAGGTATTGTATAACAAATAGGTAAATGAATAAAGAACATACTTTTTCAATTCACGGGCTAACTTCAAGGGAAGAAACCCAGTCCCTTTTAAAGGCTTACACGGGGACACAGGTCCAACAAACAGAGGCCTTGTTGAGAACTTTAATCTAAAATGTGATGGAGCACCTACTAACTTACTTTTATTATTAACATCAATTAATAAATAAATGAATATTCCACGATTTTCACACTACGCCATCTAGTCTCAAGCTAAGCAGAGCTTGTATTATGAATACTAGACAACTGAAAAACATACTACAAAACTTCTAAGTACATACATATTGTAATAGATAATTTACACCCAAACACATAACAAATCATGCTCATCACACAAACATTTGTCCTGGGTGTGAATCGAACCCACGACTTCTGTTCGCAGTCGGGGCCACTAACCACTAGACGAATAGGCCATTCATAAGCATATCTGTACTTTTATTAAAAAAATAAAGTTTTGCGACAGTCACTTAGTTTGGATTTGGCGTCCTAGGTTCGCAAAAAAAGTAAACGGCATGAAACAATCTGTTATAATCAAAAGTCATGCAAAAATCAATGTATTTATTTAGGTAAATACATTACATTCAAAATTATGTTCTACCGGATATTCATTAAATTATGCAAAATGCTGGCAACTCTTACAATAAAAGAAAATTAAGTTTCAAACTGAAAAACGTCTTAGTGAGTGAGTTCCTATATCAATATTATTTAGTAGATAGCCCTGTTATTATTTTTTTTTTTTGTGGCAGATGATTTTATTGATAATGTTTATTTTTTTCAGATGGTATTCAACAGAACCGTATCGCTGAAGGAAGACACAGGAAAATAAACGCTTTTAGAATGACATTCATTTTTAATTGTATACATTTTTAATAAAAATATATTTATTCATAGAATGTGTTATTTTTCTTTCTGTTTTTATACCATATTTTACACAATAAGAAAACGCCTTACTTTTGAAAAGAAAATCCATGCCACAGTATTATCGTAAATACATATTGGATGGGAAATTTTACCTCTTCCAACAATATCTTATTTTTAAAACATTGGTTAACCTGGAAACTCCAAACTTTATCCTCGACGGTCACGATAGCGTTCCAACAAACAGAGGAAATAAGAAAATAAAAACTGTCATACTACTCGTTTCTAGCTGTTCTCTGCGTCTTGAGACCCAACTATACCAAAAGTTAAATATTTATTCCTATCTTCATTTAGTTGGAACTTTGGAAAAGTTTCAGAACTAACTAAATTTGCACTAACCAACAGACAGACGGGCGTGTGCACGAGTTAAAATTCTGTCTTTCCCCCAGCCATTCGTGGAGCAGATAATTTAATATAAAAGTTCGGTGTCCTTCAAAATTGTGTGAAGGGCATTCAATTCTTTCTATTTGACCAAATTCAACCAGCCTTAAAAGCTGCTCTCATCTCGATATCAAATTTGAAGAGGAAGCCATTGAAATGGCAGTAACTACCTACACATTTCTTTCCGAAGAAAACAGCGCAATGGGTTGTTAAGTAATTCTCAAAGTTTAATAACGTCCCTCGGTGTAGACATTGGCGCGTGGAGTGAGTGAGGTAGAGGGTGGGGTGCGGGTGGCGCGCAGGGCGGTGCGCGGCGGGCGACGGCGCGGCGCGTATCGAACGTGGGCGGCCGCGCATGCCACACTCCGCCGCCATCCGCGATATGCACTACTACGCGGTTACATCTCGTACCAAAACCCAACAACCACGATTTCACGTTATTGCGCGCGACGTGCTTACGATGTAGAAACTATACAACCTCGTGTAAACTTAAGGTAAGCCCGTAGTTCCTAAATTGCCCTTGCTTTTGTTTTAGACCCCGATTAGTTTTTCCTGGTTTGCCCTACGATGTTCATTACCACGGACCAGTGGAAAGTGGTTCAAGTGCGTCATGTTGACGTGTGTGTGACGTAACCCACTGAAATAATAGAAAATAAGGCAGTATTATACGGCCCCAATATATTTTCTGAATAAGTTAAATGTGGAGCTGAATTTTTCTTGAGTAGCAACTAACCCCAAAATGTAGAGCCTTTTTTGCATAAGTTACTCTTTTCTTACTTTATGCCTGAATTATCAGCAGTAGATTAAAACATTCGTTCCATAAGAGTATTTTCAGTTTACATATCAATAATCTGTTTTAATTTTCTGCTTCTTAAATCATTTTAATCTTAAAATATCGGTATTTACATGTAATCGCTGACAAATCTTGGTATTATAAATCAAGAACCTCTAAGCTATAGAATCAATGCCGAGCTTATAGCTTGAAACGCTGAAAGAATGATTTATACATCCCTATACACGTAATTGATTGCGAGGTGTCAGGCTTACGATACAAAAAAGGCGTAGACTACGCACGCTCGAGCGTATTTTTATCCTCTCGTAGCTCGTAGCACAATAGAACCATTAATACATGTAACTCTACTTCTCACTAAGGTATACAATACTTATATGTATTTTTACGTATAGTTTAGATATAAATACATTCGCAATGTTATTATTGGATACTTCCGTCGCGAGTGACGAGAGCTTATCTTCTGTTATCTATTGTAACAGCATTGACTCGAAAACTAATGCTGGTACGATTACTTAAATGGAGCGCGATTTGCATATGTTTATGTTCGCACCTCCGGTTGATGTAGTTCTGTTCTAGATATGTGACCCGATTTGACTTAGATGAGGTTTCTGCACTCGAAACCTATTAACAGATTCATTCAGTACAGGATATGACATCGCAGTTATATGTATATGTACATATATTTCGGTACGTATGTCAGTCGATTTATAAGGAAAGTGTAGACGTAACAGGCTTATCTATTTCCCGTTATGTCAAAAAGGCTACTAAGGGATTAGGCCGGGACGAAGGTCAGCTTTGGCCAGTAAAATCCCCTGTCATCTGTTCGCCATGAAATGGGTCGCTATATACACGTTTACATGTCAATTTATCTATATGATATCGTTGAGGGACATGTTGCTTAGGGACTTTTCGTTGTAAATGTGTTAAATATTACAATAGGTTTAAACAGAGTGTTGTTTCCATAACATTCTGTTATCTCTAAAATTTATTTCGTTTAAGCTATTCACCAGATTAAATAGGTCTTAAATAATAGGCTGGAGGCTTCTAAAATCTTGCCATCATCTTTGAAAAAAAACCTTGAAAAAAAATATACATATAATCATGCACCTATCTCTTATTGGTTTCTAGAATCTATTTACGAAATTGTATTTCAAACGGCTTTTTTTGGTTCTCGGTAATGTCCCAATTCTGAAAACCACATACTTCGTTGATTAGCTTTGATCAATAAATAAGTATTGTGGGAGGTTTGTTCACGTTCGAGCTAAATTACCCTCATCGATCAATAGTAACATTTATTACCTTGTGATTAAAGTTAATTAGTCGTACATGACTGGTATGTGACCATGTGACCCAAATTTGTCATCAAAGTAAACCTTAAATTCGCTACCTAATCATTTTGTATTTTAAGAAACAGAATTTGAAGGGCAAAGGTCCATGAAAAACCAACAAAATAAAAAGCAGGAAGAAATTACGAAATAAAGAATATTTATTTACGGTAACTGGTCTGGGCCTAAGAGGAAATAGGTTGTTATACTATTTCCCTTTAGAGACCTTATCGATCCCCGTCTCGCTGAAACCCAATTTCAATTACTGGCAATGATTAGATTGGCTGAATACCAAGGCTTCCTTCGATTAATCGAGCAAGTTACCGTCGATTTAAAAAGTTAGAGCTGTCTATTTCAATTGACTATAAAAATAAAATGTATTTTAGTTACCTTACTTAATTTGTTGCCGCTTTATTTTAAAACTTTAGTTTTCTTTATCGAGTTATATTTGTGATATTTCATAAACTTAAAAATATTTATGAAGATAATGTAGATGATACTCCTGTTTTGTTTTTCTATGGAATATTCTTATAATTTTTTATTATTTTTTAAGTTAAACCCAGAATAAAGGAGTATTGTATTGACTTAGGTAGATAAACAAATGTCTAAAATATGATATTTCTGAAGTAATAATTTAATATGTAATCATCATCATCTTCCTGCCCTTATCCCATTTAAATTAAATTTTGTAATATGAGAGGATTTTCTGATACCTTCAGTTAATATGTTAATCTTGATAACGTTTATATGTATAAGGTCCACATATAAATATGTATGTAGGTACATGTTTTGTGAATGCCCTGCCCAGCCTTTTAAAGATCGGGGCGGGTCTCTAAGATCAGGGTCGTGTCTGTTGAAGGGCATGGCATTGGGCATTTGGGCAGTGGTGTTTCTAAGCCCACCAAGCCATTGAGCCAAAAAGGTTTTCTAAAAAAGTGTCTTTTTATGACAACATTAATAAAATATATCACGCACTAGAGATTATTAATTTCTACACCTAATAAAGGATACTATAGGCATTAGATTACGTTATACTAATTAAGTACACAAATAACTGTTCTCATAAATTGGGACATAATTTAAGGGATAGAGTAAGCCTAGCTTAACGAGCACTTTTTCATTAGACCTTTGTCAATTTACGACGCGTCGAGCGATATTTGAGATGGCAATTACGGACTCGAGTGGTCTTCTGAAATATCACCTCAATACGAGGGCGGATTTGTTGCTTTTAAACAAGCTAGCCTACATAATTACAAATAGGGATGTTTGCTTAATTCGTGATAGTCGGAAATTTGATTATCCGACATCCGTAAACGATTGTCAAGCTGAAATTTAAACTATAAATACTCTTGCTTCTAAATCGAAAATAATCTCCAAAACTATCGATGTAGTATTGGGAAATCGTGAAAATAATGTTTAAAATAACCCTCTTCCTAGGGCACCCGGGTAAAGAAGTACAAAAGCACGTTAAATCGAATTTGTAGCAAGTTATGACCTTTTATGAAAACATCCTTTTTAATCCATTAAGAGGGATTTCGTAGAAATAGGAATGAGTTTAGCCCTGAGGGACTTGTACCTGTCGCAAACATCATACCTAGCTGTAGGCTACAGATATTAAATAGCAACCTTCTTTATAATGAACGTTATATAACGGTTCTGAAAAGTTGTGACGTTGTGAGCCAGAATAAATCCCTCTAACGAGGCCGAAGGTTAAGGGCTTAGCACTCACCGGCGAAATCTATTTGTCACAATTAAACGGCGATTATTCAAACGCATAAATAATAATCAAATAAAGCTTTCGCATTCGTCATCCAATATGTATTTAATGAATGAATTTGCAAGTGAAATTTGTATTCATTGTTTAACGATTAAATTTGCAATTTGATTAGGCACTGAGTTCGTTAGATATATAAATACAATCCAAGTATTTTTTTACTTTAATTCGTAGGTACTCAACAAATTAGCTTTTATTCATAGCTCACTGGGGATTCTATTTAGCTAGTTAGAGCTATCTATTCTTGCAATGTGTTTTAATTAATTAATTTCTATAGGTCTTTAATTTAAGATACCTATCTCAAGAATAAGATTGCCTAGACCTGCGTTCGACCCGTAGAGCTTACCAATTCTGGCTACCTACTAATTGTTTTTTTAACATCGTGAAAATTTATTATCAAAATGTAAATCAACTCTTTTTAGGCTGTAACCTGGCGTTAAGTATTATAAAGCTAGTTATTCTGTTATACATTCGTGTACCTAAACGAGTCCCATACCCGCATACTACTATTAAATATACACTACCTACTCGTATTTTATAATACAAACACTTATCTGTAGTTAGAAAATTATTCATTTGTAACATAAATGTGGGATTGCCATTTCAAATTATCATGTACTAATGTAGACAGATGAGAAAAGTATACGTATACCAAACTTTATTAGCTTTTCATTCTTTTTTTTTTCGCCCCCATATGTAATTTATTTTGGATAAGCGTAGCTCCAGGGTTGACGGCATTTTGACTAGAAGGAACGTTTTTCAATCACGTTCTATTTGAATTATAACAATCTTCAAGTTACCTGTAGCTATATTATATCTTACTACCGTCATGTAACAAATTTCTGAGAACAATTTCGTAATTATAACAGCCTGTTTTGTAGCGACGTGCCTTTGTCTAAGGCTTTGTCCATGCCTTAAACAATTTTGAACAAATATTTAGCTTACGTTGAATAGGTGAATGTTTGCCTTGTTATATCACATTTGCGTCAGGTGGGGTACGATAGGTTTCAGAATTGATTTCATAATCCAATCTCGATACAGATAAATGTATTACGTCATTCACTTTATCCATTGAGGTCGTAGCATTGATTGACCAAACGGAAAAGCTATTTGAACAGGCAAATATAACGATATCTATGTGGGTAACGAGTTTGAGAAAGTCTGACACAGCGTATTGATTTTCCTCAGAGTTCCTTTGTGAGCTACGGGCTTGTGATGTAAAATAATTAATCTAGGTTCTGAAATATTCCATTCGTTCAGATTACGGTCTGTTGCTGATACTAATAGTACCGACACATTAATGGATGGGAAGCTTTCTCGTTTATTACTCAATACATTTAAGTGTATAAGGAGTTTTCAAATAGATTAGTTGAAGTGTTATCGGTCGTAGATGTAGGTACAAGGGTAAATTTTATTAAGTTAAGTGTTGATAAGAAGCTGTAGTTCCTTTTCAATATTTCTCCCCACAAGAAAGTAATTTTGACACTAGCGAGCGTATAAAGTTGATGTTTAATATGCGAATAATCAGATAATTATCTACTTGAATGACAATATTATTATCTTGTATATCAACATGACTGCATTTATTCTTCATTTTGCAAATAGCGTCATAAAAACAGACATATATGACAATTTAATCGTCCCACACGAGTTATAACTTGAACTGGACAGTTAATACACTTGTGTAATGTCGTACGAGTAAAACGTCCTTATTTATGGACAATTTTACTGTCACCAATAAAATTTATTGAGCGTGTGTCATTCCTAGGGGTAGTTTATTTGCGATACTGCGACACGACTGTCTGATGGCCTCTACCTACGCAAAGTGTTTGCTACCATTTTAGTATTTTCTAAACGATACAGAAAATTTTCATAACCCATTTATCTTCGTTATGTTGGCTTTGTAAAGTAATAAATGTTTAAACGAGCTTATCTCTTTTTGTATCGAATTCGGAGAGTTGACTGCCCTTTAAAGGGCTCGTTACGATAGTTTATTTGTATAAAATGAGTTTACTAACTGATCCTCAAAGTTTGTTTAGCTCGCATGATTTGCTTACACAAAGTGTAGAAAACCCAGTTAGTTTTGGAGTCTGTTGGAAGTGTTAAAGGCTGATGTTTATATCTTACGAGCTGCTTATCGCAGGCCCTAATTTTGTTTTCACATTTTGTCTTTTGTTTTGGATACTCGCTTCACAAGAAAAAATCGGTAGGACTAAGCTCCTATTCAGAACTACTACTAGAACTACTTCTTTGTCTACATAACATGCCTATCCTACTATATTCCACTTTACTTATAATAACTGTAGGTTGTCATCTCTCTGTCTACCCAAAGCTGTCTCCGACAATAGCGTAGCTTTGTACGTAAACAGACACGGCAATTATTCCTCTTGTTAAATGGATGCGTTGGACAGGTGCCGTTAGTTGTACACTTGTATATGTATTGTTTATGTACATGTCTAGTGTCTACGTCTATGGATTCTATTGTCTACAAGTTATAAATAGCTTGAAGCGTAGTAGGTACCCTGATTTATCTTGCGGAATACTACCCTGACTCACTAATCAGGGTTGCTAATACTTTAATGGAGGTAAGAAATTTGGGTGAAATCTGGGTGGTGTAATACGGACCGTCTCTGCTTAGGGGACCACGCCCACCCTTAATTCAAGGTCTTAGCTGTAATTCAGAGCAATGTCATATTATACCACTTTTAGTCGGCAAACTTATCTTGTGCTATATTTCATATACACACATTTCACTTGTGCTCTTTTATATGTACGACACTTAGTATGTTACGAAATTTCATTTAGCCGCAGGTATCTAAAGTATCTAGCTCACCATTAATTTCCTTTAGGCTCTATAGCGCATACTGAGTCGTTGACCCCTTTTCGGTTTACGACTGATTAATTATGGGTTTACAGTATTAAGCTAACTTTATTAACACCTACGCACTTTGAATAGGTCAAATCTAAATGCCGCAGGATATTTTTACTTAAATTTTGTGTCGTGACCTGAATAACGATTCTTATAAAAACATTTTTTTGGCTTTGATGAAGGGGAATACATAATTATTTTAAGACTTGCGTAATCTTTTCAGTTTAGTTTACCAGCGTGGGCTGTTGTTCATGTTTTAGGTATCAGTTGTCGAAACCAAACTTTTCAATTTATTCCCGGTTGCGTATTTTTTTTATAAACTTACGTCAAGGTTCGTAACCAAGTTTAACCAACTGTAAATGACAAGTCCGAAAATAAACATAAAATCCCGTACTGGGTATCCGAGAAATGCACAGCGTAACAAAATATAAGTTACCTAACTGTGACATATTAAAACAACTACAGAGCACTCGCCCCACTAAATACGTCGGTACGAGTATAATAAACAGTTTTACGTGGGTAGTGCTGAAGTACTATTTTAGGAAGAACCTCTTTTCACGCTGCTATAAGATTTTCTGCAGTAACATTTTCAAGGCTGTGTCAACCCACGCTTATGTTCCTCACGTGTTTGTCCTTGATAAAGTTTACATACCTATAACAGATCAAACCGTGTCACTTAGATATCTTCACCTTTACGGACAACACTTTGATTTTGTATTGAGTCATAGTATTTTACTACAGGATTTAATAGTAATTTGCGCTTAAACGATTACCATACAATCAAATGTGCACTTTAACGCAATAAACATTATAGTGGTCATAAAAGTTTAGTTATCATTGGGTGCTATGTCATTGGGCAAGAAGCTTTTTATTTCGTCGAATCATGTGAACTGAGCCGCTCGTTCGACGGATCCATTTATTTTCCTACACAATAAAAATGATAGGTTGTCAACGGCATGAATACCTAATCGATAACTCTACATTTGAGTGTGTATGTAACAACAATCCTAATGTCCTTTTATGTTGAAATACAATTTTCAGAAAAAGGTTACGTAGGTAGATACCCGCGGTAATTGCTTAAGGCCGTTGTTATTTTCCATTGTACGTAGTTAAATTCCGTTATAATTGGACTGTTTCGAAGGTTTATTTGTATCTGTTTTCAGCTACAAAACAAAGGTACATACAACAATGTATAAAACATTTGTTTACGTGAGCAAATTACTTCCAGGCCGATCAAATTACACTTTTACCTTCTCTTTTCGACTGGTTGATATCTTCCGTGTTAGAGAGAGAGTTGAGAGATACACCGATTTTACAGGTTTTACAGTTTTAAAAATATCGTAAAATTGAATATTGCATACTTAAACGTAGTTTATTAGCCTTTTTAGCTTGAATAAGCCGTCTAATAAATATCTTTATGAAGGCTCTTTACTGAGGTCGTTTTATTGGCAAGAGGGATTGTAAAAGTTCTATTCGCGGTGGGGAAACTCGCGCAATCCGGGAGCGCGCTCAGAAACGTGTCAAGGTAATAAATTGGGTCAAGGGGGCTAGCGTTACAGCCATTATCATACCGGCTACCTTAAATCAATAATTGTCGGTACTCGGTTAATTAATGTCACTTGTAACAAAGCTCTTCCGTGATTAGTACGGTTTCGATTTAAATAAAAGGGGATGGTCTTTTAATTTTTCTAGCAATCGAGGATCCAAGGTCAATCTATGTAGTACAATTTTTATTGTTAGATATCGATGTAAATATACTTCAACTCAATAAGAACCCAATTATCACAGCATATACTATAGGCCATTAAACAATATTTTTAGATATAAAGTAAGAGTTTTGGGTTATAATTCGTAAATTAATTAACAGACCCTCTACTAAAAAAGCAAATAAGCTTGATAGCGGTTAGGTTCGGGTTAGAATATTAGAAAAGTAATTATAATTTGTAGATCTAAATTTAAATGGATGTATATTTAGAAATAAACTTTCATAGCACAATCATACATATTTACAAAGCATATAATTACATCAAGGATTCATAGAAATAGAAATTAGTATGCATACGTTTACAGTCACGTAAAACATAGTAGTGGTATTATAACATTTAATTAACTTAGCTGGAATTATGCATTTCCACTAATTAAGTCGAGTAAGACATGCTTGACTGTAATGATTATATTTGTTAACATCTTTATTTAACAGAAACAATACTAAAATAGTCTAGTCAATACTTGTTAACAAATATAATCATTATAGGTAAGCATGTCTTACTTTTCTTTTTGTAAGTATACCTAATGTAATGTAGGTACGCGTGTGTAGAAACTGTGAATACAGCCTTATTATCTTTAAGTAGGTTCTTCTTACATCTCCAAAATTTGATAAGCTTTTCTTTTCATATGTAAATTGTTTTATACAATTTATTATCTTTCAAACAACATACTTTATTAAATATGTTATCTGTTGTTACTTAGAGCCAAATTGTGTAATGTGATGTCTCTTTTCCAGAAATATTAATAAGACGTGATAATTATGACAAGCAATATAATAATAAATTATAATGGGTTCACGAGTGCTCTCATATAAGAAGACGAAGAATTTAAGTTGGATCACTGAAGAAGTATGGACATTCAGAAGCAACATTTATGCCCTCGACTGGTAGATTATTTGACTATCGTCGGAGCGAAACCTTACACTTCTGGCAAGGGACTCGCACCCGTCCAGGTAAATGAACCCACAATTTACTGTCGTGTTTGCTCTTCAATAACGAATACGAAGAAATCTACTTAAAGTTTTTGCGTCGAAAATTAATTACGTTTCAGAAAATTGATGATACTCCCCGGGGTTTTTGATACAATATTTAGAAATGGCTTTAAGGCTCAATTCACACCAAAAGCGCGGCGAAGCGCAGCGAAGCGAAGCGCGGTTTGAGTGTCATTTGAATTTTTACTTTATTCCCATTACTATAATGTATACTTTCGCATGAGAAAGTCGAACGAGAATCCGTTCATGGAATTCGCGGGAAGTCCCGCGGCGCCGCGGGCATCCGCGCGACTCGTTCGACTTTCTTATGCGAAAGTATACATTATAGTAATGGGAATAAAGTAAAAATTCAAATGACACTCAAACCGCGCTTCGCTTCGCTGCGCTTCGCCGCGCTTTTGGTGTGAATTGAGCCTAAGAATTAATAGGAAATATCGATCCTAATTTTTCCGATAATTTCCGGTTCCGAGAATTTTGATTCAGTGTCGAAATTCTATTAGAAATTTCATCATTCCCCTGCCCTTATCCCAATTATTATGATTTGGGGTCGGCGCAACACGTCTTCTAGACGTGTTGCTTAAAGTTTTGGCTATGATTTTATAGTCGGCCGCCTGCCTGACACTAACCCTCTTTGGGAATGCGATTGTTGGTTGTTTACCCGCCACCATTCGGGTGACCCAAGGTGTTTGGTACAGTGCACTGGGTCTTAAGGTCCATTAGTCGCCTTTTACGACACATAAGTGGAGGATATGGGGTGGTGCTATTCTTTATATCCGGACACCACACGGACGCAATTCTATTAGAAATTTACGATATAAAAATATAATGTAAACGAGATGGAAGAAATTCTGATAGCGATTCACTTGTGTTAGGGTCCTGAACTTCGAATTCTGATGCGTGTTTTGTTCGGCAGGCTCCTGAACTCCTCCGGCGCTACCCGCTGACCAACCACGATGACTTCCCGCTGCCGCTGGACATGGTGTACTTCTGCCAGCCCGAGGGCTGCGTGTCCGTGGGCCCGCGCCGGGCCCCAGGGCATCTCGCCTCGCGGGATACCACCTCTTTCGTATTCACACTCACAGATAAAGACTCAGGTAGGCTTTTGTGCCTTTTATTTTCCGTGGTGAAACGTTTATGACTTTAACCCACGCCGAGGGCACGGTGTGGAGATATTTCGGCCTCCCACCGACTAATAACACCCACACCCCAACTTCTGCTATCTAATCCAGCGTCACGGGATCGCTCGCGCATGTTCTGCGTGACCCTGCCTGGAGGGTTTTTGTGCCTACCTACTGTAATTTTAGATTTTTATTCACTTACAAATTTTCGTCGGCCTTATTTTCCATGTAACGTGTGTTTTTATAAACATTCTTGGATTTTCTGTTATAATTGAATGTTCTTTCAGGCAAGACCCGATATGGCATCTGTGTCAATTTCTACCGGGCAGTGGAGCGCGCAACAGTACCGGGGCCACGCGAGCGCAGCATGCTACGCCGCGAGTCCTGGCGAAAGTCCATGGAGAAGAGCTCTGACTCCGCATTCTCCAGGTGAACATAAACTACTACTGCTGAATACAGCTCTGCCTTACTAATCAGGGTTGTGGTGCCCAACAGAAATTTCGCATTTTTTTGCACCCGTATGTTTAAAAAAGAAATTGGTACACATTAGGATTATATTGTGTTCTTGACTGGTAGAATCATTTGAACTGTGCAACGAAATAGCTGGAAAATTTCAATAAATTTTGAATCATTTTTGTGGCAAGACTAATACATACTCGAGCAGGCCAATTACTAAAAGTGTAAAGGGTTAAGACTAAGACGTAGCGAATGTTCCAGTGACTATAGGAGCAGCAACGTGGCGCCGAGCGACTCGGAGCGCGACTGCAGTGCGACGCTAGCGCCGCGCCTCGCGCCCGCGCCCGCGCCTGACTCTGAGAGCGGCGGGTCACACTCGCACTCGCCCAGTCCTAGAGCTACTAGGAAACGACAGGTGAGACTAGCTAGTGTTACCATGTACTACGAATCCAGTAAATAGATATTTGAAGGTCGTTAAAATATACAAATTAAATGATTTAGAACAAAATCAATAAAATGTTTCAGAAATAACAATGCCAACCATTTGTTGGTTAGTTTCTTTAACTATTTTGAAAGCTCATGAGTTTAGTTATTAAACTTTCCGTTGCAACAAACCGATTCAAAAGTATTGTTTTTTTATGGTACAGATATATATTTTTGTTACAGAGAATTCGAAACCATTCCTTAACATCACTATGCCTGTTATCACATCACCCTTTCTTCTCCACATTCCGAGAGTGCCTATTTATCCTAAAGAAGTTAATTGATGCATGCAACGAGTCTTCCAGTCCACGGCGTGTCGGCGCGTCTAGACAAATACTTAGGTAAGGTACTTTTATCAAGAATATAAAAATAAAACTAAAAAAAAGACGTTATTTTGTAATTATCTTCATTCAAAATCTTACTTAAAGTCAAGAGCATAATTACGTATTTTTTTTCTTGTATAGGGATACGGTCTGGTCAGTGTTAACTGGTCAAGCGTACGACAACACGCCGACGATCGTACTTCACGACGTCAAAGAAATCGAGACATGGATTCTACGTCTTTTGTCCGCGCCTGTACCTGTTCCGGGCAAGACGCGTCTGGAGCTAGAAGTACTGTCGCCGACAGCACACTCGCCGCTCTTGTTCGCTTTGCCGGATCACACGAGATTCACCCTCGTCGACTTTCCGTTGCATTTACCTTTGGAGCTGCTAGGTAAGTAGTTTTTATATGATGGAGTTTTCTTTTTAATAATTCTTGCTTTCTAGCCCATAGTCAGTGTATCCTAAATGACTACACTCAAACGCTCAAACTCTACGCTTGAAAAAGAATCTATCTTTTGTCACCTGAACCCTTCCACAGAAAGATAATTTTAATTTGGACATCTAGAGAATCATTCTTTTTATTTTGAAGAAAAGTTTTTTTTGTACTTTTTCGGGATTAATTGAGTAATAACGTTCTATATTTACCAACAGGTGTTGATACTTGCCTGAAAGTTCTTACTCTAATTCTTCTGGAGAACAAAGTGGTGGTACAGTCACGTGACTACAACGCGCTGTCCATGTCTGTGATGGCACTGGTCGCGATGCTGTACCCATTGGAGTACATGTTCCCGGCCATACCACTGCTCCCCAGCTGTATGAACTGTGCTGAACAACTGTTACTCGCTCCGACACCGTTCCTGATCGGAATACCGGCTACTTTCCTCACCTACAAGAAGAATTTCAGGTTTGTTTTTCTTGTTGGACTTTTTCGCATAATTCCTGAACAAGTGTTTACTCTATTAACTTAATTATTTTTGTTGTAGGATGCCTGATGACATCTGGCTAGTGGATCTTGATGCCACTAAATTAATATGTCCATCGGGAACGGACCAAGACTTGCCACCGCTCCCCGAACCAGAAGGCTCGGTACTCAAAAATCACCTTAAACAGGTAACAAATACAGATCATTTTTCTTTAATTCCATTTCTTGTTCTCTGAATGTTAGTTTCATGATTATATGAAACCTTCTCTCTAATCACATTACATTTCTCTAATTCTTTGCACTTGTGAGCGCATTTCTATTTATTGGTGTCGCTAAGCTGTTGTGACGACTAAATCTTCCTATTTATTGTTTTTATTTTATGCATTGTATGTTAATTTGTTGTACACTCTGAGTACACTGTATTCACAAACAAATTAATCAAAAATCTTTACTGAGATGTTAGAGTTAAAAATACAGTTTCATAATAGAAATCAGATAGTGATAGCATGTTTTGGAAATCTAAATGTTTAGATGATAATGAAACAATGACTAATTAGGGTTGAAATGTTTCTTTTTGACAGGTTTTTGTTATTTACACGTTTTCATTGTCACTAACACACCCTCACTTGTTTCCCGACGCTAGGCCGTGCATCTAATGGGCAGTGCCGGGAGTGGTGTAAATATCTATATTATTTTTACATTGCACACTTTGACTATTATTATTCACAACATATTTACTTGATATTATAATATTTATGTATGCGCCGATTTTCTATGATAATTTACAGCTAACTTGCACACGACGCAAGCGTTAGTATGTATTTATTGTATTAAATGCTACGATATACGAATGCATCAGCTTTTCTTATCTTACAGCCATAAATACCCTAAATAAAAATAAATATAACAAAAAAATACTATTAACACATTATATTTTCCTTAAATTATCGACATTATTCATTTCATTTCACTTGAAAACAACCGGAGATTAAAATTCTGTTGAATCTACTTTAAATGTAAATAGATTTAAGCGTGAACCTGGAATTTCAAAAGGGAAGTCTTAAATCTAAGATTAAAATCTACTCAAGGCCTTCATAGCACTGAACATGAATGTTTAATGACTTACCGAAGACCATACTTTAGTTAATAGGGTAAGGAAAGCTGTTAGAGGCACATATTATAAATATTGATCGTCTGAAACACGTGTTACCGTCTTACATGACACAGACTACAAATGTTAACATACTCTTGCTGCCACTACTGCCTACTCTACCCTCTTGCCATACCATCATTTTCTAGACTGTAACACTGTTTCAATGTTTTGTGTGTGTGTGTGTGTGCAGCATGTTTTGTCTGACTTGTGGTTGCGCTAAAGCTAAAACTTAATAAGCTTTATTTAATTAGGTCTATAATTATTTATATGTAGACAGAGTTATCTTTAAAATAAAGAATGGTTTGTTTAGTTACTAAACTGCTTTGATATTGATCTTAAATAAATTCTTTTTTTTATTTGATTATTGCTAAAAGAGACAGCGTATTGACTTTCAAGGCGTCTGTTTAAAAGTACTTAGATGTAATAATGCCCGATCAGTTTTATTTATTTGAGTCTTATCAGAATTGTACAATATTGTTTTATAGTATTTTAATTTTGTGTATTGTGCTGACAGGCTCTTAACAGTTTGACCAGCACTACCGCCGAGCAAGCGGCGGCGCCACTGATGCCTTCCAGGCGAGACAGCGTTGGAGGGGCTACTCTCAAGTAAGTCTATCTTTATTTCCTTAGTAATAAACATTCAACTAATTCATTTGTTTTTCGGGATCAAGCACTCTAAAACCATTCGTTAAACTACTAGTCAGAGGACTACAAAACTATAAAAAAAATAACCACTAGGGATGTACTCGTATTTATAACACCATCGCTTTCTAAACTACTCAAAACTCTACCTCACATTTACATTCGTTCGATTTCAAATTACCTTTCGTCACCAGAGTCCAGCAAGCGTCATACCGTGGTGGTGATGGGGCTCAGTCAGCTCCTCACAGTACTCCCGAAAGCCGTCGGGTATCGATATCGGGCAGTGGCGCGGCGAGTGCGGGACACACGCCGCAGCGACACTCGCTGGCTTCCCCACACCACTCGCACTCACAACCACAACCGTTTAACCCGCTTATATACGGAAACGATGTCGATTCTGTAGATGTCGCTACTAGAGTCGCTATGGTACGTAATAATGAAATTATTGTTATTGTGTTGACTCGTTAATGTAGTTCAAGTCATGAAAATAAAACCATGCCGAGATTTACTTTATGTATAGTTTTCAGTGGCATATTATTTTGATATTGAAAAACTTCAATACGAAATCAAGTTCAAAGCAATGTTTGTACTGTTAAGTAATTGTGCTAGAAATATTTTAGTAATACCGTTTCAATTTTGTTAACAGGTACGATTTTTCAACTCACAAAATATCTTGGCAAACTTTATGGAACACACGAGAACGCTGAGACTTTATCCGCGACCGGTCGTCGCCTTCCAAATTAACAGTTTCTTGAGGTCGAGACCGAGAACTACGAGTTTCTTGAACAAATTTGCCAGAACACAGGTAAGTTAACTTATTCTCTTACGATGATACTGAAGCGTCAGGAAGATAATTAACTAAAATATGTTTTGTTTAGGCAGTGGAATTCCTCGCGGAGTGGTCGTTGACACCTTGCAATGTGGCGTTCCTACGGGTTCAGACGGGCGTGTTCGACCCGCGCCAAGTGGGCGACAAGTCCAAGTGGTTCGCGGAACAGTTGCAACCAATCCGCTTTGCCGTATGGGATGATGGTAGCTCCCTCAACGGAGCATTGCGACAATTGCAGCGTCAAGAAAACCAACCTACAGGTTTGAGATAACTGCTAATACTTAAGCTTAAAGTAGGTTTAAAATATTTTGGGAAAAGTCTTATTTGAATCTGCCTCGAGTCTTTACAGAGCAGTGTCATTTAAAGTTAACAGACTTTTCAACATATTTTTCTTGTTAAATTGCATTTGGAAAGAAGATCTAGTGTGTACTGTGCTGTTTTATTAACAGTGGTTGATTATTTTTTACCAGATGAGAGCGGATCAGACTCGGAGGCTGCAGAAAGCACCAGTTCCTCATACTCATCTCTCAGCGATTTTGTATCAGAAATGGCTTCTTCGGATTTATCCCCAGGTTAGTCTTCTTTTGATTTGTAGGCACATTTTCTCAATCTTCCTACTTCTTAAATCATATTTTACCTTTGTAGGAAATCAGCAACATGTTATCGGAGAAACCTATAGTGCCGTGGTTCAAGTGCCCATGACTCTTTCATCATCCTTGGATCCTAAAACGGTAATTATACTTTTATTCTTCTCGTGTCCATTACGCCAAGTCCAAATTGTGGGGCCATAGCTATCGGAGACTGATCGGTAATAAATCAAAAGGAAAAAATAAATAAACGCTATTAATTCCCTCTCAGGTATACAGCCCACCATCGTCTCTACTGTTCGGTAACGAAGAGGAGGTAGTAGTGGCTAAGGATCAAGGTCGCGAGTCCACCTCTCCATCGCCTTCCGCATCGAGTTCAGACCACAGTGACTTATCTGATGATGAGGCTCCTGAAGCCGGAGCTGTGGAGTCCAGCGACGCAGCTCACGCCCCACCCGTTAAGAAAAGCGTAAGTTTAAATCCAAACTAGCACAGTGTGGCTTACAAAGTATTGATAGAGATCACCGTGTGATAAAAACACCGCATAAAGTGTAGGCTTCAGACTAGATAGCAAACTTTCAGATGTAGATATAGCGCAATTTTAAAGCATATTTGATGACTGATGAATTTTGCAATATCATTCAGGTAATAAGCAAACTCAAAGACAAGAAAAAAACGACAAAAAATTAGCTACTTTCGGTATTTTTTTTACAAAATTTGACAATTAAGTTATGAAAGCACTGTTAACCTTTTTCTCTGGTCTTTGAGTCGAAATTCAAAACATAAATAATCAAAATTAGGTAGCGTAGTATAATATCTAGCTTAACTTAGCAAGTAGTCCACCATAGCTAATTAGGCACGTATATAGGACACGGACAGCGGCAGCTTCGGGCGCGAGTCAGACTCGAACTCCACGACGACGCCGAAGACTGTGGTGAGCCGGCAGCGCGCGGCCGACAGCGCCAGCACCAGCGACTCCGACCGCGCGCTCACGCCCTCGCACCACTCGCTGCCCACGCACCACTCACAAGCTAAAGTACGCTACTCAACCCCACTACACTCCAACCAATATCAATTTATTAATTCCATTCTTGACCCAAAATGTTCTACGTCAAATCATGCCAATGGTAAGCGGAATTGTAAATGTTACCCTGATTCAAATGACCCTAGTTCCATTCAGTTGATGAAATGGTTCCTGATGAGTATGCTAGTAGGTGTAAAAAATCGTTCATCGTCATTCAGTCGCCTCTGTTAAATAGATAGTCTCGAGCCTACATAACCTAAGTAACTCCTAACCACGTTAGCAAGATATTAGATACTAGATACACAAAATCTTGGATTGCTTGGTAAGTGGCATAGTTTCATACGTAACTTTAGCCGATGTGGGCTTGTTTATTATTAACTTTATAATATCATCATCTTTTTAACACTCGTTGTGATATTAACAATTTGAATCTAAAATATACTTTGCACTCTAGTCGATTTAATATTCTAGTGGACACTTATTTTGACCAGCACGTGTTATTATAGTGGTGTGCCAATGAAACTGAAATGATAAACTCAAATAATTATTTTGACCCTCAACACATTTTACTTATACTCACGATTTTTAAAACAATATTCCCAAACATATTATGTTTTAATCTTTTTTATTTCTTTTCTTTTAGAGCACTAGTAGCGGCGTGTCACGACAAGCGTCTCAGTCATCACTTTTAGAACAATTTGCCGCACAAGCCAAGGAACTGGTGAGGGAAACCACCCGGCAAAGCAGCCAGGAAGGCCTTTTGGCACATATGGACAAGGTAAATAGACCCCATGCTTAATACATTAACTAAATGTTGTCTGTGTATGTGTATTTATTTATAACACTATATGTCACTTACTCAAACCAAAAAAGAAGAAAGGAAAAGTGCCAGAAGGAGAGGACAAGAAAATGTTCGCGCCATTTGGCCAGGTACAGATCACCGCGTGGAGTTTAACAAACAAATGTAGATGCTATATAGAACACATAGTACTGACGTGTTGTTCATCGAGTAGCTTAGTATTCTCAACAACTTATGAGAAGCTAGAAATCCATATTTTATGGCACTGCATACTTCGTTCTTCCACTTTCCTATAGCAAGTAATTTATTCAGACTTTGGTCTTACGTTGGATAATGTTTAGTTCAGCTTATTTAGTAGCTCATTTACACATTTTTGTAATCCACTTGACGTGGGCATACCCTGCCGTATCAGACATAAATGTAGCTGATTTGTTAGTAGTTGTAAGTACATCATTAAAATATGGTTACTATTTTAATCATAAATTGTTCTTAATAGTTTACACTGCACGCGAAGAAAGCAGCAGAAGAGGCTTCTAAGAGCATGCATGAAGCATCAAAATCTGCCTTAGAAGCTAGTAAAACGGCCACGGCGGTCAGCAAGAACACTTTCGAAGACTTGACTTATGTGGGCAAGTCCACTTTGGGTGACCTGACCAAAAGTGCTAAAGAAGTAGCTGCGAAAAAGGGGTTGTTGATTAAGGTAATCTTTTTAAATACAAGTTCTGAAATGCCCGTTTAAGTTCAAAAATCGTTTGATAATTGTAGAGAAAGCAGATATTTAAAAGGATATTGGATAATCTTGTCTAATAGTGGAATCATATAAGCTGTGTATGAACTTGTTGATAATATCCCAAAATTTACTTATACCAGGGTGAAAGTCAAGACTCTAACGGTAGCGCATCAGCACGTCGCGACTCCACAGCGCTACAGACAACCAACTTGCTGACGGCTACACATCGCGACTTCTTCTCCAACATCAGCTCTGATCTTAATGGCTTGGCTGCTTCCACATCAAGCATGTTCAGTGACTTCTTTGGAAGCAAAGGTACGGCATTTTTTGCGGTCCAATGTCCATATTATGTTAACGTTCAGAAAGTTCAGTTTTTGTCTTAAAAGTTTAAGCATGTATGTTGAACTCTGACTTAGCTACTGTTTTTTTTTTTGGTGAAACCATAAAACTTATGGGACAGAATATAAAATAAAACACCTACCTAGTACCTACTGATTTGAAATGTCTGGTTCAGGGAAGCAACCAAAAGGCGGCGAGAGTCCTCGCAGTATGGGTGGTAGCGGGGTCAGTGGTAGCGGAGCGTCGAGCGCGGGCAGTAGCACGCCGCTGTCCGCATCGTTCGGGCCGTTCTCGGGCGGCGCGCGCGGCCTGGTGGCGCGGTCGCCGCTAGTCAGACACGCGCCGCCGCAGCCCCCGCCCGCGCCCTCTCATGCTCGCCCCTCCGCGAATTCTGAGAACCAAGCCTTTCTTAATGACGTAAGTTTGCCATACCAGTTTCTTACCATATTTTTTTGGATAAAATTCCACATTAGCGTTTTTGAATCTGCAAAACACTAAAGAAAATAAAACCAAGAGTTTGTTGAAGGCTGAATTATTTTTGTATAACAGTTGGTGCAACACGTATTGGAGGGTGAAGGTGTGGGCTGGTTAAAGCTGAACCGCCTGAAGAAGCTAATGGAGGACGAGTCCTACAGGAACATGGTGCTCAGCAAACTCAATAGGAACTTCACCAGAAAGACTACGCCTAACGACAAAGTCGATGACGTGGTGGGTAACGTACCATACAAACACAATAAGCAACAATAATGTTAATAGCCTATAATAGTCCCGCAATGACATCTTCATATATAAAAAGTTATTCGAGAACTACTGGCTTAAAAACTACTTTTTTACTTATGTAAAATTTTGTTTTATTTTTTTTATAAAGTTCGTCAGCAAGCCAGTCTGGAAAGGCATGCTGAAAGTCCTGCAAGCGGTGGTCCACGGCCTGGAGCATACGTACTCCAACTTCGGGCTAGGAGGTATGGCCTCTGTGTTCCAACTGGCGGAGATGGCTCACACCCACTACTGGAGCAAGGAGATCGCGGGGTTAGAACATGGCGGCATGGCTGGCTCCGCACTCATGGACCATTATGGAAGGCAGGACTTGGAAACACCGTCGTCCTCGCCATCGTCAAGGAAGAGCTCACAAACAGGTAGGAAAACATTTAAGGCGATACTATCGTGGAAAACTTGAATGTTTGTTATGAAAACATTTGATGCCTCTTTATAAAAAAATTTATGGGTTTCTAAATTTTCATTTGCCAAAAATTCTAATTTCTGTATAACTAAATAGGCTTGTCACCGGATGACATTTCGCAAAAAAATATTGACTCTCGCTTTTTTTACTTATCAGGCCATTTTCCTCTTTTCTCCTTTGTAATAGAACTCCCATTTGAGATATTTCTCTGCTTTCTAGATGTACCAGTGGTTAACTATCCTGAAATGGATTCATCGGAAGCGCAGAGCACTACAGAAATGTTCAAAGATATGCTAAATCAGAAGAGGAATTTACTCTTTAGCAAGCTGACGTCGTTCGAGTCTGATGTAAGTGTTGAGTCAATGCTGTATAAGGTAATCAGTGTCGCAATATTGTTGCATGGTTATGTTGCTCTGAAATCTGTGAGAACTGTATTTATGTCTATATATGAGAGGCTCTTGAGCATGTCAGCAGTGACCTATACCGTATAACTGCTTAAGACTTTCTTAAAGCAAACTATAATCCCCTTGCCAATTATATTATTTATCTTTGCTTTGTATCTCAAGTCTTATAATATACCTACTCTTATGTATATTTTTAAATGTCTATAATCGTAGGTCAGTGGTGTATTTATATTCTTCTGTAACCAGCTATTTTAAGAGTCTGTACAAATACTATACACAACTATCTATATAAACTTTATTACCTACATCTTCACATTTTCGTAGAAGCAAACAGGCTTTCCTTGAATATTTAAAATGGAGACGGTATGTATTACTTCCAGCATGACAGTGTATACAGCAAATATATATTTGTGTTGTAGAATAATGTCTAACTATTCATTAGTAAATACTATGCTAGATTGAGTTGTAAGTACAATTGTAACATGTTTCATGTAACGACACTGAGATAGTAGTGGCGGAACAGGCAAGGAGCGCATAGTTTAAAAAATAACTTAACAATTTTTATGATGTTTTAAATTCAAACTGTAGATTTTCTGATCTTGTTAATGTAAAACAGTAGTACAAGCTACTTGTTGTGAAGTAAGATCTTGCTTATCCGCTACTAGTGAGTAATCCAGTGTGGAAGTGACATGAGACAGGGTACAGGCGGGTTGTTTGTGTGCGTGGCAGGCCCCTCCCTCGTCGGACTGCTCGGCCGACGAGAGCGGCTCGATCACCACCAACCGAGCTAATATCTACGACCACCGCGCCTCCTTTAAGTCCAACCTCTCTGACACTGACGTCATGTTCCTCAATGTAAGTCCTAGTGCGATTTGTGACCCGTCTTAGTTGCTTACAATGCTTAAAGTTGCGAAACAAATGGCCGAACAATTGGAAAGTTTTGTTCAAAATTTCTGAGGCTATTTATCGCTGCAGTATTTAGACTTGCATGTTGAGTGTCTATGATAACCAAACCAGAACAAAAGTTCTTATATTTAACGAAGTAAGGAGCTCATGGTTTTTTGTCAACCACCTTACTTCTAATTATTTTAAGCAAATACTAGTTATTAATTAACATTTTGAGAACATAAGTTTGGCTACACAAATAACGTATTTTCTTAATAAAACACTACAGACACGTTAGATGATAATAATTGACTAATTTGTAATTTGCAATTTTGTGTTTGATCGACTGTGACAAGAATTTGTGACTTCAAATTTCATCTTTGTGCTATGTGCATTTAAAAGCTATGTGAGTGGTATAATATAGGTGGGTCGCGGAGGCACGGGCGCGGCGGGCAAGCCTCGCGCGGCGAGCGTGTTCTCGTCCAAATCCTCGCTGAGCGGGTACCGCCCGCCCGTCGGCGTGCCCGTCACCTCTCCCATCACCTCGCCCGATACCACGCGCACCTATCTCTACCAGGGACTCATTGGTAAATACTTCGTTATCTATACCCGCAATATAATCTACAAAAGAAAAGAATATTCTGCCACCTGGCCATTGTAGTGTAAAATATAGTCAAACAGCCATACCAGAAAAGTCCGGTAGTGACATTTTGCATTTCATGTAAATGTTACTTTTTATAGGTAAGGAAAGAACAAATCTATGGGACCAAATGCAATTCTGGGAGGACGCGTTTTTAGACGCGGTAAGTCAAGAGCGTGATATGATAGGCATGGACCAGGGTGCTAATGAGATGATGGAGCGATACAAGTGCCTGAGCGAGACCGAACGCAAGCGACTGGAACACGAAGAGGACAGGCTCCTGTCCACAGCTCTGTACAACCTCACTGCTGCCATGGTACTGTTCGGTGTGGAGGCAGATATCGTCCGCAACAAAGTCAGGCGTCTCCTCGCCAAGAGCCATATCGGTCTTGTGTACAGTCAAGAAGTCAACCATCTGCTGGATGTTGTTCACACTTTGGTGAGTACCGGGAGTTCTTAGCGGTCGACGGCTTATTTTTATAGATTTCTTGTACTTTTATTTAAATTTGATGCGAACAGTAGATTGTCACATGATTGATGATGTTTGCAAAGTGCTACTAACCTGTTGACACTTCAGACCCTAAGTTCAAGTGCGATATTGTAATCTCTTATTTGTTAACCAGTGTACTGGTACTAACTTGAGTTTATCGTGTAGCACGGTAATGACATTGAGCTGAAACCATTGGGCTCGCGGCTGCTACGTCGTGCGTCGTTTACGGTGCACGAGGGCGACGCGGCTGGGGAACTGCGCTTCATGGAGGTTCGCGATGACGGACTCATACTGCGCTCGACACAAGGTACTGTCTATTCTTCTACGTTTTAGGTGATCTTGTCGCCTTAATATGCAACAGATAAATGTACTGTAGCTTAGAGTTTCGTTGAAAAAACAAGTGTCAATAAAAAGGTTGGTGTGTATTAGCTACAGCTTATACCAAATTAAAGATGATATCCTGTTACTTACTATAGCTAACTTGAAATAAGTATATTATTATGTCGATTCTATCGATCTATGGATGCCACGTTTTGCGATATAGGTATCACTTAACACATAAAAACATACAATTTTCAGGAACCATTGTGGAAAGATGGTGGTACGAGAGACTGGTGAACATGACGTACAGCCCTAAGATTCGAGTTTTGTGCCTTTGGAGGAAGAACGGGGGTCAGACGCAGCTGCATAAGTACTACACCAAAAAGGTAAGTCGTACTTTTGATAATTTTTAATGGTATATTTGCAATCCGATGAGGCTGGGTCTTTCCAAAGTCTTTTTTGCCAAATTCAAGCTGTTAACACTACAACCAACGATGTTTGTCTTTGATGCTTTAATCTCCATTACTTTGAAAAACCGACCCCACTTAGGACAAGGTTTCGAAGCAATCTAACATACCTACAGAATTCATTGAAACCTCATATCCTGCGTAAAAGCCCCAAGGGCCACCATTATAAATCCCTTGAGGAAAAGAGTGCTTGAAAGGACACACAAACTGAATCTCGTTGTAACTTTATGACGTCATAACATGGTTGGTTAATATTCCCATTGTTATGATTCCAGTGCAAAGCTCTGTACTACTGTATTAAAGAAGCCATGGAGAAGAGTGGGCGCCGACAAGACGCGGCCGAGCTCGGAGGAGAGTTTCCCATCCAGGACTGCGCCACAGGAGAGGGCGGGCTTATACAGGTGACGGACAGCCTAATGACGTCATTTACTCGTACTCATGTGACAATAAATTAAAAAAAATAGCGAAAGCGATCATTTGAAAAGAACATAAGTTAAATTTAAATAACGATGTTAACACTTGTCTAAGCCAAGAACAAAGTTGGCAATATCTAATAAACGAGCAAAATGGTTATTCAAATACTTTTCAATGTTGTACTTAACAACATTGAAACTTTTTGGAACAGTAAAATCCAAGTAAATTCTGTAAGCATTAGCATGATACTTTTAAGGTATCGATATTTTAAACATTTTGTGTTAATTTTTAAGGTGTGCATGGAGGGCGTCGGACTGCTGTTCCATCACAGCAAGGTATGCCTCTACGCTTTTATATGTGTTCGTCTCTTTTTGTCAGCTTGTTTATGTTATTTATACCATAAGTTACCAAGATGATGTACCAAAACATCAAAACCAAAGTAGTTGTGCGATTTCAAACGAGATATTGGCAATACGTTTTGGTATTATCATGCAAGAACGATCAGGTAAGATTTTTGTCAGTGTATACGCTTGGTTTGGGAAAAGTCTCGATACAACAAAGTGATATCGATATAGAATGTTGTACAACCGCGCCGTACGACACTCTATGAACAGCAGCGTCATTGCTGGCAATGCTTCATTGTTTCAATATTGTATCGGTGCCGTTAGCGCGTTGTTATCGTACCTTACTATGAAGCTTCTATATCCAACGAAGACATTAAACCTTTTGATATTATGCAGGCACAGAAGAACAAATAGGTATTTTTAGAAAATTCTAATTAGTCATCATTTTAGTCGACACCCCACATAAAATAATTAGTTATAAAATTTTCATACTCATAAAACTAATCCGGACGCAAGGACCACTCAAACTTTCCTATTTGGATTTCTCTTCGATTTTTTCTCTAAATATGGATTTTTTTATATTATTCCTACTTATTTTTATGTATCTTATTTATTTTATCTCAAGTTCAGGTGATTTTGCATTTACTAATTCCGTATTATTGTCGAAACAAGCTTAGGTCTGATTAAGACCCAGTATTTTTGCCCTTAAATATCCTTATCTACTATTCGATGTAATAGTTTAGATTATTTTTTACATTTTATGAGTAACCGTTGTCCATCTGATATACGTTCTTATACTCCATACGACTTGTGCATGTGCTATTTGTCTGCAATACCCGTACATCGCTGGAGTGCGTGGGCGCCCTTGTGCTCTCGGAGCGGCCTGAGTCGCTCCGCTAGGAACTTTTGAGATGGTCCTTAACACGCGCTCGGCCGCCCTCAACTAATCTCATCTTTTTGTCTGTTCTACTCTTTCCGGACACGCCGAACACGCGCCGCTGCGCAAAAGGATTTCGAGGTACACAGTGGTTCATTCATAGTAATGGCTGGCTCTTACGATGATCGACACGACCTTTACGACCTTTAAGATGTAGTCACGGTCACCGTGAGGATCGCAACTAGCGATGATCGTTCGAGGTCGTAGGGCTTTACTTGTAGTTTTGAGGCTTACAGATTGTTTTTAGCCGTTGTTAGCGTTGTATTAGTTCTCTCGAGTGCGGCGAGCGCCGATGCGCGCAGTCGTGCATGCACATAGACGCCCTTTGTTTATTATCTGTTTATATTAACGCACCCGACAGCTTGCATTCGTATCGTGGATCGTCCGGCGAGCGGTCTCGATCTTTCTTTCTCGCACGTTGTGCCGAGATTTAGTTCGTACGTCCCCTATCACCCGGAACCATAGCGAGCGTCACGTCAGCGCTAAAGCTTAACGGACGCGAGTCACGAGGTCAGTCGTAGAGCATTCGCCATCTCACAAGTTCCGGTGCGGCCGCCCCCCGCACCCGCACCCGTCCCTCCCGCACCGCATCTGACCTCGCACACTGCACTCCCGCCCTGCCGAACTCCTCACCCAGACAGTGCTCGATGTCTCACTGCAGAAACTAACATAAGCCGCTCGGATTTCCATATACTGCATTGTCATGGGCAAATGTACCAGACAGTTTGTTCCGTGACAATTTGGTACGGAGGAATCTGAGAAGACTTGAAATAAATTTCAGGGTTACTTTGCGTTCGACTAAAAATCCACGGCACTTCACCTGCCTGTAGCCAGGGCAGGTTAATTTCTGGGGTTAGAGTGTCGAGCTCCACTCCTCGCATCGCGTTGCCCGTATCGCATGTGTGCATGTAGATATTATCTTATTTTGTTTTCTTTGGAGATGCGAAATGAAGAAGAATATTTTTAAACATCGTTTACACCAATGCTCTCCCGAGGGCTACGTAATACTTATTATGCTTGTTGTTGTAATCGCACAAAGAAAGTCTCCAACTCCAAAGAAAATAAAGAGTGCCAATTTATGCTTTGCATTTTATTATTTAGTTGATGTGTGTTGAAGCTTATCAGCAATTCAAGTATATTTGTGTATTAATATCCGCTGCATGATATACTTTTTGTTTAGAACCAAATTAATGTTTATACAAACTTTTGTTTCACACGTCGCCTATACTTCTATTTTTAACGGAATAATAGAAAAAATAACCATACCTCCGAACGGCTTAGTAAGTAAATGCGGTTTGAAATATCCTACTCCTAAACAGGTCAATATTTTTTGGCAATTAGTCTTCTGTATGGTAAATATTGAACGCTACATAGATGTGCGCACGTGTTTTATTTTTATAGTTGTTTTATAGGTGAATGTTTTTTTTTTTTCGTTTTTCATTAACTACATATCGTCTCGTTTGTGTTACAGTTTTTCGTGCGGTTGGATCACATTAGGAAGTGCTTCACGCAGAATGGCGGTATCTTCGTTTTAGAAGAATTCAGTAAGTTAACACATATATCTGTGTTCATGTTATACTTGATGACAATTACTACTACAACTTAGAACAATATCATGGTACTGGCCTTAGATTCGTATAAAAAGTGCTGTAAAAGATCTCTTCGTAGAAGTAGTTTTTGACTGAGGGATAAAAATGCAAATTTGCCTATGAGGAAAAGATACCCGTGGTAATTTAAGTAGAATTGGAAGAGAAACTCCGTAATCACCAGATATAGATAGATAACTGAAAAGTTCTTGATTAACATTTTCTTGACTGTACTTTCTATTAATGAAATACAAAGGGCAACACTATTGATGTTGCTATCTTCGCAGTTATCGAGTCCCATTTAAATTATATTTTTACTTTCAGATCCAAAAACAAGACAAATCATTCAGAGAAAATACAAATCTGTTATGGCAAGTACTCATATTTGAACATCATTTGTATTTCTGTTTGTTTAATTTCCTGTCGTTTTTGTTGTTTCCTCCCACTTATGTACGTTGTTTATGTTGTAGGCAGACAAAGTAGTGCTTAATCTGCATCGTTTCTTCTCCTTGTGGCTTTCCCGTTACTTTGTCGACATCAGTGGACATGAATTGGATTATACACTTTACGTTTCATAGCTCATACTCACCTATCAGTGTACGTATCCTTGTGTTTGTTTTATTTTTATTTTATAACTGCGGTTACTGTTTATGACCGAACTCTTTTTGATTCTTGCTGCTTCTTTTGCTTTATTTTTACACGTTTCACCTGCAGCTCATCGATTGTTTTGTCTTTTTTTTGCTATTAACATTTATAGGCTTGATTTGTTTTATGTTCTAATTATAATGTTTAATCTATACTTTAGGTAAAAGCTGTTCTGTTCTAGCTGTATCTCCAGCCAACATAACCTGCGATTATCTCAAAACTGGAATAAACATAGTCGACACACTACTAAAAGGAGTAATTGTAAATATTTCAGGCCGACCAAATATGCTACGCGGTGCTGTGTGTGTTTTCGTACTTCGCAGCCGGACAAGAGCAAAAGAAGTCTATATTGGAGCAAGCAGCGCGAGTGCCGCCAGCACCAGCCGACACCCTCACCCGCACCGGTCACACGCCCGAACCCGACAAGCTTAGGAAAACCAGCCCGCAGGTAATTGCCATGATTCCCATAAAACAGCCTGTTTTAATATAGCATGTGTTTTGTACTGCAAATATAACTATATTAATCGATTAGGTGGAGAAACGCTCACCGGTGGGTAGGCCCGCGGAAGCCAGGTCTCCTGGGCGAGCCGAGCCGAGCGCCAGCGAAGCAGAGCGTCAGGCAGGCAGGGGCGCGGGCGCGGGCGGGGGCGGGGGCGCGGGCGGGGGCGGGGGCGCGGGCGGGGGCGGGGGCGCCGTGCCGCGCGCCGACAGCCTGCCGCCGCCGCGCCGCCCCCCGCCGCCCGCGCTGCCGCCCCCCGCGCCCGCCTCCCCCGCGCACCACACGCGCCTGGCGCGCGCGCACTCGCACGCCGCGCCCGCGCGGCCGCCTGATCCACCCGTCGTGAGTATACCGACCTACACCCTATCGCCGCCTCGACTCACTATTAAGATTCTCGACCGACGTAAAGTTGTTATGTTGTCAGATTCCGCCACGCGTGGGAGCGGCAGTTGGCCGGCCGCCCGGGCCACCGCCGGCGCTGCCGCCGCGCCAGCTGTCTGCGGCTGCGGATGTCGGCTCCTCACCAAGGTGAGCGACCTCCGAAGTTGTCCTGTAATGTCGTCGGACTCGTCGCTGTTGTAACGTATTAGGAAAATTTCGCTGGCTGACCACTCCCGAAGATGACGTATGCTGCTTATCGCAGAGGCCCGGTGAGCGCGGCGGGCAGCGGGGGCGCGCAGGGTGGCGGAGGCGCGATGAGTGGCGGGGGCGCGGCGGGCGGCGGGGGCGCGGTGGGCGGCGGGGGCGCGGCAGGGGCGCCGGGGGCGCGGCGCGGGCCGCCGCAGCGACAGGGCTCGGTGAGCGCGCCCTTCGCCTCCAGCAACCCGTTCACGTCGCCGCGCCACGCCGAGTTCGTCATCCCGCAGAGGAACAACATGCGCCGCTCCTCTACCACGGACAGAAGTTAATTCCATTAGTGATCCCCATAAATATGTGTCGTTGTTAAAGTGTATCCTTATGCACCCTCACCTCACTCTCCCGTTAAAAAAAAAGTAGCCATTCATATATCGTGCAGTGAAGTGTTACAAAAAAAAATACAAATTATAGCTTGCCAAAGATATAAATATTAACCATCAAAAGCAATAATAAATTCAAACTATTGTAAATATATTCATTGGTCATATTAACAGTGCAATCGCATTTTAACCGATTCCTATGAAATGGGTAGGTAATTGTAATTATGAGAGTGCTGACATATGTACAAAAATATAATTAATTACAAAGCATTATTTGGTCGCTTATGTTGCTATCCAGGAATTGTTAACAACAATAATATAATTCTTACATGATTTTCTGTGATTATAATTTCCTTATGAGCTGTACATTTGATAATTTTGTACTAAACATCATAATAAACTTTTAACATTAATTTAAGTTACGTGAACTCGTAAGAAAATGTTATTTTATTTATTGTTTCATTACAAAAATGTTTTCTCCTGTTTTAGTGATTGTTTTTTATTCGATTAACAAACACGTTACTAATGCTTAACACATGTGAGATGAATTTTAGACTATCGATTTGAATCACGAAATTCTCATATTTACTTGTAAGTTATTTTGAATATTTGCAATATAAATTATTTTTATAAAATATAATAGTAAATAATCTCGAAAACAAAAGCTATAAACATTCGCTTGTATTCAAATATTATTTATATGCATATCATAACATACCTTTAGTAAAATGAAGACTTGAGTTGACTAAGTGTCTATGTGTGGAAATGTTGTAGGCTGTAGGATATAGCGTTTGTAGAAAGAACCTGTATTTGATAATAATTGTTTAAAATTATCGTTTCGTTCAATTTGGCGGTAGATGCGTTAAACGGTAGAACATCCAACAAAATATGATTACTCTGTAATAATTAAAGATAATAGTTATCCTAGACAAAACTGGAGTTGGAATTTACTTATCACAAATCAAGGTATTACACACATTAAATCTGTCATGTGAACAAATATTCATAAACATATTAAGTATTTGTAACACAAATGCTATTGTATGTTTAGTTTTGCATGCCTTAGCCTATTTTGTTTTGTAATAAAGTCCATGTTCCTAATATAAATTTAAAGTGGTACATAGATCAAAAGAAAAATATTTATGTAATATTATAAAGAAAATTAATAATAAACATAACTGCCGACATGTAAGGTAACATTATTTTATGCCAAAATAAAACAATATAAAACTTATATTTCTTTAATTTCGGAATGACTTCCCACATAGCATGCTACACACATTATAAATAAGCCCAGCACACATAGGACGAAACGAAGCGCAGCGGATTTTTTCAATATAACCAACCTGAATAGTACCAATTTAAAGTAAACATTTATAAATTTCCTTAGTACTTATTTCCCACTGTCATAAAATCAGCTTTGCTGCCTTCGTCATATCTGTGCCGGTCCCCTAAGGTTTTAGAACTTATTACCTCAAGAGTGTGACTTCTGAACACTCTAATTTGTTATTTATGGCTTATCCTGCATCCTTGGTTGGAAACGCTTTTTTGTCGTAGGTATAATATGAAAAGCATAATACTATAAATGGTCTTAAAAAGTTACAACTTGTAAATTAATGTTTCCACTTAACTAATTTATCACAAATCATTTTATTGTAGGTACGTAACGACTTTCACACTAGGGGACTCTTAAAGTTAAATCTACGGTTTTGGATAGTATAAATAAAAAAGTCAGTCCCAGGCTGGGATCAAACGCGCGTATGTCGCATAAAGGCAATCGGCGCGATGGCTTCATAACTAATCAAAGTAATTCATTTAAATCTAAAAATAATTATTACTTCAGACTTTAAAATTCACAAACTCTCTTGTTTGTAATAAAGGATGTTCAATTTGTAATACTTATCACAGATAGTTTGCTTTACATAATAACGAAATGCAATTTTCCATGTCTGTTTTATTTTGCTTGTATTCTCAGTGCTATTCTAGTACACAAAGCACACCTAAAGCCTGTAAGAAGCCTACTACACACTAAACAGACGAACGACAACAAACACACAATTTTGGAACTAATTTTGCTGCACAAAAACTAAACCAAAATATTACACGTGGGCAATCATTTCCCAAAGTCTTTTTAAGAGAAAGAAAACTTCAATGTGCAAACCGAAGCGGTATTTCAATGCCGTCGCGTAATTGTCAAAGGTATATTTAGTTTGTGTAAAGCAAAATCAGGACCATTGTATAATGTAACAGTCTATCAGTAAAATAAACACTAAGGGGTTCGTTTAAGAAGACGAGGCGTGTTGAACGTGGCGTGCGGCGTGGTTTGTCGCGGCGCGTCGTGCGTTTTGACCGAATAGAGCGGCGGCGCCTAAAACGGTCTGCGTCGTCTAACGCACGAACTCAATCATTTAGAAATGTAGGAGCTCGGTATAGGATACGCGGGGCACCGAGTAACGCGTCCTTCGCGGTCGCTTCCTCCGCCGCGTGCGAGTTCACCTATGTGAAACTCTCTAGTTACCCGCCGAGACCTTCGCCACGTCGCCCCCTTCTTTTCCCGATACTTCCGACGCGGCGCCTCTCGCCGCATTTGCAGCTACAACTCAAATAAAAACGCTCTCTTTGAACGCTTTAAACATCGCCGTATGCTTGTATTTATGGCAGCCCGCTTTGCTCATCGCACCGCTCGACGCGCCACGACTTCTTAAACTGGCCCTAAATTCACATAACAGCTTGTAATTGGCTCATCCAGTCAAGCACACATCAGCAACAAGCCTGTAACATTGATAGAGGGTTGATTTACTTTCACGCCTTATCACCATTTGGCCCATTCACTGATATGTGCAAAGCGCAATGACCCATACCTACTCACTAGAGACTATAGAGTATAAACACGTGAAACATACATTTAAAGTAAAACTCTTATCTAGCTTTCTAGAACAATTCATTTAAAGGAAACAGAAGTCTTAGAATTTACGTTTACAATTTATTTGTACATTAATGTGAAGGCAGTCTGAACAAATTACTGGTCTTACTCTGGGTTGGTGTTAAGTTACATTTCTAGAAAATTACCATTGATCCTACACAAACTATACATATACTTAGTAAACCAGTTAAAACACAAAATTATCATAGCATTATATACAATTAAAGTCTAGCAATAAAATAATCTCAACTCTGTCAAAGCCTTATTGATTACAGAATTTTACGCAAACCATAGATGTTATCTTAGCTTCTGAAAATAAACATAATACTTTACAATCAGTCGAAAATCTCTTAAAATGGAGGTGACTAAAAATTCCAATAGAATACGAAAACCCCTTTAATTCCGACGTTGACGTGGCAATTCACCTTTCTTGGCTTGAAAACACTTTCCTTTTGGGTCGGGCAAGTTAATCTGGAAGTAGAAATATTTACGGGTATTTAATATTTAAAATATGAGGTAGTCATCTATTAGTCCACAATCGTCACGTAAAGGTGAGTATAGACTACAACATCTTCTGAAGCATTTCTGTTAAATGTAACGTTCTTACGAACGGTGCAATACAAGCAAAAGCTCAGCCTCCAAAGCATTTCCATGTAATGTAACGTTCCTGCGAATGCGCGGCGTTACGTTAAGGTAGCGGTTCGCGCCGCGACAGAGACAGGAGACCGCGACCGGAGACCGCGACCGGCGACCGCGATCGTTACTTGACGTTAGGAAATGTATAAGCGACAGTTCGCGAACGAGACAGAGACAGGAGACATAGACGCGAGACAGGAGACAGATAGACGGTCGCTGCCTCGGACCAGTAGTGTCTCGTGTCGCGCTCGAAAAGCACCTGTGTTTAGTGTTCAAAAATGAATACTTTTTCTGACGAAGACTGTAAAACGCTGATTGAACTGATCAGACAGCACCCTCCGATATATGATGTAGGACTAGACTCCTACAGAGACAAAAATTTGAAGGACAATATTTGGATGAGCATAGCTGAAAAAAATGAATAAAAAAATATAATTAGCCGAAAATACTTCCTGAATGTATTGTCATCACACATAAAGGTGCTTCTCCACTAATAGCGAAATGATGAAAATATTTGTCACGGTCTCCAGTCTCGGTCTCGACCTGCAGTACATGCAGCAGAGACCGAGACACTTGTCGCGGTCGCCGGTCGCGGTCTCCTGTCGCGGTCTCCTGTCTCTGTCGCGGCGCGAACCGCCGCCTTTACGGGTAAATGCTCACAGCGAGTATGTATTTATCAACATTCATTCATTCATTTACCAACATCGCCCGCACTCGTGGCTCGACGAAATGTTGCACCAATATGCTCGTTGGTTCAGTAATAAAGAGGCGAATGTGCTCGACATTTAATTCGTAAAAGGATGATACACTAGAACATATCATAGAGCGGCTCGTTCTGTTACAAGTAAATATGGTAGTCTATACTCACCTTAACAATTATTATTAGTTAAATTTGAAGTTTTTTTTTAATATTTAGCACTATATTTACATGCAATTTATATCATAATTATTGTGTTTATAACACAATAATTAGAAGATTTTTATATACATGTATTTATAAATTATAATATAAATTACTAAACTTATAATAGAAACAGGATGAAAAAAAATCGTGATTCGTGGATTTAGAAAAGATGAGGAATGAATTGTGGTCGGCGTTGTGTTCGCATGGGGTGAGCAAGGCCCTGGTGCGGGCGCTAAAATCCCTTTACGAGGGTTTTAGCGCTTGCGTCAGGATAAATGGCACGTGCACTGATTGGTTTAGCATCGATAAAGAGGGATGTGTTGCGTCACCATGGCTGTTCAACCTATTCTTAGACAACTGTCTGACAGGTCTGAAAGAGTGTGATAAAGATTTGAGAATGAATGAGGTACTTGTCAAGTGCCTCCTGTATGCTATTGATCAAGTTATACTAGCCTCGTCAGCTGAGGAGTTACAAGAACTTATGACTGTGTTGTATGAGTCTTTAAGGAAGAAAGTTATGAATGTGAATATCTCTAAGACAAAAGTTATGATATTTGAAAGAGATGAGTGTGTGACAGCATGTAACGAAATGATTGGAGGTGAAAAAGTAGAGCAAGTGAATGAATTTGTATATCTGGGCACGAAATTTACGAGAGATGGGAAGTATGATAGTGATATTGAAAGAAGAGTGAATGCTGGAAATATAGTGAATGGTGCACTGCATACCTTTATGAATAGCAAGAAAGTGTCTAATAAAGCACGTTTAGCAGTTCATAGGGGTGTGTTGGTACCGACGCTAATGTATGGGAGTGAAAGTTGGGTGTGGCATAAGAAGCATGAAAGTAGAATAAATGCAGTTGAAATGAGAGCTCTAAGAAGTATGCTAGGACTGAAATTGAGCGATAGGATTAGAAACGATGTGATAAGGGAAAGATGTGGCGTGAAAGAAGATGTAGTCACAACGATTGAGAAAGGGATGCTTAAATGGTTTGGGCATGTTGAGAGGATGAACGAAAGAAGACTAACGAAACAGATATATGAGTGTAGTTTGAATGGAGTTGTTGGGAGGGGAAGACCACGACAGACGTTCCATGACCAAATAGGGAAAGTCCTAAAAAAGGGTCAGGTCAGGAGTACCCTAAACCGACGGGAGTGTATGAAGCGACTGATGAGTGTGGATGAAGCTAAAGTGGTATGCCAGGATCGTAGCAAATGGAAAGATGTGATCTCTGCCTACCTGAAAGGGAAAGAGGCGTGACGTTTATGTATGTATGTATGAAAAAATCGTCCGCATCTATGTCAGCCCGGCACGTACCTGCCCAAAACGCTGGCAACATAGCCATGATAGATAGCCGTGTGAATTATTTTCGTAAGGTAAAAGCCAGCCTTTGGGTTAAGTGAATTGTCAACAAGACGCTTTGCCAGAATTTTGTATTGCGTTTTAGCACTCAGGCCTCACGGTCCAAAAGTTCAAACCCAAACGGTTCAAACAAGTAACTAAGAGTATCTAGGCTATACTATATTTGTGCCGTTTGAGGTTCTCTGCAGCCGCAGTAGCAGGGTCAGCACAGTGACTGGAAAGATGAAATGCCGCAAGAGTATCGACGCAAGTAACGCCGCTCACTAAAGGCCCATCCATCCTTTAAAAGAACAAAGACATACCATCCGATCTCTTGCGATCATCGCGTACCAAGCCTAAATTAGGTTCTAGTTAAGCTGGTACTGGTGGTAATTCGACGGATTATGACCGTGGTTGCTCGAGGCTGTTGACATCTTCTTCACTGAGACAATTATGCGGAGAGCAATAAGAAGCGGCTTGGCTTACAGCAACAGAGACCCGATAATACCATAACGCAACTTTTTCGTAGGGGGTCAATTCTTTCAGGAAATCGTACTTGGACAAAATATTTATTTAGATCGTAAGTGAGCTTTGGGGGTTCAACTACAGGGTGACTTCGAAGTCGTGGGCAATATTTTAATCTAAGACACTATTAATGACACTTATTGAGATAGGGCTACTTTTACGCAAAAAAAAAAAAAGATTGTGGAGTGTGGGGCTTGGGCCGTGTGGTGGCCCCGTACACACTAAAACCCCCGGGTTTTCGGTGTGCGCCACCTTGGATGGGTCACGGGAAACGAAGACGATTACTTCTGCGACCCCTCCGGCGCCTGGCCGGGCGTAGAATACCCGACCCCGCCGGGGGGAACTAGGTAACTACCTACATTATTATCATTTTTTTTACGTAAAAATAGCCCTAACGCAATTAGTATCATTAATAGTGTCTTAGTTTAAAATATTGCCCACGACTTCGAAGTCACCCTGTATATCTAGAAACATACAAAATTATGGCATTTTAGTTACCTGTGCGGTAGTGTCCTGATTTTTGAATAAGGAAGGCTGAAAACAGGGAGAAAGAGCTGTGATTTTCTGTGGCTTTTTCTTATACGTTCTTAAATTATTCCTGTCAGTCATGAGCGCATAACTTGTAAGTTGCTGCCCATCTTTAGTAAGTACCTGAGAAAAGTTGGTATTATACCATTTAAGGACAGCTGTTGTGTGTTTATTTGTTTTATATTGACATACTTAAACACGTATTTAGATTAATGTAAGAAGTTTTAGATTAATGTTCACCTTTAGGTATAGTATACATATTATACAATATGAACGCTTTCAAATACCTATCCGTTATATTACATCCATAAATGTATGTCGTAGACCTATCGTTACGCTAGGCTGATCGAGAGATCACAATATGCCTCATTTAATGATTTGCCTAACGAATAGTCGCCATATCGTTTAAAGCTTAAAGTTTGTTGATTTGTCCGGCCTTTTTTGGGTATAGGAATTCTAGAGGATAACCACTTTGTTAGGAAGTAAATAAACACTGTAAAAATAGGTTAGGTTAAGTAAAAACAAATGGATAGGTTTTTCTCTTTGGATAAGTCAAGTATTTTTTTTATGCCATAGTCAAGTATTATTAAGGTGCCCCCACTTTTTACGCACGTTAACTCACAGCTGACTTAAAGTATTTGTTAACAGGGCCCAAACATCGAGAAACTAAACTACATACTTTACATGGCCCACAACCACATCTCGATGTGTGCAAGTAGCTTGTTGGGCAAATCGGCGAATCTATTATCATTGATGTTTCAAATTTATGTTACCTAGCAGTTTATGAAAATCACACCTATCACGAAATGACAGTGTTTCGTGATATTAATTAGGCAAAACTCAATCGGCTTAGTTTAAGGACAAGTCTACGACACCTATTCTAGTAGTGCAATTCTAACCCTCTGCTATATTCTAGTTTGATAAAGCGGTTAGGGCCTGCGCTCAATTTAGGTCTGTCCCAAAAAAGACTTTCAAGAGGGTACCTACCATTTTATTAATAACTAGCAATGAAAAGAGCAAACACATATCAAAAAACTTCAAAATAGACCTTTAAGAGAGAAAATAGTGACACGAGCACTTACATTAAAGTTTAATAGTTGTTCCAGGTCCAATTCGTTTCCACTGAGTTGCTGGGGAGATTCGATTACCTTCCACTTAATTTCTTGTGACATCGAACTATTAGTCAACTCACACAATTTTCTGAAATCAATAAATAAAGATACTTAAAGGAAATACTTATTTTTTATTCGGTGTTAAAATAATTTTAAGGTCATATCCGAATATTACGCTGTTGCATAATAGTTGTACATAAGACTACAGTTCTATTTAATTATTCTACAATCTGGAATCATGAAATTTGGCAATATACTGTGTCATAAAAACAGTTAAAATTCCTAAAACTGTAAATTTCTAAATGCTGTTGGTTCTGTCAAAATTTCGCAAGAACACGTGGAGATATCAAGGTATTAGGTAAATACTAAAGTAATTGAATACTCACAAGTTTATGTAAGCGAATGCCCTATCCTGAATATAAAACTTTGAATAATCATATCCAGGGAATTTAAAACTAAGCAATTTGTAACGATTTCTTCTCCCTGCAATCCAGCCAAGACCACGGACATTTGTGCTTTCTATCCAGACGTCTTTGACAAACTCCGAAATTGACTCATCATCATCCGATATAACATAAACATCATCATTTGTTGCAACCAAACACTCAGTTTCAGACGTATCAGCTCTCGAATCAGCATTCGAAGACTCATCAGAACAATACTCATTTGGGGTGACTGCAGTTGCCATAAAAGTTGTACTTTCTTGAAAAAGCTTTCTATTAATTTCTTCAGGCTTCAAAACAAACATTCTCTCTTGTTTCAAACCACTATTCGGAGAATTCTGGTTTTCTAATAAACATGGCTCAACGGTTCTTTTTTCAGGTGTAATTACAACAAATGGTGTTGAAACATTTGACTGACATGGTGTTACATTAGTATTTGACTGTGATGGTGAAGTATTAACATCTGTCAGGATTGGTGTAATATCAACATTTGACTGTAATGACATAGTTATGTCATTTGATTGTAATGGTGTAATATTAACATTTGACTGTGATGGTGAAGTATTAACGGTTGACTGTAATGGGGTAATATTAACACGTGGCTGTAATGGCGGAGTCATGACAATTGATCGTGGTGGTGTAGAACTATCATTTGACTGCAATGGTGAAGTACTAACATTAGACTGGATTGGTGAAGTATTCATATTTGACTGTGAAGGCGTAGTCATAGCATTTGTCTTTAAGGGTGAAAACTGGACGATTTTCATGTTACTCGATGCAGGTTGTAATACTGACCCATTCTCAGTGTTTAAACACTTATTTAGAACCACTGGCATAGCTTTAGCTAAATTTGGTGGTAACGCTATTCTTTTTAACATACCGTCCGATGCAAGATGATAAAAGCCATTTGTCTTACGTATCTTGATGGGTTTGACAACTTTTTGCGGCGAATCGGATTGCTTTGGCTCCTCTGTTTTATCAAGATTTTCAGAAAAAATCTGACTTTGATCAATTCTGCCTTCTTCAGAGCAATGGCTGTCTAAAGGTATTGAATGCTCACTTTGAGGGTTAGCAAGAGACATAAATGATAACGGATTTTCTACTACTTGCAAATTATCGACTTTACTAGTTTTCATCCAAAAACCTCTGGTTGCTTTCATTCTTCGCAAATCTAAAAACGTTTTAACCGTCTCGATTCCTAAGGGATCTTTTAGTTCATATGGTCCGACCAAAACGCAATTTTCATTAGTATTGGGCATTGCGTAAATTCCAAATGAAGGATTTTCGCTTTCCTCCACACATTGTCTGGAAGACAACCGTACTGTTTTATTAGCTAAGCGAGCCATACAAATTACTTTCATTATACTTGTATGAGTGACAAAGAATCCTTTGTCAGGAAATCTGATTTCTGAGAAATCATTTTCTATTGTCATGACAAACCATTTTGATGAAATAGATTCTTCCGAAATTTCAGTTGAACTCTCAATTTGTTTTTGTTTACTGTGATTATCTTCAACTTCCTTTTCATTACATGTCTCAAGCGACATATTTTCTTCATTTTCGTAAATAACAAACGTTTCCTTCCCAGAGGATTCTACGTTAATTCCTTGACCATCTTGATCTTCATTTATTTTGGCAACTGAGCCAACGAGCTCCCAACAGACTGTTAAGCCACGTAATATACAAAAAAAGTCTTTTAAGTCAGTTGCATTTATAAGTAAATTTTTAACTGTTTGTGGATATTTATGTAAGTCAGCAAATCGAATATCATTAATATTCATGCAATTTTCAAAAAATGGGTGACGTGTATGTACTGCCATAAAAATTCTAAATGGCTTCTGTTGAGATATCAGAAATAGATTTTTTTGTTCCCGATATCTATTTAATATGAACTCCCATGAATGGAGCACTATTTTCCCTACCTGTGGTGGTTCAAGTGACTTTTTTATTAGACCTTGGTCACTTCGTTCTTTGTACAGTTTGTAATTTGTTTCTAACCAATTTACTAGTTCCGTTTTATTACACAACCGTTTACGTTTTAATCGAGAGGTCATATTCTCACTGATAAGCGTTGGTAGTCGAGTAATTTCATCCTCCTTATACAGCATATCCAAAATGGATGAATCAATAGTGGTACTCATGCGTCTTTTATTTTTACTTTTAGCTTCTTGTTGGTCCTGGTTGAGTGCAGCTAACCTGTCTTGTAATCTTTTGTCATTCTTCTCCATTTCAATAATTTTGCTATTTGTATTCCTGTAATAGCCATCGCTAAACTTTCTTCCTTCGTAAGGCATTATTCTTGCACACGTATATACTTCTTCATTCCTGTCTTCACAGTCATCTTGTATTTTACTGTCTAAAGAGTGAGATTTTAAATTTCGTGATGCCAACCTTGTTCTATATTTTGCACCATCGACAACTGAGGTATTCTCCATAGATTCTGTGCTTTGAACAGGAGTAACAGACCGATCCTTTCTGTTAGTCTGGTCATCTAGATCTAATCTTGAACTGTTAGGTGAATTTATTGATTTATTGATGTATTGGTCTCTCGTAACATTCACACTATGGTCTAATGGTGATGTTTCACTACCTTCATTTGGTATTTCGCCGGAGTCCGTGAAACGCCCTTTACAAAAACATTTGTATAGTTTATGGACCATGCACCATGGTTCTACATTTTCAAAATTAAATTTTGGTAGAACTATCGATAATACACGATTTTTTCTAGATTCCTGCTTATTGCAAATATTGCCATAGTACTCAGCATATTTTTCGGGTATTTTGCAGTTTCTTCTTTCTGCCTTTAAAAGTATTTGTTTTTCTCCGGTTACTATAACGGTCTGATGAAACTTCTGTTCCTCTTTGGCTAAGGTTAAATTCATTTTCTTGTCTAAATTAGATATACATTCTAAATCATCATCTCTTAAAGATAAGAAACCACCTTTGTTGCCACATTTACATTCGAACATACATTGAGCTCGGCCACAATGCTGACGCAAATTTTGCGTGCCATCTATAGACATACAAATACATCCCAACTTGCAGTGTGCTTTTATGCATTTGTTAACCTCTTGCTTCTCGATTTCAGGCACAGTAATAACTGTGACGTCTAATCTGCCTAATTCACAGTACCTTTTTTTCGGTTTTACGTTTGTTTCAGTACAGCTTGAGTTTAAATCGTCTAAGAAATTAGATTCGTCTTTATCTTTGTTGTATAGTTCATCTTGACTTAAACTTATTTCTACAGAATTTAAGATTTTAGACATTATATCTTCTACTTCAGGGAGCACATTGTGTTCGGATACTTTTATGTTTTTGTAAATTGAGTCCGATTCTTTTACAGTTGGCTTGATTGACACGTTCTCTTTATCGCGTCTCATGAGAATTCGTTGTCGATTGTATTTATAATTTACTTCAAATGTCACACAATCTTTGTTTAATTGAACAACGTTAGATTTTTCAACTTTTCCTAAGACTGAAACGGCTAACTCTGCCCACTTTTGAGTAATAGTCCCATCTTCCTGCCGAAAACTGTTTAAATAATTATTTAAAGTTGATTCTAACGCGGTTCCATATGTAGGTTGAATATCTAAGCCAGGTTTTGGAAGACCTATAAGTTCTGCGTTCCCAATGTAATATCTTTGATGAGATTGGTCGAGATTTTTTTTCTTTCGCAAAGGCCCTGGTTTAAATTTAACTGCTAACGAATGGCGTATGAGCCCTCTCTTTTTGTTGATAGTAGTAAAATTACAGATGTTTTCATTAATATTATGAGAAGAGAGGTATTCATTGGCCAAATCATAATTGCAAAGAATTTTTTTACAGCCTCCATGACTACCATTCACTTGAATATGTCTCCCATTCCATATGACAAATTGACGAGGATGGGCATATTGTTCTGGGTTTAGATTTATCAACATCTCCCATGTTGATCTAAAAACTGGTTTATCAAGCTTTATTAAGCTACGTGCCAATGATTTAGTCTCGTCATTTTTTGAAGAACCACGTTTTATTCTTTTGAATAAAAGCTTATGTTGAGATTCTAAATCATTTGACAGATATGAATAAGTGTCCTGTTCAAAAGTTTTTCTTATGTCTCCAACGGTCTTTACCTTAAGTTTTTGTTTTCTTTTCGGTATATAATACTTATCAGTTTGAGGTTTAAAATCGCAATTATGTGTTTTTGAGGCAGTAGGTCTTTGAGGTTTAGCAGGAATTATATTAAGTAGATCGTACAGATTGTTGTTATGATTATTTTTAGCCCTTGTAATATTTGAAGCGAATACTTTAGCGTCATTTTCCATGATTTTAAATATCTGGAACAAAAAATCATTATGTAATACAATACCTACATAATATGTACCTAATTTAAAAAAAGGAAAATTATTTTTAGATGTTTCTGAATTACATCTGTTTTTTTAGGATTTCTATATTACAGATAGGTAACACGATTATCAAAATATCTTAACTCTTTCACTGATAATTGTAATATCTGGTGTACTATTTGTGCGCATATGATACCGGCTTTGCACTTGTGATACGAGGTAAGTATAAAATAAACCAAAAAGTAACTTGCGTGCGGCGCGACGAACCGCGACCCACGGGGCAAGTCAATAGAGCTTTGAATACACTCGCTGCTCAAGGTTTGTCGCGCGTTTCGTCTCGCCGATCGAGTGCAAAATTCAAGTCCGGTATTACACTCATAATATACTTAGATGTGTCAACTGCATGGACCATAGTAATTTGATTTTTCTCATGTATCATGAGAAATAAAAAATTACATAACAATCAAACCGCATTTTCTCTAAAGTTTGACCATTACCGCTGTACCGCGCCTTAGTGTACGGCCTGAGTGCACGATCTGTTCGAGCGTCGGGCGGGGAGGGGCGTGCAGCGTTCATGTTAAACACGTGCTACCCGTAGTGGCTGTCCTGAGTGCCGGCCGAGCGGAGCGTGGGCAGCAGCGGGCTTGTTTGCGTCGAGCGGGGCGTCGCGTGCAAGTTCAAACCAGTTTGTGTTTTGCAGCGGTGATTCGAGCGTTCTTGGAGGATGTCGTTTGAAGAAATAATTTCAGAAATACAAAAAAAACCTGAAATATGGTCATGTTTCTTTATAAATCTCATTCCCCATTCTTTATAAATTTAAAAATAAATTTATCTTCATTCACCCTTAATGTTTCAAATAACGTAGAAAACTCTCCAAATTGTTTTCTTTGCTTCACAATGTTACTAGGACCTTGTCTTGACTCATAATTAAATTTAAGCCACAAATTTTCTTCTAAATACATATCACTAATATCATACGACGCAGACGCCATGATTGACACAAACGACCGCCCACCACAAAGGCAGAGCGTGCACTGAGGCCACTTAAAGAACGCGCTTTTGACCGCTCTTCCCCGCTCCGCCCGACGCTCGGATAGAGTGTGCACTCAAGCCGTACACTTAGGAAGGCGCGGGGCGAGACGGGGGAAGCATCGGCCGATGTGATTTGTCAGTTCGCTGTCAAAATCATGGCGGTCGCGAGTGTCAAATTCAAATTCAAATACGGATCGAATTGTATATGTCAGAAACACATGACATTAATATTCAAAGATGGGTCTTGCGATATCTTATGACGCTAAGACATATTGAATAAATTGTTACGCAATTCAATAATTCAAACTTTTAATAAACCAAGTCCTGATTTGAAATAAGCTTAGTAAAATATGACCATATTTCATTAATATTAAATTAAATAAGTAAAATACATAATATACATAGTTAAATGAAATGAAATATTTAGGTATTCTCATTTAATGAATTTTAAACTAAAACTAAATATAACTCAATTCAATAATTTAATTTTGTCGTGCCTACAGAACTGTAAACTGATATCGTAAGATCTATCCGACAATATCGATCTCATGTAAACTCATGCACTTTTCTTCCCGGCCCCCACCTTACTGCGCATTCCTAAGGCGCGGTAAAGCAGTTTTGGTCAAACTATAGGCGACATGTGTCTACAAAAGTTGCAAATGGATTTGGCTATGGTTTTATAGTCGGCCGCCTGCCTGACACTAACCCTCTTTGGGAATGCGATTGTTGGTTGTTTACCCGCCACCATTCGGGTGACCCAAGGTGCTTGGTACAGTGCACTGGGTCTTAAGGTCCATTAGTCGCCTTTTACGACACCCAGTGGAGGATATGGGGTGGCGCTTTTCTTTATATCCGGACACCACACGGAAAATATTGTAAGAATAACAAAATAAATATAGAGTTTGTCTCACTAGACTTACTCAACGAATCCTCATATGTCTAAAACCATTTAGCCATTTGGGCTAGTAAGTATGTATATTCGAACGAATAAATTTAATAGCTTTTCATATTTTTTACATATTTAAAGCGTTTTAGAATCAGAAAATTCCATCAAATCTATTACATAGAACTAAATCTAAGAAATGCACATTTTAGTCCCGATGTAGGTACAGAAGGTAAAATTGGCGAAGTTTGCACAACAATGACACTATCAGTTAAACAAATACACTTGTAACAAGGAAACCTATCAAAAGACTTAGATTATTACAAAGAGTACCTATTTAAATAAAAGTTATTTTTAACACGAAAGTGCTTCATAATAAATACTACTTTATATTACGCAAACCCACCCCTGTACTTATTAGGGGCGGGACAAAAATGGGGGACTCGACGCAGACGCGGCGTCCCTTTAATAAAACGAATAGAAGCATCGCGACAAAAAATGAATGAAAGAAAAAACAGGGCGCGGTCAAGACGTAGACAATTGTTTTAAGTTTTCTACGTCCTACTTTTACTTCTTTTCCGTTTGTCCCGTTACTTAAATCTTCCTGAGATTTGGACAATTCAAAACAAACATTTACAAATTGGTCGGTCGTTGTCGTAGTTTAACGAGACTAACGAACAGCTTTTGTTCGAGATATGTATATCTAAAATACCTCTTAGCTTTTGCCCGTGACTTTACCCCATATTTTAGCAGATACCACCAACATTCCAACGTTTATTTAGTAGAAATTGGACTATTTTGGCAAAATTTGGTTGGGTTTGGTTTTGTCATGAAAGTGTAAAAAATATATCTCTAAAATGTAGAGCTCTATAGTCCCAAACAAAAGAGAAGTAGGTAGGTAGTACTCGTCCGTCAACTACCCGAGAGGCATAGAATAATAACGGCTTTTTTAATCTATGCCGAGTGGCAATGAGGGCATAACTTGTGTCAGCAACTGCTTTAGATGTTTAAATTATTTGTTAATTTATAGGTTAATTATTAAACAAAAAACACAAGGAATTTAGTGTATTTCTTTTAAAAACTGTGCTTTATAAACAAACAACAAAACAAAAGGTAAAACTAAAAATATTAGGTAGGTATATAATATAGTTGTAAATAATTGTTCTATTGGTGCTCAACTCATTAGCTATCGATCTAGTAAGATTATGAAATAAGATTATTATAATTTTCTTAATATTTTGCAATATTTTTTTTGGTTTGCTTTAATTTGATAAGTTAAAAATGTAATAAACTATTTGTCATTTAAATTATTAATAGTATTGTTGGCAGCAGAATAAGACCAAAACTTTTAAAGGTATGATGTTTTTTTACGAAAAAGACAGCTTCAAAATGGCCAACGCCATTTAGCTGGGAGGCTAGTACAACGCTAATCGTATAATACATTTGTCGATAAAATAGTTGATGTATCTGTATAAAAAAATACGCGAGTCCGAAACCAACCGCACGCGTCCGTGTAGATCAAAAACATTCCATAAACATTTATTAATACCTAAAAAAAACATCGAGCATTTAATTTCTAAATGAAACAAAGTGTACGCGATCAATTATAATTATAACTACTACTCAAATACACTAAAAAGATTAATAACTCTTTTCGGTTGTTGTTTTACAACACATGCACATAAAACACCCCGACATGATCTGGGGTTTCTGGATCTCGCAAATATTTGTGTCGTTACCGATACCACTCCGATATCCGATGGCATAAGATGAAGCGATTTATAATTAAGAGAAAGATGAATCCATTATGCAGGCTTAGACTGATACCTTGTAAAATATAGCTTGATACCTGTGACATTAGCGATTCCGTTTTAAAGATAGCTTTGCTACATAAGATTTTTTCAAAAGTTCAAGTTTTTAAACATGAATACGACGTTTGTGTATAAAAATAGAACGCATTTTTTAAAACAATCATCTTTTCTTATCTTCTTCTTCTTATATATAAAAATCAATTGCTGTTCGTGTTAGTCTCGCTAAAGCTCGAGAACGGCTGAACGGATTTATCTCATCTTGGTCTTGAATTGTTCGTGGAGGCCTAGGGAAGGTTTAAAAGGTGCGACTTTTTTTTTATTTATCGTTGGGGCAGTACGAAGTCTGCCGAGTCAGCTAGTGTTATGATAAAGGTACGACTAAAAACAAGAGTAATTTAAATAATTTCTAATTTTTCTTAAATTATTTTTGTTTGTTAGCTTACTCTATACACGCATTTGAAGAGGTATAGGGACGTGTAACTGACTGACAGTCGAATATCGATAAAATTATAGTATGAAAATTATAATATAATAATAAAGAATAGCAAAATAAGTCGATAGTGGGGAGTTTTCTAAAGAAAACATTTATTTTCACCTTATTATGACTTAAACTTCCATCTTTCATTCTTTATTTCAATGTCGTAACGACGTAATTTTTTATAAAACTCATTACGACATAGATATCGATAAAATAAAAAAGACGCCCCCATCCCAGTCCCCCTCCATGTAATGTCATTCTGACAAACGTCACAGGTATCAAGCTATATTTTACAAGGTATAATGACAATGTAACATATGGACTTTAAAGGACTTCAAAAGTTCTGACGACATTATTGGCACACGCGGAGCTAACTCAAATACAGCGTCAACGCAAGCTGTGCACGTGGCCACTGGTAAGTGACTCCATGTTTTATGGGATCGGAGCATGCGCCGCTGCGGGTGTGGTTTTATGAGTTTAGTTTATTTAGTTTCTAGTAGGACCTTCAAGTTACATAATAATTATTAAGGCAAATTAAACCTTTTGCTTTTACTGTCATTAGCAAGTCGATGTTGATAAGAGTAATACTTACAATTTTCTAAGAGTAATACTTACAAATTGTGCCAATCGCTGCTAGTCTTAATCGTTGATAAGACCAAAAAGTATTAAGACGCAAAACGAAGTTCTGAGAACATCAGTAGCAGCCAAATAATGATTCAAAGCTTGACTACCCTCGAAAAAAATACCTTTATATAGTAGCTTTTTAGACATTTTTTTTTTTTCGATCGACATAGTTGAACTCACACACATACATGAAACGTCACAAAACTACTTTTTTGGGCGGTCTTGTGTATGGGCTACATAAAAGTTCCCGAGTGTTCTTAAGTGATTCAATGAGCTGGCAACATGGTAATAGATATGTCGCAGTCTAATTGTATAATCCGCCGTGATACATAACGGCCCTGTTTTTGATAACGGCTAGCCGTACCTAATGTAATACGGCGGATTATACTATTCGACTGCGACAGATATACTGAAGACTGTTTTGAATTAAGAGGATGACATATTATGATAAGCCGTAAGCTGTAAAAGATAAAAGTCTAGTTTATCCAACAGAACCATAAAAAATAACGGAATTAACACCAAGGGTGTTTTCGCTACTACAATATTACTGTACGCTAGCTCAATTTTTTACGGTGCGATACACCATAACAGGCTAGTTTGTGCGGATTTTTTACCGTATTTTCTACAAATTGTTGCTCACATCATCATAATACATCGCTTGATTACGTCGTCGTCGTAATCATGCTAGTGGCGTATAATTTCTTAGAGATCTATTGTAAACTGCGCCCGCAGAGGTTCGAAAAAAGATGCATCTCTGATCACAATAACTCGGAATGCAAGAAACATGCGGACAGTTAAATTACTAGGTGTGAACAAACGACCTACTTAGTTTGGTCAACACCACTTCCCTGTATTAAATTAAAACGCTTGGGTAAAATTTAAACTTTCTATGGGCAAACAACTTAAAATATAAGTTATTTTTGAGGGTATATCGATTTTAAGTCTCTCCCTTCTCTCTTAGCACATTTCAAATCAAAATAGAAACGACATATGGAAAAAAATCGAAGTAGATGCCTATACTTTGAGTTTCCATTAACCAGTATAACATTTTATTTATCGGGTTGCATAGGGCCTACCGCCACGCTTTTAAGGATTACTATTGCAGTTGTGGAAGCGTGACAGCACTACATAGCGTAGAACAGCGTCACTCTTCCACAATAGCAATCATACCATTTGAAGGCGTGGCGGTGCACCGCCAGATTATTTGGTAGAACCTCTCGGACGCCAACCTACCCTTGGTAATATTTGAGGATGGTATTTTAAAGATTTTACTTGACTGTCAATGACGAAAATCTATCGCGTTAGCGACGTAAGGGCGAAACTCTTACGTCGCTAACAAGAGAGATTGAAGTTTTAATGTCGGGTCTAACTTGAAAATATTTATATGTAACAAGTCTGGTGTATTTATAAAAAAACGCGTGTCCGCAGATCATGAAAATCTGTGAAAACTAAAAAAAAATATTATTGTGCATGAGTGTTTTAACATAGACCACAAAAATGAATGGATACGTTAATTTCGGTTTATAAAAGGGAAATAGGGAGACGCAAAAAAAAACTTACGAATGCTAAAGCTAGTGTTTAAACATAGTGAAAACATTGAGGTTATAACAAAATGATACTTACCAAAAGTTTTAATGCGCAATTTGAAAAGTAACCAAGAGCAATTTTTTTTGCATAAGTTATTGTATTGGTTGAAAACAAGTTTTTTTGTAAAGGAAAAGAACTATATTAGATACATACCCCAATATCGCAAATGGAGTCCGCACACGCGCAGTCAACAAAATGGCCACCTTACATCTTTAGAATATAAAACTTAACTTATCCAAATCCCCGAAATCAAATAGCTATTAGATTAAATTTAACTTGTTTTGTATATTATGTTACTTAAATTAGGTAATAACACTAGTATTTTTATTTATTGTTACCTATTTAAGTAGGGTTTCACAGGGACCCACCCTCACTACAACGCCACAGACAAAAAAATGGGTGCGTTCGTTCTTGAATACATAACCTAATTATATAGAACATTTTGTATTCGACTTTTAGGGACGTCTTTGCGTTTCATTAACTAAACAAACTCTTTAAACTTCACCTGAGTAGATAGGCCAAGTCTTATCAAATTACACTTACCCTTTGCACAAAAATAGAAACATTAGAGTGGATGTTTGCCAGATGAATAAAATACTTACTTGTTTACTTTACGTCGGTCATGGAGCAGTAGAAAATGCTCTATGCTCAGATGGTTTGTTGAATTAATATATTGATCGCAGCGTCTTTGATCTGCCTACAGCTGCGAAGAAGCCAAAGCTTTTTTGTTGTTTAAATAATGTGATCTGTATTGCAGATCAAGAGCGATAACAGCGTTTCTTTGCGATATTAAGAACGAGAACTTCAAGGTTGTTTTAATATTAATCTGATTTTAAAACATCTAAATATATATACATAAATATTCTATCATGTGTAATAGGTACGTCTAATGGTTTAGCATAATATTTTATAGGTTATATTTCTCGTATACCTACTTAGATACGTGACTTAGGTGTAAGGCACTATTTATGAATATACAGAGTTAATTAGCTTTTAGGTTTCGACGCAGATACATTTATATTAGGTATATTGTGTAAGTAGGTACCTACTATGTGAAATAGCTATTCAATTGCCAATATTGTGACAGATAACATGGCAGCTAGACTTTTATGTGCCCTAAAAACATTTAATTTTACATCTTTCAACAAAGACGTACATATAATTTGTAAAAGGCAATCCAGTTTCATTGGTTATGTATGATGTGTGGTTTAAAAACAAACTGTTGGGCTCTTTGGCGAAATGAAGTTCTTAAGCCGATAGAGCCTAACGTACTCTCGTACTACAATGCACAATCGATAAGTATTGCTACCACAAAATAATTATATCAAAAAGATACACAAAATTATCTACGTATTTAGATTTTATTTTTTTCTAACTTTGATAAACTTTGTTTCGAAACAGTTCAGTGTCAATGTGACACCGATAAATAAAAAAAAAATACGATAATATTAAACGTGAGGTATTTTTGCTTTAGTGTAAGTACTATTATTTTCTTCAACGTATCAAATTACCTTTATTGTTGCTGTTATTTTAAGATAAAGCATAAGTACATATCTCAATATCATTGCCTTATAATTATGATGATTTAAGCTTCTAATGCTAGTCTTTTCTTAGCACATAGTATATTACCATTTTGTGCTAGTGTCCCAATAAATCATACCTTAATTTCGGCGTAAGCAAGTTAAATAATTTCGGTCAAAATCCGCAAGTTTGTTCCACGGTTTGTTCTCACTTTTGCGCATCTACTATAGACAAAACTGCCACTTGTAACTTCAACTTGTAATCGATTTCGTTAATGTAAGTTGATACGATATTTTAGTTCCTATAAAATAAAACAATAGATCTATGACACTTCTTTATTTCATTATCACATTCCTTCGGTCTATTACAACAAACTCCACTCGCGGCCACACATAGAAAAAATAAATAAAATAATTTAAGCTGGTTTTAGTTTTATACCGACTGTTGATGCTTACAGCCAGAAAATGTGAACTCCCAAGAGGTTTAGAATAACAGCTAATGCTGTATAAAATACAACAAGCGTAGGATGGATGCAAAGGGTAAGAGGCAAAGGAGAATGGCGTAAACAAAGGGAGACCTGAATAACCCACTGCCTAGCAGTGGGTTATACAAAGCTGATGATGATGATTTAGCGCTCACAATTCATAAATATCTATAGACAATCGGCGTCGCCGGTAGTTTTTTTTTAGCGCAGTTTAAATCCAGCAAATGGTTTGTAGAAGTATTTAAGAACTATTGGTTGTCATAACACGTTAACCGTCGTCGTCAACTCGCTATATCATTTGACGAGATCTCATTGTTGAAATTGTTTTCGACTAAGTGCCTAAGCAGCATTTTATATTAGTAGCTACATCTAAAAGGAGTGTACGTGCAGTTTAAACCATCTGTCATAGTATAATTTTTGATTAATGAAACAACTCGCTGCGGTTTAAGATTTTAATTCATGAAATCGTACCACATTTTCATGTTTATGTATGATGAGTTACCATCTTCGTCTCTTGAATTTACATTTATCTTCTTATTTTAGACTCGTTCGACCGCCTAGTATAAAAAGGGGTTAAGGAAATTATAGATATTCAAAAATATCGTTTGTATACAGCACAATGTTAAATCCTTATAAGTTAAAATTTTAAATTTATTTTTAAATTTTAATTGATTAACTGGTATGGACCAGTTAATCCCAATTTTGGATAACACAATTAGATTTTAGATGAGAATTACAAACAGAATTATATAAGGTATAAGAAATTCTCGTAGAACCCAATAGTTAATGTACAATCAAGGACTACATATTTTTGCATGCTGTGGTCTCCTATAGTTGAAGGAGTACACAGGACGCATACCCCTGTACTTGATTTAAGAATTTGATGTGTACAGCCTTTGTTGCAGGCCCATAAATAAATAAATACAAAAGCAGAGAAAATTATTGCAATTTTTGCTTCGTATTTATAACCAAAAAAGATATCACCCAGTAGGTGACAATACGGAATTCCTTTTTGAATTCTAAAACTCTTATTAAAAAGGATATTGTTTATCTCTTGGCTCTTCGTGTGACCGATCGCGAAATGGTGACTTTTCCTGTAATAGAAACAATTTCTAAACTGTGTGCAATATCTCGCTGCAGGTGCGGCAAATAAGCGTGAGAAGAAATTTTCAGAATAATGCACCTGACGTGTGCACCCGAGTGTTTTCAACATGTCCTTGTTTCAACCTCCGTAACAGCGTACACGAATCTTTTCATAATTTACTTTATTCATCAATTATAGTTAATAAGAAAATGCGTGTGATTTAGCCCTTTGGACTTACCACGGGATGCTTGAAGTCTACCGTAACTTGCGTAACGCAAGCACTACAAAAACATATTATTCATTATCCCGTCTGCAGCTAGATTTTGAGACTATTACAACCATAGATACATGTTAATAGCGCAATCATAACCTTTACATATATAAAATAAATACATTTAAAGGTGCATTTTATTTTAGACATTTATTGTTTATGTAATCAAATATCGTGTGATCAGTTTCTTACCCTCTTGTGATACTTTTCATAGTGATGATCTTCTTGTGAGCCATTTTGATGACTTCCCATTTTGATCAACGCTTAAAAGAAAAAGTATTGATAAAGCATTTTATTCACTAACGTCTACGTCACTATAGTCTGTAAAATATAGCTTTATACCTGTGACATTTGCGAGTGCGTTTTAAAGATAGCTTCACTATATAAGTTTTTTTCAAAAGTTCAAGTTTTTAAACATGAATACGACGTTTGTGTATAAAAATAGAACGCATTTTTTAAAAACTATCATAAAGATACGACTAAAAACAAGAGTTATTTAAATAATTTTAAATTTTCTGAAATATTTTTTGGTTGTTAGCTTACTCTATAAACGCATTTTGAAGAGCTATAGGGACGTGTAACTAACTGACAGTCGAATATCGATAAAATTATAGTATGAAAATTATAATAATAATAATAAAGAACCTGTGTTGGACCTGTGTCCCCGTGTAAGCCTTTAAAAAGGACCGGGTTTCTTCCCTAGAAGTTATCCCGTGAATTGAAAGAGATACAAAGAATGTGGGAGTGGGAGTAGTTCAATGTACACACCTTTTTGTTCATCACGGCGCCTTTTTTGCTCTAAGATAGCGGATTCTTCAGCTCTATCCTATATAAATAATAATAACTGTTAATAATAGTCATGTCTTCAAAAACTGCTTTAGGGTAAAATGGTTATTCATCAAAGTTTAACAAAAATAATATAAAGTTTACGAAACAGAACATCTGCCTAGATAACCTATAAGAGTAAAAACAGCAATAAAATAAAAATGACAACATTATTATATTGGTTTTATTTTTAAAATCTTTTTCAATACTTATACCTCTAAAAACATAACCAGTCAGCAGCGTCATGAAGTATTTGGTAACAACACGGCCACGAATATTACTTTCTGTATTTTGTCTACCTTTGTTCTGAACTCTACCTGTTTTTTTTACCATATCATAATTATTAAGTAGGTAAGTGATATACCATAATGTAATAGTGAAAGAAAAAGAAATTTATTTCTTAACAGTATGTTGTTTTGTACAAGATTACTTACAGTAATTTAGTTGGAAAAAAAGTAACGTCAACATTACTTAAAATGGTGTAATGTAAATAACTGCAATAAATACTTAACTGTATTTTACCAATATCCGTTTTATGCATTATATTTTAGTTTATTAATTAACATTCACTTACCCGTTTACGATTCATCTTACGCTCTTTACGTTCGTCGCCTCTCAATTTAGCCTTTCGTTTTTCCTTTTCTGGCGAACGTTCCTCTATCTCTTTGCTACCCTGCTTATGCAGAAAATAAATATTAACAATAGCACGTAATATAAAAAAGTAATAAGCACGGTAATTCTTGAATAACACTCTGGTATAGCTGAAATGATAATTATAATAAACAAAAAATACGTCAAAAGGGACTATGAATAAAGTTGACTTCTGCAGCTTATACACATTATTCTCCACCACGCATTTTGATTGATTGAATTACCAGCTTTATTTGTCCCCTTATAACATTTCCGTATTCCATTTCATTTACATCAGTTGATTCCGATAAAATCAGGGTTTCGAGTTACTTGCCTTGAAGATTTGAGTGATTTACTTCCAATTCTGTAGTACTTGGTTTTGCTAAGATATAATAATATATTATATAGGTATCCCATTTTGTCTGTATCTCATCTTCGTTTGCAACATTCTTCCTCTTTTTAAATTAATTCTTGTTCTTACATTTTACTCTTACGAATTAAATTCTTCTTATACAATGTTATCTTCAATTATCAAATTTATACTTTTCTCGATTTTCTTATATAGCAGGATAATTGTGACGCGTGTGTTAGTAGTTAAGAATCATAACATTTCCTGTGATGTTTTGACGAAGGATGAACGCCTCTGTAGACAGTAAAAGTAGGGGATTTTTACTGGCATTCTTCCAAGATTTGTGTAGGGTAATCACCGGTGTTTAAATTCATCACTTGGCGCCTTGCACGGCATTTGTGTAGGGTAATCACCGATGTTTAAATTCATTACTTGGCGCCTTGCACGGCTGTTATTGTGATTAAATAAATCCTTTTCTTCCTTTCAACTCTGTTCTTTATTCACAGGACCTTTTGACTTGTTTTTACGTTTAATACTAAGTCTTACCGTTTTTTGGGACCGGGCTAAATGGACTTACGATACACGATGCCTTTATCCTTTTGTCATAGATTTGTTTATTTATGTTGTTTTGAATACAGGTTATTTTATTAATTATTTTTCCTTTGCATGGACTTCTTCTTGACGTTGTACAGGGGCGTTATATAGGTTATTCTTCAACTACAGTTGTGCTTGACTTGATCCAAGTTATTCTTGCCAATATTTGTAAGAGATGAAAACTATATTTTTCAGGTTTTAATTAACCAATGATTTAATATGCTAATGTTTCTTCCACTTCATAGTTCCAGTTATTTTCTAAGTTGTTGTTATACAATATTGGTATTTGATTCGTATAAAATATATATTGTTGACTGACGTCATTCCATAGTTTTATTATGCAGTCTTCAAATTACGTACGATTATCATTACGTTCTTCATTGTCTCCAAAGCCATCGAATATTAATAACGGAATTGAAAGTAAGAGTTCTTGTATTTACAGATTTGATTAGATATTTTTATTTGTTATTTTTATTATCACTTTTTAAATAAGTCTATAGTTTGTATAGCACTGTTTTCACAAATTGTCCCGATGATCTTGAACACAGATTTTTTGGTTTTGTTTTTGGATCGTGCGGCACATCGTGGTCGCGGTCCAGCCCAATCCTCAGTCCGGTTTGAGCGCGATGCAAGGTCGGTTTATCACAATAATACTCACCTTGCCATTGCCGCTGTTTTCTACTTTACGACGTTTTGCCTCTGTAAAACATTGATTTAATTATTTAAATATTTCCTTAATTTATAATTTATTATAGAAGTAATTTTGTTCAATCAGATTGTTACCTCGATCTACATCATCAGGAATACTGCGATGATCATGTGGTGGAGACACAGTTTCCAAGTAACGGTCCTCCTAAAGTAAAGGAATTAGATGTTAAAGTAACGTGTTTTTTTGCGATTATAAATGGTGCTCTAAGCAAGCACAGACCATGCTTACCCTGTGAGAGCGTTCCCGAGGTGACCTTTCCTTGCTTCTAATTTCTTCCTTAGCCCTTTCCTTGAGAGTGCTGAAAGTTAAATTTCAACATTGATGAAAATAAACTCATACTAGAATAATGTATGTTTTGGGATTAATAATAATACTTACGATCGTGATTCACGTTTGGATTCCTTATCGCGGTCTACATCTTCACGTCGCCTCTCAGTGCGAGTCTCTTTCTTGTCAACATCTACAACAAAACAGTGGTTTTGATAGCTCTGTATAAGAAAAAACATATATTTAAAAGACGTAAATAATTTTACTCACCGACAGCTTGAGGAGGCGATGCGACAGTTTCCTGTTCTGGTTTAGGAGCCGAAGAATCTTCCTTAGCAGCAGCAACGGGAACTGACGCAGCAGCGCCAGCTATTTTGTGCTTATCGCCTACCTGTAAACCGAAGAAATTGATTTCAAAATAGGAACTTACTAAGTATAAAGTTAACAAACTAGTGAGTTTAAAAAAAAAAAATATAAAGTATTTGAATTTACCTGATGAAAATCACTTTCTCGCATCATTGTAGGTCCCTTATTCCTCAACTGACCACTGTAGCCTGTAGCAAGTACATACAAATCTTGTCTCTGTGTTTTTTCCTCTTCTTTGACCTAAAAAAATATTTCTTATAAAGTCTATGACCTTCTTTTTTACATCTTAATTTATAACATTTAATAACATTTACTTTATCAATTTTCCGTTCGATGATCTGTGCCAGTTTAGCGAGCACTGGGAAATGCGGCAAGACTCTGATGAGTACGATAAGCGCATTTCGTATTTGAACGTAATCGCCTGAATCCAAACATACAACCATCGCTTTCGTGATCTTGTAATGCCATTTGTGGCACACATGCCTGAAATTATAATTCAATCAATTATTAACCTGTGAGGGCTGTGAGTAACATTTTAGAATTTTTCTCACAAATTACTCTAATTTTATTTCACATTATGAATGAATGGTTTTGTATTTATGACATCAGTTTGGTCATCATTCTAACCTGTAGTTCTCGTATCCGACGTGGTCGTTGGCCTCGGTGAACTGGTTGGACACGCGGTACTTGGTAACGAAGCCCGGGTAGTGCGCGCACTCGCGGTGGAAGGCTTGCTTGTCGCCGTGCCAGCGCATGGCCGTGCCCAGCACCTTGCACAGGAACAGCCCGTAGCGCGCCGCCTCGCCCTCCGTGCACGACATCACCGAGTACGTGATGTCACAGAACAACTACACATACACACCACTCAACTCTTAATCATTACTATCAACTATTGAAAAACAAATAATCGTTATAACATTATTTTTTTGCGAGAACTTTTAATTCTATCTATGTATTCTGCTTTCACCAACATAAGTGAGTGTTATAGATTTTGTATGTACATACATCATCATTCCCCTGCCCTTATCCCAATTTTTACTTGGGGTCGGCGCAACACGTCTTTTAGACATGTTGCTTAAAGTTTTGGCTATGGTTTTATAGTCGGCCGCCTGCCTGACACTAACCCTCTTTGGGAATGCGATTGTTGGTTGTTTACCCGCCACCATTCGGGTGACCCAAGGTGCTTGGTACAGTGCATGGGGTGGTGCTATTCTTTATATCCGGACGCCACACGGAAGGAGGGACATACAAACTTAATAATGTTCTTAGAACTGACCCTGTCGTAGCACAAGAGCGTGGAGAAGTTAGGCGTCCTGAGCGAGTGCACGGTGTGCACGAACTCTGCGCAGTAGAGCGCGTCGGCGGCCGTGAACACGCAGCGCGGGAACAGGCAGAGCTGCATGAGGCGCGTCACGGTCTCGTTCTTGGCGGACTTGGCGGCGCGCGCGGGGAACCAGCCGCCGCACTCGCGCGACAGCCGCGCGCGCACCGCCCGCACGTGCTCCAGCTGCCGCCGCCGCTCCTCCTGCGAGACACACGGGGATCACACTCTACCCACACACTCTGACTCCGCCCTAACTAACGACCAATTAAATATCATTGCTCGTTCGGTACACAGCAGTCTCGCAGACGAGGTAACAACCAATGAAAGTTTCAAGTCAACACGTGTTCGTTACTCCGTATGCAGATTCCGCGCTTGCTTTATACATTCAACAGTCAATACACAGTTGTAAGCCTACTTATTACTTTTAACAATATTATTGTACAACCTACCTCGATAAACTGTTGTGATTGCGCTATGACATTGAACTGATTAAAACAGGCAATGGATCATAAAAGCAAGGAGAGTTGCTATTGTAATCCAATATGTATTTATTGTTTAGATATAATAATTATTTATGAAATGTTTTTAAAAAGATTTACAATAGTCCAAACTGTTTTGTTAAGAAGTTTATATTTAAGAAGATTTTATTGACAGATGTCATCGGCAGACGGCACAGGACATTCAGATACGAACTGCGACGAAGAATGGTTGTTAAAAATATTATTGTAATGTGATCAATGTTGTTAAGTGGAATTCACTCGTACATCCTGCATATTTGAGGCAGTATATATACAGTTATCCGATCATGGTAAGACCATCTTGTTAATATCTGGCGACGAACATGGAAATTATCTAACACACCGCATGCAAACCCTAAGGACTAATGAAAACGTTTCATCGAATGCGGGCCATGTAGCATGCGTTTTAGAAATCTCGCGAAGCCCGCAACGTGAAATTGCGCCATTGCTACTTTGTAACCACTTTGTATAGGATTTCTAAAGATTGTTAAACAGGTTTTTGACATCGGAGTTGTATGCCTCAGTTGGGTACGAACATCACATAAATGAATCCGGTAAATACTTGTTACATACTAAAACCATTTCTCAAGAATTAATAATCCTAAAGTTCTTTCATCTCACCTGCAGCTTGTCAATAAGAGCATTGAAACGTTCTTGTTCCTTTTTGCCCTTAGAACCTTGAGACGTATCTTTTGTCGCGTTGGCTGCAGCGATTTTAAGACGATCAATTTCGCGATCGTAGCTTTCTTCGGGTACACGAAGATCATACATTGACAAGGACCTGTAAGCAATCATATAATTAATGTAACATGTAAAATTTATTTATAGTCTATGATATACAAATGTTTCAGAAAGTTAAACCCACCAGAAAGTAACATAGAATTCAGGTGATATATCCTCCCATACTTTAATGGGGAGTATAGGCGTCACAGATTGAATGACAGGTTCTAAGGCTTCCTGTGCAGCTTGTGTGTACCTCTCGACGCTCTTCTCAGATGATTCCGATTTCGTGTCAGAAAGTTTTCGTAAGGATTCAACTTTGGCACTTATTTTTTGTGCTAACACGGGGCGATGTAGGAAGAACGCCACATCCGCATCCACATGGTAGTCTCTGAGCAATTCCTGAGAAACATTAACATGTCAGAAGTATGTCGTGGTTAAACAAGTCCCAATATCATAAACAGTGAATATCAGGTTTACCTGTAATGGTGGCAATCTAGCGGCATATTCATCAGGAGCATGCGACGACGCCAAAAATGTTCCAAGTTGTACTAAAGCGTCTTGGCATTGATCCGCTAATCTGCCAACCACTTTTAGTTGCGAGCCCGGTGGTTCCCCACTCGGTGAAAAATCGTCTTCATATTCTGCAAAACAAGAAATGTTATTTTAACATTTAGTTTTATAATACCACACGTAATTATTGATAAACATAATTGGTTTAGTATACCTTTCCAAACACAGCAATGGCGTTGCTGCGCTGACAAAATGCACAGGGAGATGTCCAAATTATTACCAACAATAGCTTCTTTTAATCTTGCTGATGACCTTTTAGTATTTCGGACTTGCGAAAAGTAGCCAGCCTGTAAAAAATAATCGCAACGTTATTTCTATCATCAAGGTACAAATTTATAACGAATTTGATACTTGAAACGGCAAAATTGTTTTCGTTACCTCTCCTTTCAGAAGTTCACCGCCGGCCATAGCTTCTAATTGCTCTGGAGTCATTTCTTCCGCTGCCTCTATACCGGCCATTTTTTGGACAATCTCTTTCAGTATAAGCAGGTCTTGACTAAAATTAAATTTAAAAGTGTTAGCTACAAATAGCAACGATTAGAGTGAGGCACTGGGTAATGCACATTTAGATGTATGCAACCTCCAGCGAAAATATAAAGTTGAGTGAGAAATGTAAGTAATATATTATTATGTGCCTTTGTTTTAGACGTTTCGACCGTAGTCACAGGTGGACTCAATCCCGACCGAAACGTCGGGAGAAAAGAAATATCGAATAAGACCCGTTAGTCTAGGTACCTTTGTTGCGCCTTGAGCCTGTTGGCGACGAACTGCAGCAGCGCGGTGAGCTCGATGTTGTGCTTCTTGAAGGCGGCGCCGGCGAAGGCGGCCAGCGCCTGCAGCCACGCCGGGTGCGCCGCGCCGCCGCCCGCGCGCCCGCCGCACAGCGCCTCCAGCAGGCAGTAGCCCAGCACGTCCAGCGACAGCCCCGTCAGGTACTTCAGCGACTCCACCACCGGACCGATCAGGTTGTCGTACGTCTGGATCTGGACACGCAACACACAGCTATGTTAAACCGCTCCATCGACCTGACCTTCTTATAACACTTTTTAATATACCGATCTTAAAAAAAATGTACAGTTTAATTTTGTGATCAAATCACAGTACTTATGTGTACTGGTAAAGCCTAAAATTCTTTTCATCCCGATAGCAACACATACATTATGTGTTGCTATCGGGATGAAAAGAATTTTGAAATTTTTATTTGTACTGGTAACTGGTGATTAACTTTTGTGTTGCCTTCCAGAAACAAAAGGTTAATCTTGTAAGGCGCTCAATTTTGGAATATAGAAACTGACAAGTAACGTACCTGCAGTAACATGTAGTCAAATATTAAAGCGGGCGCTGCGTGTGATAGTTTCCCTATGAGACGTCCCTGTGGTTTAATGTTTTCTTTCGACACGCGCTTCATTATGTGTTTGATTCTTTGGAGAGAGTTCCCGCGCACTCTGATTAAGGATGGTATTCTTTCTGCAGCCTCGTTTTTCCAACGGGAATATAAACAGTACCTAAAATAAAATAGTTGTAGTGTGACTTCTGACAGTTTACAAACTTTAAAGCGATATTTTGATAACAGTAGTAACTAACTTACCTGCTTTGATATGAATATAATTTTAACAAGGTATAAACTTCCTCAGCCATACAACAGTTGCCGTCCATCAGGGTGAGAGCCGGCAATATAGCCGCGTCTAATACTGTCAAAGCTTCATGATGTAAAGTGTCCTCTTTCATCGATCGAGCCGTCCGTAGGATACGAATTATCTGCAAAATAATGAAGGTTTTAAATCCGTGTTCTATTAATATTAAAATTATGCGTAAATCATAGTTGGTACTTACTTTGTACATTAAAACAGGATCATAATGAAGGGATGGTCCTAATAAAATCAAGGCAGGTATGACCGTCTCTTTCATGTCTTCAAATGTCTCACATGCAGGTGGTGCTAGAGCTGACTCAAGTGGAGGGATAGGTTTACCAATAATCTTTGGAGCTACTCGACAGTTGCTGAAAGTAAAAAACAACAAACCATTCAATTAAAATAGTTTTTGAAGATTTTGAGTTGACTGTATAAGGATAATGAGAGATGCCTATAGAATATAGATAAGGAAAAACAATATAGAATATGCATACAAAATTTAACGGTATTTAAGTTTAATAATCAACCATAACTCTTAATACCAACAATAGCACAAATTGAGATAAGAGTAGAAATCTCTATTCATTTAAAATAGTACTCACTTTCTGTACAAAGGCTCTACAATGGCATGCAACATTCCACATAACGCGACGGCTGGACGCTGAGGCATAATGGTGGTCGGCAGGCGCGCAGACAGAGCCGCGAATTCACGCCAAGCGTTCACTTTCAGCAATGCCTCACACAGAACCAACTTTTGATTGCTCCAATACTCCTGGTTTACAAGAAATAATATTTAAAACATTTGATATTAATCTTCATGAGTATTATACTGGTATCTAACAGTAGGGAAATAATGGTTGAATGAAACAGGTATCTATCCACTTAGACTAAAGTGGGAAGGTAGATACCTGTTTATTTCATTTATTCCAGTTTTGTACATGTTTCGAATTAATAGACATACCTGTGGGTCTGATTTATCTTCTACATATTCAGTTGGGCCATTAGTTTGAGGTCCTTTTGTAGACACAATGCTCAGTTTCCGAATGTAATCTTGAACCGCTTTTAATTCCTTATCTGCTTCTCTAGCCATTATGGAATCATCCGGTCTTAACTATAAAATATAATTTTCGTTTTGTAAAAAAAATTACTTTATAAAACCATGAAGGTCTTTTATTAAATAAAATGACTTACCCATGGATATATGTCATCAAGAGATATAACTTGATGTTGTAAGAGTAAAGCTATAACAGTCATTAACGGTGGTGGTTCCTTATAAGTATCAAGCACTTCCATGTTCCCTAACTTGAATCCTAACACCTCGGAGATCACTTGAGGATCACCCATGTAGTTCTTAATTAAGGGTATAAAGAGTTGATCATAGTGGGGGCGTGCCTCAAAGGACTCTAAAATTATATCTAATGCTCTATTGGGATCTAAGTTAAAACAACCTGAAAGTAAATAAAACAGTAATTAGTAAATTGTTGTTCTTTCATAGAATGTTGTTTTATGAGAAATGATTCATACCTATTAGCGACTGAACAATTTCTAACAAGTTTTTCCATTCTGTTTCTTCACTTATTTCCTGATTTAATTCAACAATTAGCTTGGCATATCCTTCACTTTCTTCCCTAAATAAATTAAACTTGCGTTGCTTATAACTGGAAAGGGAAACAAAAAAAATAATAATTAAAATAGATATATTCTGACACAAAGTTTACCAAGTTGTAAATAACATGTACATAAAACAAAAATAGATCTGTTTGTTATGCAATGTCATTGAAATTTGTATAGATGGGCTTCAAAACACTTGGATTGTTTGAAATAAGTATTATTATAATAATAATAGCGGTCCTGACCGATTTCGGCCACGGCGGCCAGTGTTACTATGACACCAGCCAGCTACGCAGGACATATTATAGTGCACAAGCGTGTGCGCAAACACAGGTGCACTCTCTACTCCTTTTACTCTCATAGCCCCATGGGACGGTAATCCGACACGACCGGAGAGAGATCAGGCGCAGGACCCACATTTTTACGTGCCTTCTGAAACACGGAAGCTGTGATATTTATTTCTTAAACACACACAACATTCGAAAAGTCGGTGCGCGCCGTGGGGATTGAACTCAAGACCTCTGACTTAGCAGTCCTACGGTCTTGCCACTAAGCTATCACAGCTTCAGTATTATTAAAAGCTGAATAAATAGATAAGAATACATACTACAACTTTGTCTTGATTTTAATGAACTTGGTATAAAAGACTTTATTCTTTAATGTTCCAACATCTTGAAGTGTGTCAATTTCCAGTCTTTCCTTCAACAGTTTATCTGATATAAAAGACTCCAGTTCTCTAACAATGTGACAGAAGTTTGTGCGTTCCTCACTCTGCACATCATTACAGGACTCTGCATCAAGTACACAGACTACATCTAATATTATTGATGGGATATCAGCATGCAGCACCTGGGAAATATATTTACAAATAAGTTGTACAAACAACATTATCAAGCATTTGATCACTGATAATCAGTCAGTCAATTTTACTTATGTTTAGAAACAAAACAATCAATAACAACAATTAATCATAACTTACAGAAATATCCCTCAATACTGTGAGAACTGCTTCTTTCTTAAGATTCCCCCGAAGACCACTGAGCAGTAAGTCATAGACAGTCTGAGATATACCCGAAAGTTTCCCAGATTTTGAGAACAGTGGACTTTTGTCTTGGTCTTTAATAAACTGAGTCACATGTTTTATACTGAAATAAAAGTAAAAATAGTGTTTATGAATGTTATCTCTTTAACTTCACTATTGATATATCTTTCTTAATATCTAAGCCATGGCTAGCAAATCCCAGGCCATAATATATACCAATTTATTTAAATTTACCCTCCAATTGTAGAATGCTGCTGAGTATTATGACATTAAATACTTGCATAGTCTTGGATGCAAAATTTGTGCCAACTTCAAGAAACAGTACAGCCTTGATTTAGATTACATTTGAAACACTACTATTGACATACATTTCTTACCGTGGTATAAATGTATTTAAATTCTCAAATTCTTAAAATGAATAGAATATCATGATGTGGATTTTCATCAATTATGTAGATATAACTATTGCGAGATAGTTGTTTGATAAACATAGTTCAAAATTGCAAAATAATAAAGGTTGTAAAATTTTTTACAGCTTCAATAGAGTTTTACCTAATTACATAGAAAAGTGAACTCTGAAGTAAGAAATTTCTTAAATTCAAAGAGCTCTCAATATACGTTTCAACGTTTTGTAGGCAATTTAATACCATGAGCAAGGAGGAAGAACTCCCGGGGAAGTATCATTTCCTAAAACTAACATAAAAACATCAACAAAGCTTGTCGTAGAAATAACTCGCTTATAATCTTATACTCCGATAATTAACTTTTACGTTGGTATGTACCAAGAGGCCTGATCTTAAGATAAATATCGCTAAAATAACAACATTTACATGTTGAATGCTAAGGACGGTTCATTATTTAATCTCTATTATGTAGAAAAGTACAGCTTACAATTGCTCCTTTCCGGATTTCTCCCAAGTTTTACAATATTCCGAAACAAATTTCGCATAAGACCCCATGATTAGGATCTACAGAAATAATTTCAGACAATATTGTCAATTTTACTTCCTCAGCAATGTAAGGCGCACGCTGTCGCCATGATTGATTTACAAGTTTTAGTTTTTATTGGTTTTGCTTGTTGGAGATGATGCGTTTTGATACTAACGGTGATAAATTGCAATAATAAGTTTTGTCTATGCTGTTCCTGATACTATATTTTTTTCATTTAGTCGCTAAACAATAATAAAAGGAATATTTAGTTTTAATATCATCTTGTTTCTGGTTCTGTTTAAACTCCTTCTGGTTTAATTATCATTAATTATGTATATTATATATTATGTGTTATACAAAAACCGATCCATTATTGTAATTTATGTGTGTTGACTCTGTGGCAGATAGCATAATTTTATTGGACCCTGAAGTTGCAAAACAATTTTTTTTTTGACAGATTTTTATGTCACTGTCAGAGTGTCAGAGTCGTAATGCACCTAACCTGCAAAGTTTATTAAAATCCAATTTTGTAAACTTTTTAAATTAAACAGAAATGCCTACCTACGAGTTAGCTTTAATGCTACGGGCTATGCCAAAACCTGAACTAAAAACAACTCTCACGCGAATTTCTCATGCTATATTTGACCGCGGTGGTATTATCAGAAACATAGAAAACTTAGGATTTAGACCGATGCCATATAAAACAACTGCCCATGGCCTAGTCCACAGAGAAGCTAATTATTTCGTATTTAAGATTGATACGCCGACTAAAGCTGTAGCAGATTTAAAGGAAGAATATAGAAGAGATGTGGACGTCGTAAGACAGCGTGTTTTTCTTTCTCAAGAACCTAGCAAGAATGATTGTACCTTAGAAGAAGAACTGTTGCCCCCTGCTTACCGCAAAGATGTACAGAATATGATTGACGCTGGTAAAACACAAGTAAATCGCTTTACCTACAAGTTTAAGTATAATTCTGGTCTTGATTATTATCCTTTCCAAAAGTAAATAAATTTATATTTAGATGTAATAAAATTAGTGTATTTTAGTCAATAATAGAATTTAATAATATAGTTTTTGAGTTTTAATTTTTACTGTTTACAATATTATAATCTATGCTCGAAAGCACTCTACACCATTCATGCTCATTTAACTGTGCAGTGCCTACTAGAAAGTTGAAATTGAATTGTCATACTATTTTGAAGCCACTATGTAATAATATATTTTTAATTTAATAATATTAAAACAAAAACAATGGTCCTTAAAAATGTTACTTCAAAATCTATCCCATAAATTATGGAAGTGTTCACTGATAAATGTTTCAAATTTAGTTAAAATAAGATATTTAGACTACCATAACTACAGTAAAAAGATTGAAGAGGTGGTAAATATACAGATCCAGGCTGAACAGCAAGCTGCCCAAGACTATCTCCATTTAGCTGTATCATTCCTACACCCTTCAAAATCCTTTCTTGGTGCGGGTGGTTTCTTTTTAAATATGTACAAAGAAGAACTAGATCATATGCAAAAATTAATTCAGTACCAGCTATTGCGAGGAGGTTATCCTAACATTTGTGGACTTAAATCACCATACAAAAACAAAAATGTTAACCTACTTAATGCTTTCAAACAGAGCCTTTATATGGAAATCGAAATTACTAAGGTAAGATTAAAATTTTTATATTACATATACATATGATTATATACTTTGTTAATTAGACATAAATACATGCTCCAAATCTCTAAAATTTACTTAAAAATACATAGTAATAGTTTCTACTATACTTTGTTTCTACAGCTTTTAGAACAAGGCATAGAAATTGCAGAAGGAGTTAAAGATTATCATTATGCGGAATTTATAACATCTGCTTTCCTATCTGAGCAAATCAAATCAATACATGAAATTTCAAACCATGTTACTAGACTGACATCTCTTGGCAATAACCAACATGCTCAGTATCACTATGACTGGAAACTGGCTAAAATGTATCCATATTCTAACAAAATTTAGTCATTCCACTTAACATCATGCAAGGGCAAGGTTCCTACAATATTTGTCCATGTTTTTGTATAAGTTTTACAAGTAAAGAGTTATATAAATGAAATAATTGAACTGTTTTGTTAAGAAGATTTATTAGAAAGTATTTTCAGAACATCGTCCAGCCGACAATCTTTTAAAGCTGCTTGAAGTTTCGTAGATTCGTTTCCGTAGTTATCGTTGTGTAATGACAATGTACGCCAATCTAAGTACCACTGTACGACCATTTCTGAAAAAACAAAGATACCCACTTGTATCATGATTCCATTACGCTTCAATATACGAAATTTCCATTGACAAGAATATCTAACTCCGATTTGTAAGTCGTGCTCACCTACAAGATCATTAAATTGGTTCTCATTAATATTATCCTTAGAATCCCAAACGCGAGCATATTCTTGACATAATACGGGACCTTCCTCACTCATTGAACTGTCCAAATCCAGCATGCTGCAATTGAATTGATAGACCAACATAAGGAAATAATTGAATATGGGATTCCTTAAGTACCTAATAAAGTAAAAATTCGTTAATTAATACCTGATAGCATTTTTCAAAATTAAGTCTTTATTTTTTTGATATTCTATTTTGAATTTATTTTCTATATTTTTAAATGACTTTACACAGCAGTCTTCCGGAATGTCTGCAAGAAAAAACATAAAAATTAATCAGTTGGTCTCTAAGTACCTATCTAAGTCATAACAGGAAGATATTACGTAAATGGATTTTTGTTACCAAATGTTATATCCACACTGATATTTTTCTCCACCGAACAATTTGATACAATATTTCGCAGAGTCGCAATTGTAGATATGTTGTCTGATTTAAAAGTTGCCAGTCCCCTCCTGAAAAACAATATGCTTATTTATCGATCTAAAAAGTTAATCTAAAAAACTAAAAATCGCGTAGATTTAATGAAAGTGCTTACTGGTATTCACATATCAAAAGTGTGCCCAAAAGAGTGTGTAACCTGACAAATGATACTTCCGACGCTGGTCTTGGAAGCTCGCCCGGTAAAGCTTCCGTGAGCCAAGACGTTATTTCAGCTACTGAGTAGCTACCAGAAACTTGCAGTTCACTCCATGTTCTATAAGAATAAAATATAGTTACCTATATGTAGTAAGAAGTAGTACCTAGTTATTTATTAGTAGCCTTAGCCCGCGACTTCGTCCGTGCAAAAAGCGGTTATAGCTTATAGTTGCAAAAACATTACCCCCCGCTTACGCAGTCGGCTAACTACATACCAAATTTTATCAAAATTGCCAACCGTTTGAGCGTAAAAGAGTAACAAACATCTATATTTACAAACTTTCACATTTATAATATTAGTAGGATCCCTTCTTACCTCTCATAAGATCCCATATCCTTTTCGGATTCGTGTTTTGAGTAATATGGTAACGCTGGTAACTGCAGGCTAAGCAGACGAGCAACTCTTGGAGCTCCTGCTGGTAAGACGTAGATTAAAACACGTTTACCCTCCAACCTCGAGGTTATAGACGTGTCTGAGGTATACCGCATCTTAACCCATACTCTCCGAGTCCCTGCTTGACATCTAACTGAAGCAAGCATGTCTGAACCTGTTTCCTAAAAATCATGGATGAAGTGTTAATTGCCACTGCTAGAAATTACCCGTAAAGGCCTTGTATTACGACTGTTTTACCTTGGAAGAGCAGATTGTTAAGACTGCTGCTGTATCAGTTTGCATTTGTAATTTTTGATTGCAGTATATAAAAAGCATATCTAGAGGTACCGCAGATGTCATTCTAACTTCTTGCCAGCCATCACTTCCTGCTCCCAGCAACTAAAAATATCTTTGGTTGAAGATATACATAGTGTTTGATAAATTATGGTACCTAGGTAGAATTAGCGCAAACCAAGCTAACCTCATGCTGAACATCCAGAAGAGGTGGCGTGGACAAGCCAGCATGCAAGGAACGAGTATGTTGTTGATATTTTTCTCTCTCATTTGCTGTTTGCTTTTCTAAGCGGGCCACCTCTCCCCTGATAGAAGCAGAACATAAAATTATTTAGCTTATGTATTTAAATGCGGTTCATTTGTAAAAAACGAAGGATGCATACTCTAGTTTCGCCCTTCTAGCTGCTAAAATATCTTGAGGTACTTTAACACCGCTGACTAAGTGACTTGCTCTGAGAGCAAAAATTCTGCCTGAAAACGTAGCTACAAGTAACTCCGATTCTTCTGTGCTCACACATCCGCCAGCAACAGAAGTCACGGGCTCTCCACAAAACTGAAATGAATTCATGATTAAGAGCGGCATAATTGTTAAAAGTAAGCAGGTTCGTACTTAATTTACTAGAATCATGATTACGCACGTAAGTATACTTCAACCTTGGCTTTTCGCCCAAATTGTCCATGTCGATAAGGTACAATTGGATGGATCCGTCGTGACGACCGACGCTCAGATGGAAGTTACCATTGTTGTAGTACCAGCCGAGGCAGACCACGGACCCCAAGTCTCTACCATCCACTAAACATTTGCTGGACAAATTCAGTCTGTCAACATAATAATGTTAAGATTATAAAATATACCTACATGGGTGCTTCTAAAAACTATAGTTACATTCGTTGTAACAGCACAGCTAACACAACTGGTGCGTAGTGTAGGGGTCAGAGAAGTAGGTAATTGTAGTTCAATAAAGGTCGGTGGAAAATATACACGTTGCTCTGGTACCAGATACATAGGTACCTAATTATAATTAACTCATTATAAAGTAGGTACTACGTGATAGTAACTGTGTGGTTGCGGGGAGACGACTGCTGCGCCGCTCTTATGCCAATGTGCGCCTTGCATTTACACTTACTACTTGTGTGTGTCAGTACAGGTAGTAAGATCAGTTGATCAGTAATTTTCTACCAACTATTTACAAATTACACGTATCGTATCGAAATTGGAAAAAAAAATAGAAAAGGGTAAAACTTGCTCTTCGTAAGCAATCAGGCCTAAAGAGCCGTCACTAGCTCCGTAGAAGGCAACGATGTCCGTCACATGTGTAGAAGGTGGCACCGACAAGCGAGAGGGCCCAGATGAAATAACTGTACGAGCAATCAGTTTCCCATTTTCTAGGAGTACCGCTCCTTTATTAGCTACCAACACTAATAGACGAATTCTCGTACTCTGTGTACAACATAGAATTAATATAAACAGGTGAACATTTAGTGATGACAGGCAAAATATAAATAATTCTAACATTAGGTACCGCAAAGGCTGCTATGTCGAGGACTCTATCTTCACAGACGTATGAATTATATTCGCGCAAATCCCTGTAAAATGTGACGGTGCGTCCGCTGCAGAGTATTAAATCGTTCCCCATTATGCACCTAAAAAAATTATGAAGTATAATAAATAAGATTTTACTGAATTATCTGAGCTAAAACAACAATTAATTTTGACTGAAGGCTAAGTACTATTTTATTTACATAGTTTTGAATGATAATTGAATCATTGAAAACTAAAGCACACTCTTTGCTTTAGTTTTCAATACCAATATAACTACCAATTATGTTATCTTACATTGAAGTTATGGTTTCCGTCAGCGCAGTTTCAATGCATAGGAACACCTTGCCTTTCCTCGTATACCCTTTGACTTCATTGCCTGAAGCTGTAAATATTTTATCTGCTTGTTGTCCTGCAAATCCAATGGCAAAGGTCAGCTGCCTAGTGTAACCAACTTAACAAAATTATTTTTTTTAGTGTAGGTATGTAACCGGTAACTTCAGGCTAACTCTAGTGTAGGTAACTTTAGTGTAGGTAACCTTCACTCTTTACTACGCTCGCTAGATGACTTACCTACTGTGGTCGCAAGCTGCACGGAGGTTATAGGTTTGCCTGGCAATGTCTTGAATTGAACAACTGGTTCCTCGTCTTTAATACTCAAACATTGTAGGACTCCGTTTTTGTCACCTATTGCAAACTGAAATTTACTGATGTAAGAAAATGCACTCAGTAGCAGTAGCTTAGAAAAGCCTCCTTTCTTTACTTTACCTTTTGGTCTACCTTTTGACCGAAAGGCGACATTATTTTTAAAGTATCCGGGTAAGTAATTCCACATACTGTATAATCAATTCGCGCTAAGTCATAATCCATGTTTAAATATTTTTATGCGCCGTTTTTTAGATTAGTTTTAGTTGTGTTCATCTTTAATCGATAATACCTTGGTAACAACAATCATAACAAACCATTTAATCAATTCCTGACCAACTGAGTTAAATAGAATATTAGTTTAGTATGAATTACACAAACGATAATGTCGAGCAACGAAATCCATTTTAATAAATCTTTGAATATGATGATAAAGGATTGTCAGAGGAAAAAGAGGAAATATTGCTACTGAAATTAGCCTGAACTAGTTGGGTTGCAGTCTTATGAAGAATAATAAAAAAAAAACAAACATAACCTCTTTGATGTCATTCATTGTGTTATGTCAAACTGTCAATGTCAAAACCTACATTCGTGTCTTCCCTTTCGATACATTTCATTTTATAAAATTACTTAATTTTTAGTTTCATATAAGAAAAAAATATGGAGATAGATAAGGAAAATGTCGTCCAAGCTGTGGTTATTATGGACACATTTAATGACCATTTTAATCCTATAAGTAAATGCAAACCTATGGTGAGTTAATTTTGATATTTATGCTGTAATAAATGATGTAAATGTTATTTATTTAATAATTTTATATTTCAGAGTTTACTACCGGTTGCAGGAGTGCCTCTGATTAATTATATACTCGAATCTCTGGCTCATGGAGGAGTGGGTGAAGTAATTTTATTTTGCTGTCAAGATGGTCCAACTATTAAAGATTATATTCGGTACATAAAACTAATCATAACCAGATAATGCTTACTTATTACTATTACCGTGGCTGAACTGAACTCAAGTTATTATGTGTATAATTTAGAATATAATATATTATTTACAATTTTTCAGTAAAAGTATTGAGAATAAGGCAATATGGAGTGTTACAATGGATGTTCAAGTGATGATGTCTGATTCTTGTCAGACAATGGGAGATGTGATGCGGGAAATAGATGCAGCTGGTCTGGTCCGAGGGTACTTTATCCTGGCCGGGGTTAACACCATCACTAACATTAATTTTGGAGCCTTATTGGAACAACATAAGTATGGTTATTTTCAATAAAAAAAATAAATCATATATTAATATAAAAATAAAACTTAAGTTTAGTGTAATAATATTACTTTACTAGTTTTAACTTTAACAATCTTTTTTTCAGACAATTATGTAAAAAAGATAAAGGTGCAGCAATGACATTGGTTTACAAAAAAGTTGCCTGGGAGCATCCTTTGATAGGCTCTGATAAGCCAATCTTCTTGGCTGCAGATGCAAATACCAACAAGGTTTTAATGCACCACAAGTACAAACCTAAATCAACTGAGAAATCTATTAGCCTTCCACTGGTATGTAAAATTTCTTATTTAACTCTGAGTTGATGAAGTTATTAACACAGTATTGCTGGTTACACGAATAACAATTATTAATTGTGTGATAATAATATGTATTTTATTTTAGGAAGTGGTATTAAATCATTCTGAGGTGAAATTGCATCATAATTTAGCTGATGCAAACATTGCCCTTTGTTCACCATCAGTGCCTCCACTGTTCTCAGACAACTTTGATTTTCAAACAAGAGATGATTTTGTTCATGGAATATTGATAAATGAGGAAATTCTTGCCAGTTCTTTGTATTATACACTATTGAAAGGCAACCAGTATGCTGCAGCTGTCACAAACTGGAAAACATACCAAACTGTTTGGTAAGACAGGTTCATATGATTCACTTAAAAAAAACAATAAAAAATATTGGTATTAATGATAAAACATTGGATCTGTGTCTCAGATAGCAAAATAACATTAAATTGTTGTTTATTTTTTTCAGCCGTGATGTTTTACACAACTGGGCATACCCCTTATCTTTTGAAACTGGTTCAACTGAACAAAACAATTATCTATTTATGGGCAATCACATCTTCAGAGAAAAGTCATCAACATTGAGCAGGTGACATGAGTTTATGTCTTGTAATGAAATAAATATCAGAATCTGTATTTAAATTACATTTTCTGGTTATAAACCTAACTTAATCTTAATAAAACCTTATTTTTCAGATCATGTTCATTGATAGAAGATGTACTAATCGGTTCACAAACCCATATAAATGATAACACAGTTGTATCTAAGTCAGTCATTGGGAAAAACTGTGTCATTGGAAATAATGTAACAATCACAGGAAGTCATATAATGAACAATGTTGTTATTAAAGATAACTGTAAGGTGCTTAACAGCTTTATTGATGAGCAATGTACAATAGGAGAGAATTCTGTTATTGAGAATGGTACCATCATAGCATCTAATGTTGTGGTGGATGCTGGTAGTCAATTAAAGGGGACTTTATTGGAGAGCTCTGAAGTTGATAAAGGTATGTTTATATTAACTGTACAATAACATTTATGTCAAATATAGTAGGGCTAAGCCCATTACTGAACATTAAATATAGGTGTTTATAAAACAATTGTCATTTGGGGCTATGACACCATTAATTGTTTTAAGAATATAATGCTTGTAACCGGAGGTCATTGTTACACTGTGCAGTATCTCAGTGGACATTTAAGATCTGATACAGGCAGTGCTGGTGGTGTAACTACAATTTACACTTTAACTTTTATAATTGTATAAATATGTGGTCTTTTCAGAAAAATCATTGATGAAATCAACATCAGAATGCACAGAATGGGAGAATGAATCCTCGGGAAGTGGAGGTGATGACTTCATTGGGTTTGAGAAGTCCTGGAGTAGCAGTGAGTCTTGTTACTCTTCAGATGGCAGTGACGAGTCCTCGTTACCTGATTCTCCAGTCCCAGAGGACACAAACAGTAAGTAGCCACATTTATAACTCTATCATTAGATACTAAATCTATATTATAGATCTCTATCATTAGGTACTTAAAGACAGGATAGCAAGTATCCTGTTCTGCTGTATGACAGAAAGTACACAAATTAAAAATGGATATATCTTAGTTTTGCTACACTTTCAAATAACATTTTACGAATGAATAAGCTAAAACAGCAACAAGTAGTAAGACCTGTTAATATAATACCGCTTTCACAATGAATAAAAAATATGCTTCTCTCTTTTCAGTATTCTTGCAAGAAGTTATTGACAGTTTAGCAAGAGGATATGAAGAAAAACTGAAGAATGACTATCTCATATTGGAAATCAACTCCTCTAGATATGCATACAATATTCAACTGCATGAGGTCAACTTCTTTGTTGTGAGGGCTCTGCTGAGCATGCCTGTCCTGGCCGAAAACAAGAATGTCCTCAACACTGTGAAGGATATATTGAAGTATTTTAGACCAGTCTTGTCAAATTATATCAAAACAAAATCATCTATAATGGATTGTTTGAGAGCTGTGGAAGTAAGTTGATTTAATATTTTTTATGTAATCAAAATTTCCTTAAAAAAGTGTATCACTTTATTTATGGATGTATTCATCTGTTTCTAGGATAGCTGCATCAAATGCGAGTGGCTAGATGGAAAGTCTGGACAAGTACTCCATTTGCTGTATGAAGCTGATGTAGTTGATGAAGACTCTTTGATTGAATGGCACAAAGATTTGGAGGAAAATGAGAGTCCTATTGCAAACCAGACATCCCTAGTAAAGTTCTTTGACTGGCTGGAGGAAGCCAGCGAAGAGAGTGATGACTCCGACTGATTTGTAAATAAAGGATATATTCTTACAAAATTAATTTTATTTGGCATTAATACAATAGTTTACACAAAAATAATACTAACGAATAGTTGCATATTGCTGAAACTGTACAGTAGAGAAATTCCTAAACTTATTTACATCGAATGAGGTTGGCTCACAAGGGGAATGTATTTTTATTTGGCGCATGTGTGTGTCCCGTCCATTTTGATGGTTACTAAGTACGGCAATCTGTATCATGTAGGTTCTGATTGGTCTGTCGTGAATGTCTTTGATTGGAATCATTTCCCATCCTGGAATAATAGCAAAGGGGTTAGTTTTAAATTGTTTTATACTCCAACATCTATTGTTGTTCATAACAAACAATAGATGTTGAGTTAGAGAAACAATGTGTGCTTTCAAAAATTATAATGGAAATAGTTACAGCTATAATAAATAATAAACATTTGTAAATTTAGAAAAGAAAAAGTGCTGATGGTAGCAAAATAGTAGTTGGTACATACCACTTGGTTCAATCAACTCAATAACTTCAATTTCTTGCAGATCATTGAAGTGTGTCCCAGCTCTAATAGATATCCTACTGGGCGTGTAGCTCTCATCCAACTTATAGTCAGTGTATATATAAATGTGAGAGACCATTGTTTTCCTTTGGAACTGAATGTTTACTAAGTGCGGCAGCTGGCCATCAGATTGCCAGTAAGTATCCATGCAGTCATCCCGTAGTTGATCTATACCAAACCCTGTAATTCGAATTATTTGGCATCTTGTTATCATAAATATCATTGAAAGAATGTTAAACTGAGTATCAAGTTTATAATTTGTTGAATGTTCATGCTTGTTTCTGGGACTATCAATAGCAAGTAGACACTAAAACTAAGTCTTGGAAGATTTACTGACCTGGTTTACATGAAGACAAACTCCATATAGCATGATTTCCAACTTCACGAACTGTTCCTGACCTCTCGCTCACAAGCGGATCCTTTTCAGACGCCATTGCTAGCTCCATTTCTATGCGTAGGTCACGGTCACTTATCTTGTATTAGTATTTATCTTATTGACTGCTACGTATATTATTGAGACATTAGGAAACAAGGATTTATTTATATCGGCCGTTTGTTTGCTTTCGGTTCCTTTCAACTTCCTTGACAATTTGACATACAAATTTGGCAGTTTAGTCAGTTGTCAAAATGTCTGTCACTTTGTAACTGTTTATTTTTTTGGTTTCGGCCTCTTTTATATTTAGACATAAATTATATTAATTTATTTTCTAAAATGTTTAAAAAGCTAAGTTAGGGTAGAGTGCTGTGTTTAAAATACATTATTAATTTGGGTTTATTTGTAGTAAAGAATAGGTTTTATTTTGAAACTATTTTGTTTAATTCTAGTTTCGCAACAGGGAATGAAGCACTTTCAGTTTCCATCTTTCACGAAGGAACACAATATTAGTTTCTGTGCACAATTTTAACTTCACATGCTTAACTGAAATATCAAACCACTCTTCCACGGCGATCATAAATTCATGTGTAAACGCCACATAATTTATATAAAACTTGTTTAACAAACATTCACAAACAACTTAAGTACCTATTTATTAAGATTAAGAATTCGAAGATTTTTAGCCCATTTAACTTTTAATTTACAAAGGGTTACACATGATAATATTTAACTCATTTATAACACAATGTAGTACTTTTATAACTACATACTAGGTCTATAAGTAAACACAAACATGGTTTCGTAGTCCTTACAGACCAGCAATAATAATAATTTATTTCGATTTCTTTTTCTACAAAATTGTACAGTTAGGTACGAATTGCTGTTTATAGTTCTCGTCAAAACGAAAGCTTTTGAAACTCCAATTAACCATAATACTATTATATACCTAAGCCTAAAATTCAGCACACCACATTTCGTTGTAGTTTTACTGAAAATCGCGCCTGAGGGCTACAAAAAAATAACAATTCCACCCTTAGTTACAGATATCTATTAGTTAACAATTCGACAAAAGTAACCGGTAAATTTATTATTTCGTATGTAAGTAGTTATTCCCGTTTAAATAAGGAGTGCATGGTGACACGGGGTAGCTTTACTACAACAATAGAGTTCAGTCCAGACCCCTTAAGAAGAGGGTGTTTGGAGCAACTTATTATTTTTTGCAAAATGTAAGCGTATTGCTAACCCATAAGAATATTGCTGCTATTATAAGTCATCATACGTGGGAACAGAAATTTCGAATGGGTCATACTGGCACCCATAGTCCTGAATTGAAGCAGTCAGTGTCCTCTGATGGGGCTAACTTACCCGAGATCATAAAATATATAAAGAGTATTAAAAAGGTATTAAGTAGGTACCACCCGCAACCAAGTGCGGCAAGACCTTCTGAATTGACTTATGTAGTTTTAGCCGAGTTAGGTTGATAAAAAGCCAGGTGACTGGTTAAGAGCTGTAAAGTTTAGACTTTAAGACTTTTTACCAGATGGGATCAAGACATATGTATGTAGGATGAGACGGACAGGATATGTATTGGCAGAGCGTTTAGATAGTCTTCATCAGCCATATTGAATGTCTTGTTGAAATAAAGTCTTCGTTACATCGCTTCATTATCGTTTATTACAATTACATGATTAGTTTTACAAACACGTGGAAGATGATAACAGATTATATTGTGAAACGCGCGGCGAGTTCTGCACTTCCGTCCGTTCGCCTTCTGGATTCATCTTCCAAGACTCCACGGCTCCGCAGTACAGACCACACCCAAGTAATCCAGTCGCTAGACTCCAACTGTCATACTTGACGTTCCACAGATAATCATCATAATTATTGTCACTGGCATCGGCGTTACACCACGCAGGTTGGATAGGTATACGAACTCTTCGACATATACCACCTCTCCGACATGTACCTAAGTATGTCTTGCTTATATTCCATGTGGGAATTCATTAAAAAAAAAATGTTTGTTAAAACCTAGAACCCACTCGAGATGAGAACGAGTTGACAAATTGATATCTTTATAATTAGTGGTTACCCTGCGGTGTTCTAATTCGAGTATGGCATGTGTGGAGTGATGCGACCGCGATGTGTCCGACACCGCGGGAACTGTCCACTGCGAGTATCCCAGACGGACACCAAATGTTATAATAGTTCCGGCTATGCACACGGATATTACGCACATAATTTTTAAGATAACACCACTTAAGGATAATCATTTACATAGTTGTATACCTACCCATTTAAATTATGTCTAAAAAAGATGCTTCAAAGAGCATTTTTCGTAAGGTTTTCGAATTTAATTTCAGCACAGTTGCAAGAAATAAAGGCAGTATGTACTTTTTGCTTAATTAGTAATGTACCTGGCTAGATTTATTACAGAGAGGAATAATGAACACCATTATCACCTTATTCGTCTAATGTAGCATGTACTGTAGTCTCTATAGCCGTCAATTTAGGCTACATTATTTTTATCCAAGAAGGTGACAGACGTCATAAATTATCATTGAAAACTCTTTTCATCGGCCATTGTCATTAAATATCTAGTAGTCATTTTGCCGCAGTCCGTTCGATTAGTTGCAAAGAAAATTCTAAGAAAAAATAAAACAATTCATCATGGTTTTATTTGGTAAAAAGCAAATGGAACAGCTTTCTGGGTTTCTTCCGACAATGTTCACGTACGGACTGGGTGTACTAATTACGACAATATATATCACGGAATGGAAACCCGTATGCAGATTTATACCATTCTTCAATAGTTCTGAAAGATTTCAAGGCACAAAAAAGTAAAGTACATAAGCATTATAACTTATTATTAAATTTACAATACGAGATCTACACACCAGGAGAACAATTTGACAGGTGATACTACTAAAGTACCATTACTTCAAGCTAGTTATTCAAATTAAAGGAGGGCAAGGCACGCGCTCAAAACAACGCGAGCATAATCTGGAAAAGAATGGAATTATAATAATGACTGGTCTCTGCATCAGGTGTGCTCGGATTTGTAATAAAATGTCAACCGGATCGTACGCAGCCGGCGCCGGCGCACGCGCAGCTGTCGGCCCTCCTGCGTGCCTCCTGTGAGGTTCGCCCTCTGAATAAACATTACCTCTATTGTAGAATTTATTGTTTAGAGAAATACAATGTACGTTTTTTTAAAATGGTGAATATAAGTAATACCATTTATTACGTCTTTCATCTGAGTTAACCCACCGATAATGAGTCCCCGCTCTAAGCAATCAAACTTGGCAAATGTACGGCAAAGCAAGAATACCACGTGTTTGCTTCATAGAAGTCGAGGACTGTGAGTACTACTATCAAGTACCTACTTTTCTAAATTTGTCTTAAAAACGAAACTATGCCTGGCTATTAAAAGGTATTTCATAAGAGTGATGAAACACCATAGAAATTTGCAAATATAATAAGAGATGGACATTTTTAAGCAAAAATAAATTATTTCTTTATAAAAGATAACTACTCTTACTTTTTATGAGATCGATTGCGAATTCCGAGTAATAGATCAATTGTAAACACAAGCTCATTAAATTGGTACATATGCAATGAATGGAATGGAGCTCGAATTCTACATCTACTCGTATCAGCAGTAAACTTTGGTCTACTTTATTTTTTGTAATAAAAGTAGAATCATAATAATTATATTCCATCTTGATCTTAAAAAGTTTCGGAGTTCAAAGAGGGCCTAATTTTTGTACTTAATTCTACACTGGGCCTGGAAAGTACGATATTTGCGTTTGCATTTCTTATGATGAATTAATTTTAATTGGTTTACCATTCACAGGATTTTTCTACGCTTAGTATTACCGTAAGTAGTAACTACACATGGTTTTATCATGAATACTATTTTACCTCTCCATAGGAATATAATTTTAATAAAATCTTTTTAAATAATAATATCTAAACATCTATTTCATTGCTAATCTCTACAGTCTGACGGTCTGTAATAGAATGGGGTACACCATACAAGATACAATAGTGACTGGTAGCGGTAAAAAATATGCTTCCATTTTCAGTGTACAGGAGACATTGATTTTTTTTACTAAAACGAAACTGGATCGTACTATGAATAAGACCCAAACACGTCAAGGACCAAGGGCCACAATAGGGAGATCTAAAGTGGGGTGAGGTGCGGTGTCGAGCCGCGTTCCGATACAGCCCTACGTTACTCTGTCTGTAGCCGCTGCTCAGGCGGCTGTGTGCGGTGCGCGTGCGTCCCTTCCCTCGTGTTACGAACCCACTTAGTAAACAAACTTGTAAACCTTGTGCGGACTTCGAGAAACATTTCTTCACGTACTTTCGAACTTTATCAATAAGACTGTGGAGAATCAGTGTTGATTGACTTGTGCACGATATGGATTTGTCCTGTGGAGAGAACATGCAGCATTCAGGGAACAGTGGCAGTGGCAGGATGGTCGACATGTGCGTCGCCGGGCCAGACCGCGCGCTGGACCGCGACCCTCGGCTGCTGCTCAACCTGCTGGCCCTGGAGAGGTCACACGCCATCCACACCGACTACTTTCAGAATGTTCAGATTGACATCCAGCCCTTCATGCGGAAAGTGGTCACCACCTGGATGTTGGAGGTCAGTACATAGCAATAAACATCTATTGTATATTATACAGTAATATTAAGTTATTTGAACGAATCAAAACACATACCATGTGTAATTTAGTGCGCGTAGTAAGCGCTCGACTATCGGTGCAACTAACAGCTGATTAGAGTGAATGACCTGGATATGTGAGTATTACATGTATTGTGAACGTAGCTTTAAATTACGGTTTTGTGTTAAGTATGGCTTAGTTTGTTATTGATCGATTAAAGTTACATTTTTATGTTTATTTAATACATTTATTAAACTATCAATGAAATCTTTTTTCGTTATGATAAGATTACTGTGGGTAGGCAGAAAATATTTGTTGCTATACTTTTGTACAGTAATTTATGTACATTTATAGGGGTGAATCACTGTCTAATGTATAATGATATAAAATACTAGATATGTTACTATGTTTTTGTGTTTAAACATTAAATATAATTACAATTTCTCACTATCTAGACACACAATCAATACTAATCAATAGCACAAACCAACAGAATGGGATAAGTACTTAGTAATGTTTTCCTATTGTATTAACAGCGCATTACTTAAGTTCTTTTTATAATTAATCAATAATAAAAGTGTTTCAACTTTAATTCAATTTCTTTGAAGCCGAACATATTCTCATAGTTTTGTAAACATATCTAACTTCTGTAGGCTGTCTCATCTTGTAATTTACGCACCGGTGACAATGACCCCGTCCCGTCACTCCGCTTCCACGGTCACTGTGAGACCCTAATCTTTGGATAATACTCGGGAACTGTAACCATTCCTTGAACACAAAAAAGCTTCACTTATAAGATTCGTCCGAGAAGAACAGTGTCGATGTAATGACTTATTTAGTAGCTATAAAAATATTATTTCAGCTGGTCTGTGATAACAATTAATTTTGAACATGCCTGATTTCGTTGTCATAAGGACAATATCCATCAATACAAATCAAAGCTGTTACAGTCACTATCATCATTAATGTCTACTACAATTATAATCCCATACCTATAAAAAAAGGTGATCAAAGATTGCATACATTTTTGCGTATACAATAATTTGTTATGAATGTACCCAGGTATGCGAAGAGCAGCAATGCGAGGAGCAGGTGTTTCCCCTGGCCGTGAGCTACATGGACCGGTTCCTGGCCCAGCGCGCCATCTCGCGGCAGCAGCTGCAACTCCTGGCCGTCACCTCCTTGCTCCTCGCCTCCAAGTTCAGACAGTGCCACCCGCTGTCCGTCGACCTACTGTGTGCTTACACAGATAACTCTGTTTACCCACACGAAGTCAGGGTAAGTGTTTTAGTAATCTTGATTATAGTATTTGCAAGTCATATTGAATATCCAATACTGGGATGGTTTGAAGTATTTTTTAAGATAAGATAAAGTTTTTTGCTTGGTTCCTATAAGTGGTTTTTAAGGTCAGCGTAAACGCTGTAATAATCTTGTATGCACATTGTTTATGCAGTGTCTATGCAGTGGTTGTACCGATAGTTAATTAATTTATACGCGGTACATTACATCCCAGAGCACTATAATACACTGTTGTTCCTTTCTCATTCGAACAGTATGTAGATATTTGACTTTACTTCATATCAGATTCCTAGAAAGCATTGTTCTTTGTTGGCCTCGTGGCCTTATTATGAATTTCCTGTAATTAATGCACGAAACATACTTACATCGTGTCCGTGATAAATTCTTGTACGACACACGATCTTATAAAAAGTCAAGTAGCTCTATCGCGTCCGACGTCCGGCGACACGCATCCTGCGACACAACTTAATTGTTGTTTTGATTGTTCTGTGAATGAACTCGATTAGTTTAGGCAAATGACATTTCTTCGCCCCAAAGCGACATTTCCTTACACCGAGCCAGTTTCCGGCAATTACTCCTTCCTCAAGGAACTCAAGAGGGCTTGTAAGACTGTCACCCTTCTTATGCAGCCACAGCCTGTGACGAAGTAAGGCACCGAATTAGTAGCTCACTAGCTTCCGACGGAAATGTGGGCACTACTCCGCACAAGACACGATATAGAGCCAGTTAAATTAGAACTAATTTAAGCAGCCGTCTTTTTGATGCCTTTAATGAGATAAGGTTGATGCACTCTTTATATCCAGTCAATGTACCAGCTCGAAATTTACAGGGCCTAAAAAATGAACGCATTATAATTGTAGTGAACATGTGATATTGACTAAACTCCCACAGTAGCCCATAATGACAAAATTGTCATAATCGTTCACACCCGACAGACAGGTGCGATTCGTTGTTACTCATGGGCCTGCCCTTTGTAATCAATTTTGACTTTGTCACCTTATTCACACGCTTCTAATGCAACTGTACTGAATTTTACCCAATTGCATCCGAATAAGGGTAATACCTGCTTTGGTGGTGTATTCATATAAATATATGAATACCTACACCTCCTTTACCTGATCATTTACAATACTGCTTCAATCCTAATCATGAATGAATAGAGTTGTTGACAGAACGCGTTAAAAAAAAGTGCATGTCATATCAATTGTGTCTGTTCTGGCACCTACATCTTAATTGTCTTCATTCAGCTACTGTCTCAACATTCCTGACCTAACCTCTTTCTCGTTCGCATTACTGAACCTTCACCATATGGTGTAGTTAAATATCATTCGGATACCGTGAGAACATGTTTCGTCACTCCTTCGGCGCGTATGACACCGTGGAACGCTCGTATTTCCTTGCTATTAATTCGTGCGATGGTCGCGATACGCCTGCAACGCACATACTTAATGCTGTCATATGGTACCCACCGATTCTACTTTCCCATACTTACGAACCTAAATATGCAAAATAATGCCATCATTAAATTGTATTCATGTTGTTCCTCATTCATATCTTATTCTAATGGGGTAGTTTTAATTAATTTGGGAAGTAAAGTAGTCGCAACTAAATTAGTAAACATTTAGTTATGGTTCTTGGATATGTTATCTGAAGAACTGTGGGAGTACTTGAACGTTTTATGGTTTATCGAACCCTGAACAATGATTACTTTACTACTCGTCAGCCCGATATATTTTGATGATAATGTTCTTCACCCTGTCTTTATCTAAATTACCAACTACATGTTTTGTTGTGTAAGTAAACAAGGAGTCGTATGTCCGCCCTTATTATATCAGTGGCCATGTGAAAAGTATCGGCAGCCGGGGGCTCCTTTGTCCCTTGTTTTCTTTTGACATTTCTACAGTAATTGTAACGTGATTCGCTACTTTTTGCGGTTTCCGCCTAACCCATCAAGTATGACGGTTACGTATCAACTATTTAGAATAGGTCGCACATCCCTTTCTTTAATAAAGAAACAGGGAATTAGTTGTTACAAATGTAAGAAAGTATACTGTTATTCACACGGGGTCGTGCCCTTTGGGAATAATTAAATTCAAAGGCCAAACGACCGACGTTTATGTTGCATTTTTTTTTGTTGTAGCAATGGGAAGTGATGCTCCTTCAGCGATTAAACTGGCAGTTGTCTATTGCAACGGCGTTCGACTTCGTGGAGCCTTTCTTGGCGCGAGTGCCGTGGGGTCGCACGAACCCGCTGGTCAGGACACACGCGCTCACACTCACCTCAGTATGCTACACAGGTATGTACACCATGATCATTACACATTTTATGTTCGTACTCATTTCAGCAACTATAAATCTCCGGCGAAACTCGTAAGCTCCACATGCGGGTCGCACTGACTTCCTAGTTTGATAATTAACGTTAATCGATAAGTGGTAGGTAGGTACTTACTCCGCTTGTGTATATTTTATAATTTGTCAAGGTATTTGGTAATGGTCGTAATGGCTGTACTATTATGGGAGGTTCCCTTTGTTTCTAATTGTGATTGCTGTGCGGTGGACAGGGTGTAGAGTAATGTGGGGTGCAGAGTGGACGCGTGTATCGGAACGCGCACATGCCGCCGGCGCAGTGATAACGCGCACACCTTGCGCCTGCGCACCCCTCAGGGGCTGACGGACTAACCCTCTCGCACTCCTATTGTAAAAACACGAACGACCTCACTTAAAAATTCCAAATTATGCCATTACATTTTAATACTCCGATTACAAACGGTAAACCTGTTTGCGTATTGAACCTACAACAAAAGTTGTAGAATAGAATTCATAAAGAGGACACGTGGCAGAGGATTTATGTATATACCTACCTCCCTCTTCATTGAAATGTAGATTGTAGGCTTCCATATTTATTAGGTGTGTAAGTCGTAAAATAAAGTACATAAAGGACGTTTTATAGGTTCATGTTCGAATCAAAAGTTTGTGAAATGGTTGCTTTTGTATTATGGCTTATTTATTGTATTTCTCAAACTTAGAGTATTTAAAGGTACACACGTGCCCTCCGGCCCTCCACGGACGTTAACCACCAATGACCCCTTGACATTACCTCCCTGCGAGGGTTGAGCTTTTCCGATCACTGAACACACTAAAAAACTAGTGGAAACTACTAGTTTATATTAAACTTACCACCTGACCTTTATTAAATTCCTTCACAGTTTTTAATTATCATTAAAAATATGCAATACGTTATTCCTATATTTCCGGTGTTTTTTTTTATTTTTAACTGAATTCAAGTTTCTTTTTTTAGCGTCCATTATTACCAGCTTTACTACCTCTTTAGTGGAAATACTAAGCAACGATAACTCCGATAGGCTTTTTCTTGTCAAAAGTAATCACATAGAATTCAAAAGTTTTGCATTAAGCACTTACTCAAATGCATCAGAATTAGTTTGCTCTAGTTTTTTTCAGTTTCCTCTCAAATTGATCATAATGTGTAGAATTATCTCATAATGCTTAACCCTGTCGACCCCTATGGTCCATCGAATCCTGATAACAGTTATTTATAGCTGCCACTCGCTAACCCTCTGCCACCCTCCATTGGTCCATTGTTTTTACATTTTAAGGATTTCTCTGACCATCTGTTGTAACAGTGAAATAGATTTGAAACGTGTTAAATGGTAATTAATAGATTTCTCGAATTACGATAAACATTCAATAATAACTATAATAAGTAATTAGCTTATGTCTAAAGATCTCGTTCTTTGAAAAGAGTGAAGCAAAAAACAGACTAAGTAGGTCAGTTCACGGCAAGTTTTTTGACTTGACAACACGTGGTTCTTACAAATACACATCCTTAAAGAGGGCTATAAATAGTATAATCGGCTTGGCAATCTGTTTTTTTATGAAGTTCTAAAGAGAGTAATTGCGTCGGTCTAAATATAGTATTCAATTAACATTATTCTTAGATAAATTCGCATTTATCATTACTTCAGTTACTTTAGGTTTAACTACTTTGATCAGTATCAAATAAATAAAGTAGTAAGATATTTTTTCTTTCATATTCATGAACTGCGTTTATTGTTGTGTAAGCTTAACCCGGGTCAACTATCAGTTGCATCTATTCAGTATAATATTGTAAACAGAAACGTTTCGTGTAGCGGGGCGTCAAGTTTTGTCGGTACCGCCGGAAGCAGCATAATTGCCGGTAACTGATCGTGCATTACTCTAGGTGTGAAAGGGTTAATAACATTACTTGACCCTAAACCCTTTTATTGGCTTTCTTAATGATCGCTGATCATAATTACTAAGGGATTTTGGTAATCAGATCCGGTTCGAATGTAAACTGTCAAATGCTGTTTCTTGTAAGTTTGTAGAATTATTATTGAGGCCTGAGGGCAATATACTTGATTTTTATCGAGCAAACGTGTGCAGTTTGACCGGCCTAATTTCTTAAAGTAATGTCACGGTTACGGTGACTTATGTGAGTAGTCGGCGCGTACGCAGGGGAGCCCGCGCCAGCTGACTCGGGGACAATGCTCGAAGACGTCCCGCGGCCATTGTTCCGCGCCCGAATCCCTGTCCCGAAGTCTCGACAAAAGCTTCGCGACAAAAAGCCGTCTCGGCGCGCACCTGGCGTCACCCTATCTAACCCGATACTAAGCCGAACATCTCCGCTATGTCAAATCTTCCATATTCTCGTATTATACCGACTTGCGGGATTCAAGCTTCCGTTTTCAACATCCGATCCATACGCTAATAGCTTGGTACATACCTACTTCTATTTTTTTTTATATCAAGCTTAAACTCAGCTGAATATTTCTCCTGTAACTGTCATAAAAATACGGTTATGAATAGACTGTTAACTGATTATGTTATTGAATAAGACATTAATGCATAATAAAATGTACTCTTATTCGCAATATAATTATAGAAACCAGTTTGACAGACAGTTAGATCGTATATTTGCAACCCCTGCGTTTTTGCATTCTGTTAGTGTTAGGCAAGGATTCACTATTAGGGTGAGACTGACAGGTTTCTCAAACGGAACTTAACGGTCCTCGATGTCTGTTGAGTGTACTTATGTGAATGCAGTTGTAGTAATTATAAGGGTAAGACGCGTGGGTGTGAGGTCTTCGGGTCGACGGCAGTCGCGTGGGCCACTCAGCAGATGTCGGCACTCGGCACGCCAACTGACAGCCAACCTGTCGCGCAACGGATCGTGACGCACCGCTGCTCCTGCTGACCAGATCAAGCCTGATACCGACCTCACCAACTATTTTGATTTTATAATCAGCTACTGATTCATAGAAATTATTCAACAACTGCCATATGTTTGCAAGTACTAACCGCCGTTTGTTTTTATAAGTACTTTTATCACGAACGAATGGAAGTGTTAGGTGACTTGCACTTATGTGCTTAGAAGGTGTAACGTCTGCAACGGACCTAAAGTTCATGTCTAGTCTAGATTCATTGACCTACCGGTTGCTTGAGCCAGTAAGCTTGCGTTACATTAATAAAGTGAGGCCATTTTTTCTTATTAAAATTATGATGCGCTCGCGTGTAGCGATATTGTTTTTCTTAAGGAGTAGTCTTGAAGTATGGCGTATAAGGGCACGGTGGAGTCAAGAAGGGTGCATGTAGTAGGTGGGCAGTGACCCTACACGGTACACACGGTAGTGCCATGCTTGCGCGGAGGTGCGAGCGGAAGGGTCGCCAGGTGTCGTTACATCTGCCGTCTTAGCCTGACGTCGTTCGCTTCACCCAAAGCGCCTTAAACTTTATATTATATCAACTTGTAATGCTCTAATGCCTTTACCGTTAGTTGCTTGTAATAACAGACAATAGTGTCACTAACCGAACAGTTGCGAAGCTAACGAATTTATAATGTACACAGTAACTCTAATGGGAACTTTGCGCAAAGGTTAGGGTCTTAGTGAACGACAATAATATTGATTAGTTAACTAGTGATCGAAGTTACGTTTTAAAATCGCACAAAAGAATCTCTGCTTCGTAGCAAAATGCAGCTGCGCCCTTACCTAGACGACTTAAGATGTAAATTACCATTATTCCCCGTCTATTGTCCCGGAGTAGGTACACACAAAAATGCAGACGGGGACGGCATGCACAAATCGGGCAGCTGCTCGACTCCGCTTCCTTATTCTCAAACTATAACAAAGGAGTTCCCGTATTGTGCAAAATGTAACGCGACTTTTATTATTCTCGTCGTCGAAGATGGAAACACTTTTTTTGCTTCAATTGTTGTGAATGGCCTGTCTTATTGGCTTGACTAGTTTTATTTATGAGCAAAAATCTTGATCTTGGTCATTCAGTAGGTTATAAGATGTTTATAATGTGAGCAACGCGTCGCATCGCAGGACGCTGAGATGCAAGGTGTCCGAGCCACCTGTCCGCACTCCGCGGTAATTATCTCGCAACAGATGCGCACGTTCTACCTGCGTCTCCGTCCTCCGTGTGTACAATATTTTGATATAAAAACACGTAAACACGAAACTCGTTTTAAAATCGACCTTATTAGTAGTCCGAACACAAGTTGTGTTTGCTATCAAAAACAATTTTAAATTGGGCAAAAAGTGATCTCGCAATAACGTCATTTTTCTTTTGTTAACAGAAACGGAGTTTCTTCTGGTACCACCATCTTTAATAGCTGCTGCGTGTATCACGGCAGCTGCGCGAGGCCTGCGTGTGCGCATGTCTGTGAGCGACCTGTGTGCTCTCACGAGAACCCCATCCGCCGCCGCCGAGCTGGTGGCGCGCCACGTGGAGCGCGTGCTGGCCAGGGAGACCCAGCCACAGGAACCCAGGAGCAGGCCTTCACAACCCTGCAAAATTTCCTCACCAGAACAAACCCAACTTCCAGACACACCCACAGACGTACAGGACGTACACTTCTGAAGCAAAAACCATAAAAAACAGACCCCTTGTACCTACATTTGCAGTCAGTTTATTTTCGACCCACGTGTTTAAAGCCTGTATAGAAAATCGTACAAAATCAACATCCCAAATCAAACGATCTCAGTGTTTATGAAAGTATGGATTGTATTGTTACGAATATTTTTTATTTCGTGCACCTGGATGAGAGAAGACCCATCGAAACAGAAAAAAACGTACCTTCAACCCAAAGAAGCGGTGTCAATGCTGACAATATACGGAAAGTTGCGTAGGAGAATTGTTCATTGATCTCAAATTATTTATGTGAAATATTAACATTAGAGTAGATTAATGTTATTTATTATAAAATAGATCCATTATGTTAGTTGTTCAAGGTTGTAACATAGGTAGTTTTCGGCTGAACATTTTAAATGAACTTTTGTGCCGTTTGATCTCTGTTAATTCCAAATGTTTATAAAGACTGAAAAGCAGATAAAGTCACTTACTTTTATGGAAAAACTAACACCACATAAATTACTAAGTACCAATCAAAATTACTTAAAGACAAACTTTTCAGTAAACGTTATGTATGTTTTATGTTTATAGGACGTTTTGTGTGTAACTATGTTGTAAGATCTCATTTGATGTAAATTTGAATTAGTCCCTTATTATTAAGGGGGTAAGAGTGTGTTTAGTATTTGCTGAATGAGTGAAAATGTTAAAATGATGTAATATTTATTTAGGTCGATGTTAAGTTTTAGTAAATTCTAGTCAAACGTTTTACACATTCCTGTTTTCGACCAAACTTAATGTTTTCGATGTATAGAGTCGTGTTTAAGCCTTTGCACGCCGTGGCGGTCACCAGTGACCGACAAAACAATACATATTTTGTTGCTCGGCAGTCAAAGTGTTAAGTATATTGTGTAAGTAATTATAATGTTAGTTTGTTCGGCGACAGTAGCGGAGGCGTGGAATACTCATTACGGGGACAGTACCATTGGTACTGTGTTAGTTAATATATAGAAAATTTAATTCTTTGTGTGTAATTAGTATGTAGCTGTATTTATTGGGCGAAGGTGAGTAAGGGAGAAACTTGGATAAACACTACAGAGTAAGTGATAAAGCGGCGCGGACCGCCGAGCGTAACGTTACGCAATGTTAATTATACTAATTGTCATAAATTAATGGGCGAGCTTTCAAGTTTCTCTCTTCATGCCGTCTCGAGCCGATGTAACTTTCACATAAGTTTTAAAATGATGTTCAAGCAACCACGTAGTTTTAATATTATTTTGAATTGATTAGGCAGGCAGCTTACAATTGTTTCCTTGATAGTCGGTGCTCAACGCGCCGGTGTCATAGGGACGGAACGAGAACTTGTAAAAGGTAACCGTTGTTTTAATTATTTATTGTTTTTTTTTTGGTTTTATATAGACATGTATCTTTAAGACATCCTTGGTATAATATCGTATGTAATATCAATGTTTCTTATGGTTGCTGTAAATTAATTGGATTGTATAGCCTCTTTGGTTAACGACCGCCGGCGTGGAGGTGGATACATGGCATGACATGTTTATCTATCCATCTCGAACTTGTTCAAAAGATTAATCAATTTCATTATAATTTTTACGTTAAAAGTTGTAATTATGAGAAATTTTTGATATTAAATAACTGGAATAGCTATTGTTCATTTTAGTTAAGGTTTGTTTTAAAGAGCAATCGTGTTTAGGTACCTATTATAATGCCTATTGTATAAAAGTGTATGGTATAGCCTGGTTTATTGGCTGGCCATGAATCAATGTATAGTTTTATAATAAAAGAACACAAATAAATCATATTTTTTTATTTTCCGTCATTATTCCTGATTTTTTTTTAGGTTGGTAGAGTTTCGCAATAGCAAAGGAAAATAAGATCAGGCTGTAAATCAAGATAGTCTTATATTTTTTTATACGTCAACCTATGTATTTGAACTTATTCAACACCTTAAAAATCTAACTGTTATGGAAATAATAGGAAAGTAACTATGAACTAATAGTGTATTTATAGAATCGATAAGTTGGAGTATATTTTCTTTTAAAACTGTTGTTCCGGTTAAGCTTTGAGGAGAGCTTTCGTATTTCGTTTCGAACATATTACCTTTTTTTCTAAAAACATGAAAATTGTGAAGTAGGTAGTACAGTGACATTTTGATAATTAATCATGAAAAAGAAATTAGACTAGGCATTTGATGAAAATGTATTACATGAAATATTTTCAATTGGATTTCGTGTAGAATTCTGCGGCATCTGCATAAATATAGTATAGTTTCTAGAGTTGAGAGATGGGTATACTTGTGAAAAATATAAGAAAATAACCATTTGCGAAAAGTTTCAGGTCTCTTAAATAATTAATAAGTCTAGAAAAACGTGTTTCAGTTTCATATTTTTCGCTCTAGGTAACTTAAGCATCAATAACACCAAACCATTTATTCATGTAGTCATAAGCTCCAAAGTACATCTTTGTATGTAAAATGATTTAAACGCCTGAAATACAACCAAGCTTGTTTATTACTAGCGACAGCTGCAAAAATGATCCCGTTTGTGTAACAAAATAGTTCGGGCACGAGCCACTAGATGGCATTTATCGTAGCGTCAAAAAGCTCTACCCATACTTAGGAACACGTGGAAGCTTAATATATCTGCCTACACTTTCATATTAAATTCTTAATATGCTGTGTAAAGACATATAAATTACTACAAAAATACAATTCTAAACCAGGTAAACTGCTGACTCTATCAAAAGATTTCTTTCTCTATCTTTTATAGGGTCGTTAAGTGTCGCCCTCTATATATTCGTGCTAAAACCTCTAAAGCTCCCGAAGGACGAAACGCGACATTGCTCCTTTTACGTTCAGTTTTTGGCGGCATAGTACGACAATGTAATCATAGAGAGCAGCACTCACGAATTTATTTATATTTAACTCTTGTGTTGTGAGAGCTCTTCTGAGAATTGTTGAGTGTTCGGCCTTTTGGTTCCGATTTCAGTTCGAGTTCAGGTCGGTTTAAACTGGACTTGTCCGGCTGATTCTGCTTAGAATGTTTTAGCAATATTTTATTAGGTAATAAGTATATGGATTAAAGGCTTTTGTCTGTAGTATTAGGTTGGTAGTGGTTTTTCTAGTTCTAGGAGCTCTACTGCCACACTAAAATTTAACGAAATCGAGTTGTTTGTCTGTATACGTGTTGCGCCGACCCCAAGTAAAATGGGATAAGGAACATGATGATGATGATGAGTTGTTTGTCTGTAACGTAAAATTATAAGAGATAAAGTTTCTTTCGCATTTATAGTAGGTATGTTGCGCATAGTCACTCGTTTGTTATATGCGGTTTCTATCTAGAGATAGAGACCTTGAATGTGACAGTTAGTGAAAGACTTTAAAAGGATCTTAAAGATACGTGTCAATATTTGGGGTATAACCGGCGGCAAAAAACTAATTCAAAATATAAAAAAGTGTAGATTTCTTCATCTTACATATAAAAAAAAAACATTTCAATTGCAAAATTTAACGCGTTTTTATAATTAAGACATTACATTAAGAATTTGTTATTTTAACCTTATTCCTAAGATGCATAAACTTACATTATAGTTCATCTTACTATGCAAAAGGAAGGAGTTTTTCATACGCTACAAAAGCCTTACGAAGTCGTAAGTATACGTATCCGCCTGGGTTTATGTGTAATATGCTTACGTTAACGAATGATGCTTTTATGATCTCTTCGTTTAAATTGTAAAGCTTGTCTTCTATTGTTTATAGTTTTAAATATAAATTCGAAAGTTGTTAAGTTAATACCTACTTACTCTACCTTTTGATACATACACCTACTACAGCTGTTGGATGAGGGACCGCTGAGGTATTCATAATGGACATACAAAACGCGTTTACAACAATTTTGCTCAAGCCAGCAAGTTAATGTTATAGTTTTAGCAAAGACATCAGTTTTTTGTAAAATAAAATAGCTATTTTTTGCGTCTGGTTAATAGTTAGGTAGTTGTATGAGTAAACATTTAGTAGCAATGTATCTGTTTATGGATTGTTATAATTTAACATGTATACAAACAGGTGCAAAAATTTACGAGACTTGATCCCGTTTATATAGGTAGGTTTATCTACAAATTTCCAATTTACACTCGAAAGTCCGATACGACACCGAGTGGCGAGCAAACAAGGAGTGCGCCGCGAGGGCAGTGGGGGGAGACCTCGGCAAACCCAGGCGTTTGTAGGAAAAACCCAGGCGAGCGCTCGGGGCGTTTCGGGGCAAACACGGCGTCTCTCGGGAGCCGCTCATTAGTTGTTCAAACACGCCGGCGGCCACTTTGACAAGCAGCGCGGCAGGACCTGCCTCCGTCCCGGCGACGGGACCGATCTTCCCCTTCACCGATCTAACGCTAACTATAAAGAGCTATCGGGAGTGCAGATAGTAAATACGCGGTTTGTTTTATTAGACAAACGACGGTATCTTTGCATAGGCGTTCGCATAGATCCGGCTGGATTAACTAACTGTACTATAGAGGGAGATATATTTATACTTGCGAACACACAGCTAGCTAAAGTTTGAGGGAGTCCTTATCACGAGAGTATGAAGTGTTGCCCATGTGTAATTAGTAGTGGCATATAGATAAGCGTCAAAAATACGTCACGAGTTGTTTGTTAATGGCGTCGCGTCAGTTCGCAATCATGGCGATGGGTGAGCGCTCATCAATCACGGGCTCAGGTGCACTACAGCCTCGCCCCCCGCCCGCGCCGCCGCCCCCTCCGGACCCTGCCCTCGTCTGCACTGCACAGTCAAAGGGCTTCGCTCACAGTCTTCAATTATAGCTGTCGTACTACAGTATTGTCTTATGTGGTAACATGGTTCAATGTGCTATGTACTCTTAGACAGCCGCCATGTTATATTTGATGTAGAGCTTGAAGATATAGCATAGACTTTGTTGAGATGTTCCTATTATAGGAACATTACTTTTTACTGAGAGACTAAGAACACAAAAAGTATTGATATCTAGTATTGTATTAAAATATTTTTTTACAAACTTTTCATGCTTATATACTATCGACCTGAACCAGCTTCGCAAGAGTGAAATGCTGATGTATTATACAAATGATTAACCTTGCTCTCGAAACATTCTATCTTTTAAAAAAACCGTATCAACATAAAGATTTACGAATACGTAAGGACGACAGAAGCGTGAAGCGATTTTGTTTTATACTATGTAATGATATAATTGTAATTTTTAAATGATATATTATTATGATTATGAAGTCAAAATTTCATAAGGTCGCCAATTTTTTTGTCGTATTGACCTTCTATAATTATTATAAAAGTGTTTGGTCATTAATATTAATTTCAGAGTTTGGAGTACATGTAGGTTCGTAGACAACTTTTACAATCACTAAAAGGTTTTCACTCACAAATTACCTTTTTGAAAGACTATTTGGAATAGTTAGTCTGTTTACAACCAAGAGGTTCAAAGGTTCATCATTTTGAAATTATGCTTTAAATACCTGGACTAAACAATAACATAACTTACATTTAACACTAAACTACACATACTTACTAGCTGTTGCCCGCTACTTTGTGCGCATTAGAAATACTCCCGCGAAACAAATGGTTTGTCGAAAAATAAAAAAAATCGGAGATAAAAAAATGGGTGTTGGCCAATTCTTAGACCAACTCAATCCTAGTACACAAAAAATCATAAAATTAATTCAAACCGTTTCAGAGGAGTATGGTAACTGACACTGTGACACGAAAATTTTGTATTTTATTTTATCTATTATTTTATTTTGTATATAAGAGGATAATATGGTACTTACAATGCGTCAAAAGAATGTCATTATCTCTGCCAATGCTGCAATGGTGGGAATCGTGTCCAGAAGGCTGGCGATATTTACTTAAATAATACGTTCCATTTATCTTACTTGTAATATTACGTGCACTATTCCTTTGAAATGGTACTCGTACTCTTAGCATAGCGCACCTGACAACTAGAAGGAAACAAATTAGTATGTATAGATCTATATACAAGTACCTTTTAGTATGTATACAAAATAACTTTCTTTTTTTTTTAAGTCAAGTACCTTCTAATTTGATACCTCTTATTCATTACCCAGAGGCCCACAACACAGATGAAATAGTTTCAGGTTGAATGGTCCCAGCTTATTCCTTGTACATCAACTGTATAAGCATTGTAAAAGCGTTGTAGACTTCGTAAAAGCAACGTACTCATGCAAATATTTTTTTTTACTGTAAGTGAATGTTAAGTAAAAGGGCTAAATTCTAGATACATTTGACCAGGTAAACAGATACCGGTAAATTCATAGTTTACCTAGAAAAAGGCGTATTGAAAACAAACTGAGTCAAAATATGTAGCGAAGTTATAGAGATCTGCTTGAGCCATTATAAATTACTCGAAAAGTGTAACATCATATGAAAGTGCCGTGATATTATTAAGATCCGGCAATCGTGTAAGTATTATTAAAAAAAATATAAGCTGAAAGAAATCAGAATAGCTCTAGTTCTACATAAACATGTCTATTGAAGTCTGAAGTACTCATCCACATTTCAGTAAAAATGTTAATTAAAAATAGTACAGGACAAGTATGGGGACAGTCGCGATGCAGCTCGGCATGTGGCCCAGCGGAGGGCGCAAATCGAATTAGCCGAGGGTAAGTGGAGAATGGCGCACGCACACCGCCCGTAACCGACGCATTATCAGATTAGATGAGCACCGACTTGCGACTGTGAACTGACGCTGGAGATAGTACAACTGTCAAGTGTCAAGTATACTGTATAGCATGCTGAGGCTGTTTGCTCAAACTGATTTGATGATTTCGAGTGTCAAGGTCGATGCTGCGATTTGATAATTGTGCTTTTTTGTTTTATGTGTTTGGGATGGTGGAATTACGATGTAAGTGGTGTGTCCGGCTGAAATTTCTTAGCATTGGTTAAGTCGATTGAAAGATAAATTATTGATGTTTTTTTTTTTTAAGTTCATCATTGATGTAAGCTTTCGTCTTGAGAAAAATATTCGCAAACTTTTTTAAAAATGTTACGTGTTTAAAACTTATGCAATACAAAAAGATACCTGAACCATAAGTCAAAGCTTAGGTTTGAATACCGGTCAAAAATTAATCTATCCGGTTTAAAGGTAAACGAAAATCATTATTTATTAATGTAATCGCAGAATAAGTAGAATGAACTGTTTAGAACAAAAGTAATTGAATACTTAGTTTTTAAAGATTGTCAGAAAAAAGCATAGTGTTGTGTCTCGCGTAAATGTATTCATACTTTACAGTACTATACGAACATAACAATTTATACATATTAGCCAAGCTGACAAAGCAAAAACAACAAAAAGCACATTCATCGAAGGCAGGGAAGAAAAACTAAGCGGCAGTTGTTGTTTGATTGCAGGTTGCTAAGTGATCACATATTTTACCACAGAGTTCGTGTTTTTCATCCCGCGAGACGCGGCAAGCGCGGAACACGCGCTCTCACGCTACCCCGGTCCGTGTCTACGCACTTTGGTTTCTGTATTACTGGGGTTTTCCTTAAACAAGTGCCAGTTGTTGAAATTATGCCAGTTTTGCTTTCGGGTGATGGAAATTATTTGAAGCAGTCTTTTTTCAATTTTTGAATAGTGAGGGTTAACTCGGTCTATGAAAGGTAAAAGTTTATTATTATAGTGGGTCTATACTAAACAAACATGTTTGTGTAAACGTAGTTTTTGTAATGTGCGCGGGTGCACATTACAAAAACTACGTCGTACTAATACGTTAAGTGTTGAATAAGTTGAGCGGATTATTAAAGTTTGTCTAAAAATGTGGATTAAATGCCCTGAAATGTTTTTTTTTCTCTTTTGCTCTATATAATGTTTTATGCATATGATTGTTTTGCATTATGAAGGTAACTCAGTTCTTTTTATATGGTGTGTGTTATGAGATATTTTATGTAAACCACCTCAGTAGCTAAAACATTTTTCATAAATTCTCATAACTCCTAACCCGTTCAATTCTGAAAAAACTGGGCTAATCACAGTGCATTTCAACAAACCGAATACAAAAAGTTCCAAACAAACAAACAACAACAAAAAACGTTGTAGCAAGTGTAATTAATATAAATAATAAATAAGGCAGCGGGCGCGGTCGCGTGCGCCGTCCCCAAGGACTGGAGACGTTGTAATTTCAATATTGTGAATATTATACGCGTCATTTTCTCACACGGACCCCTGCACTTGACGCGACACCCGCTGGGCTTATGTATGTGTAGCATGGATGTCCCTGATTGTATTGAAAGTTAAATTTAGAACGAATAGGTCTGTGAAGTGCTTAACGATGTCATACCAGCCAGTGCTGTAGAATTAAAACCTCTTTTGGATGGACCAAGGAGTTTAGGGTTTTATATATGGATCTGTAACTCTTTTAAAATGTGATAGAAAATGGCATATCATTTAATGCTCTAACATTGGTCTGTATATTGTAGTACTAAATAGTAGTGTAGTTAGTTACTTTTGACTCTACCGTAAGTGGTCACCATCAAACTAATTTTATACATCTTTCCCGTTTGTGATTTACTAAAGTTTTTATACCTATTGGACTTAGAAATAATACAGTCCATTTAACAAGTGCAAAATAAGTTTTGATGCCTTACTTCTTCAGAGGTTAATTTAAGTATGGTATAAATACCTATGTGATTTTATAGTTATACGTATAAGTTAAGTTTCGAATGTAGATATTGTAATAAAAGTATAGTTACATTGACCTAGGTAAGAAACATGATCATTACGAAAGAGCAAAAAGATTGATGAAAGTAAGAGTAAAAAATATTAATATCAGTTACAACTACCAATATATTGATTTACTTACAAATCATTCATCATTCGAATTTTGTAACTTTTTTTTGATGCCTGCAAATTAATTTGTCCTCAGATTTCTAATGGGATCAATCTCAAGAGATACTAAGCGGATATTAATTCACCCTCACACTAATCATTTCATTCAGTAACAAGATTAAGTGTAATAATAAGTTTTAAGTTCAGCAAATATACATTATGGGGAAAGTTAGTTTTCGTTACCAAATGACTTTTTAATTAAATTACATTAACAATTAACTTTAAACCTATTTATGTCCACAATAAAAAAAAAACATTTATTTTGCCATACCTAACTAAATAAAAAGTACCAATCCATAAATTTATTTGTACGTATTGTAATTTTTGTACAACGATTTAAATCTGTTTAAAATCGTTTTGTAAAACAAAGAGACAAGCGGGATACATAAGTATGTCTGTCTATACTTATTCACGAGAGCGGCGTTACGGGTCGCCGCGGATCTTAAGGCTTCGGGGCTCTCCCTAATACAACTCTTATCAGTATGCGATTCTGATAACACAACTTATAGAACTTTTCATGTCTATGATATTCGTTTTTTTTTAATCTAAGTGATAAACTTCTTTTTAGTTTGATCCATAAAACAAAATTATTTGAGAGAATCTAAAGAACTTTTTAGAAAGTCTTAATTTAATTACTTAAATTAGTTTAAGTAAGAACTCTATAAATGAACTCCAAAAGATAGAAAACTTAATTCTTTGAAGGATTCATTATTTATGGAATGATTAGATGAACATTATTTGAATGACGGTCGAATATCAAATTAATAAGTAGAGTTAAGACTAAATACCTACAGTCATTCGTTAAGTAGGTACCTACCTGGATCGTTAATTACAACTTTTTTATTTTCCTCAATGACAAAGGAACTGTCGGCGAAAAGAAAAGTAGACAAGTGTCGTGACACGCAGGGGCTGCGGGCGGTGGCGGGGGTGCGGGGCGCGGGCGCGGCGGACCAATGCGGAGCGCGCGCGGCGCCGGCGGCCGCGGGCATTGGCCGGCCCGGGGGTGCGCGCCCCGCCTCGCCCGAGAGGATCGGCCTTATTGAATTAGGCTTATCATTCGATTTCAAGTGGGGCGAGCGCACGGTTCTCCGCGCCGGCAAAAACTATCGCTGGGATCCGATACCATCTGTAATCGGCATAATTCGATATAGTCGCGGCTCATCCAATTATGCGGCTGTGAGCCTTCGCGCGGCGCCCTTACACACAAGACGCACGCGCCCCGCGCGGCGCGGCGCTTTCGCGGCCTGATTGTTGTTTTAAGGAAGAAATTAATTAGGAGTCTGTTTGGAGCACATGTTGGGTAGATAGCCGGTGCTGAAGCTAGTCGCCATGGAGTACGGGTACTTGAGCGGCGCGGGCGGTGGGTTCGAGGGCGGCTGCCTGGGCTCCGGCGGCGGCGAGCTGTCGTGGGGCGAGCTGGCGTCGTGCGGGCAGATGTCGCAGGCGGCCTACCGCTACCAGGGCATGCGCTACCAGCCGCCGCCGCCGCAGTGTGCGCGCCCGCAGGACGCCGCCATGAGGAACCACCACATCTTCCCACCATCCATGAACCTACAACGTAAGTACTCTTTGATCCTTACAATTTGTCCGACGGCATTCCACTTGATCTAATTCACTTAAACCATACCTGATAAGTTAGTTACAACCCTACTCCTATGTACTAACGTAATAACAATAAGTTACACCGCTACGAAACAGAGAAACTCGTAGTTTTTCAACGTAAACAATGTAACGCGGCCGTAACTTACGTAGCGGTTGTTGCTTGCTACGCCGCGGCGTAGCGACTTTTGTATCGGTCTGTTTATGTAACTGAGGAAGCTTAAATTATTTTACTACATCTGATACATTTTAATTTATTAATCAATTGTGTTACGTATTTGTTTGGATTAATTTTGATCTTCAACATACCGTTAAATTATTTAAAATTGGGTTAATCAAATTATCTAAATAATGGGAAGACCGTTTAATATATTTATAAACATGTATAGCCAAGCCTCATCGGCATATAATATTTGTAAAAATAAAAATCAAGTGTAAATAATGAACAGCTGTCCGTCAAATTGTAAAACATGTTTAACAGGTAGGATTTGGGACGGTATTGGATATTTTATACCTTTGTGTTTTGTTTACTTTTCAGTTAGTTACACCAAACTTATTAGCAAATAAAAAATAATGATTTAAATTCGACTTACGTGGGACGAATATCTATGACCTGTGTAGGTTTATAGACATTCATTAATACATATTAGCATATTTTATGCGTAAGTGGGTATTTATTTTTTCTAGTAATCTAAAGTTCTATTTTCTTTTTGAAACAAAAAGCAACGTTAATTTTATCATTTTATTAGCTATAAATGGGAGGAGTCATAACGTATAATAAATTATCGAAGAATAAATGGCTGATGAAATAACAATCACTTTCACAAATGAATTATAATAAAAATATAGTTATTCCTTTAAAGTACATGACACTACTTCAATAGTAAACTAAGCCTTTATGTAGCCTTCGTTGTGTTTAATCGACACTTGCAATTTCATGTTCGAAGAAATCTCTACTACATCCGTTTCTTTCATATAAGGGATATCTCGGACGAATTAAACTCTTGCCCAAGTTCAGGTGTTGGTTTATATCATCCATTTCGTTTGTTTACATGTTTAAACAGTGCAATAGAGTACTATGTTTAACGAGCACTCGTTTTAAGTTCAAAAAATGGGATAGCCTATTCATGAAGACTAAGAAAAAACTAGGACAGTCAGTAGGTATTTATAAGTTACCAGCTGTTACTAGCCGCGACTTCGTTCCTGAAAAAAAAATAGGAATGAAAAATATATGTTGGCCGATTCTTAGACCCACTGAATGCATACACAAAATTTCAAGAGAATTGGTCCAGCCGTTTCGGAGGAGTACGGTAACTAACATAGTGACATGGGAATTTTAATAAAGATAATGTCTTTATCTTTAGTCTAATAATTGTACAATATATTAGGAAAGTAATAAGGGAATGAAAGTACGGCTTAACATGCTTTGAGCGGTCAAGTTTACAACTATTTTATCTCCTTTAGTGGCTACCTATTAGGGCGGGTCAAGTGTGGCTGTAAAACTATGGTAACATAATCCTAATGAACAAGGCACCTTAAAATACCAAGCAAATTTTATATTTAGAAACAAAACGCACTTAGTTAACCTTTGCTAGCAGATTTAAGAAATAAGCGCGGACCGGGTTTCAAGTCTTGGGTTGTATTTTTTGGGTTAAGGTGTAGCAGTATGGCACTCAGTATTCACAAATAAAATGATAATGGGTTTTCAAAATCACTATATTCAGAGACTATCTACTTTTTACAACGTTACAAAATTTACGCCATTATTAAAGTAAGTATAGATACTTTCCGTGCGGTGTCCGGATATAAAGAATAGCGCCACCCCATATCCTCCACTGGGTGTCGTAAAAGGCGACTAATGGACCTTAAGACCTAGTGCACTGTACCAAGCACCTTGGGTCACCCGAATGGTGGCGGGTAAACAACCAACAATCGCATTCCCAAAGAGGGTTAGTGTCAGGCAGGCGGCCGACTATAAAACCATAGCCTAAACCATTAGCAACATGTTTAGAAAAAAAACATGTTGCGCCGACCCCAAGTAAAATGGGATAAGGGCAGGAAGATGATGATGATGATGATGATTAAAGTAAGTATAGATAGAAGCTATTAAACCATAACAACAAAAGCGCAAAGCAAATATTACTCTTATGATGATAAATCTCCCTGAATATAAATAATAGTTACTACTTAAACCTACAGTAATCGCAAAATACTTACAAAGATTGAACACGCGCTTTCATCAGCACCCAAACACTATATAGCCACGGGACCAACGCAATATTCCTAACCACATTCATAAACAATGTACAGCCGAGACTTGTTAAGTTGTAAAGTTTTTTAATATATCCCAGTTCTAGACTCCGACGTAAATAAAGTACTGGACAGAAAAATTCTATTTTGTTTCCGTTTCCAAACCTTTCTCCCTTGAGGCCGGCTGTTGTTAGTAGGACGAAGTGGCTTTCTACAACTGGTGTTTGAGATATTTTTAATGTAATGTAAAGTAGAGTCACATATTTAATTAAGTATATGTACTTTTAATAAATATTATGTAAAATGTATCGTTGTGTCATACTACGTGACTACGACGATTTTGGTTCTCAAAATACATTGCTATGTTTGGTGATATTTATGTTTTTAGTTAATATTTTTTAACGCCCGACGCAAAAAAGACAGGGTTTCATAAGTTTGACTGTCTGTCTGTTTTATTGCTCTCGAACGTATGACCCGATTTTGATTTTGTTTAATATTCATGCAAAGATGTATTAGTAAGAACTAGCTGTGTTTGATGAAAATTTGTGAAGGATTGAGGTGGCCACACAAAATGGAAGCGGAAGAGCCTTTTTTACAACTCTCTTAATATGGGTGTCAAATGAAAGGGTTTGACTTGTAGGATAGAATACTGTAAATTGTTAAATTTAGAATCTAAGACATGCGATTTCTTTTTAATTAATACTTGTTTAAAATTAACTTTTATTTATTCCAGTCATATTCACATTAGATTGTAATGTGAAAGTAACTCTATCTATCGGTTTATTTCACGCTAACACGCTCTAAGTTTAACTTTAGTAGGGGCAATTTGATACCGTCCAAGATTTGCTATATTTTTGATTCCAATTCCAACATGCATGTGGACAGAGTCGTGAACAAATATTGTTTCCAATTTTTGTTTCGATGCTGGAATGCCTAGAATCACAAATCAAAATATGTTATAGTGGCAATTATTAAAAAGAAGTTTTGCCGTTTAACAGTAAGGTCTTTGCATACATTTTATGTTATTTGCCTGTCTTTGTTTACATTTATAGCATATATTATTTTTGTATTATGATGTACCGTAAATCTTCTCTTGATTTTCGCCATTTCAGATTTCCAATTCTAAGTTAAGGTTTCTTCATAATGTTTTCACCTATCTCTTGTCAGTTACGTTTTAGGAAATTGGATTCCTAACGGTTTGGATTCGGTTTAGTATACTAAAAAGAGAAGCAGAAGACAATGAAAGTACGTACAGACATACCAATTTAGACCAAAAATATGGCAAGTCTTGAGTTAATTTGGTTACTGTAGATACATAATTTACAAATGTTCACCGTAATGAAATTATCAATATGAATTAAACGTAAATGATTCAAATGTTACTTGAAGTTTCTAAAGATCAATTTTTTATGTAACCAATTTCCTCAACATACTCTTATCAGTGTGTTAGAATTATCTTATTAGTTCTTTGAGAGAGATTGCATAAATTATAAAGAACATCAATAGAATCATAAGGTATCAATATAATCCCAGCATACAAGATGAAAATAAGGCTTGATTGTATCACTAACTCATAAATATAGGTAGGTACTGCCTAAATTTGTACTAAAAAATTGATAGATAAATAAATACTTTACATTTTTATTTAAGTAAAATATTTCCAGACTATGATTAATAAATTCTTTTAGTTTATTTTTAATACGGGCTTACACAAATCTAACAATCAATTTCGAAATTGGCGCTTAAATCGTCATGATGTTAGTCGCGTTCATTCGAAATGTCCAGCTAAGTATAAGCTCGAGTAAAGTATTCTATAAAGTGTTACTTAAATCAATAAAAGAAGTAACTTGTACGAAAGTAAAAAATGTAAAAGAAAAAGTTAACACCAACATTTCTTAAAATGTTGGCACCATGTGCAAATCATTGTTAATCGCGATAAGCTAGATGACATTTGATCTGATGACTGATGATGCCATGAAGATACAAAACCACAAAAAGTATTATATTTTAAAAGTGCTTTAAAGTTGATACGTTGTATTCGTATAATTTATAAAATGTCTCAGCAAAACACGCAACAAACTTTGAAAACCAAAGCGGAAAAGGTGGAAAACCTTTCTTAAACTTTATCTTTATTGCTTTTACTCTTAGTAATACCAAAGTGAAATCGTTTTCATTTGGTGAACAAGTGGCGGGACGGGAGGCTGCGTCTCCGACGTCGGTCACGAAACAAAGAGTAGTTGCACAGGGTGGGGCGGGCCCGAGGGGGGGGGACCTCGCCGCGTGAGCGATTGCGTCCCTAATTGGCAACGGCGTCCGCGAGAATCTTAAGGGGAGGACAGCGGAGCTCGAGCGAGTCTTCTCTGCATCTTGCGGCTCTTGGGTCTGCGTGGACTGGCATCTTACCCCTCCCCCCCCCCTCCCTCGCAGCTCGGTCCGCCTCCCCGCCGCCCCCCGCTGACACCCACGCAACACAATAACTTACCTCGGGCGGCAACTCTCACGTAATCTCGAGTAACTCCGGATTATGCCCGTTAATCACGCGGAAATTAATTACAAGTTTGTGTATTAATTGTAGTACAATTACAAGAATTACAGGGTTAAGATTACGGCGATATTGTTTGCATTCTATTAAATGTTGTTAAATGTTAGAAGATACTCCTTACTTTGCTCTTATCAAATTCTCGTTTCAGAAGGCATCATTTAAATAAGCTCTGTTACCGCTTATGACTTTAAGGATGATGAATGCTGATTGTACAATTCATAGTAATATCGTACCTACCATGGGATAGATTGTTATCCAAGTTGCATTATTCAGAAAGACGGTTTTTCTGTGAATCTGGTAAAACTGGAAGCAACTACAACAGATTCGTAGCTTGGGAAAAGAGTAGGCTGCAAGAGATTCTATTAAAGATATCTTAGCAAACAATAATTATTTTGCTTTATTCATAAATCTAAAATAACGTTTTTATTAACTCCCATATCACAGTACCAAGTAGGTACTCTTGCTTGATAACATACACGTCAGAATGACTATGATATAATTTTAAGTTTATCGGGATTCCTTTTGATTAAATGAAGCATGTCTAACGACACAATCGCATTTACTTGTGTCTCCAGACACTCTTGGTTTTTATTGATTTTCAAAATAAAGCAACAAAGTTGTTTCATTCAAATATCTTCTCAGTAAAGAAACGTTGCTAGTTTTAGCTAAAGCCATGTGTCATGGCAAGAATACATGAAACCTTTTCTTTTAAAAATCTCTGCAGAATATTTACGTAAAGCAAACATTTTATGTGTTCAGTGTTCGTCCCGCGTCCACAAAACTGAGCATCGCGGAGGGAAAACAGGTCGCTATCCTAACTCGATATCGCCATTCCTATTCTCATGTCGCCTTTGTATGCAAGTGGACGGGTTAATTCGATTTGGTGCGAGGACCGAGGGCAATATTTTATCGTATCATGTGATCTATTCTGTCCCAGTATAGTATAGTATAGTAGAGTGGGTCATAAAAAAGGCAATATCTCACAGTTGAGCTGAGCCGGAGCCGCGATCGTAACTTCTACAATGTTACTGCGCCGCACTCGGCGAGGGAGCTGACTTTTATTTTTAGAAAAGAAATTATTGTTTTCTTGCAAATGTGAATATGTTAAAGCGATACCTACATGAAGTCGTCGGCTTCTAACTTTGTTTTAGTAGCGCTGAGTCGCTGAACTTTCTCTCGTCGGCATTTCTTTAGTAAACAACCAGGAGTAGATATGAGAACCTTATACATATACGATCTCACATACGGTTTTGCAAGATCAAAACATATATTTTAAATAACAAGTATTTAATTTTGAATAAATGAAAAGTAATTAACCAAGTACAATACCAAATTCGTTTGACATTTAATGAGCATGCACTGAAACGTGCTTTAAATAATTTTGACAAAAGCCTCTTTAAAATATGCTAATGAACAGTAAACATTGTATTTTTGGTTCCGGAATAAATAATCGAAGTATTTATTCAAAAAACGTAACATAAACAGTACATATATCTTATTATGTTGATAAGCGGAGGGTAGCACGTGACGTGAGCCTGCACAATTTTATTCAGCTCCACGCAAGTGTTTCCGTTTTACTACCCACCATTACGCAAATTTACTCACATGTTTATTTGTAATATAAAATATATTGCTCTTGCATATAGCTCGCTATACAGTCATATGTATTGTATACTGCATAACGTATATAACTTGTATCGTTTTATGATAGAGAATCTTATGATTTTTAGATTCATGAAACGAAATGAAAGTTTCAAGTCTCAAGCGGCTGATATATGGAGGCGTGAAAGCGTCAGGAAACCGTGTAACACGGTCGCGGGGCAGTATTCATTAATCTAAGCTGTAACCCTTGCCGCGAGGGCGACGCAGGGGGTGAAGGCAAGGGGGAGGGCGAGCGGGGAGCGATGGCGCAATATGCCGCGATGACGCGCCGACATCGCCTGCATTATGGATGTTGGCGAACTTTTCGCGTGACGCGAGAAAAATGAACCACGGCTCACTTAGAGATGGATCGCGATATAATATACTGAGCAAATCCCAGCGCGATTTGCTCCGTTGTGGGAACTACTTTGAGGCTGCTATTTACGTTCATTATTCTTGCACTTGTATTCTTGTAGCTTCATGATAACAAAACTACATATTACCATCCAGCTAATCCCTACGTATTTTAATTTTTAAGAAGTTTTAATATATTTTACAAGATTTTTTTATCACCCTTTCAGCAGAAAATACTAATCTATTGGACACTGTAACCAATAATGGAATCTATAAAGATATTCTTAACCTTAAGATTCCCAAGTGTAAATATGCTTCTGATAAAGTCCTTAGCGCCCTTCAAGCAGTCTCGCCGTTTTGTAATTAACAGGCGGAGTCTCGGGAGGAGACCGAAGCCTGAGGGGAAGGGAACGGGAGCGGGGAGGAGGGGGGGAGGGCACGGATCATATCACCTGTGAATTAATCGCTCCGTGACGATTAATTAGCGCCACGTGCTCACGTAACTAAACCTCGTAACACCACGTGACTCGCCTACTAATTACTTGCTAACCTTGAACCGTTTATGATTTTTATGTAAAGAGCTGTTGATGCTACACAAACATTCCAGTATACAGCGAAACTTTAAGTGCGAATGAAAATAATTTAGATACGAGCAGACATAAAACGTCTCTCCGTTTTAGTTGAACAAATCCCAGAAAGTGAGAGGTGCAAAAATATTTCAGCAGTAAAACTCACCGCTCGAGCATCCACCCAATAAAACATAACGCTCGCAATAACAATGAGCGGCCTTCCCTGACCCACGAACTGCAAACTCAAATTAAACATCTTATGAACAGAAACATCTTGCAAAGATCCTCTTCATTAGGTCCCGCAAATTGCGCGGGGGGTGCGGGTCGCGGGGGCAGTGACACGAGTCTCCCCCCCACTGCCCCTCGCGTGCCTCCCCGCAGCCTCTATTAATAATGCAAATGAGACCGCAGCTCGGCCAAGAAGCGAGTCTCGATTAATTCCGGTTCATTTGAGGTAATTGTCGCTGCGCGCGTGCGGTCTGTGGTCTGCTGTGCCCGCAACCCGCTGCCACATCTAATGTCTAATGCCAGTTAGGGTTATGGCTTTATGGGATTGTTTTATAGTCACCCTGTATTATGTTGTCTTGGATATACGACTCCTATCCGTAACAACTGTAATTGCATTCTAGAGCTTGAAATCTAATTGCGATTTAACTGTTAGTGAATACACTATATTTTATTGGTACTCCCGTAAAATATCGTTGAATTACAATTTGTCAAATGACGTGTCAATTAACTTTAATTTCTCTAAGACAATGTTGCAAGCGAGGCGTAATAAAAAGGTTGCTCGAGGCTTTGGCTCACGTAGCAGTGGGCTACGGCGTAGCGCTACAACGATCGATACTTATGCCACGCGACAACCTAACGCTACGAGTTTTTCTACGCAATCGACATAGCTGTTTTTAGTAGAATTAGAAAACGGTTTTACTATAAGATTTTAACTTAATTTTACAAAAAAAATCTTTAAACATTCTCCTTTTCGTTTGATCGTACAGGAATAACATTTGAGTATGTTGCATTCTATATTATTCAAGTATTCAGTAAGGGTATTTCCCAACTAAGTAAATCATGATTAATCTTACTAAAGTTATAAAAATATCATAAATTATATAATATTGTACAATGTATGTGTATGTAAATAATAATCAGAGGTTATCAATTTGCAGAATCACCTTAAAGCATACTTAGTAGGATTAGTTGCAAGTTAGGAAAATGAACTACAAACTCATGGCATGTTGTCTTTTAATACTAGCTCTAGCAGGTTCGTTTTAACAGCAATCTATACAGAGGTCTAAACAATTACCTATTTCAATGACGATTACCGTACGGATAAGTTATTCAGGATCGAAAGAATTCGATTATCAATAGAAAACTAGGACTATGATATTTGTATTAAAAAGCTTGTATGTAGTTAGGTATGTTACTAAAATCGATTTCAATTTCGTTAAAAAAATACAAAACAATCACAAAATAAACATCATAAAACCACATTTTTCTGTCCAAAAATGTCGCAGAAACTGGACTTTGAACAATTAAAATTAATTATACAACAAGTCACGGTTTTTACCTAAAAGGGACGGGACAGCAAAAATATGGGGCGAGCGAAGCCTCGGCAAAAGCTAGTCGTAGCTATAAATGTATTGTGAACATAACGTAGGTATCGAGGGGGAGCCGGGGGAGACAAAAATGGCCGCGAAACCAGCACCTTGCCTACTTACTTGTATTGCACGAACAATTATATACCTACTATTTGGAAATAGATTTAACTACGAGTGTCTTTGGTTATGTGATTTGTTGTGGTTGTAAATATTAAATAAACTAAATTAAGTTTGTTTGGTATAAATATAATATTGTATTTGCTCATAAATATAATTAGCGAAATACAAAAAAAAAATCAGGTTTATAATATTTGAATTATATAATTAAACATTCTTTAGCGTCTCAGGATTTTTTTTGTATAACTAGTAGATAATGTAAATATGTTTTGTATGATATTGTACTGTTTTTCTAAGCTAAAACTAAGCTGATAAAAATAGCATTTGATCAAAAAGGTCTAGTCTTATCTTCTACATTATTTGAATAAAAAAAATGTCAAACCTTATTTTAATTCAGCAGTCACTAGACAGACGCCCTCTAATAAAGAATAAATTACAAACAACTTCTTTTCACCATCTACTTCTATCTACTCAATCGCTATAGTATTCAAACTCAACAATAAACATAAACATATATTACTTATATGCAGTACTATCTTTTTCCCGCAGCTTCGCTCACATGAAAATCGGTTATAGCTGCAAAACATTAATCTTCTTTTTCGTATATGGTCGAAAGATATTTAGCCTGTGTTAATCCAGGGCATCAGCTTACACAGCTTACAGCATCCATATTCACAAACTTACGCATTTATAATATTAGTAAGATGCTCATACATAAAGTATGTCATGTATTCCATATATTAATCCTACATATTTGTTACAGCTGGCCTTCCGTACAAAGTGTACGGTGGCCACGAGGGTTCGTTGACGGAGAAGCGCAAGCAGCGGAGGATCAGGACCACGTTCACGTCGGCACAGCTGAAGGAGCTGGAGCGCGCCTTCCAGGAGACACACTACCCCGACATCTACACCAGAGAGGAGATCGCCATGAAGATCGACCTCACTGAGGCGAGAGTACAGGTTTGTTGGGCAATTATGTATTTTATACATAAGTGTAAATTGATTCCGGGCTGAACATCAAAAGGTTTTAATTTCGAGTAGGCCTTTTCAGGCACTTTCAAAACGTTACGGACTGTAGTAGTGCGGTTCTAGTGTGATTCTTATGGAGAGAAACCGGCAAAAAACTCCAAGAATATGATGATGATACTTATGTATTAGGTAGGTATGTGTAGGTGCTCGTACAACATTAATGTTGTACGAGAAGTATATTAGGTTTCAGCTAGATCTTTCGTTTACATAAAGTTATCAATTAAAAAAGAAAGTTATTTATGTTAGACTCAGATTTGTGCTATTATAGCGTTTTGATTAAATGCTTCTCAAAAGCGTAGTAAAGCCTTTATATAGACGCTGTTAAAAATACCGAATTGCGGAAAGGTTAAACACACAATATACACAAATGTTTTAACGAAAACGGCTACCTTAACGTCATACAACTAAAAATAGATCGTTGGAACCTGAATTATAAAAATGAGTATCTACAAATAATACCAGTAAAGCAAGCCGTGGCAATCTTTCATTGTGTAACCCACAACAGAGGCATATCATACAGTTATTAAATTATCTTTTGATTGAACATCTGTGAGACCAAACTGAAGATAAAAAATACGGATTTAGGAGATTATTCACATAAGGCACAGTAGGCTGAAAAAAATGGATTCCCGCGCCGTCCGTCGCATTTCCGCAGTCCAATTAGCGTCCAGTAATTCGAGTGCGGCTGACGGGCGGCGCCTACGAAAAAAAAGCGAGCAGACATCGTGCGGTTAGCTCCAGTTAATTTCATAATAAGCGCTCATTTTTATGTGAGTCAGAGCTGCGACGTGTGCTCCTCCTGAATGTTTAATGCAATTCAGAATCGAGCGAGTGCTGCGCCGTCTTATAGTTATCTGATCACGTATAACGCGGCGACTCCGCGACCTGATTACGTATTCCGGGATATGACGCCCTCGGCGCAACCGACACTCTTATTGTTCCGAACGACACAACCTACATTTTCTTTTGTTTCTTTTCATGAAACGTGTTTTCATTTTTCCGATTCGGTTACCATTATACTGACGATACAACATTGTGTAGGCAAGTTTGAGTACATAGGCGATGTATAATGGATAAACAATCGCGTTGTTGTGTACATAAGCGGGTGGCACCCTCCCGTGGCAACGAGCGCTCATTACGTTAAAAAGTGTATTGGAATGGTGGGGTGCCGCCATAAATATTGCGGGCGGTCGCGTAACTCAAGCGCGCGCGACTCCTGATAATTAAAACTCGCCTGGAAAATACGAATTCACATATTACAATTAAAACCGAATAACTGCAACGAGCGGGTTGTTTTTCGGTAAATAAACAAATATCAATTTAATGTTGCATTGTATTTTATATCTACAATTAAGCAGCGCCGCGTTTTAAATTTAAACAGCCAATGTACAGATCGAATAATAATTAATATTGTTTGCGCTGCGCTCGTAAATATTGCATCGTTAAAAATGGCGGGGTCATTATGTTTAATTTATTGTTAAAACAAAAGATGTGGCTTCGCGTCATTCGGGAACATTTTATGCAAAAAGGGTCCAGCAACAATCACTGAAGCTGCGGTCAGCTACGAATTTACATACAAAAAATATAAACGTGAAGAGCGACGCGGCGTGTCCTAATTCAACACGCGGCTCCTACCCAAATTCATCAGAGGCTGTGCGCAAACACTGTTCACCGACGTAAGCGTTAAGCAAACGCACAATTTGCCATAAGCCATCCCGTCCGGTGAGGAACAAAAAGTCAGCCAATTGTTCTGTTAGAGCAAAAGGAATTGCTTGAAAAATGACCAGCTGCTTTTTAATACACAGCGTATTTTTTCTGTGCCAACGTTGTCATAGGGATAGGGCAATTTAATCCATCAAGCGGTGTTGCACGGTAGCGTCCGAGTCAATAAATTCTATATTATCACAGACGATTTTGGTTTTATTGTTATCCCCGTGCGGCGCGAGAGATTAGTTCGAGTTGAGACAAGGGCTGCATGGAACGGAGGTTTATGTTTTAATGACTATATATCCACAGTGGTTTCAAATAAGATACCGAAAATGTGACTTCGACTTCGGTCGTTAATTTCCAATCTTAAGAACTTTTACAATTGATTTAGATGTCACCAAAATGTGTAATGTGCATAACACATTTTGGAATTAAATGAATAAGAAATCGTTATCTTTATATCTTATTATTACTTTTATATCTTACGTTGCACTAACCGTTATTAAACCAACGTTACTTATTCCATCCTCTTTAAAATGTAGTTCGATTCTCGTCAGAATACAGTGCTCCTCATTGATATTACAAGTGCGCTGGTCACCTGACACGTGACAGGGGCTCGCCGAGACTCGAGAGGCGGCAATAAAGATTGACGTGCAACACGCTGGGGATCCGCCAGCAAAATGTCAATCCAGCTCTCGATCTTAGATCTTGCGCCTGTGCCCCGCTGGGAACGATGCACTGTTCGGTATTGCTCTCATTCATAATTGGTTTTCGACTTACCCAACTCAAGCGTTTCATTTAATGAATTTAATTTAAGATTTTTTTTCAGTTTGTTTGTATGTTTTACTGACTAGTTTAGAGAAGCTTAAGCTTATGATATTTACAGAAGATTAATTTAACTACTTACTTTAATCGTATAAAGCACACAAGCTTAAGAATTAATCAAGGACTTTTGACTGCTCCACTTATTTAGTGACCTACTTTCCATTTAAAAATAATTCAAACAACCTTCCCAAAATATGATTCTAAAACTAACTGGCCTTAAAGTGAGCGGTCTTTCAAGGGCGGTTCAATCAGTTGTTGTTATTTTAACACAGATTCGCAGTGCGATGTGTTCGAGTGCGCGACCCTCGACGGCCTGCGACTGCGCAGGTGTCATGCACGCGCGGATCACGTGACCCGCACGCGCCGCCTCTTTCCCATAGCTCGCCTGATTAGACACACTCGCCACAAATGTTTGTCGCTCTATACACTTCAAATGGGGAATAAAACTGCTATTGTCTGCTTTAGTCGAGTTTTATGGTGCGACAGAACCATAATAATGTTATTATCGGATAACGATGTCTAGGAAAATTATGATTTAATGCTGACAGTGCTTATGTTAGATAGAATATTCTTTCATGAAAATTAATTGTAATGTTTGGGCCATATATATATATTTAAATGTTTGGGCCATAGTATGAAAATACGTTTTTAAATTGTGCAGCTATTCTGTGAGGTTAGCCGAGTGATAAAGATGCCATGCTAATGACGACTGTGCGTTTCGCTCTCAGCATGGACAAGCGTATGATGATTTACTAATTCTTATTTTAAGTCTAGGTGTCTTTCTGGGTGTATGATGCGAATGTCTATGAATCGTCCTGCGACTCATAGTTTTATAAAGTATATGAAAAAAACGACGGTACTTTTTGCGGCAGTCATTAAAAAGCTATACTTAATTCGCAAATACCAAACTCTTATAGTAAGCTCTCAATATCATCTATTAAGTGGTTAGTATCTAAATGAAACAGCAGCGTTAAGTAATGGCACGGTTTAGTGTTAACCCTTAGTTAATCGCGTTGATTGCCGTCGGTTCGGTAACGATAAAAGCGGATTAAGTAATCACTTAGTGGCGGGACGCTCTTGTCTAGTGATTCCTGCTTTTGTCAGTAGGGTAGCCCGCTGCTTATGTGTTTTTGACGAGACTGATCTTATTATTGTAGGTTCGTGGAACAACAAATATTATATGTATTTTATTTTACATTGATTTCATGACATAAATGTTATGACTTTTAACCAATATATTTTAAACGGGCACTTTTATGTGTGAAATGTGAATAGATTTGTTCGATGTAGGATCAAGGTTAAGTTAAGGTTCATTTTAAAGATTGCTTTTCAATCATAATTGTCAAATAATTTTACCGCGAAATTGTATAAATCTCTTCACGCTTGTAGCGCGTATTCTTTCCATAATGAAAATTCTTTCCTCCGTTGTGAGAAAATAATGTACAGTAAGCTGTCTGTAACAAAACAATTATACAATAAACTTAACATCGCTTAATTATAATACAGACATCAGACATTAAAAAAGTACAAACAAGCGTGTCAGATTGTGATCATCATATCAGTTGATACGTGTGTTAATCTGTCGGAGGGGCGCGATCCGCGACATTCGATACGGCTTCATCTCGGACAACTTGTACTCGTGACTTTCCGTGGGAAGTTCGGCAAAGTTCGGGCGATTGCGCCGGCGCACCGTGTCGTGCAACTCCCACGCCTTTGATCTGGTGATAATCTGCCTCGCATAATTGATTAACATCTATTCCATTTTCACACGAATTGCAAATAGTTTACTTACTGGTTTCTAAATAAATATGCTTGGTTTTTACTCTATTACATTCATGTTTTACGTTTTCTAAATAGATGTGAATCTATTTAGAAAACTTAAACACAACATGATACAGCATTAGCAAAATGTTGTGAAACAATTTTATATTTGATTTCTAATTATAATATGAAACACACAGAAATTAGTTACTTTATAATATTTTAATAAACTAATCTTCAACAATTTAGATTTATTTATTACTATATTTTGTTACATACATCGGATCCTGAGATTAAATAAATACAAAATATTTTTAGTAGCATATTAATATATTTTTCATACTTTTCTTGCAAAAACATTCAAGTATTCTATTTAGCAGATGTATTTGATAACCGATTTTCTACTTATGTCAACAAAGATTACAAAGATAACAATGGATATTATAGCCCTATTCTAAACGTACAATGATATTATTCACTCATAAACACCATTCTTCTTCTTTAGCCATTCACGAATAAGTGTTGGAAATCCTAGCAAGCACTTAAAGCGATTAAAAAGTGCCTCGAGGTCGTAGGTATGTAGAGGCGCTACGGAGGGTGTGCTACGGGCTACGGGCTACGTCTACGAACAACGCCGTAAGACATTATAACGATTTGTTTCATAAACAAAATTAATCGCATTTCCTGTAAAGGAATAAATCTTACACTACTTCTGTTATAGTAATAAAATGGTGAGGCGATAATATACGTCTACAGCACACATTTTTAATTGTGCATTTAGTTTGATAATTACTTAATACGTGAAACAAAAGTTATTGTTATAATTTCATAAAAATTCTACGCGTTATATTTTAAATGGGTAAACAGAAACTTGTCAACACACAACTATTTCCTTTGAGAATTCATTGTATTTAAGTATCTATAACCCACAAGTGGTGTTTCAGCCACCAAAACGTGTGAAAATGCTTGTTTCCATGGTTCTCACATTAAATGTCCCAAAGGTATCAAAGTTGGCCCACTAACAATTACAGAAGCATTTATAGCTAGTGCAGATCATACAAACTTTAATACTCGGTTGGCTCTTTCTAACTTATGGGATTTCATATGTCTATCTCGCGCGTCACCCTTTGTAGAGCCGTGCAATTATTTTTCATTTAGCTCGCGAATCGGCGCGTCCTTCGGGATTCGTGGGATCAAGTGCGACTATCAAGTCTCTACGGTGTAATAATACAATTCGAATATGATCAAAATTAAAGGGGAATGTGGGAGGTGGAAAAATGTCTTCAGTTTAATTTGGCGTTTCCCATGCTCTGGTGTGTGACTATTTATGACTCTCGTTTGTTTTTGTTTGAAATTATTATTGTATTGGATTAAAATTCGCATCATATGATTTTTGGCTTGCTTAATTTTTGCTTTCTACAAATAATAGTATTTTATTGGTGATGCTAAAAGTCTTGTATTGTTATAATCAAGTCAATTAGAGATAAGTAAAGTAGACATTTGCAAAAACTATTGACTTATTTAATAGTACCTCAAGGGGGTAGCAAATTATTATAGTACGAGATTGACAACAACTAAATAGTTGCTATTTAGCATAACAAAAGACTCTACATTTATGACACACAAATGTCATTGCAATTCTAAACAGTGAGTTAATCTTTGCTCGATTCCGTCCAAGTTCGGCAGGGGAGCATAGGCGGGCTGTCACAAACTATCGAGCTCGCGCAATATATGACCATCATAACCGATGCGCCGTTGTCGAATGTTGCAGGGAAACGCTACATCATTTAGGGTGTTTTAGGGGATGTTGCTTTTTCTAGGAATGTAGATTTATTACTGTCTGACAAAAAATATCTAGGTACATTTAAAATGAAACTTACATAACAATAAAATAATATATTTATAAAGTGTCAAAAATATGTCGTAATCTCCGCCAATAGCGGGAACCGTGCCCAGGAGACTGCTTAATATTGATTCTATGTGAGGTTTTAAGGTGATTATTGGCTAGGTGCTGTATAATACGAACAATTTTATTAGATACAGTCACAGTTTGGAAAACGCACTTATAAGTTACTTTTGTATGTTTATTACTTTACTAAACTTGTATGTAAGGTGAACGTAAGAGATACGTATTTAAATAATAATTTCAATGTCTCCCTAATAAGACGTTAATCTTACAATAACATAATAACACATTAACGTACCGAAAGAAAAAATACTTTGCTAAATTACTTTGCTGCAAATCTTTAGAGAACTTAGATGAGAAGAACATTGTACAACTAACCAAAGGATGAAAGGATCACTTTAAACAAATTCAATAGAAAAACTAGTTCGGTGACTTTAGTTTCGAACGCCCCACATTTGGCATCACAATAGTTCCTACGCTCACGAACCATTTAACAACGACAGAGGGACAAGTGACTGTATTGTCCGTACATTAACTCCACGTTATTTCATACATTTTTTGCCCCTTCTTCGATACATTTATCATTCCAAAATTGCAACTCATTTACCCTGTTTATTTTATAGAGTCGAGTAGTTTATGAAGTATCCACATGACGTCATCTCATGGTTTTTTAACCTATTTTAGAAATAAAAAAATGTCAGCAGATTCTTGTGAAACCTTTGTTTCTTCTAAAAGAGAAGACTGAAATAGAAAGTTGAGAGGGAGGCCCTTGCTCAGCTGTGAGACGATATAGGCTTATAATAAAATACCTTTGTAACTTCAGTATTTTCCTGTGACTAAATCAATCTTTTGAGAAATCAATTCGTAAAACATGTACTTTGCGATATCATTTTTGCCAGTGAAAATTTAACTTTTTAATCATTGATATTAGGTACCTACCTTTTAGTTACTAATGCTTAAAACAGTTTACATCTAGAGAAACATTTACGGGCATTTCCAGAGAGGCAACATTACCATAATTTAAATTTTACGATAGCATCTAATCTAACTTATTGCACTTTTATCTACGCTTTTCCATGTCATATCTCAAACATGAAATAAGGTAATATCACTTTATGACTTGTTTTAAGTATGACGTTTATTGGGTCATAGTAGAAGGATGAGACAGGCTAACGGCTAACATTCCCGAAGTATATAGGTATAATAGTCGTGTCTCGGTAATTTATAGTAATGAAGTTTAATCAACGAATGACCATACATTAGATAATAGTTGTCGTAGTATTAAAAGGATGAAGCTATAGTATAAGAAGATATAGACTGTTGCCGTTGTTGTGCTTAATGAATTGCCACGAACCGACCAAATGCGAGAGACGTTACATGGTGGTTTTTAGTCAACAAGAGTCTGACACCTATCACGCCCACTTCCTATCACGAAGAGATGGGTACCCATGAAGATTACTCCGCCTAATATAAAAGGCTTTTATCGAAGTATACAAATTTTGACGTAGTATTTATTGAAGTTTAATCAACAAATTTAATGATAATAGATTAGAGAACGGTAGTGAAACATCTGCCGATCGCTATCGGTTATTTGTCGTGTCGCGTGCCGCGATCAAACTGATTGTGGGTATTGTCTCGCGGAAGCTGGGCAAGCGCCCACTCCGACCAATCACGGTGATTCGTCAAAATCGATTCAAATCTGTTACATTTTTAATTGAAAAAGCCGGTAGGGAAGTCAATGAATGGTTAAGGGAAGTCACATCGATTAGGAGTGATTAATTGTTTTGGTGTTATCTCGATTTGTGATTTTGTGGTTGAATTTCACATCTGCTAAAGTTATCTCCTCTAATCAGACTAATTTTAAAATATTTCAGATGAAATTCCGGGACTAATATCTAAGTATTAAATCTCAATAAAATCTAAACAAATTTTTTTTCGATTGCGGATAAGACAATTTTGGTTTTTATTTTTTCCGCTTGGCTTGACCAAATAATATTAGAAAATAAACGTTTAAAATGGAATTCATATGTATTAATATCCAGAGTCTTTGGAAGTTTATCAATATGTCATTTATATTTACAGTTAATAGTTAATAGTTAGATGTTTATTTACAAAGTACGGGATGTAGGGGCGGCAAGTAATGGACCGTGCGCTTTGCAGCACATCTGTCGCGAACTGTGACGTCATTAACTATTTTATTTTGCTATTCACCGTGGATTTTATGAAGTGTTTAGTTTATAAGGATTTAATAAAGGCGTTGATTTTATACGTCTGCCTCTACTTTTATACCGCGATAGAAAAAAAAAGTTAAACATTTTATTATTTGATATTATAATGTATGGCAGAAACTTTAAAATTGTACTAAACAAAAAATATCTTTTATTAAAATCAAATAAAAATAACTTTAAGATAAAATATTTACAAAGCGTCAAAAAATACCTACGTCGTCATCTCCGTCAATGGCGGTTAACGTGCTCAGGAGATTGGCGGTATTATCATGTTGAATAGCCAAGTCTTTGTGCAAAATACAGACCAGCTTTCTGATCACGGGTGGATTGAAAAAAAAAACAAAATTGCAAAAGTTACAGTAAAACCAGTAATGTTTAATGCATAAATAAAGAAACACTTTATATTACACTATATTGGATTTAGATACTCTTGAATAACCCATCGTGAGATACTAACTAGACAATAAACCCTATTTGATTTTACGAGTGGACTTTTACATGACATTACTATTTGTACCTTTGTTATCTTAGAAGACAAGTATAGGTCTAATATGCTAGCTCAATAACAAAACACTATCAACACCCGAATAAATTGAAATCACATCACGACTACTGAATTACCCTTTAATTATGCAAATTCTATAATCGACCGAGTTAAATCCAATCCAATTATATAAGATGAGTTGCGTCAGCACACCTGTCAGTTCGCTAAATGCTGTCGAATAGCGCCGACATACGGCCTGAATAAACGATGCATTCATCTCTTTATTATGATGTGTTAATCCTGGATTATCATCAAATGTTAACACATGTTACCAGTTAGTAAAAAAATGCTACCAATCCAAAATGCCTTTTGAACACCACCGTGCAATGTGAATTGAACTTTATGATGCGGGAGTTAGAGTATATTTTCGCAGGTTGATTTTTCGGCTGATAGATTTCAATGGTTTATTGAGGGTAGCTAATATTATTCCGGGGCGTTCGGTGTTGCCTTTTCATCCGCTAAGTATAAACAGTGGGGTGTGTTCGCGGTGTTTGGTCGCGCTCGACCGCGTCGGTCTGTCGATTGATTTATTTTGTATTAGCTTACTTTTCGTTCACCCGGTTTGTTTTTAGCGAAATTTGTAATTGGTATCTTATGATATTTTGAATTATATGTTGTTTGTCTTCTGCTCTCGTCTGTATAGGTAGATTAATGTAAACTTAAGCTTACGTGAAAATGTATCCTTTGATTAAAATAAGTATGTTTATTATCACATTTAACGTTGTTCATATGGTTCACATTTAAAATGTTTTTCCTCATTACCACACTGGTCATGTTTGTAACATGAAAGTAACTAACATAAGGAAAGGTTGAGAGCTATCGTCTTTCCCTCTCTCCCTCTAGTACCTACCTACAATGTAATGTGTTGTCCCCATCTTTGTCAAAGGAATCAAGTTTGCTGCAAGGAATCAACCTTGTCCGACCCCCCCTCACCCTTGTCTTGCCCATTACATATCATTGGGGTGCATGTTTATATATTATTTTATACCTGCAACATTGCTTATCAAAATCATTTCAAATAACTTCTGAAAACGTCCTTAACAAGTTTCCTGTAGTAAAAAAAAACAGGGTTTTCTTTTAAATTAACACATCCTCCAACATAAAAGTCGAATATTCGCAGTTCACAATGTTACAAATAAGTAACCAGCTAGGTGCACATCTCTTGATATAGTGACTATCGGTTATGATCAAAGCGAGGTTCGCCGGGCCCGTGGAGCTCGCCGCGTCCCAACTCGTGTCAATATTTGCGCGGCCTGGCCCGGCTAATGAATACAATTAGATCATTCCGCGCGGCCTCACGTTTTTCATACGCCTCGAGGGCCCGCCCTCTGACAACGTGTCAAATAAAGACAGCCGTGTCGACTCGAACCTTTGCACATAACGTTAGTTGAATGCGCAAACACCGACACATGGCGAGCGCCCCGTTTATTTATTACTCATAAAGCTTTAACTTGCGAATTACTGGCGCTTCTATTTAGTTTTACTCTTGTTTTTAGAAAATGTCCGTTGTCCACTATTTTGGAAGGTTTTAGAACTGACATTAAAAACATTTTCCATCACTTTTCTCATATAGTAATCGGAATTTCAAATGTTTTTCAATCAGATTTACGATCAGTAATTGACACGATGGATATTCTATTGACAGGAAGTAACACGGTCAATGAGTTTATTATCGATTTAACAGCCGAGTACTAGGCATTTATAAATATGTAATTATTTATATTTTTTATTTATTTTACTTTTGACACAGACTGGAAGTACTATTTTCCACGCAGCTTAATAGCGTTAGCTTCCACTCCGTTTACTTCGCTCATATTTTTATATGGAGACACCAAATAATGGGCGCACCAGCTGACGTTCCCCCAGCTAACTTAATGAAATATGATGTGCCATCTAATATAAGTGAGATATAAGCTTGTCTGTCGTGATGCAGTGAACTTATGCAAGTCATAGGTTAATTAGTAAATCAAAGCGAAGTTGGGAGTGAAGGAGGTGTCGGGGCGCGGGCGTTGTATGTGCAACCTCTGAATATATTAGTCTGTGTTGGTGTTTGCTCGCCACGACCGAGCCACATGGCGACGCGCCGCTCTGTTTATTTTAATACTCAACCATTGTTGCTTGCCGTTGTTTACTGAGGGAACTGTATTAAACTACCCCTTACGGATTCGGATGAAGCGACTGGTATATGTAAGCATTAACTTAAAGCTTACACTGAGCTTAACTTGTCCCACTTGGTTTTCGTGGTTTGAAAAGATGCGATAAAATTAGGGATAATTTGGTTGATACTTTTATTTGTTACAACGACTTGTTTTTATTTTGTTTCAACAATAAAGTATCAGGAATGTCTGGACGTCGGCTAGATTTTGAATCCAGAACATATTATCGCAATAGAAAACAGAGCATATTCTTTATCCATTTTTGAGTTTACTAAATATTTTTCATATAACTTTTGACTAGATGTTTGCGCATCATACGACATAATTACTTTTACTTTACTAGCCTTCTACTGGTTTTCTTATCTTAATCATGCTATCCAAGTACATATGTAAACTAATCGATGGTCAACTTTGTCCGCCTTATTTAACACTATCAACAACGACCAATACTATTATGCCTATTTTATACGGAATAACTAGCTCATATATAATTTATTAAACATTGTAACACGACACGACATCTTACAAATTAAATACAAGCATAATTTAACAAAATTATGACAATAAATGTATTCATATCAGCGGATCGTTAAATATTTCGTGAGAAAAGGTCAATTTACAACATTAAAATAAGTTTAGTTATAAATGTAGATATTTCTTGTTAAAATAAGTACATTGTAAACTTCTATTAGTACATTTGTTTATTTCTATTGAAGCGATGACGTAAAATAGATAAATGTAATTTAATTATCGAATGTGTTAAAATATTATATACTATCTCAAGGTCCTAAGTATTTACTGTACGTTGATTTATTTTAATGGTTTCGTGAAAATTATGATTTGCAAAGTTCGGCAATAATACTAATTGCTTTGGCATCACTCAGAACTGAGTGTTTAGTTTATCAATCATGTCAGACGAGAATGTGACTGTTTTCTGACAGTTCCTCAAATAGTCACTTAGGTACTCTGCTTCCTTGTAGGATCTGCATGTGTTGCCAATCTGTGGTCTTTTGACTAAATGATATACAAGGAAAACTGGCGTGTGCAAAAAAGTGCAGCTTTAATGGAAATTAATTTTGATGAAACTAAGATGGCAACTAGAAAAAATGTCCTAAAGTTGCCTCCGTTATTATCTTTAAATGTTCTATCCTCCTTATCTGCATTAGTGAATATTGTATTAATTACAATATAATTCTTGTTAAAGTGTAGGCCACGTATCTTATGGGCCGTGCATCTGCCCGCGCGTGCACTTGTATTAATTTCATTAGCCGAGCACCTCGCGCCGCCCTCGTCGACCAATTCGGTTCATTTGCAAAGTGCATTTCGATGCTGAGCTCGATTGTCCCATCCCTGCGCTTAATTGCCGCCCGATATTTATTATTGCTGTTTGTTTGTTCATTTATGTGCCACTATACATTGAAAGTCGATCGATTTACGACTGCAAAATTCCACTCGTTAATTCGTTTCGAGGGATCACGCACACAAAATGATTTTATGGCCCATATCGGCGTAGGAAAATTGTGGAAAGTATTTACATTAGGGGCACGCATCACATTCGATAAACATCGCAACGAATTCCTACAAACACATCGGCGGACGTTTATTTGCCTCGGGCATACGCTCGACTTCACTTCGACTTCGCATTCCGCTCGCCGTCGTATCGGTACTCATTTGTATTGGCGGTGGCTTTTGTATTATTTGTTTGTTTACGGATGCCGCATACGTTGTGGAGCTTTGATTTTTTTCCAATTCGGAAATAATGCGGAAGGCGTGGAGCTGGGGGCGATCGGCGACCGGGCTCGCTGTGACTCGCTCCAATCAGGCGAGCCCGTGTGTTCGTTAGCCGCCGCCGGCGCTGGCGAGCTTGCCGCTTGGTTAGGCCGGGCACGTATCTACGTGGGACCTTTCCACTCGACAGCACTGATTTTCTCTTAGTTCCAACGAAATGATGAACTTCAGCAATCTTCGACTTCATTTGTTCAACCAATCTACCGCGAAATGCTATATGTACACTTCAGAGTTAAGCAACGCATAAAAAGACATTGTGTTGTACGCTTTTTTATTTTGTTAAATAAAAAGTAGAAGTAAAAAGATGAGTGTTGTCCTCATTATGCAGTTAAAAATTGAAAATTTGACTATTATTCTAAACAATAAAAATCATAACACATGATTCAGTTTGTCATTAAACATGTAATAAAATGGGAACAGAAGAAGTATCGCATTTTGTCCAAATCGAATGGATAAATGAAAAATGTACAATTTACACCTCTAGATATATTTTTATCAATATATTATAAGTATGTCACTAGGCCCATTATAATAATATGTGTTAACTTTAGAAACCGCAGTGAACCTTGTCGAGTCCCGTGTTGGCGCAAACATCGTGTAAATCACGATGATGTGTATGAAATGGAACTGCTCACGTTTGGTGGCGAGTGGGCTGCATCATTACATTAGCGTTCTATAACGAGATCGCGGGGCATCAATATGTCATAAGTGACGCGAGGCGGCCGTCAGCGCACGCTGACATGCATGCGGATGCTCCAGCCAGCACCTGCGCCGCACCACTGACTGCCTACACGAAACAAAAGTAGCATCCATATATCTTCCATCTCAATGTCAACTACACGCTTACCGTTTAGTCACGCGACAAGTGCATCTTCACATAATTCCAAACTCACATGAAAATTGTCACTCAAATATTTATAGAACTGTAGACCAGCTTTGGAAATCTTCCGACAACTGTTCTAGTGTAACAGTAATAAAGCATTCCATCTGTTTCTAGAACACAAGCAGGTCATTAACGTTTGTCATGATCACTGCCAAGGAGAATTTACGTAGATATACGTAGGCGACCCGTAATTAATAATATTTGTTTGTATTCATCATAATAAACTAATTAGCAAGTACTTAAAACTTGAAGTCAGCTTGTGATGTCTTTGAAGTCTGTTTAACTTTAGACCAAAATTTATAATCGGTATATGTAGGTCGAATAAAATTAATTTGATATACTGGTATGAAGATTGTAATTTTGAATGAGGATTATACAATCCTTAAATGACGATTCAAGAAACTGAAAAGGAAAAGATAAATAATAAAAAGTAGCAGGTAACGAACAAATAATTATGCATTCTACATGTATCTCAATCATGGTACGGAAATTAAGAAATATGTATAAAGGTGAACAAACATCATCAGCGAGCAGCGATGTTCAAACAATGGTGCGTGTGATTGTGCAGGTCACAGAGCAGGCGGGGCGGCCTCGCATGCCAGCATTTTTTACTCTGTGCTCAATCAGCGCCAGTGGCAGTTGCAATTATCTTTCGCACCAAATCGAATTATGATCAATTCGGATTTGCGCGCATCCGAACGAATATAAAACGGTTTGCATTAAAATTTGGCGCTCGATGCATGGGATGCGTTCCCATTAGTCCGGTCGAACGCTAACTTTGTTTGCTCATTCGAGCCCACGTCCGCTTCTGGTGTTTTCATTATATTTTTTATTGTACGTACCTTTTGGGCTTTGTTTACGATGCTTTTCGTTTCATTGGCGTACGGATTTTAATTTAGGGCTGAAATACCTGTACTCAATATTGTTGGAGTTAATACATTTATTGAAATTCGTGGATTGTTTAACTTTGAGAGTTTTTGTTTATTAGGGCGAAAAGTTTTGTTAAGCTTCAAAGTTTACAGTTTTGACTGTTAGTCCAGTCATTTGGTAGTTTTACCTGGAAAGTTTTCCGGGAGTTTTGAAAATTGGGTATTTTATAGATTTCGATATGCTCTTTTCGAATTTTAACTTTGCCACCTCGTACCACCGCCGCTCGCGCCGCCATTTTGAAAAAATGGCGCCCAAAAACGGTTTTTTGAGAATATCTCCTTTCCGACGCATTTTACGAAAAAAATGTTTTCTACAAAATTAAACTAGAACAAATTTCCTACACTTTATGTCTAGTTCACTTTTTCATAAAATCAATAGTTTTGGACGTACGAGCGCCGCAAAGTATTGTTCATTTGCACCACTACGCGTGTTTCGTATATTTTTCTTAACTGTTCTATTACTGCCACCGGTTTTTAAGAAGTAGGTGTCAGGGTAATATGTCACTTTTGAATCGGGCCCTTTCTCTCGACTATGAACGAAACTTCAACGAAAAATTTGTTGGTAGAAGCTATATTAAGAGAAATATTTAGTTTAGACTGAATCATCAATGTACGTTCATTGACGTACAGTGTTGATTATGTTCTTAGATCTATAACTTCTTATACGGAAAATTGTTTTATTTGTGACAATTCACTTGAAAACCGGCGGCAGTAATGGAACATTTTAGAAAAATATACAAAAAACACGTGGTGGTGCAGATGAATAAGTAATACTTTGCGGTGCTCGTACATCCAAAACTATTGATTTTATGAAAAGGTGAATAAGACATAAAGTGTAGGAAATTTTTTCTAGTTTAATTTTGTAGAAAATATTTTTTTCGTGAAATGCCTCAGAAAGGAGATATTCCCAAAAAACCGTTTTTGGGCGCCATTTTTTCAAAATGGCGGCGCGAGCGGCGGTCGTACGAGGTGGCAAAGTTAAAATTCGAAAAGAGCATATCCAAATCTATAAAATACCCAATTTTCAAAACTCCCGGAAAACTTTCCAGGTAACCCCCTTATTTTCTACCAAATGACTGGACTATGTCAAGATTGTATGTATGAGGTAAATTAAATAAACATTATAAAACTACCTGGAGGCCGATAGTCAACGTACATCTTTTTTTGCGATTGGTAAAAGGTTTTTCCTCCTGGGTCTACCGCGAGGTCTCCTTCTGTTGTTTGGCACCCAATGTGTGGTTGATTGATTGTGATTGATGGCGCGATGAGCTCGACTCATTTGTTCAAAACTGGCCCCAGTTAGCCATAGACCGGGATAGGTGGAAAGAGGGAAGGGAGGCCTTTGCCCTGCAGTGGGACACTAACGGCTAGTAATAATAATAATAATAAAAGGTTTTTCAATAAACAATTACCGAGCTAGCTAGTACGATAACTGACTTTTCGAGTAAAACTCTAAACACTATCAATTTTATTTGCATTTTCAGGTCTGGTTCCAAAACCGTCGTGCAAAGTTCCGCAAGCAGGAGCGCCTTGCTCAGCAGAAGGCTGGCGAGGCACCAGTGAAGGCGGAAGGCAAGAGAGACAAGCCGACGTCGCCCGCGCCGTCGCCGCACCCGCCGGCTGCGCCCGCGCCGCAGCCCGCGCACCACGCGCTGCCTCACCTGTCGCCGCCAGACCTCAAGCCTATCACCTCGTCAGGTAGATATCGTAAGTTGTTCAGATATGTTAGGTTGTTATATTTAAGTTAGAAAGTCGCAGCTCCATCATGATTGTACCAGCAGTCCCCATAAAGCAGCTACTGCATAGTATTTGTCGGCCACAAGTATAAGGCGGTTTAAAAAGAACTTTTAGGTAAAGATCCTGACTATCATATTTTGATTCGTGACAGGTATCACTACAATGCTTGGATCAATGCGATGTTGTATAAGAACAGAAAATAAGATTCTATCTGATAGGGGATATAAGCAGATAGGACTGAAAGCTTTAATGCAAAATAGCTTAGGGTAGAAGAAGGTATCAAGGAAGGGTTTTTTATAAATTCTAAAGTAGTGTGTAGTTTGTAGTTGGTAAAGCAGCATGTAGCACCTATGGAAGCTTATAATGCATAGAGTTGGCATTTGCATTACGAGCAATTCCAAAACGAAAAGCCTGGACATAAATCAAATAAAATCGCTGATAAATATGTTTATTTCGTGGAATTTTTGAGTATTTTCCATCCGCAATGTGAGATGATACGAGTGCAGTGTTTACCTTACTCCCAGAGTTGTTGACGTCATCGCTACATTTAGATGATTACAACATTAAGTCACATTTGATCAACTATTCGCGGAGGGGTATGCCGACGGAAATAGTAGCTTGACAGTACGATTTATTTATTATTAGCAGGACGATAATACTGGTGTATTAATAAGTTAAGAAAGTAGTGTTAGATGTTCTTACAATTATCGGTTCGGTTATGATGAACAAAGTACCAAGTTAACACTTTTAATAGTTGTAAATTGTTTAAGTGATAACTAAAACATACGGCAAATTTTTTATAGCCTATAAGCCCCGATTTTTATAAAAAGGCACTTTAGTTTTAATGAGTGTTTTGTCTTCGAGTAGACGTGTGATGACACTAAAATAAAAGTATTTATTAAAGAACAGGTACAGGTTTGTCGAATATTTTTTACATAAACACATATGTAACCTAAACTCATATTTAATTCGCAGAAGACATGTTTATACGTTTCATAACGAGTATCTCACTATTCATTAGATGAAATAAATTCTGTCATTAACTCCTCCACGTCCATTTGACATTTACTACCTGCTCCTTTAAATTATTGGTCCCGTTTCTAACTAGCATTTCATAATTACAACATGTAACAATTTCGTGAATTTAATTTCTTTCAGCACAGAAACATTAAATAGGTTCATAAAAAATATATTTTAATGTTATGTCTGTTTTGTGAAGTAACATTTATTTTAGTTTCTCGTTTTGGCCACGGAACTAAGCCATGGATTGACGTAAATAAGAGCAAAAACTCCTTTGTGTACAAAACTTTTTTCGTTAACGTAACGAGATGTCAACTACGACCGCTAATTGCTGGCAGGTTAAAATAAATGAGAAATGAAATTCTGAATTCAAAAGTAAAACTCATCGAAAACAAATGGCGAACAATTATTTAGACGTTTGCACGGTTTGTTTCGTTTTCAATAGATTAATAGCTAGAAAATAGCCCACACAAATGAAAAACGATATTTACAATGCAAAAAATATAGAAATATCCCTTATTTTCCTCGATTCAATCAAGATATATTCGTTCATGATGTCACAAAACATTTTTAGCCATCATATCTTACCAATGTTACATTGATCGTTGAAATTATAGCCGAGTGAGTCATCGTTTTCGACCAATGGGAGAGCTTCACGCACTATTTCAGCTCACATGTTTACGTGGGCGAACACAACAAGGCTGTTTTCGACAGTATATATACAGCTCTTCGAATTAGTGGATTTTAAATATAGATCAGTGATTCTATTGTATGGGATAATAATATCTGCATACCGTTGAAATGACCAGACAGTATAATAGTCGAGAGATTACTTTTTGTGTGTGGGAGCTTTTCCTACAAAAGCTTATATTTTTTGTATCGAAATGGTGACAACACTTGTATATAGAATATTTTATCAGAAGTTTATGTTAAAATATATACACAAAATCGAATCTGCAAAGGATTAACGACTTTTACTGATAACATTACATTAAATTGTCAAATAATATACTTTACAGAATGTCTTTTTTCCATATCAACGTTAAGGATTTTTCTTGTCAGATTTTTCCACGAATTTATGAAGAAAAGCGAGTCATCGAGTTTTTCCGAATTGATGTTATTAGTGTTAACGCGTATTTGCCATGAACTTGGTTTCGGTTTATGTAAACAAGTCTGTTCCGTTTCTCCTGAAAATAGCACATGATTAGATACAGTAGCCTGTATGTATATAAAGTAGCTGTGAAAAATGTTTCCACTTTTTGTTCATAAATTATAATCATTTACAGGCACATTCGTTAAGAAGATTAGGCCAGGATCAGCACAAAAGCTTTAGTTTCAGCAGTTATTTTTATTTATGTTGTTTTAGAGACTTGTGGCATTTTCCAGCACCGATGAAAATGACCTTCTTTCTGATTCATAACTACAACATATGCCAGCATAACAGTCCATGACTAAACTTGCATTATTGAATAGTATTGAAATACTTAGCGCTTCAAGCATACTTTATTGCAGCAATTTAAACTCTAGTGTGACAATAAATTTTACAGTGTAGAACATTAAATTATCTGTAGCTAATTTGTGGTAAGTATACCAGAAATTAATAAAATTAATTACCCTCTAAAATAGTTTATGTAGGTTTTGACATTTAAGTGGTTCTAACAGGATACGCGCCTCAATGCTTAGCTTTAAATAATTAAATGTGGAAAAACATAATTGTTGATTTATTATAGTTTTTAAAGGTTCTTGCTCTTATCCGTTGGTAAGAACCAGTTAGAGGTAGGTCATATAAACATGGCGTTTATGGCTCTGAAAGAATTAGATTAGTGAGAGTAACAAGTGTTAGGTTAGAGCTCGTGTAGGCAGCACTAGGGGCGGTGGTTCACCGGCTAATGGCGGACTTGTGGTCGTATTAATCACATTACGCCCGCCGCCGCCACCGCCGCCAGATTTTCACTTCGGCTCATTTGCGCTAATTGTGCGCGCGATTGTCACTCAGGCTTGAATAAACAACGGAGCCGCGCAGCAAGGATTAGGTGATTAGCGCTTAATTGCGTTACCACGATTATTTCATATTCGCCCGTCGAGCTGCAGTCTGATTTCATATTCGAGCAGATTTGTGTGCACGAGTTTTGGCTTGTTTCGATTCAACTGGGAGAATATCTCCATATATGTATAATGTATATTCCGGTTATTTGTTTATTTACTCGATGTATTTCCCTACGACAATAATGGTTAATGGACTTGAAAGTATTACGGATGGTTTATGATTTGTATACGGGATGGTATCGATTGTTTTTCTGACTTGTTTTTGTCTTGTACAGCTAACAAGTTATGCGAGGAGTTGAACGGCGTCGGCGGCGACGTGGGCCTGCCACCGGTGAGCGGCAGCGGCGGCGGCAAGTGGACCGGCGGCTGCGGCCTGCTGCGCCAGCCGTCCGGCTTCCCGCTGCTGGGAGTCGCACCGCCCAACTATCTCCTGTCCGACCACCTCGGCACCCTCGCCAAAACGAACAACCATCTTTTCTAATGGGCGTAACACCGTCGCCTTGAGACACCGTCCGTGCCGCGACGAGTCACCGGGGAGCGCTGCGCTGTCACGGCCGCACCGCGACCACACACACCCCACGAGCATTCCATAAACATTCCAGGTTACTTTGTGCCGAGTGAGAACTTTCTAAAGTGATACCTAAATGTAAGATGACGGCGAAGAAGAGATTTTGATTTTGATTGCGAGTAAAACATTCCAAGTGCCAAATCGTGTCCATTTAAATGTAATGTCGCAATGATGAACTGTCTAAACGATTTTTAGAGGTATTTATTGTAACGAGTGGTTACATGTACGAGTTCTGTACTTGTACACGAGTGTTTAGTTTTAAATAGTTAATGGTAATGGATATTTTGTGTGATACGACTGTAAATAACATTCCGACATTGTATACGTTTAATAAAGGTATACTTATTCAGTGAAGAATTGAAGTAAAGTAAAAGAAATTAATTTTAAATGTTGTCCTATAAAAATATGATGTACTTTATTCGTGGATGCCTATATTGTAAAATGTATTAATCAAATTGAAGTATGAATATGACTGCTATCGATAACGGCAGTCGTGTCGATGTATTCTCCTAGTCACCGGAACATTAGCTTTATTTGAAACAAATTATTGTTTATCGATAAGGGAATAGGTTAATAGTTCGATAAATTATCCAACATACCGGAGTTGGTGTTAAACGATGTAAATATGTAATAAATTATTTGTAAATACTAGATATAATAGTGGTGTACCCGAGTGTATGTAATTATTGATGAATTTGTGGAGGGTGTTTTAATAAAGCAAACAATAAATCGTCTGTTTTTGTTTGTGTTTACCCCGACCGGTGACCTTACGTATCTAGTGGTTTTGTGTATGGCTAAACAGCTGATGTTTTGTTGTTCATTACTCTAATACTGATAAGTGACAACGATGAAACCTCTGGGACAACTGGGACTTTTGGGACGAAACAAATAGGATTGTCAATAACGAATAGAAAGACTTCTTCTGTTCTTCTTTTAAACCTCATTGAAATTCTTAAGCATAAAATACTTTGTAGGTATGCTTGTAGGCACATAGCTGCATTGTTGATCATTTCCGTTCACCTACTTTAGTTTAACAGTCATAATACTTAAACAAATATTGTTTCACAACATTTTTAAACATTCTTTAATTATATTATTGGCACTGACACATATTAGTAGTGCCTGGCAATTCTAATCTGCCGTTTTATGAAGAGGGAAATACGAATTAGCATATCCTGTGGCGTGTGCAAAATTGTCACATTGCTATATCTTCACTTTGTAATTGTAGAATACATTTACAATTAGAATAGACGACAGAGTTGCTTCGTTCTTAAACTTGTTTTAATGTCTTTAAAGAAGGAATATGTTTTATGTTCCACTGAGTATTATTTCTCTTATAGGTACTTATTTTATCAAAGCTGCTCTACAATTTCCCTCTAACTAATTATAGAGTATTTCTTATTGTTATTACGTGTAGTAGTATATTTCTGATAATATTGAATTTCAGCTGACAGGAAATTAAAAAAAAAACATCATAACTGTATCGTGCCAATGTGTAATTCAGTATTAGTAAGTATGTTTACCATCACCTTCGTTTCCGGAAAAAAAAATCTTAGAAACAGATAGATTATCAGTCGCAAAATAACTGGACACAAAGAATAAAAGATCAATGCACAAACCATCTCTATATAAGAGACGACTTTTTCCCAGTGGTGGGACAGGACAGTTACAGGAGTGAGGCCGGTATGTTTTTTATAAAGAAAAAAATGGACATTTATATAAATGTTCTAAAAGACGGTTAGTGACAGCACGCCCTTGGCATTTTTATCTAAGGTCGGTACAGCAGAGTCGTTGAGGAGAGAGGTCGCTAGCCTTCCAATAACAGAATAAGATTTATTTCTGTAAAGAAACATGTGAGTATCATCATTAAAGATATCTTTCTATTCGCATGAATTAAAACTTTCAAATGTTTTAATTATTTTCTTAGTTGGATGATTTATTAAAAGGTGTTTTTTTAGAATGTGTTTAACAATGTTATTACGGCATGATTGATTGATCTAGCAGCGAATTTAACTGGTAAAAAAACATTGGTGCGACACAATTTACTATATTTTTCTACGTGTCTCTCTTTCTCAAGAAATCTATGGAATACGGTATGGAGTAAACGTAAACCCCTTAAAATCTCTTAAGTTACATTTACAACTAAATTCCGACACCTACAAGCAGAGCCACGAGTTTAAGCTAGTTAGGTATGAACAATTATTGGCGTGTCATAATACCGAGAGATTTGCCTTGAGTCCCGGTATAGTTCGACCTTGCGTGACGTCACAAGGGCCGTCGCACTCTATCGCCGTACTAACGGCAACGGTGACATTGTTTTCATTTGCAGACAGTTCCAAATGAATTATGAGACTAAGAATACGTAAACATGAAAAAATGCAGCTTCAAATGTCTGTTAGAGTTTCAATTATAAATGATTTACGTTTTTATTTATAGGTTCATGATCTATTTATGTGTGTTAGGACTCGTTTGTGTATATGATCTTTAGGATTCTGCATTTAGAATTGTAATTATTATCATCATTCCGCTGCCCTTACCCCAATTATTACTTGATGTTTGCGCAGCATGTCTTCTTCTTCCACATGTTCCTATATGAGGTCATCTTGCAAGCAAAACCCTTTGCAGCCATGTCATCTAATTAGAATTGTAATTATGAGAATCATTTTATGTAGTGCGCAATAGGTGATCTGCAACAACCTTGCTTAGTTAATTATGGAAGAATTAAATCCATCAACTCAGCTTGACAAATCCGTAGCAGCTTCTTAAATAAGGCTGCCTCTCCACCGGAACGGAACTAGGCTGCGGAGCGGAGGAACCAAGAAATATTAACCAATGGATTGCAAGGAGCGGAGATTTTGTGCAATCCTTTTGGTTAATATATCAGAGTTTCTCCGCTCCTCAGAACAGATTAATTGACAGAGCTTAACGAAATTTTTTCATACTTAGAACTATTGTTTCATAAGTATTAGATATAATGCGAGTATAAAAGCTCTAAAAATATTCTTTATATTTTTTAATGTCACTCACGTGTGAGATTTGTAAAATTTAAATAGGTACATTAGAAATCTGACCGATCTTTAAAGCAGATGTATCTGCGTATAATAACTGGCATCAATCTAAGCCAGGTCTACGGTAAGCCCACTTAACCTCGTAAATCAATCCACGCTATAGGCAATTAGTCACTGCTCCGGTATCTAAAGCCGCGAGCTCCTATCCTATAAACGCTATAGGCCGCCTACGACGCAAAGCGCCTTGTACGCCGTAACACGAAAGCGAAATAATTGTTTCTGCTTGTGGAAACGTTAAAGTGGAAATTGGTTTGGCACGTCTGTCGTATGCCAATAAATCAATGGGCCAAAATGACCATCGAATAGTCACTTGCACGAAACCAACGTCAGCGAGGCAGACCCAGGTAAAAATGGCGAGATGACCTTGATTCGTTTAACAAACCGATCTGGTGACTCGCGGCTCTTTTCGCTGCTCTGGGACATTTTAGGCTAGTAATAATAATAATGTGGAAGCGTGAATAATGACGAAATCGGTGTCGCTCTCTACACTCCTAGCCTCCTTAGGAATAACCAGAAAGAAATCTGGTTATTCCTAACTACTGCTGGTATAATAGGGGCCCATCTTTAAGCCGGCTGTCATGTCTATTCTTCCATAAAGCAGGGGTGGATGGCCCTTGGTAGGTCTATATGGATGGTCTATAAGGTCACATTTTAGACTAACGTTATCCCCGTGTATGCCTTTAATAAAGATCGGGTTTCTCCCCGTAAATTAAAAGAGATACAAAAAATAATGGAAGCGTGACAACGTATAACATGGCGTAGAACAGTGTAGAGTCTTGTCTTGCTTCCACTACTGCAATACCATTACTTTGAGACGTGGCGATGGACCCACTGCTATAGTCTGTTTGACACAGCAACATCATAGCTACAGCATTGCTAAGCAGCGTACGGCGTGACGTTGTATTCGGCCTATAGCGTTTATTGTACACCACGGCCTAATCCCCTCTATTCTGGTTCACTGATGTGAACCACGCACGTCGCACGCAGTAGGTACGTACCTTGTTGGACCTGTTGCTCACACGTGGAATGATGGACGTTGATGTACGGCGGTATCAGAAATTGTATCGAAGTATATGGCTCTAGTTTAGGTACATTTGTAGGTACTGATGTCAATCAGAGTAGATAATTTTGGTTTTTATTGAATTCGTTATATAATACAATTGTAGTGATTATTCAGGAAATAAATTATGTGATGTCGTTAGACTTAAAACAAATGAATATAGATCCCGACTAAAACTTCAGATTACGAAAAAACACCTATGTACTTTATTTACAATGAAATAAACCTAATCATGGCATATAATATGTAGTTTTTGTACAATCGATTGAGTCTCAAACTTGGCATAAAAAAAAACAAAAAAGCATCTAGAAACATAACAACTGAAGTGGGCAGATCCCCAAATTCACACTTCGCCGAAACTCTTAAACGTACATTACTTGTATTTCACATTACAATAAATCATACATTTGAAGAATCCTCATCGAGATCGCAGTAGGTTTACATCAATAGCTGTGGCTAAAGTTATATTTACGATTTACGATCGATTCGTCCGACTATTGAAGTCGGGCGGACTGAGAAATTACGATTTCATACACACTGCTTTTTTACTTGATGATGGTATTCGCTGGAGTGTTGGCTTTAAATGTTTTTTGAAACTACTCCACCAACTACTGGTGAATCATTTCACGTTCTCTTTTTGTTCATTAGCTAGGAGATACCTGACTGGTTCTTTTAGTAAAGAGGCATTCAGTTTTAGTCGAAAGTTTTAGTTATTGTAAAGATACAAACAGTTTGTTTCTTACTGCTTCACCAGTTTATATGAGAAAACGTCTTTATTTACCTGTTTAACAAAAACAAACATGTTGTGTCTAGACAAATAAATCTGTAATACCATAAACAAAGTCGCGAATAACAGCTAGTACATAAATACAAACTTTGGCATTAAACCCAGTCCAGTATGATTCGAAGATCAACACTCCGTGGAATGTCAGTACATGATGACTTCCCACGTGGTGTTCATAACTCTTGTCCAGGGTGGCAGGTCGAATAGCTCTCCGAGACTTTATGATGAGACACTACATGTATGTAGTCTAATAAACTATACGACATGATCAAGAGTCTAATGTTATTCAATGTGTGGGAATTGTGAGTATATGTGAGGGTGAGGATGTTATAGGATTTGTCGCAACTGTTATGGCTGTTAGGTGCCTAGGAATTGGAAAAAAAAGTTTTGTTTTTCATAAAAAAGCTTACATTTAAATCGTATAATTAACACAATACTCTCAGAGATCTCTGCAATTTCTATAGCTTACAGAAGTTAAATTTCATATTTATAAGGGTATTATGACATCATTGTTCTACAAGATCCTACTAATATTATAAACGCGAAAGTTTGTAAGTATGGATGTATGGATGTTTGTTACTCTTTCAAGCTCAAACGGCCAGATCAAATTTGATGAAATTTGGTATGGAGTTAACTGACACCCTAGTTTAACACATAGGCTACTTTTTAACCGACTGCGTCAGAGAGGGGTTTTGCTTTTGCAGCTATAACTGATATTCACGCGGACGACGTTGCGGGCAACAGCTAGTCTCAAATAATCATATTATTAAGTGAAATAAGTTATTAAAACCTCAATTATATAACATGTTTCAAGACTGTCTTTCAAGAACTTAATAATTCAAAAGACAGCTGTTGTAAATTATTTCCAGTCTATCGCAACTGTCGCGATACAATTTTACGTCTTAAATGAAGCATGTGAAAATTTTCACACACAGACCAATAACATTTTATTTATAGTAACTTTTTATAAACAAAATGCAAACTCTCAATAATATCTTATTTACTAGCAATAGGCCAAGTTTTTCACAAAAAACAACACCGAAAAAACAGTTATTTCGTCTCCAACGAGAATTCTTAAATATTTAACTGTGTAGTAAGACGTCTATGACGTGTGAGGCCAAGCACATGATTCATCAAATTAAGAAAAGCCCAATCCTCTCGTAAAAAAACCGTAACGATGTTGTCACTAATGACAAAACAGTCAGACAACTTTTTTTACAGACATTGTCATTAAAAATGATAGAAATACACTGCTGTCCATTTAAAGTAAACCACCTGTTTATTTTTTGTTTGATCTTGTTTTACGCTTGTTGTCGTCATTTGTTAATTAATTTTAATTGATCCAGTTTCTAACAAAGGCTGATAGCAAAGAAGTCTCTTCTTTAGACGCTGTTCACTAAGGTAGAGTATCTTTTCCATTCCTATATAGGTACATGGAAGGTAACAAGGCTATGACCAAAGTTGTTTTAAACTAAATCTCATTAACACAACGTTATACAGTGGTAAGTTTATTAGAAACGTAAAAGTATATTATAAACTAGCCACGCCTAGTGGTGTCTTAAATGTCATGTTATTTTATATTTTTATCTATGGTGTGTTTGCAAAATCATCTTCGATCAAAATGCAAATTTCATCAAAATTGGTCTATCTGTTTGACGGAAAAAGAGTAACAAATATCCAAATACACAAACTTTCACGTTTATAATAATAATATTAGAAGAGATAATATAATAAAATATAAGATAAACAAATCTAATTTTAAAATCCATACAAAATCGAAACTCAAAAATACTTTTATAAAAATACAGTTAGCGCTATAAAATTGTCAGGCAGTATATTGTATTTTCACACGAAACGTTCAGGATCGCGTCGCGTGGGCTACGGCGACAATGATAACTCAGCGGGTGCTCGTCTCGATGGCGTGCGCACGAGTGGGCGGCGTGCGCATGTCTGCCTGGCGCCCGCCTACGAACGCTTTAGTGCCTTATAAGGATACATGAGGAATACTTTACTGAAGAATTTTCCTTTTGTTCGTTTTAGGTTAATATTCGGCGTTTCATGGGATGTTTTGTAGCGAGGCCAGGAGGAAGTGGTTTATAAGGATATGAAACGGTTTTGGTAAAGAATTTTAGCAATCTGACTAGAAAAAAAAAGTTAAATTTAAAATGTAACTAATAAAGAATGTGATTCATTTAAAAGAAACGATTGCTTATATTACGAAGGACCTGAAACCTATAAAGTATTTAATTCTTAGGAGCTTTCGATAAGTTTCTTGAATAAGGAGTGATCTTTAGAAAATTCGCCTGAAGGCAGGAAGGGTTCTACCGATTATTATAGGTTCTTCGAGTATTCCTTTCTAGTACTGGTACACAGCACGATTAAAGTTTTAATACTAATCATTTTTATATTTTAATACATCAGTATTTATCTTAATAAAAAATACTAGTTGAACTTTTCTCAAAAGCTTTCAAAACATATTTATTTAATTTCATAGTTCATCCGGCGTAAAATAGTAGGCACCTATAAATAAAACAAATTAGTCTGAAATGTAAACAAAAGTTCGAAAGCTTAAAATAAACTAATAATATTATTTATTAGGTAAATATTTCCAATAACTTTAAACAAAGGTTGTTGAGTCAGCTGGCTATTTTGCGTCGGTTGGTCATCGGGTGGCGAGTTGCGAGTTGCGTTGTGTTGCGTCTTTCCAGAAGGGCGGCAGCCTGTCTATAAATACGTGGACTCAGCTTTCAGGAGTTCAGTCTAGCGGTGCTTTGTACAGCGCACTAACTCCACAGCTCTGCAGCCAAACACACACACACAACATGTCTCTGGAACGTCAAGTCCGCGCCAAGGTTAGAACATCTCACACATTTTATACACTCATAAATCGAAATTAAAAAATGTCTTCAATTTTCTTGCATACATTATTTGATGAAACAATCCCCTAAAATTTGTCTTCAATTTTTAAGAATTATTTTATATCATATTTAAAAATGTTAATGATAATTTTATGCAAAAAAATGGAACTAAATTCCTTCTCCGAAATATTCCAAATGTTCTCATAAAAAGCTTTTACAAAATCATTTTATTTACGTCCATTCCACATTTCCAGTTGGCCTCCAAGCGTAGCCCCGAGCAGGAGAAGGAGGCCCAGGAATGGATTGAGGCCATCCTCGGCGCCAAGTTCCCCCCAGGCGAGGCCTTTGAGGACGTCATCAAGGACGGCACCGTCCTCTGCCAGCTCATCAACAAGATCAAGCCTGGCTCCGTCAACAAGATCAACACCTCTGGTGGACAGTTCAAGATGATGGAGAACATCACCAAGTAAGTCCAACAAAATAATCAAATTCCATAAAAAAAACATTTTTTTTCAATTTTTCTTAAAAGAGCATTTACTGTTATACAGTTCAAAATAAGAATAACACAATAAAAAATGTTTATTAGAAATCGATTCAGTTGTTTTGGTTAAGATACAAATATTATTTTTCTGGAAATTGTGCCGAGATCACAATCCGATGTTGTAATGCAGTGTAATTTTATTATTGCGTTTGCGCAATATTTGATACTCGTTCATTTGCCAGACGCAATTTGGAACACTTTGTTATTTGTTACAATCCCAATTTATCACATAATATCTTCTTAGAGGATTACAATATTTCAGGTGTATTTTTCATCTACGACTTTTTTCTAACAAAGTTTTTTTTTATATTTTAGCTTCCAGGCGGCCATTAAGAACTACGGTGTCCCCGACATCGACGTCTTCCAGACCGTCGACTTGTGGGAGAAGAAGGACATCGCCCAGGTCACCAACACACTCTTCGCCCTCGGCCGTGAGGTGAGCAATCACTCCCATATTACCCTCATAAATATCACACAGTCATAACTACCGAACATTACAACTGGCAATTGAGTTCAACCTCTCAAATACTTCAGTACATACCGCTAATATTTACGAACTTCGAAATATAGCACACGCTATTACGCAATGAATTTTATAGTCTTGTAAACACTAAGATTTTTATTGCGCCCAATTTAACATCACAATAACGCATACTTCCACCTATCTTTACACGCGCTATTGTAAACAAGTTACCTCGACTAAACAGAGCTCTGAAGACGCCAGGTTACGAATTAAATAATGTGTTCACAGATTGTTTGATTTAAGATACGTACAGAATTTAAGGAGTTGGCGCTCTGCCAACTCCAACCGAATTTTACGAGCATCTTGCAACATTACCTCAGTTTTCATAAATATCCAAGGTCGTTTCATTTAGTTGAGGCCGACGGGGAAATATTTGAAACTCGATCGTTCACAGGTGGCTTCTGAAAGCTTATTGAACTTTTCTCTGATAACGATACCACTTAGCCAATAAAAAAAATCTTGACGTTTTGATATGACGTATTAATGAAACATATGTTTCACAGACCTACAGGCACGCTGAGTGGAGCGGCCCCTACCTCGGACCCAAACCCTCTGAGGAATGCAAGCGTGACTTCTCCGAGGAGGTCCTGAACGCCGGCAAGACCGTGATCGGTCTCCAGGCGGGCTCCAACAAGGGCGCCACTCAGGCCGGACAGAACCTCGGCGCTGGCCGCAAGATCCTGCTCGGCAAGTGAGCAGCAGCCATCCAGTGATATTATTCTATAAGATATTTGTACAAAACTGAGATGTATGGACGCTAATCTGAGACTGTGAGCCTTATGAATATCTAGTCAAGCGTGATATGGAATTTGATTTGCTGTAATGTACCACGTTAGTACCCTGCAATGTTTGAAGCATACCTTCAGCTGATGTTACACTCCATGTAGCGCCACAATGATTTTGTACATAAGTGCCTAGATATAAGTTATTTATTTCCATTTTATTATATCCTTTTATAATAAAATTCAGAATTCAAAAATCTTTTGATTTGTTTTGAACGTGTACTTACAGAAACAATATTTACGAGGAAAATCCCTAGTATTATCAATTTACATGCTAAAATCAATTGGACACCAACTACTCATAAGAGTGAGGTAATTAAGATCTATGAGACCAATAACAATTATTGAAGAACCTAGTTAGCAAAAAATTAACGTTTGTATCGTATTAACTACCTAAATAAAAAAAATTATAGACTCCATTTTTAGTACACCACTATTAGTCTACTAAGTAAACCACTTTTAAGACAGAATTTAATTATTGCATAGATACAAGTGTTAGCATACAATCTTAATACAAAGTAGAACCAAAATCTAGTCCTTAGGCATGACTGGACGAGACAATTACAGTTTTTTGGGACATATTTTCAAATTGATAGTCAGTGGTGTTTAATATTAGAACAAGAATACGATATTATAATATTGGGTATACCTAATATAAATCTCCACCAAGGCCTAGACTCCGGCAGTAAAAGTTGACCAGAATTTACTTCCCGATAGTTTTAGGATACGCTAATAAAGATTTAGAGATTAATGAAAAAGAATGCGTAAATCATATTACTGCACATTACTGTACGTTGACAAAAACGCTGCAAAAGATGTCAGTATTTTGCAGCGTTTTTGTCAACGTACAGTAAGTACGTTACGTACAGTAAGTAAGTAGTGTAAGTATAAAAAAATAATTTCAACTGTTCTGTCTTGTGGAGAAGATTTTTTTTGTAGAGGTAGAGAGCAATGACCTGAACAGTACCTAAATCAACATAAACATTTTTATTTTTGATGGACACAATACTAAAACTCTTTGATATCTTTCCAAGGAAAAGACTATTAATTTTAATGTATTGCTTTGACAACTCAATGAATGAGGTAGAGTTTATCCTGAAGAATTGTGTACAGTGAATAGCGGGAAAATGTTTAATCATTGTCATGACTACGAGTAATAACACCATTGGATACCAGCCAGTAACACGTATTTTTGCATTATTGCAAGGTGTGTTTCTGAACTTCATACATGATTATAGGAGATTAGAGAAGTTCTGCAGTTTCTCAAGCGTAGTGTTATATAGTATATTTACCTAAATCACATTGTTAAATTCATATATAAATCACATTGTTAAATTCATATATAAAGTTCATGAGATTAGTACCTCCTTCCGAACTATTAAACATAGAAACTGACCAACTCTACATTTTGTAATATTTGTAGGTATAGACATCGGTCATATTCTAGACAACAGAAAAACGTCGATATAATACCTGATCAAATGTAAGCTGATTGTTCACGTAGATACTTGAATATATTTCAAAAAAAATGCGACAGTGCTTTATTTCCAATAAAGCACTGTCGCAAACAGTTTACCGTCTGAAAACAGGAACCTATTGAGAAGGTTTTTTATTTATTTTAAGGGGTTTAAGTACGAAATTGCGACTAAGTCAATCTCATCGTGCTACAGTAAATAACGACAGCTTAATATACATAGATACCAGTGAGTGACATAATTATGATTTGTTAATTACCTAATTCCAAAACACTATCAAAGTTTTACAAAGGAATACAATATTTTTGCATAATAATATAGAAGTTGTTAGTCTTTACTGCCAGTGCCAGATCTAACTGCATACTATTACAAAGTACTCACGTAGTTTTGAATCGAGTAATATTCATTAGTTATTGGTTACCAAGATGTTAATATAGTAAATGACATCCATAGTATTCTGTTGAGAAAATAATGATGAGAAAACTAACATAACATGTTGTTTACTGGTTATTATTAAATACTAAAAATACTTTACTAATCAAAATGCTAAAGAAGGGAAACAAAAGTTCGAATTCGAGAAGCTCTACATTTTATAGAAACATGTCTGTAGACATGTTTTGTGATGACCTACAATTTAAATTACCAGGATTGATTGAATATCCATGCAGATTCGGTCCCAATGGGCTATTCTGAAATCTAAGTCTTGTGTAGACCTTCTTAAGGCATCATTTTCATTCTTAAATTCCGAATTAAAAGTGCTACGAAACACCAAAAAAACTAAGGTCTTTATTATGTACTATCAACAACAAACTGGCCTGGCATAAAAGTTTTTAACTGTTTTCGTAGTAAATATCAGTATGTAATATATCAGTCTGGCCTGTTGGTATAGTGTTAGTTAGTGACTCTGACTGCTATACTAGAGGTCGTGGGTTCGATTCCCACCCAGGACAAATGTTTGTGTTAAGAGCATACTCATTTGTTCTGTGCATGGGTGTAATTTATCTATAACATGTATGTATTTAGGAATGTCTTTCATGTCTATCAGTTGCCTAGTACTCATAACACAAGCCACTTAGTATTCTTAATTTGAAACTAGATCGCGTTCAGTGAATGATGTGGAATATTTAACATTAATCACTAACTACATTTCTTACAAGAGTTTTGAAAATTATTCATATAGGTACTGTAGCTTAATTAAAAGGAAGAGTAACGGCAAAAGAAATCTCCAACGAACGTTAAATTTAGCCCGTGGTGTCACCTATTATCATTTTCATGCAACTGTCGTATAACAGCCAACTCTCCTTTTTGGATAACAAAAAGAAATTAATTACTTACTTATTTTTAAAACCGAATTGTTTGAAACCTCATTATTATTTAGGAGTTCCTTTTATAAATTGTATTAAATTGTATACCTATACCGATTTAAGTATATCATGTAAAATTTGAATGCATTTAAACAATGTCCTCCATTAAAGGTGTAATTAAACGACTCTACATTCTATTACAAACTTTTTATTGATCAACAAATACAGTGTTAATAATTTACTTTCATTTTCATTAAGCTACCTACTGATACTATTGAAGCCAACTACTGTTTTACTATTTCGTGATAGGTATTTGGCTTCGGTCAGATTTCTAATAAAACACGTTTGTTGAGAGACAGCCGGGTCAATGAGATTCATTGACCCGGCTGTCCCAGTAATTCTTTTATCTAATGCGAGATGCTTTGGGAATTGGCATGTATGAGGAATCAGTTTATCTGTGAATATTGTGTATAACAGTGCGTAAGTGATCAAGAATAATGGTGGAATTAAAACGGATTAAAGCATTACGATTTAAAAGTGAAATATCGATTAAGTTTGAGTGGAATGACAGTGCAGTGGCCCCAGATCCTGGGATAAGTGATTTATCCAATTGTTTTACTTAGAGAAAAAAGGTACGTGACTGTTATTGAGTACCTATGTTTCAAACACGCCTACAACGTTCACGATGATGGGATGTTTTTTCACGTGGGAGGATCAAATGTTACCCACGTAAGTATACCCATGAAAAATGGCATTTTTATTATGTAGGCATATTAAAACAACTCCTAATTTTAAAGAACATGTTTCTTTCTTAATGGGAAAAGGTAGAGTCCTAGCTCACTTAAAATAGGGACATCATCCGGGCCTTTAACACCTTAGACAATTTTTTGGTACACTTAAAATTAAAAAGATAGATTATTGTGTACCTAGAGTAGTTTCAGTAGGTACCTAAATTATTTTTTTGTTTTTGTATTAAGCATATCTATGGTGTTTTGTAGTCAAGTCAGCTACGCCAAGTTAAACTTCCTTTCAACAGTCTTACAATAATTCGGTTATTATTGTTATCGTTACTTTTTCCTTCCAGCTTCTATAAAAAGCATGAAATTTAATCCAAAAAATATTAAAATTAGAACGCTCTACATGAATCTATATAAAGAAATTTCGCGTCGTTACAAACGACTAACGGCGTTAAGACAAAAATAGTTCGCCATCTGGCGTTTGTTCCAACGAACGGCCGTGTGCAAAATCCGCTAACGTTAACGACTAACGAAAATAACGACCAACCAGCGTTGTAACGAGTAGCGAGGTCGCTGAAACCTTAAAATAGGTTTTATGTTCTCGTTTTCGTTGCGTGTGGAAGCCTCAGTCGGGTAGCGGCCGCGGAGCCTTCCGCACGCTGCCCGCTCACCGAGATGGCGCCGCTGTGCGTCCACAGTCAACTAGTTTTGTTAGCCTCCGTAAGATGGAGTTAGTAATGTACAACTCCAGTGACCTATTTAGTTTCCGTACATCCCGATAGATAGAGTGAGCATCTAGAAGACTGACTATGTGAGTAACAATTGAGCTTTTTAAGTTTATTTTCGTGTATCTTTTTCTTCTTCTCTTAATGGTTTTATTGTTACGGTAAACTAAACGTTGATGCCTTTAATTAAATAAAAAATACATAGGCATCTATTTCAGTATGAAATAATTTTGTTATGAGTATAGAATAAGCGCATTCTTGTAATAAAAGGTTTATATAGCATACTTGCAAGAGACTTCTTTTTTTACTGAATAAATACATTTTATAAGTACGTTACAACAACGCATTTAAATCTTTTAGTGGTCATGTAGACTTTTAGAGAAGTTTTACATTACCACTTACAATTCATAAATTCAACTCTACTTTTGTAGAGCATTTCAGCGTATCTTTATGATCTTCAATTCTGATGATCTATTTTAATCCATACATGTCTGTGATGAATGCTCTCATATCAACCAAAAAATATACTTATATAATTCTTCCGGATGATTAATATATTTCTCTACTGGGTCAAGTCTTATTGAAGATAATATGCAAAAATACTTGTAGTTAAAATACTTACCTAATTATTTCTAAATGCTGACTCAGTTATTTTGACTAGGCAGTGTTTATACCTTAAACGAAACTGCGGGCCAATTTCTGATAAAATAACAATTGTAGCCAATTAAAAATAAAGATTACCCTTAACAAGTTTAGATTCTTTCATACGAGTAGATATAGCGATAGTAAATTTTTTTATCAGATTCTATTGGCGATGACCAGTCCATTAACCAGTCCACCCTTTCCAGAAAAATATCGCAACCTACATTTACGACTACGTCCTCGGATCATTACATATATGCTCAGTATTGGATAGGGCGACGTAACAAAACCATAGCGCGATCTACAATCTAAGGACAACGCCATCTAGTTTCCAGGTGGTAAACTAAACTTCTCTTCGTATACGAGGTGCAAAAAAAATATCTTTCTTAAACTTTTTTCTATGACGTAATTAACAGGCAACATTCGATTGCAAATTACGTCTACCACCAGTACAGCAGTAATAAGTAACCAAATCCCGCCGCAAAAGAGCACGATTTGCATTTTTTTCTCAGTTATTTCGATATTTTACCCATATTTTGATGGAAATGGAACCAATCTTGCAGCGAACCTTATTCGGTCCATTAACATTCTATTTTCGAAAGACTACAGTCAGTAAAAAGTTTTTTGGAAGATTTCTGCAACAGTTAACCTGAAGGCAATTCTAAATTTGCATAGTCTAGTGTTCCAATCAATTCTAAGCTCCGTCGATACATATCAGAAAAAAGTTTTCACTTTTCCAGATTTTTTGGCTAATCGATAAGGGCAGCTAGAAAATTGTATTATGTTAATAATATTCACTAAAGTACTAGGTTTGAACTTCGGCTTAGTACCTTTAATTCAATATTGAGATGATCTCTCTCTGCACAAAACATAGTGGCAAAGAAGTGATAACTCGACCATGCACTGCCATCTAGTAGCTTAGGAGCAAACTAAACTTTCGCTGGTAGCTGAAGTTTTCACCTTTTTTTTGTATTAGACTACCTAATCATTGTAATACCAACAGTTTAGTTTCCAATAAAACATAATATATTATTTATCGCTACCATGTATCTACTAAATATTCGTAAACTTACCCCGTTGTTTTGATGACGAGAATGTGTATTCCTTTTATATTTTGGCTCTATGCACGAAAGCGGAAATTAAACTCGAAAGTTGGCCTATATGGTTTATATTATTGTAACCTCTAGCTTCTAATACATTGTACATTCCTGTAAGGCACATCAGAAATTAAGAGAGTGATTGTAGTAGACCAGTGGCAAATGTATTAGACGCGCCACCCCAATTTCAAAAAGATTTAGCAACTGAAATTGAATTCTTATTGAATAGAAAATCATAATACAAATCTCTGATGGAGTAGACTGGCTGGGGAGTCGTGGATTTTGATGTCTTAACATCTTGTTTTTACGGCACTGCTCGGCAAAAGTGGACTCTACCTTTATCAATTGTGTGTCTACCGCAGAAAACTGTCATTTCTACGATGGTAGAATTTAAATGTACAAAAGTGACAATTCGTTTCCCTAAGTACATAAAGAACTACAAATATTTAAGCGGCTCCATCATCGTAAAAAAATGTGGAAATGTAATATGAGGAGCGATAACTAATCATATGGATTAAATAATGCGCATAGTGTGTTTTTTACTATCGTATTTCTTACGTACTTGATATGTACGAGATGTAACGAGAAATGAATAGTCATGAAGATTATGTATGGAGTTACAGACTCATGTAATGTACAGAAGGTATACATAATGCACTTACCTGTATTGACGGTAGTAGGTACCTAAATAAATAAAACAAAGGCGGGACAAAATGTTTCCAGTTTATTTACAGTAGTAAGTATTTTATATTATTTTTTGTCGTACTGTCGCACAAGGTACTTACCTATTTCCCTTGAAAAATGTCCGTAAAGAACATAGAAAATAAGTTTTTTTCGTTTAGATATAACATCAATAACCTAAGTGTCAATTAGTTTTACAAAATTAGATAGAGCCGTGTGAAATCACGTAAATGTAAAGACAGTCGAGTTTTCCACGCGCTACCTGCCGGCCACAATAAAAACACTCAATGTGCGTAGGTAACTTACAGTTGGCTCAGTTTCCAACGCAAATAGTTTCGCTATTCGTCTAATAGTTAAGTCGAAATTCGGAGATGACGCACTCTCCTGGCATCCAGTTGCGTCACCAGGTGCTGTCAACGAACCCAACTGGTGGACCGCGTTCAAACAAACCTAAGAACTTTCCATACCACTGAAACTAATAAGCTGAATAACGACTATATGTAGAACGTACGTATAGGAGTTAACATCGGAATATTCCGTCGAATCGAAAGCCATTTCATTTTATTGCGTGGTTTATTCGACAAAAATAGAGCCAATCAAAATTGGGAGAAAATGGAAGTAGATATAATCTCGAACATTCTTTAGAGTCGGGTAATAAAACAACAATACAGATTCATATTTTTTTTCGACCGTAACATTTAGTTTCTTGTTTTTTCGTGGTTTTAAGAAACCGCGTTGTTAAAGCTTTAATTATATATGACGGCACACTTACAAAATTGTATGATGTGGTATAGTCTTGTTTTTCGAGAAGCTATCAGACTCCAGTGGCGGGCCACCGCCCGCGCCACCGCGACCGAAATAGTCTGTCGGTAGGAACGTTCCATGGTACGTCGGCTCACAGCTTCGCGGACGATGCAGGAAATATGCTTTTTATTTTCTTTTTACTCCTATTCTAAGAGCTCCAAAATTCGGTTAATAGCCTTATCAAGTTCCCCAAATTCCCGAAAAATAAAAACACACAATTTTCACCTTTCCAAATTGAATTAAAATCATAAATAACATACCAAACTAATCCTTAATGGCTATTGAAATGTGAACTTAATCCGTTGTGCCACGTTGCAACATACGGGAAATGTTCGTTGCAACATATAGAAGCAGAACATTCTATTCTAGTAGATTAGTAAACAGAAATAGCGGGTTTATAACACAACATTTCTGTGAAAGCGCGTAGCAACATATTCTCACAAAGAGGAATATTATGGTAGGTTTCCGTGTGTTAGTAAACACGTAACTGTGGGCATTAAATGTCAGCCCAGAATGTACACTTTTATACTAATGTGGGTTAGGTTAGAACACGATTTAGGCGAATCCCTTGAATAATTGATACTGTCTGACAGTTTACAATAAACCCGATTAATCCATATAATAAGTATCTACCCACATTTTAAACTATTTCGTATACATATACATCTATAAATTGGCGGTGTCACCTTGAAGATATAAAAAATATGATGCTACCAGAAAATTCACTGGACATTTTATAATAAAACTGGCCGAATAAAATAAAAACGAATTTTAAATAATGTTCGACATTTTCGTTTGCCAACTACTTACGTCGATCTTATGCTATACAATTATGTGTGTGCATAAAATTTCGTAAGTTTTAAATAATTCGGTGTTTGATCTTGAAAATGCTTGTACTGTAATTCCTTTTCATTTGTATCAGTGCATCTGCCAAGTGGGTTATTATTATTCTAGTCCGCTGAAAGAAATTTATGCATTCACGCGTTCTAAATAACGCTTTATAAATAACGTATTAAAATATTGATTGCAAAATTTATTACGAGAAACCATTAAAGTGTTGTAAATACACTGTAAGTTGCCGATGTAATCAATCTGGTAAACCAAATACCTACACGAAGCACATTATTAACTGACTACAATCAACCAAATTAGACAAATATAAGAAACTGTCGCAATTGTAATTATCTTTATTTAGTACCTAATCTATATTTTAATAATAAATGAATTATTTATAGAAAATTATTTTGACTATAAATATAATATTTTAAATTGCGACGATTTCTTATGTCTGAAACAAAATATCTGTATGAAAGTGTTTGTGTCTCGCAACTCACAGACACTCGTAGTACCCCCAAAAATATATAATATACACTGAGTAGGCAGAGAATAGTACCACAGTGTAAACGTAGCATATTAATTAATTATATTAATATAATGCCCTGCCAAGTCAATCATAATCTAATCCATTAAATTATTATGATTTTTAAAACCATTATGTAATTTGCTTTCACAACTAAACCACCTAGATAATAATTGGCATAGTATTACAATTAGTGAACCAGGTTGTCTTCTCTTAATGGAAAATATTGATATGATAATGAGACATTAGGAGTGGCATACGAGAGAGAGTACTCCTGCGGAGACAACTAATTATCTACTGTTGTCGCGGAATTTTTGAGCTACAAAATATCCTGTATTGAACTGCACGTACAGCAAATAGCTGCGAATCAAGTTTCGTCTTAATGCATAAATGCATCCTTCCAAACAAAACCCTACATTTTTATTAGGATTAATCGAAATTCAAACAGCCTATCTTATCTCCACACATGGCCAGCAACTGTACTAGAGTTTCTTATACCCTTAACGAAGCAAAGCATTTTGCAACATGCTCCTTGCTTGGAAATCAAGTGGCTCTCTTTGAAGTTATTCACAAGCCACGCTCACCCATGCATGCCGTACCACTTCGTCTGTGGTTACTTTAAATTTAGTACGCAAGTACTTAGTAACACGTGTTATACTTTGTTTATAATTAGAACCGCTGTTAGTTAATCTTTAAAAATAGTGGAATACAAAATAGCACTCGGCGTAGAAACTAATTGATGAGATCAGACATAGCGGAGTCGTACCGCGAAACATTACAAAATAAACAATCATAGTATTAATAGAATCTACAAATGAAAGCGAACATACTTACTTGACATTGTTTAATTGAATTGTTTTGTCGTTTACACAACTCACTGGCAAGAAAAACAAAATAATAAATTAAACGATAATATTAATTGTGATGAATTGAAATCTTAGTTTTTGAAAAGTCTCCATTTTCTTCCATTAATACATTTATCTACCAGTGAATTGTGTTGTTTAGTTAATTGAAGTTTAATTAATGATGTCTACAAATGCAGAGTACTCGAGAGAGCAGCAACGTGCTCGTAAGTTCTAAACGCGATCTCTCGCGCACACGCAGACTGATTGTTGAGATTGTGTTTCAGTAGAAGTTACGTCTAAAACTGTTCGTACCTATGAAAATTTTGATATGGCGTGGGAGTGCGGCTACCCACGGCAGCAGCATGAGTAATGCTCTGGCCAGAGATGACTTCTGTTGCGTGAGTAACGCAGCCGCGGTGCTTACTGTTTCCATTTTATTTTAGCGTCGGCCCACACGTTCCATGAGAGAACCACCACACCTGCCGCACACGATTGACTCATAAACACCTGAATGTTATACAATCCCGAATTCATAACATTCCTGGTTCGAAGCTTCGATTATATCACACTTGTATTCCACGATAAAAGTGGTCATCGCTAGAACGAAACTTGGTACGAGTATCAAGTGTAAGATTAATTAATAAAAGTAATAACTTAAAGTGTATTTAATGTACACTAGATAACTTTTTAGTTCCAAAATTGAAATAAATTCTTAAATATTAAGTTCGACTCTGTACAAATTGTGTAGAGAAAATTCATGAATTTTGTCAGCCAAAGATAAATTACATTTGGAAAATTTACAAGATAGTGCATATAAAAAGTTCTGGGTGATATTCAGGATTCTGACTTCTCTGGCTAATTAACAAGTCTCTATTCTATTACTGCAGGCCGGTACCGAGTCATTACCACCTGCCATTCTAAATACAACGAAGTAATTAATTACGTTTGGTTGACAAGTCTTTAACTCACTCAATAAACCATTACAAGTCACAAAGGGGTGCGATCGAGATATGGACAGGTTTGAAAACGTGCCAACACAGAATTTTAACGTAAGAAATTTTTCGGAGACCATTTCACGGCCATAAAATTTATGTCGCCCGTGATAAAATTCTGAGCAAAAATAGCGATGTTCTCAGACTAGCGTTTGAAATATTAGACAGCGTCTTACCTGCGTCAGGAGACCTAATGATATGCTTCGAAATAAAAACATTTTAATACATTATTCTCTGCAATAGCTGAGTTAAAATTATTTGTCTCATAATTCTACTTGGAATAAAATATTTCGGTGACGTTTCCCTGGAACATTTGTCGTTTTTTTAACTGTTCATCTATCTATACATACATTTGAGTTACAGCTAACAAGTACATAATATATCTTGAGGTCTTTTAAGTCGTTAGGAACAGATGGTCGTTAGCAATGCGATGCCCAGCATATATGGAAGGGCCATGAACGACGGTCAACCTCCTTTGTCGATACTATCACTGCTGTTGTGACTTATTGATCGGAATACAAGTTATCTATGTTTTGAAGTAGATACAAAGGTATAAGTAGCAAGTTAGTATGCTCGTGAAGGTTGAAATCTGAATATCAATGAAGAATTGTATCGATGAGATCTCAAAGCAGTTCTCTTATAGACAAGGTTGGTCTTCAGTACTAAACAATATATGTAAGTAGGGTCTAGCCAGCCCCGCTTACGTAACTTTTCACTACAACCTGCCTCGCAACATAACACACCTGCATTTGAACGTCTAAACGAACATGCGGATATTCTACACGCAACCATGAATGTGAGCAGTCAAATGTTTGGCCTCTGCGCCTGTCGCCAGAAAATATTGATAGTAGTAGTAATACAGAGGCGACATACCTAGGATTAACTATAGTTTGTCATGAATAACCAACCCATATTTTGCCACATATTGGTCCCATATATGGAGGCTCATAGTTGGGGATTCCATAACGTGAAATGTACATCTAAACGTGTCAGAATTTCGTGCAAAACAAATCGGTTTTCCTCTGTAAGTTGTCGATAAAAGCTTACTTTATTAGCTTAAAAAGTAAATTAGTAAGTTATGGAAGTAATGAAACCAGTTAGAACCGGTTATACCAGTAGTAGAGGCTGAAAAATATTGGTAAATCTATTCACTAATGCACATAGGAAGTACAAAACAAAAGTTATGTTTTATTTTGTGTAAGCTACACCTGAGACATTATCTTAATTTAGGATGAATAATGTGCATTTTATATTTACGACCTGATGACACACATCGATTTATCGACATCCCCAAATGATGTCATCAATCTATAAACAATGCATATTAGTACACGTGAGGATTAAATCATTGCACAGAAATTACATTTTGAGTGAAGTTATTTTTAATAAAAAATATTAATAGATGGGCAGGTGCGGGTGCAAGTTGGCAAGAGTGGTGCCATGCCACAATGTGACACGATGCTGGACTAATTGTAAACATTATAAACTGTAGGTATAGTGCTGTTATTTCTGTCGCTATGAGTACGCGGTAAGGTGTACCGCGAGTTCCTTAAGATAAACGGTCCATCTGTTTACACTACAATATTAGCACTTTGTTCGTTTCTGCGGCCCTTGCTCATTGCCGACGCTACCGACAGATGCTTGCCAAAATTATGATTCACATATGGTTTATTTATGTCCAATGTTGCCCGATTTGGAATGTACGAGTTCATATATCATTCGCGTAGTATCTGGTATTTTTGTCTGATCATAATTACTTGACTCGTGAATCGTACTCGAGTTCGTGATTTGGAACTGATTCGAATTTATGTTCGGATGCACTTTTGATGTATTTTTGCTTTAAAATTCTTTATTATGGACGCGGATCATTCCCCATTCCCCATTCTAGCATATAGATATATGTTTAACCTATTATGGACGTAAGGCCTTCACGTATCTCCTTTAATGGAATGCGAGTTTACATTGTACATACACGATTAATTAATTGTTATTTTAGATGTTTATCCATGGAACCGAAGAGGCAAAGTTGTTTTGTTATTAGTCAGGATTCACGGCGGTCAGTAGTAGACCATGTTGTGACATATAATGAGTAAATACATCAATCATAATAATATCCATTATGAGTCTTACTCAAATAATTATTTCTAGTAAAAGCAAAATGACACGAACATAACTTTTGGCAAACGAAGCCACCGCAATATTTTAGTCATTCTTCGTTTATAGAAGTCATTGACTGAACATTGAAATAATGTTACTACTTTAAGACATAATTATAACTTCTTATTTTATGCGAGGAGTCCATACTTTTGACATAATGTACTCAGATAATAATATAGCAGTTGCTGTGAAAACTGCAGAACTATTATCCAGAAATACCAAAGAGTGAGTGAAGTATGTTGAGTTTATTTTCGCACCTGCATTGCTAACGAAACAAGAATTATATATTTATCAACGTGAGGAAAAAATACAACAGTCGATGTATTTTCTCGCAATTCGTGTGCAAGTTGTAAAAATAACAGTGATATAAGGGTGTCGGATTAGCAGTGCCAGAACCCTGCAATTATATTTTCTTGTCATAGAGATGAAGACTGCAGTGTTTTTCATCACGTATTTATGAATAATAATGGAGACCTTTCTTTGGCTATGACACTGACAACATGAGCGATTGATGATTAATTCTTTTATTTACAGAACCGTTTGTGAATAGAATATGATTCATAGACGGTTTTCCTATTTATTGTTTCGGAATGTTGTTTTTAATGCGAAAAATCAAATGATTTTTACGTATTTTTCCTGTTGTTACAAACATTAAACTAATGACGTTTTTGAAAAAAATCCGATATTACAAATAAATTGCGGGATCAATTTTGATAAATATGGAAAAATATTCGCAGTATCCCCAAATATGTTTTCTTACTCTTCCCGAAAATGGTATAGAAATTATTTAAAAATATGTGCTATATTTACTACATATTTCATATAAATAAATATTGATTATATTAGGTACTGTATAACAATTTACTTTTATGATAAGTCGATCTGTATTAATACAGAAAACAAGTAATGTGTTCATAAACTCCTATACCACAACATTGAATTAAAATTGGCGTAATAAAATATTAATATTATTACATGCCTATAAAATAACAACAAAAATGACGCATAATATGAGCAGTGTATAGAACAGAAGAAAGAGGGTTAATATTTAATCTGTAGGCTTAATTTATTTATTTTATGATTGCTTTCAATATGTTTAATTTAATATGATACAAATTATTCTCATCCGTTCATTGTTATCTTAAAAAAACATTAATCATGTAAAAAAAAAACATTGAAACGAAAAAAAATTTGTTAATTATTCCATTAGGATCAAAAACGATTGCTGATCGATAATAATTAGGTAGTTACGGGGTGTGTAGGCTCGGGTAGCTCGGGTAGTCCGGGAGCCCGGCGCCGGTGGGGGTGCGCGCAGGCGGTGGTCGCGCGGGTGGCGCGCCCCTCCACTGGGGCCGTGTGCAACTCGCGCATAGACTACGCTCGCGCGCTGCCCTTGCGCATCATTCGAACACCGCGCACCGCAGTCTCGGCATCTAAGCCCTGAACTGTAACACGCGTCCGGGACCTACATCCCGCAGCGACTTCGACGAACAGGTCCTTATTCCAGTGAAAGTGCCATCTAACCTATTTCTTATTACATAATACAACATAACCGCGAGTGAAACTTTGTAGCTTCCCATGTGAACTATTTATAGAGTTGCATCAGCACGCTCCAGCGACGTAACTTTACCTGAACGCCCCAAATTAGGAGCGCAGGCGCATCCGCCCACGCGCCGCCCGCCCTACGTTCCATAATTCGATACATTCTTAACAGCCGCATTCGCAGGAACCCGCGCGGCAAATATATCGTCCAATATACGTGCTTGTTGAGCAATAAAGTGTCAGTTCAGATGCTATTGAAGTGGTGCAGGCGACTTGGATTTCAGCCAACGACTGTTGCATTTAGAATAAAATTTGACAACGTATCCAAAAAATGTTCTAACGTGTTAACGAGATGTGTAACTGCATACAATAGTGATAAGTGGATCTTAAAACACAAGATTGGATTGATAGTGTTTAGTGATTTGGGATTTCACCGCCTAAGTTGTGAAGCTACTTGCAAGTCGCCTGCACATCACCGCACTCCGGTTATGACAGCTTAGTACTAACCGATAGTCTAATCTGATGTATGTTTGAACCAGAAATATTTTGTTACAGGATAAGTTAACCGAGCACAATGCCTTTCAAACCCGTTGACAACCCGAAGTGCCCTAAATGCGGCAAATCAGTATACGCAGCCGAAGAGCGAGTCGCCGGCGGGCTCAAATGGCACAAAATGTGCTTCAAGTGCGGTAAGTACACGACTGCATATTATTCTGAATATTCAAGAAGAAAATATATCGACCGGTATTTACCGGGTTCCCAAAAAACAAGTAAATAGTTACAACAATAGGTACAGAACGACTACTGTTTTAGTTAGGAAAATATTAAAACAATTTAAATAACTAGTATTTATGAGATATTAACTAAGTTAAATCAGGAATGAAAATGGTCCAAGAGGTAAAAAATATTATGTTTTTTTGCACTCCGGAATTTGTTGCGGGTTCGATTCCCGAGTAAAACAAATATTGGTTTGCTCGACAATTGTTTGTTTTAAAACCTCTGACAAAAATGCTTGAAAATTCCTAGATCAAGAATATTTAAAGTAGTGAAAAATAACTCACTTTGCGCGTCACAGGCTTATTAAACAAAATATATTGCCAATTAAAATACATCAGTAACTTATGGATATTTATTTATCTAGTCAACAAATGGCCATAAGATATTGGATAATGTTCAAAAGTAAACACTAATTAATGTAGTGTGTTTATTCAACGGTTGATTGCCAACACTACTTCAAACGACCTACGCTCAAACTTACCATAAATAAATAAATAATTGTACCTACAGTGGAATTTTGGAAAACATAGGTCCAAGTTATAATTATGCTTTTTTTTAATGTCTGGCATGAGCCCAAAACCATATTATTCACATAATTAGTGTTAATTATGTAAAAGCAATCAAATTTAAGTCCGAGAGTTACAGAAACATAACATGTGGTTTTATATTGTCCAGGCCTGTGCCAGAAGTTGCTGGACTCCACCAACTGCTCAGAACACGAAGGTGAACTGTACTGCAAAGTGTGCCACGCACGTAAATTCGGACCAAAAGGCTACGGCTTCGGCGGTGGTGCTGGTTGCCTGTCCATGGACACCGGCGATCACCTGAAGGCTGAAAATGCGTAAGTAGCAACCCTCTTAGCTCTCCCGCCGCCCGCGCCACTGAGGGTCTTTCCTTATCTAAGGTCGCAACGACGACCGGCCTCCGGGCCCGTGCGTAACAACATTAACCGCGTGTATATAAACTCATACAATAAAGTAGAAAGCGCGCGCTGGCTGTACATTACGCGCCGCCTGACACGTGCATGACCAGTCTCCGTTTATGTCGCAACAGGAATTGAGCGAGCAGCCGCCCAGCAGACTTGCGGGTCGCCGACACACATCTCGGCCAACCAGCGGACGCCTCGCGAACGCACGCCTGTACTTTAAATTACTCTAGTTAGGATTATTTATTCGCTATCGTTTAATTTAATTTGTTCATCGGTATTATTTATTATTTATAAAAAACGTAAATAAAAAAGTCGACTACCAATCCTGAGTTAGTAATGTTAACGTGGACGCGATCGAGGTGCGCGCGCGCCCGCCTTGCAGCGGCGGGTGCGCGCCGGCTCGAGCGCGCTCTCGCCCTATTCCCTTCCTCCCCACGGGGTGAACCCGAACACAAAGGAGCCACGGTGAGAAACCAATATGTAGCCTTGGCTTAGCAACGCTCCAGACGCACTTAGATGGCATGCAACGAGACGAACTTGTTTGATTAACTTTCCTGGCTACTCACCTTCTGTCTAACCCACAGCTAACGCTTCCGTCTTAGCTTTACTGATAGTCGATACATGTGATGGGATAAGGAAAGCGCCCTCTATGTCGATTTATGTAGTGCTATAGCCAGGCCGGTGCGGAGCGGGCGGCCGGGAGCCCTTACCTTCTCCCATTACGGCGGAGGTGCGCCGCCGGCATCTACTGCTTAGCCGCGATCCGTGTGGCCAATACTAGAATGTAGAGGCAGACGGATTTTCCGGCGCCTGACAGGCTTTATAACTATTCTTCTGTCACCGTTGCTTGAACTGAACATTGTAGAACATTTATTGACATGTGTAATATGTATACAGGGGAGTAAAGACCAATGGAGCTTGTATGGAGCCACGCGTAATTGCCAAGGCGCCTCCCGGTCAGGGATGTCCACGATGCGGTGGCTTCGTTTACGCTGCCGAACAGATGTTAGCTAGAGGAAGGGTAAGATATCAAAATAATTAATACCTTTTTTAGAATCCTTAACTCTTCTCTGAGTAGAAATAACTTGAAAGCTTTGCTTTGCTGCTAGACATAGGCCGCTTACTTCGATAAAAATGAAATACTTATTCGAGAAGTTGGCATACTACATCTTACGACAAAGGCCAAGGGATTATTAGATAAACAAATTTCATAGACTCCTCGCACAAAATTAAGTCCCAGCAAAAAAGGCTTGCGTGAGATTTCAAAGTTGATGGTATTTATTACAGACACATAAAAAAATATTTTACAACTTCTTGTAATACTGAATGCCCCTCGTGTACATAAGACCTCTTTTAAAACTCGAATATTGTGCCGTAGGGTTATCACAGGCGATGCTTCAAATGCTTAAATTGCAACAGGACCCTTGATTCAATGATGCATTGTGATGGGCCAGATGGTGACATTTACTGTAGAGGTATCTGAATGATTATTAACCATGTACCCATCAAATAAATGCTCCTTCCATAATGTGTATGTGCCATAACATCATGTCTTATTTGTAACTTGAGTGACCCTTTAGGCTAGCTGATTTCCTTGCATGCTTGACATGTCCTCATTGTTCACTGTATGTCCAGGCGTGGCACAGGGAGTGCTTCAAATGCGGAGACTGCTTAAAACGGCTGGACTCTACAAACTGTTGCGAGGGCTCTGACAAAGATATTTACTGCAAAGGTTTGTATAACTTTCTCCACATTTCCTTCACTTTATAATTTTGTCACAATTTTAAGTTAAAATGTCCATTAGCAGCTATATTACCTAGTCCTTACATAACTACACTTCAATAATTGTGAATGATTACAAGTAATAACAAGTTATGTGTCTTGCATGTGCATTTCCTCCCCTTTTTCATGGTTTTAATTATATGTGTTTTCTCTATAGTATGTTATGGAAAGAAGTTTGGGCCTAAGGGATATGGTTACGGAAAGGGAGCTGGAGTCTTGCAGAGTGACCCTTACGCCAATGGGTAAGAACTACTAGAACTTCAAACGTTTGGCTTATTTGGCGGGGGCACAGCTTTTGGCACTATGAACAACATAAGCAATAGACAATCATATTAAATGGTTAAGCGTGAATTGCTGTGTGCTCTCCAGATTTTAATATCGCTTATTTGCTTTGCTGTAGGATGCTACGCTCAAAGATTTGGTCCAAGAGGTATAGGACATGGAGGAATGTCAAGCCTCGGTCTAATGTGTGATATAAAGGACATGGAATGGCAAAGGTATACATCTGTCGTGTTACCGTGCCCCTCGTGAACCCAAGGGCGGTCTATAAGACCGTCTCTTACATTTTCTCACAATTAACCGAATCATATTATAACGTGCTATTTACTTAGACTGCTTTAGCAAAATCTTTTTACTAAAACCTAGTGTTCAGTCGCCATTAACATTTTATTATATTTAAAATATTTCTAAATAATATTTCACATATTTTCGGTTTTAAGTTATTTTCGGTTTAGTAATATTACGTATACTTCTCAGGTTACATGACAGGTTTAGGTTATTTCCATCGCATAGTCACTTTCATAAAAACAGCTTATAATACAAACAAGAGATGGCACCGTGCCAATTCAGAAATAGACCGCGCTCTCCGCTCTCGATCGGACTAATTTTAATATCGGCGAGACTCGCCACGCGTTTTCAGCTCACAACATGTAATATGTGGCATAATCACTGTATATCTTCATTAATAGTTTACGTAAAACCAGTTCAACCATTCATTCACTTTTGCAATTAAAGTGTCTCCAATTGCTATCTATTGATGAGATGTCGCATTTTATTGTTTCATTGACCTGGTTATTAGCTTCTGAGAAAATGCCTAATGTGATAGTTTTATTATCAGGAATAGCATTGACTGGAATAGGATTACCTAATATCTTAGTAGGTGTCTTATCTCACAATTTGCCAAGTTACTTAATACTACCACATTGTGATACGCACTACATAATCTTTGATAAGTCGTGATGACCTAACAGGTCAATGACCAGATTTGTATGCACAAGGTTGCAGGTTCGAAACCTGGCCGATGCAGCGACGTGACATTCTCAAAATTTGAGGACAATTTAAAATTGTCTTTACTAGGAATGGGACCCAGAGGAATTTACGACATTTAATACTTAGGTTTATTTGTAGATACCTACGCTCGTATTCTTTATCTTCAAATGATATAGGTACCTTCTAAAAACTACTATAATAGTTTTTTAGTTGAGCTGAGAAGGAAAAAAACGCACTAGGTACAAAAACTTTCTTATACCGGTTGTTAAATACCAAACCAAGTTGTCACTAAGTTACCATCGTTCCACTCATCTATGTAGGGATAATGTCATGTTTATATGGTGCTAATAAAAACTAGTACCCAAATCAAAGGTACCCCTTCCTACTAACGTATCCGTTGTCTGAAATCCCGAAAGCATGGAATTTTGATGGAGTTGTTTTCTTCCAGTGAACAAGCACCAAAGACAACGGTAATCGATACCGCTGCCATCCAGGCCCCACCTGGCAAAGGATGCCCAAGGTGCGGCGGTGTTGTATTCGCCGCTGAACAAGTTTTGGCCAAGGGCCGCGAATGGCATCGCAAGTGCTTCAAGTGCCGTGACTGCACGAAGACTTTGGACTCTATCATTGCTTGCGACGGACCTGACTCCGAAGTTTACTGCAAGACTTGCTACGGCAAGAAATGGGGACCCCACGGCTATGGTTTTGCCTGTGGTTCTGGATTTTTGCAGACTGATGGCCTAACGTAAGTTATCCTTGATATCCTGCATCGTAGTCTTATCTATAACTTAATTTGAACAAAGTTGTAAGAATAACTTTTCTCGTGGACAGTGAGGAGGAGATTTCTGCTAGCCGCCCTTACTACAACCCCGATACTACCTCCATCAAGGCTCCCAAGGGCCAGGGCTGCCCTCGTTGCGGTGGCATGGTCTTTGCCGCTGAACAGCAATTGGCTAAGGGAACGGTAAGTTAATTCGTTAAAAAAAAAACTCTTTGAATTTCGTTAAATTTGTCCAGCTTTATAATACACGAGTTAATTTTTTACGTGTTTCTGCTATCAGTTTGAAATTTTTCATATTTTGTTACAATAATAATTGATGTCATCTATTAGAAGGGCTATCAGTATTATTTATTTGATACGTATCACTGGCAAAAAGTTTTATCGGAACTATTGATTTTACTTCAATCTCTTAATTTAATGATGATGACTAATTTATTAAAAATACTTCTTTGCTAACAGATGTGGCACAAGCGCTGCTTCAACTGCGCAGAGTGCCACCGGCCCCTGGACTCGATGCTGGCTTGCGACGGCCCCGACAAGGAGATCCACTGCCGCGCTTGCTACGCCAAACTGTTCGGACCTAAAGGATTCGGCTTCGGCCACGCCCCCACTCTCGTTTCCACCGACTCTGAACCCGCAATTACATAGTGAGTATATTTAATTTTAGTTTTGTTAAGCTCCTAAAAAATGGAGTTGCTTGTTTACATTTAAACACATTGTGTGTTGAATTTTCTGAACATCTGTCTTCAAGTTCTTCTTCTGTTGGGATATATATTACTAAATAATTTGCTAACTTTATTAAACCATTCTACATTTTTTTTACTATGCCCAATTACATCACCTCATTATTTTTCACATTTGAATTCAAATCATAAGTCATAATTGATATGTTAAAATATAAATAAAATGTAATCTATATCAAAGTATATTCATTACAGCACTGAGCAGCTTCCATTCACTGGCCAGAAAGCAGCTAAAGGCCAGGGCTGCCCCCGTTGTGGATTCCCTGTATATGCAGCTGAACAAATGCACTCCAAGAATGGCACATGGCACAAACGGTGCTTCTCATGTGCGGAATGCCATAGATCTCTTGTAAGTATACAAAGTAGTTAATGAAACACAAAAACACTTAGAAATTACATTTATTAGTAACATATATTTAAATTTGATTAGTTTTTAAATAGTCTCTATCATCATCTTCCTCTTTATCAAGATGAGTATTTAAAAATTCTTCCACTGAGTCTGTGTTCCATTTTTCAATGGCTACAGTATCCTTAACAACACCATCCTTGTCCAACAATTTGATGATTGGGTCTAACCCCCTTACATATTTGATTTGGAGGTTGGGGAACTTAGCTGGTCTGTCACTTTTCACAAATGCTTGAATCTGAGGATACGCCGGGAACTTGCAAGTGCAAACTTCTAGTATTGCGCGGGCGTATTTCTTTTCATTTGGAGTCTTGTCGTCTTGATGACAACATTCCTTGCAATGCGCCATTAGTTGTTCCAAACCGAAATCTTTTAAAGGATCACAGGATGAACATAACAAATTCGCTTTGATAAATCCAAGTGAAGCACAATCTTCGGTACTAAATTCGGCGTTACTTAGATATACCAAATTAAAAGTAAAATAAACGAGTAACGCTACAGAACTCATTTTTAGAATCATTATGTTAGTATTTCACTTAAAATTAATAGTATTAAACTCTAGTACTTTATTTATCTTGTTTTTATCTGACGTGTCTCTGACAATAATGACATTTGTATCCTTGAGGTTACAATATTATTGACACAAAAAAACATCCTCTGTAAGTTTTGTTTGCTTCGGATACAAGGATATTAAGATTTTTCCACACAACTATTAAAAATATATGCAACTCATAGTAGTGGGATGTACGTAGCGTAATTAACAGCTCTAAAACGATAATTATAATCCCATTGCAATTTGTTGTAATACTTTAGGGCGCACTCACCGAAAAACAATCACTACTATCACTAGGCCAATAAATTATTAAAATTTGATAAGCAACCAAATATTTAACGATGAATAAATTTACAAATTGTATAAATTTGATTTCAGGATTCTACCAACTTGAACGACGGACCCAATGGAGAAATCTACTGCCGAAGTTGTTACGGCCGGAATTTTGGTCCCAAGGGTGTAGGATTTGGTATGGGCGCAGGCACATTGACCATGGCATAGAACTAGACTATAAAGCTGGCCTTTATAGGAACCATTTAGAAATAATGGTAGCGTGAAAGGAATTTAATCTACTGTATGTTGCTACCTAGCTTGATGGACTATCATACCATGTATTAAACTGGATTTAATAATGGTTGATAAACTACTTTTAAAGAGACTAATGAAGTAAATGGTAATAGCCTTTGAGCACAAGTATTTTGTTACGAAAGTTTAAATTAAAGGTTACATTCCTTTCATAAAATAATGTACAAATTGTGATGAATGTGTCTGGGCCCTTAGTTTACATATTCGTTATAAAATATTGTAGTAAATAAGGTAATAGACTTAATGTAGGTATGTAAGAATTATAAATAATTTGTTAAACAGAAATAAAAAAAGAAACTAAAAAAAAAACAAAAAAAAAATACGGCATTGTGATTACATGTACCTTATATTTACCACATAGTGGTATGAAGGTATATGCAAAACAAAAACTATCCTGTAAACGCGGAAAAGATTGCAAATAATTGTAATCGTTACGACCGACCAGATCTTAATGTATAAGATCTGAAGTGTCTATACATATTTTTATACACCAAAGATTTTTGTACATAATTTGTTATTTGCTAAGTGCACATAAGCTGTGCTGAAGTAAATTCTAACTACTTACGTATATTACGCTTTTGAAGCTTTTGCTATATATATTTAACAAGCACCATATTAGGTTAATGTAAAGATTAAAGCAGCTTATTGCATTATTATTTTATTTAATAAACAAAATTTGTATAAGTTATATAATTTTTATTAAATAAATACTCGACATTTAGCGTTTTCTTTATCCGATTATAAAAAATACCACAAATAAAAAAAAGAAAATTTATTCATTCACATTTTAAAAATAAAACGAAGGAATATAAAAATCGACATACATAATTGAACTTAATTATTATTACAATAAAACAAAACATTTCAAGGTACATTGTATAGGCAGAAATTGAGACACATATTAATAAGCACAGATTAGTAACCATCTGAATACCAACCAATAAGTTTATTAGTTAATTATTTAAATATAAAATGAGGTAGTTTTTTGGTGATGTGTAGTTCGATAATAACAAAACTCCAAGGATTAAAAGTTTTTATCTATCTGTGTGAGAAGCAGTGCCAGCTGAGTGTTGGTAGATAAAAAAAAACTAAACACTCTAAACAGCTCAACCTTAAAACTAAAAATACAATTAGCATGATGTTGTAGATCTTGCCCAACTTTCGTTTGTAATGTGACATAATATAACATTACCACAGAGTATTTCTTTTATAACGATTATTCATGCATTTAGATGTTAACTTAACATATAATTATTAAAAGTTTAAACCACTTTTCTTATGATTTTTTCTTCACAACCAATCTGGGTCCCGTAGATTTTTTAGGCGGTTCTGACGAGTTTATTTTTTCAAATCCATACTTGCATTTAAGACGCTCTCCGATGATCAATCCTTTGATCAGCCGTTTCCAGTTGCCGTAGACTCTTGCTTCCATTTTTTCTGTTTCCCTTCGTTCTTGTTCCTCTTGGTCCTGAATTACAACAAAATATTTAATCATTACTGAGTTTGAACCACCTCCATTTTTAATTTTAAGACTTTTCAGTCTAAGCATTTAAAAGAAATGAAATCCATACCTTGACCCAGGCCTCTGTGACGGTTTCCTCGAACTCCTTGCAGACCACGAACCCATCAAACACAGGATGGGACCAGCCGCCATGGTAGTCGAAACCAGTCATAGCTGGAGCACAATCTATACCCAACTTCTTTGCTACTCTATTTAAGCTAGGCACTGAAACAAAATAAATAAATATAAAAACTTATAAACCATGGTTATCTCGTCGTAAAAAAAAATGACTATCACGAACAATATTCACAGGCCGTGCGAATTGAATTACGTTAATAAAAAGGTATAAAATCTTACATTTAAGATGAACAGTTCCCTTTGGAAGCATGCATTCCTTAAACAGTTCGACATTGCCATATTCATTTCGCGGTACGATTCCATTCTCTGCCGTCGGTGGTTCGTAGTCTTGCACTTGCCAAGGACCGAAAATTTCTAAGAGTTTATCAGTTACCAATTTATTTGATAGCTAAAAATGAAAATATATAAATTAAAATGATGTAAGAAAACCTGTGTACACTAGTAGGGCAGGTAAATAAGTAATAAGTTAGTAATTCGTTCTTAAAAAAATATAGGATTTCTTTTGCAAAAATATCTATATAATTAATGAAACTATCTTACCCTGTCCCACTTAGGGCGAGCTTTAACAATTTTGTAAGGTTTCTCTCCCAATTTTACAGTTTTCGCTTCTTTAAGCCAGATGTCTCTTGAACGACAAACGTACACACACTCTCGCGCATACACCGGCTCTTTGCGCACAAAACCTAACACTGCTGCGTCCGGAGGATAGATAGCTTCAAACTTTAACAAGTGCCGTTTTAATGCGTATAATGGGTGGTTTTTGTACCTGTAACGCAAAAAAATAGTTTATTAAGATTTTATGTGAAATTCAATTTAAAACAAACCACTCATAATAAACTAATAGACAAACATTGAATGCGAGAAATCCTTAACCAACATTACATATTCTGCTCCTAGAATATATCAGACCAGTCTTCGATCATATAAGTTACTTACTCTCCGACACTCGTTGGTAATGGCGCTTCCAGTTGCATTTTATCCAAGAATTCATCTTCCTCTCTATCCCTGGCAGTCTTAGGTCCAAGCCATGGGTGTATTGCTTTGTCCCACCAAGGAGCTTCGGCGCGAATCTTACGAGTCTGCGTGTTCCAATGTGGAACATATTTGCGAGTAAGGTCTTTTAAGTAGTTGTTGTTGTCCCAGCCGACAACGTAGCATACTGGGTGTGTTGCATGATTCTGTAAATGCAATTAAAAAAACACATTATTGCATTAAATGCTTGGCCTAGTGGGAAGAAACCAAATGTATAGGTACATTTTAAGTCAATTGGGGTAATTGAAAATCTGTAGGCTTCTCCTGACATAGTAGTTTTACACGAATTGAGATCAAGTTCGCAATCAGGAACCAGATACTAGCGCTAACTCGTACAGTGGCACAAATTAGAACTATGCTCGCTACGCTAAATCTGTAAGTAGTTTAATTTCGGGTTTGTGTCGACAGTACCATTTTAGGATCGAGTCCAGAACCGAATCAAATCAAAATCAAAAGTAGAGCCAAACCAGTTTCGGGACTGAGGGGCTCATCTGTAGCAAATTTAATTTTTCAAGTCTCAAATGATTGTTTACCATACTTACATAAAGATCCGCCGTTGAATGTACTTTTCCTTTGATCACATCTACAGAAATCCATTGTTCGAGCTCTTCAACAAATATTTCACACCAAACATCGATTTTGTTCTTGCTTCTGGGCGATTCTTCGGAAACAGAAGACAATACTCGTCGGTCTATACGTTTACTTGTTCCAGGTTTAATTTTTCCAGGGCTTATTTTTGTGGGTTTGAAGTCGTCATCACTTTCGCCTTTAGGATCCTCTTCCGGTAAGAAGTCACTATCTTCATCAGACTCCTTTTTAATTTTTCCTATAAAATCAAAAATAGGTTAGATAATGTTCATTACCTAAGCCTAAAAAGCGAAATAATGAGGAAAAACTATCGTCACTATATTACCTTTTACAATTCCTTGTTTGGCTGCTGTTTTAGCCACTTTGATTCTCGTCTTAATAATGTCAACCAGATCATTTTTGACATCATTTTTACCTTTCTGAGCTTTAGCAAGATCCCTATGGCTCACTCTTTGGCTATTCTCTGCTTTTATTTCATCTTTGATTTGTTTCGCGGTCTTTCTCGGTGTAACCTTTTTAGGAGGCTCTTTTTCGAAGTATTTACTTTTTTCAACTGCAGTGCCCGGCGCGCTTTTTGTTCGAGTTTTTGCTTTACTAACATTTTCTTTAACTTCTAGTTTACTTTGTGTAGCAGCGGATTGCGGATTAGTAGTCTGTGAACGTTGTCTGGATAGTCTAGGCTTTTTCTTTGCAGAAGTATCTTCAAAGAACTTGCTTGACACTTCTTTATCATTTTCATCTGTCATAGCTATACTTGGTACACTTGTTTTACTTTTACTGTCACCTTTTGTAGCACTTACACTCACTTGATTTCTGTTGCTACTTCTTGTACTGGAAATACTAGGTTTTTTAAGAGGGCTTATTTCTTTCTTTATTGATAAGTTGCTAGTTTCAGCATTTGCTTTTTGTTTTCGAGTTGTAAGTTTAGGTGGTTTTTCAGTATTACCCTTATCCAATTTGTTTATTTCTTTCTTAACAGTTTTTTCTTTCACAGTTTCACTTTCCGTTTCTTTCCCTTTTCGTGTTCTTGTGGCTCTTTCTACTTTGCTATCTTCCTGCTTCTTTGTTGGCTTTGGAGATGCAGTGCCTACACTTTTTTTTGGTATTTTAGGAGGTGATACTTCTTCATCTTCTTTTTCATTTTCAGTTGCTTTAGTTCTCTTACAAGTTCTTGTACTTCTAGTTCTGCTAGGGGCAGGATCATCACTACCATCTACTTGCATTATATTCTCATCATCATCACTGTAAAAGCCATCATAATTGCCATCTAACTGAGGTACTATTAACTGCTTAGTTTTAGAACTACTTGCTCCAGTGGTCTTTTCCTTTGGTTTTACCTCTTTTTTAACTTCTGTTTTATCGGTGGGTTGTTTTGATTTGTCTGATTTAGCCTTTTCTTCTTTTGCTTTAGTAGAAAGGGAACACAATTCAGAACTTGGAGGTTTAATAGGTAGTGTGACAAAATTAAACATGATACGACACTGCAGACCTAAGGCACGTAACATGGTAACAAATATGAAAACCAAATACTTTTTAGTAGTTACAACTCGTTTTTGCATTTGTCCTAGCAGAAGTGCTTTGAGTGGTTGTTGTTTTGGTTTGAATTTGTCTTCATGTTTGTCTTGGTTTAGAGTAAGTTTATCTTTGTACCAGCTTGTTATTTGTTCAACATACTTCATATCTACTCTCTGTCCCGGATAACATTCTTTCGATGGGACTAAAGATAATGCAGCTGCCATCAGCTCCTGATCATTTAGAACTCGACTGACATAGTTACCATGGCCTAGCCAACACAATACATGTACTTTATGCATGTAGACTTGGTACTCTTTCTTAACTCTATTGATCTTCCTCTTCATCATCATCTCAACATCAACTGTTTTGCTCTTTCTAGCTTGTGCGTCGGGAAATTCAACAAAAAGTTGAATACCTTGTTGTGATGCTGGTTTTGAATCTGAAATGCAGATCGAGGAATGAGGTTAGATTGTTAAATTACCTTCCATGAGCTTACAAATTAATAAATTATAAATCAATTTCTTATTAAAACATACAGATAATTATATTGATATGAATTATTTAACTATCACGAAAAAGAAACAGCAAATTTCGTATTTTTACCTGCTTGAAAATACTGTCAAAGTAATATTTGCAACCAAATTATTTTATCATCAATTTATTAATCAGATAAGGTATAGACTGCATAAGCTGCAAGGCTCAAACAATGCACAGATAAATAAATACTTTTACTACAAATTGACTTATTAATTATCTGCCTTCTTGCATATTTACATTGATTGAACTGTTCTGGTTAATGCGGAAACAGGTGTGAAAAGATATAATTTCTTTAAGACATGAACTGCTTTTTGTTAATAATAAAAATAGATTTATTCACCTTTAACTTCTTCCCAGTCTTCCATTTCAGAATCACTATCATCTTTCTGCTTTTTTGTCTTTTTTTTCTTTACTTGGACAGTTTCAGTTTCAGTAGGCAGTACTTCTTCGCCCATAGCCAAGAGGTCTTTGACATCAGATTCTTTTTCCATATTCATTTTTTGTGTATAATTCTGAACAGACATTTTTGTCTCTTCAATTCTTGTTTTGTGTTTTTCGAGCTCAAGGAAAGTCTTTTTGGCAATTTCCTCACTGTCATCTTGAATATTGCTTGACCAAACCTGTATTTGAAAAAATGGAAAAACTTTTTATAAGTATTAACCACTAACTGCTACAGTAAATGATTTTTTTATATATTGTTGGCAGAATATGAAAGTAAATTCTTAGTTTAAAGCTTGACATAATATGACAGTATATACAAATGACATCAACATTCGTGGGTATTTATGACCCAAGCATACAGAACTAAAAACATTTTATGAGGAAAGTGTCGTGTACGTTGAGGCAGCAGATATAAAACAAAAAACAGGTTATATTAAAGTATGCTCCTGACCTAGGCAACAAATATCAGATAACAATTTTATAAGATTACAATTAACTGAGTTTTCTTTGCAAAGTAAATAAACAGATAAGATAAAGATTAAGACAAATATGATAAATATCCATGAAACATTTGCGTATCAAAACGATAAAGTGATCAAGATAAACAAAATAATGCGCGTATTTTGATAGATGATAAACTAAACTGAATTGAAATTGTTATGAAACCTTCATGTGTATGGTATGTCCTAAACATAAGTTATGTTATAGGCCAACTAGTACACATACATTTTGTACTCAGTATATTAAGTAATTAATGAGTAGATATGATCTAAAATAATAATTTGTGTGATTTGTCCAGCAGTGGGCTAATTATTACACTTACATCTTGATATTCCATTTTATTTTCATTATCACTCTCATCTTTGTCAGTTTGCTGGTGTGATGTAGTGACTTGTTTCTTATTTGAGATTCTTGGGGCTTCATCATCACTACTATCTGTAATTGCAAAAAAACAATATAATTATAAATTTTCGTGTTCAGTTCTCGTAACATAAATCTTGTGAAAACATCTTTTGTTAGTTCGTTATAAGTTGTGCCAAACGAACTCACGTACGAGATCATGTTCGAACCTGTTTGTGTACCCTGTTCCGAGCGCTATTTTGCGTGTACGAACTTACCACTTTCTGAAAGATTGAGGATTGATGGCAGCAATTTATCTGCCTCTGTGAGGTCCTTGACGGAGAATAATGCCGGTGCAACATCCACATTTTCGTCAGAAGACTGTTTAATAATTTTACGAATTAAATCTTTTGCAAATTTCGGCTTTCTTCTCACCGCCTTGGCAGCAGCGGGTTTTGAGTTCTTTTTGCTTTTAGAATTATCAAATTCATCTGATGAAGAAGGCGCGGCATCAATTTCTTCTTCAGAACTGGATTCTTCTTCAGCAGAGATTTTTGCGTCTGAACCTGAATCACTAAAATCCCCATCGTCTTCACTTTCATCGTCCTTATACACGGTTTTAATCACTTTTTTTCTCGTAGTAGGCATTTTTAATAAATCAACTTACTATTCGTTACTAAATGAATGATGAAAATGTTACTTAATAAATGAAATGGCGGTATCACTACGAACACCAACACTACATCCAAAAAAAAAGATAATGTAACCTTGGTTTGAAAATACACAAATATATACCACCGACGCGCCGCCAATAACAAATCAAGCACTCACTCAAGGCATGAATTTGACATTTACATTCACGTGACAGCTGACAGATGACATTGACGTTATAAAGCAGTGCTGCCATTTACGAGTCATACCGTTTAGAAATATTCGAAGAAAGTTGTTAATTCGGCACAAATAAACGATGGTTTTCATTGCTTTGTCGTGGCTCTAAGTCGTTATAGTCCAACAAATCTAAGAAGTACCGTTTGACAGTTATGACAAATAGGATAATAGGGTTGGGAGTAAAAAAATCGATTACTATAATATCCGATTTTTATGAGATCGATTACTATAATATCAAATTTTAAAAGATCAATTGTCATAATGAAATAAAAGTTATGTTTAAGATATTTTATTTATACACTACTAGTACTAGAATCGTCATCGTCATCGCCATATAAATTAATGACTAGTTGATTATCTATGAAATTATCAAAGTGTACGTCTCTGTCGAAGTCGTAATTTATTTTAGGGTACCTATGTATTAAGTGCATAATGCGGTCGCGCAGTAACGTGTCGTCAATTGATAATTTGAAAGTAATACATTCGATTTTTCATATATGTAATCGATTTTTTTGTATACAAGTGTATCTGAAGAGTCACAACACTACAAGCAGTGACCTAACTACGTGACTTTGCAATGAGGTCAAAAATAGAACTATTAGAAATTATTTACTATGTAAATATGTGTTATTTTCCATTGTTTGAAAGTTTTCAATTAAATTAGGATATTAAAAATTGTAAATTTTTAGATACAATAATAAAATCTTACTAAATTCATGGTTTTATGACAAAGGTTGTCGAAACTGAGTATTGTACGCCTGAACAAAGTTGTTTCGGTTTGAAAATGATGAAACGTCAAACGGTACTTCTTAGATTTGTTGGACTATAACAGTCATACATAATTTTCCTTTTTGCTCTTTCGTAGTTCCGGTAGTTCCAAAAATTATGTGCTCCAATATGACTCGCGAAACCAAATTGAGATGTAGTTTTAACTGTTAAAACCTGAATACAAAATTAAAATATGACCTACTCCTTATTCATACAGCACCGGAAAATATTTTAAATTACCATGATGATGATCTCAAATACTATTTTTAAATAAGTTTACTTCTTTTTTGTGACTTGGACATACCTACATTGTCGGTTACCGTTTATCCTGAAACTTAATCTTGATTGCTAGACAGAGAAAACTTTTTATACTTGGTCTACTGCTAGGACTATCACCATTTTACGGGAATATACATACATAAAGATTTTCAAATGACAGTGTCTAAAGTGATAATGTAGGCAGAAATATCTGGCTTCCGCACACGAACACTTTGGAGGACTTTAATATAGCTTGGGTACTGTTGTTTGTGTAGCAGATTACTGGGAGCACCATTTTCGAAGAAAGAAGATGCCTTCGACACAATAAGATGAAGAGGGTACGTGTAGGTTAGTTGATCTTTTAGTTATTTGATCAGATCAATAATTATTCCATGTTTCGGAAAGCACGTTAAAATGTGAACCCTGCGGCTAATCTTTCTCTGGTCGTGTCGTATTACTCTCCCACCAGGCTATAAGAGTACCTAAGGGAACAGAGACTGCTCCTTTATTTGCGCACACGCTTCTACATTTTAATATGTCCCGCGTTTCTGGCTTGTGTCATAGTAATACTAGCCGCGTCGCGGTCGAAATCGGTCAGGACATCATCATTGCAATAAATACCTTGTAAACCTATACCTGGACTTAATTCCTAATTAAGGTTCTATATTTACTCTTGAAATCGTACCCTACTGAATAGCATAGGAAATCTTTCGCACCTTATATTTAATTGGGTTATTGCCTAGTTAACCACTCATTTAACATTCACTAATTGTAAGTATTTACAATGAGGATGGCATTGGTACTTTGCAGGCATACCCCATTGGGCCACCTCCTACAATATGATTTCGACGAAAGCTATTTAAATAATATTATCGAATAGCGTCAAAGCAGACCGCTCCTTTTTCTTCGATTTCGATTTGCTAAAAGGTTTTATAATTTACCATAATGGAAAGGTTGTGTTTGTTTATAGAATGGTAAATGGTCTGAATCAATCCTGTTAAGTGCTTTTCAACAGAGCTTTATTGCCTGTGTAGCGACGTCGAATGGATCAGTCCACGCTGCGGCTCATCTCCTAGTACTTTGACTAAAATACTACTCATTAGCAATTAGTCTTCAACTAGAGAACAGGTACTTTATTATAGAGACTGAGCTATATTTACTGGCAACCAAGTCTTATTAATTACATGTGAAACAGATTTAAGTGTAGGAGCATAATGACTGTACAGTAGATAGGAAATTATAGTCATGGATAAGGTATTCTCGTGCGTGTCTTAATTGAAATCTCAGATAAAATAATGAGTTATTTGCATTAAATTATCGAAGCACGGCTGAAGACGCAACAATATAAGTGAGCATATTCAGCTCGGCTCCTGAGTAAATCGCATTTCTAACGTAGCAGAACTCGCCATAAAGCATAAACTAACATAAATAACTTCAATTGTTTGCTGCCTTATTGTTAACTTTAATTACATTTTGAATTAATTTTGTAATTAAAACGGAAGCTAGGAGCGCGCCGCGTGAAGTTTAAGTGGCTGGAAACGGATCGACCCCGGGGGGGGGGGGGAGATGGGGTGCGCGGGGGCAGCGGAGCTTTTAGATGCAATCTCTGAGTGGATTAATTAATTCTGAGGTGCCGGTTATCTCCTGTTATCATTTAATAAAGTTACGTAAGGATATAGAAATTTCGCTTTACGGCAAAAAGCTGATTTCTGCTCGTAGCTAGCAGCAGTCGCAATCATTTTGTGAGTAGGTGCTACGAATTATCGTTGTGGTAATAAGATTAAGTAGCTACGAAAAATATGAGTCTAGATTGCTATATCATTGTCATTACGAAGAATAATTATTAGATTCAGCCCCTAGCATTTGATTTTGAGAAGTTTTCAGACATTGTGTTTAAATCTAAGTGTTTCAGATGTCACCCAATTACTTAAAATTATATTTTTTAGGGTCCCGTACTCAAAGGGTAAAACGGGACCCTATTACTAAGCCTCCGCTGTCTGTCTGTCTGTCTCCAGGCTGTATCTCAAAAATCGTAAGAGCTAGAAAGCTGAAATTTTCACAAAAAAATAATATTAGGGAAAAAATATTTTGAAGCAATTTTTAGTCGATCTTAATAAACAGGTAGAATACCAGACTAAAAATTAGTATACCTACAACAAACGTGCTTTTCTATTATAGATGATAGTACGGAACCCTTCGTGCACGAGCCCGACTTGCACTTGGCCGGCTTTGTTTTTTAAAGTAGCATGCGTATGTGAAAAAATGCATACAAGAAATTAATAAGAAAAGCCTTTGTCGAATCAAATGCCTAAGAAATAAGAATAAGGAGTTATATCATAAAAAAATGTTCAATAGGAACTTTTTGCACTTTTTATATTTTAACATGGCTTCAAAGTTTGTACAAAATTGTGTACACATATCTTGAACTCCAACGCATTACCCTCTTTCTTAAAAACTGTCGTAGGGTACATACAATAATGTATGTACATCGATATGTCGTTAAATGTTTCATGAGGTGCCTGGGCATCACCTGGTGTGACGAAAATAACAAATTCAGAACGCTTTTCAAAACAACACTCAGCCTGCGCTACATTATGCATGAAGCACTCCATTTGCTGATCCGCTCAGGAGTCCCGCTCGCGGCTCGTTAAGCGCTTACATTAGCTACAAACACTTATTGATTTTGAGAGATTGATATAATTTGTAAGAAATGTGTAGGGCACGTCTTTTAACGGATTTGCTGTCTTCCGTAGACTTTATAATCGTGTGAAGCTTTGGATTCAGGTTAGTTGGGCTATTTCCATTTTATGTCTCTAAAGGCTGATTAAGTAATTCAGGCCGCTGGTAATAAGGTCCCGTCATTCCCTATACTTAGTCTGTAGTTAACTAAAAGACTAATAACTAGTTCAAAGACTGTCCATTTGGAAATTAATTATTTCCATTTTGGCGTGGCATGTGAAACATTGTCCATTAGCATTATTTCTGAAAACCTGCCGAAGTAAATGTCCATCGAGGGTCGCAATCGTGGGGGTTTCGGGCAGTAGGGAGGAGTTAGAAATGCAATATTAATGCAGTGCCGAGTGGCGGCCAGAGTGCATTTACTTAATGGATCGTAGGCAAAATGTTTACACTGTCGTCGAACATGAAAAAAACAACTACGAAGTCGGATAGAGACGCTCTTTGGTGGGATTATTGCGAGCGACTGAGGACGGGCTGAGTCACATAAATAAAAAAGTCTTATACTACATCTACTCAGTGAAAAAAAAACTTATACGACATGTACACTACAGACGTAGAAAAGTGTGGGATACATTACCGGAGTGGAAAAGTTAAAAAGCTTAAATGTATCTCCGGCGCGGCTAAAAGTGTCTGACAAAAGTTCGACTTCCATTTTAAAAAGCTCCATTACAAAACATCGAGATTCGCTTCCGCCACGCCGCTGCGAGTGCGAACTGATGGCGGCTTGAGGAACGGAATTAAACTCGAAAACTTTTCAATTTATTTTATATGAAATCGAGCATGGTCGCGTATTCGTGAGGCGAAGAAAGCGAACTTAGTGTTCGCGGTTCGCGGCTTTTGAAAGAAATACAGGATTAGTGTTTATGGGGGTATGGATGTGCGTACTTTGTGGGGTGTGTGGGATGGATCCCTAGCCAAACCGCGCAGGCGGTGATGCTGCGGTATGTCCAGCGGTCAATTGCAACCGCGGCTCCACAGTCTCAGCCCTGTGCGACACTAAACTTGAATTCGTTACGTGTGTTGTGTCCGTATACGCCGATCAAACGTACTTGACATTTTGGATTAACTTGTGTTATTTTTTAAGATAGCTTAGATGGGACATGAAAGAATACAGTTATTCATAAAGGTAATTAGAGTTACTTGTTAATTTAGTTCGGAAAATTACACTATCTACGGTGGGCGACGCTATAACATTGTTGTCGTTAATTATATATGTTTATAACGAAACCAGTAAATATCAGTAAGAAAAAAAATTAAATAATTAATTAAAAGAGAACCACATTAAATACCTAAATATACGTGGGTAGAACCTAACATAGCATATCCCTTAACAACTACTAACATAACGAATTACAAAATTCAATTAGGTTCGTTCAAAATACGACACGACACTTAAAGTAATTCGAATACAACTTGTATGTGATACAAGTTCGGCATCAGAAAAACAGCATTTATAAAACACGGATTAAACTTTCTTCCAACTTATCAAGACTGTTTGTGAGTGTATAAAACATCCGTACGGGCACCTCCACACAGAGCAAAGTAAGTTGAATTTGAGAAGAGTTGTAAGGCTTTGGCTCCGAGATAGTGCTTTTAGGCCCTAACCCCGGGGGTGATGCAGTGGGTCCGTGGAGCTTCTTAAAATGTTTTCACTTATGTATATATGGGAATACATTACCCCTGCCTCCGGGTTACTTGAGGCGCGCACACTTACTTTTAACACAAAATTGAAGTGACGTAAAGCCTTCACTTTGCTCTCATGTGTATCTTCACTTAAATTACATTTTATTGGAAAGCTGAAACATCTCTCTTGTAATAGCAGAAAAAAATCAAAACTTGGTATTTATTTTCTCAACCGTAACTTATGTTAAGAGCGTGTACTAGAATTATATCAGAGTGAATTGCGTATCGTGAAGACGTCGGACAAACTTTTCACTATCTGATTCCAATCAATGAGTGGTTATGACGAGTGTATCTAACATTTTGCGCTCATAGTTACTAATAATCACTTAGCTTAATTGCGGCCGTTAATTACCACCGATCTCGACGGTTCAAATTACGTACTCTAAAACGCATTAGCGGCTGACAGCTGGAGATTATCCGTCTAAGCGGCGTCGGTCCGGCCGCCCGCCCCGCCGCGCGCCGCCACCACTCGCGGGACCGTTCCTCTAATGAAATTTAATGAGGCTTAATTGTTGACGACTTAATGCAGGAACTGTAAAGATAAGTGCTTACTTACGGCCCTCGTCGAGTGTCTGAAACTAAATAACAACGTTTTGTGCCTAAGTAACGTTCTAATTTTGTAATTGCAGCTAGTCGTAGCACTCATCCTGCCGCAGGGCATTGCTCAGTTCCTCATGCCATATTTTGTTCTAATGAATGTATAGTCTTTATATCTTCTATAATAAACTAGACTATTTATTTGTTTTGTAAATAAACTGTTTGAAATGTATTCCCTTTTACATCTGCTTCATTGCAGAGGTTTAAATCGTGTGAGTGGGTTCATAATCAAGTGTTTGAAATTTCCCGTGATGTGTGGCATGTGATTACAGATCACAATAGTGTACACTGAGTTTCTTGTTAACTGATTAGAGGCAGCCGAGTGGTGTCATCTCAGAACGTTCCAATTACTAAGAACGGGGGTGGGTGCGCAGGGGGAGATTGCCGGGGTGTGAATGATCCATTTCGAAAACTAATTTAGAGTTAGCAACTAAACAAAGAGCACTCCTCGCAGATAATAATTAACGCTTGCGGTAAAGTTCCACTTAGTCTGTATTGGTTAAACCTCACTATAGCATTGGCAACGTTAATTAAATGTTTTTCCGGCCCTTTTAATTTGTTCTAATGAGATTGAACGTTTTGCTGATATGCTCAAGGGAATTAGGCATCCCAGTGGTATTGGATATTTAAGGTTCTGTTCTGTAGATGTCTCAGTTTAGGGAAGGGCAAACAAAAGTCTAGGAATAACGTGGTATTACTCGATGTGCAACAAGAGACTTTAACTTCACTGCAATAAGTCATATTTTTCTCGCACTTTATTATATTTTTTGTTACTTTAAAAAGCGGTCACAAATTGTTACCAAACTTTGTCATTTAAATCCGACAGCTGACCTATTGGATTGACCTATCGGAGTGGAAATAACTTTAGTTGAAACGTTTTCGCTTAGTTTTTTTTTTTTAATATATTAATAGCATTAGGAACGACTATAAACAAACACCACAGTGATAAATTTCTTGTTAATCCCTCACTAAGTTATTACATTAGAAGTTAGTATAGAGCATGAACTAAAATATGATCTGCAATAGATGGAAGCGCCTGATAATTTATATTTTTTTATGATGACATTATTGCTACACATTAAAATATTTTTCTAAAGTATCGTGGATGGATCGTGGTTTTTTTTTAATATTTAAAAACAAATCATCAACTCATATCCGCATCATTTGTTCGATATTAATCAAAGTAATTGAGATAGTATTTTATTTGAACATGTCTCGTTAACCAAACAACAAGTTTTGACGTAGCTTGAAAACATAATTAAAATAGAATCAATGTCGGGCGAACGGGAGTGGATACCGGGTTTTATGTTTAAGTGAATGTCTCTGTCCTTTGACTGTTTGTGCTGCCATCCGACCGTTGTCCAGATAAAAGCTTCTCCATAGCACGAAAAAGCACTCACTCCAAATATTGATTTGTTACTTCGCCGCTCCTAAAATGGGAGAGATATGTCTTGGCTTTCATGTTCGTTCCTATATTTAAAACAAGTAGAAGTTATCGTCTCTTAGGAAATAAATGTAGCTTAGTTGACCTATTTACAGCTCTACCTACGCTAAAGGACAGGTCGGAATAAAATGTCAAAGCAAACCTGCATAAGGTTATCAGATGACTTTTTAATTCTAAATGTTTGTGTATAAAGTGTAATCGCCTAATTCATTTCTGTAGAACGTTAATTTTATCATTATGAAAATGTGGGTAACTAGCGAGCGGGCCGGGCCGAGCGCCACCGCCCGCTAAATCCTAATTAACTGCTTGATTACAAGTGGAATAAAAAGCTCGTAATCTTAATTGGTATTTTTAATCAAAGCTCTCTGAGCGTCGACGGATTCTCCTGCGAAGGTATTAAGACTCGTCGGCAAAACTTTGTATTAAACTGCACGAAACGCAACATTACTTTATTTAACATTTTTATGTCCATGTAAAATTAGTTTCTGACGTTACCTACTTACGGCGATTAATAACACAAGGTAAAGAAAACTGAGTTATGCTAATGAAATTTCCTCGGCACCAAATACACCTTAAGAATTTCTTTTATTAAGGAAGAATTAAGGGATTTCTTTATTAATACCGTAAAGCACTAATTGCAGGGTAGGTAACCTTCATTTCGTCGTGAAGCCTGCTCGGGGGACATCGCAGTCACGTATTCAGGCATGCACATTTATTCGATTTTATTTTATTTATAATTTGAAGCAAATTAAAAATAATTATTTTTAAGTAGCAAATATCCCTACAAGGACGTATTTTATAAAGATCTTTAAAATGGATTGGTTTGTGTTTGTGTTTTCGTTACAATTTACTTCTTCATATGACTTACTGTTTGTATCTAGTTTTTCAAAGAACGTCATTAAATATTTCTGACCAGCAAAAGGACGATAAAAATGTGTTGGAATTTAATACTTGTGTGTTCTAAATATGTATATCCCATTAAAATGTAATAGGTACGGTATAAGATTTACCAACTATTAGCCCAGTCAAATTAGGGGTTTCACCTCGGAATGAAAGATAATAAGCTGAAAATTGGTGAGAACCTTTGTTTGGTCGCCCTAAATATTGTCTCAAAAGTCACAATTTCTATCGTGTCCGCGTCTTGAGATATTCAAGGTCAAAGGTCACGAAAAACAATTTTTCGCGAATATCTCGGTCCCTATTGCTTCAATGATATTTTCACCAATGTCAAAGTTGTAGAGTATCAAATTCTCTACAACTTTTGTCTATTCTTTTTTTTTATACAATCAACCGTTTTTGAGGTAGAGCGCGACAAGTGCGCAGCGTACAGTCATAATTATAATATATGAGGTAATGCAGGGTCAAGCGTGAGTTTCGGTTATCAGTACGTTGTATAAAGTCAATTATTGACAAAAAAAATATAATTATTAAGCAATGCCCATTATTTCTGTACATAATAGGTCGGGGAAAAAGTCTTTTCGCATTATAGGTGGTATGAATGAACTTGTAATATAATCTTTCTCTCTCTAATAAAATTAGAATTTGGAATTATGTTCTTTAAAATGTTAACTTTTAATTGTACCAAATACAAATACAAATACTATAGCCAAAAAAAAAATATTACAAGTTCATACATACTATAATGCGAAAAGACTTTTTCCCCGACCTATTATGTGAAGAAATAATGGGCATTGCTTAATAATCATATTTTTTTTTGACAATAATTGACTTTATACAACGTACTGATAACCGAAACTCACGCTTGACCCTGCATTACCTCATATATTATATGACTGTACGCTGCGCACTTGTCGCGCTCTACCTCAAAAACGGTTGATCGTATAAAAAAAAGAATAGACAAAAGTTGTAAAGAATTTGATACTCTACAACTTTGACATTGGTGAAAATATCATTGAAGCAATAGGAACCGAGATATTAGCGAAAAAATGTTTTTCGTGACCTTTGACCTTGAATATCTCAAGACGCGGACACGATAGAAATTGTGACTTTTGAGACAATATTTAGGGCGACCAAAAAAAGGTTCTCACCAATTTTCAGCTTATTATCTTTAATTCCGAGGTTGACCCCTTATTTTACCTAATTTGACTGGGCTATATCAACTCATAGTTGATTTGATTTCAGCATGCAATTATTCTTTTTCAATGTTGTTTAATCCTACTAATGTTGATGTAGTTAATTCATCAAATTGTTATACATTTAGTAAAGTATATTATGGGGAAGTGTGAGTCCGTCCCTGGCAAGCAATTACTGTACCTATTACTTATTAACTTTCAACCACCCTTAATGGTTTCCGTATTAAAGCTTGAGTGAATTGTTGATTTGGAAATTTGGCTGTTTTAATTACGTGGGTATACCTCCAACTTATAATTATAACGTAATCTTTTTTGTATACGTAACCGAAATATAGGTTGTCGCGTGACATGCTTTTATTCTACTTTTATACGTTTATTTGGATGCGATTAGAAAACGTAAGTAGGTAGAGTCTTTTAAAAATAATTGTTCATAAACTTAGAACAAAGCACGAAGTTAGGGTGTTACTTTTTATATTAAAAGTAATATAACGAGACGACAATAGTGTTGTACAACTAGTTGGAGTTGCAGCGCTGGCCGTAAGTGGCTACAATAAAGCTCTCGGTACATTAAGCTTCCGCTAGTGCGCCGTTAGCGAGATAACGAGACCCACTGCCCGCACCACACATAATTTATATCGTCCGAGCTCGTTAAAAACTTATAAAGACGCACATTGTTAGTGCGGCCAATATTCGCGGTTATCCGAGGATATACGACCGCCCTAACGACTCCTTGCCCGCTTCGTGCGAACCATTGCACAAACGACCCCGTTCCGACTCCGCGAAATACCACTTTCCGATGCTTCCACAATTTTGTAGTTTGTGCTGCCCACATTTTATATTATAATGTCTGCTATTGATTGTAAACGTGAGCTATTTGGGAACGGTCGGATATAGCCTATAACATTTTGTCGAAGGAATAAACGGGGCGAGTAATAGGTAAACTTCACAACGTTTATTTAATTAAAATAGTCTGTGAAAGTATCGACTTTAACTTGGTTCTCGAAGCTCGTAATAAAGAACTAGCGCGTAATGGAAAATCCGTGTGCTGATGCAATCTACCGCGAAGCTTTTAGGCTGGCTGGCGAGCTTCGTTTTTCACTTAGGCGATGTGCGCGCAATTACTCGCTTCGCACGAAACTATTTAACGTAGAGCTATTTTAGAAACATTCTGTACACTACCAGCCTGTAAGTAAAGATTTTATTTAAGTAAGTACATTTTTTTATAATTTTCATGACTTTGCGAACGACGAACGGTGTTCAATTACATAATTATAATCTATTTCATTTGAAATTAGTTATACTAAGAGACACTTAGTAGAGTCCACAAGTCGTTAAGCTGCGTGCATGGTAAGCCTTGTTTATGGACGTTAATTTGACAAGGATTTGCATCATGAATTTGGTAAAGTAAGTTCACACGTGTGTTGACGTGGCCGGCTGTGCGGCGGTGGCGCGGCGGTGGCGTGGCGGCCGCGGGCCGGGCGCGTGGGCCGCGCGGATCACGGACGCTCGGCTAAACACAAATCAACACCGATTCTCCATTTGTTAGACACGGGAATGTAATTATGGCCGGAACACTTGGCGGGGGAGGGGGTGCAGCCTGCCCTCCACGTCATTCAAGCTTTTAGTTCGCTGCTCGACAACGATCGTTACTTTAGATTCGTAATGTACGTTTCGGAAAACGTCAGATTTTCCCACACATATTACTAATGTGATGGCTTTTTTAATTACTTACTTCAGTAAAGTACTTTAGGCATGTATTGTTTGGTACACAGTTCAAAACAAATGTTACTAATTGTCAAATTAACGCATTTACATTGATACCCCTATACTTAATTAGATTACCTATATTTTGCGCTTCTGTTAGCTCCGATGATTAAATTTAAAACGTGTTATTATTTATTATCCTGAGTTATAATTTTATAAATGATTGATGACTGACGATTTCGACAAATTAACTGTAAAGTATATTTGCATTTTATTCTCATACAGATTCCACGTACCTCAGGGGGAAAATGTGTGATTAATACGTACAAGTTGCATGTAGCTTGTAGTACCTACCTTCCTGTGCATGTAGTAGTTGAGAGTTAAATTAAAAAGTATGGTTATAGCGTGCGAGCTAGGGCGGGCATACCGCGGGCCGGTGCTGTGACACGAGTTAAACTAAATTAATAAACTTGCACCAGTCTCCGGCTTTATTAAAAAACACTCATTAAAGCAAAGGAAAAGTAGGTGAAGTCGCCGGCGGGGACAGCGCCGCTAATTGCGCCGCCTTTATTGCTTAAATAAAGTTTTAGTGGGGGAACACAAGTTTTAATTAAAAATGTGAGAATAGTTTTTAATAAAGGACGGGCTCGGTGCGCGTATATTGCGAAACTTTAAGCGATGCGATACGCTCAGCTTACAGGAAGTCCGGCGATATAGTATCTTGCGCACGGCTGCGTCCGTCACGACCGCGCGGCCGGCGCTGCGACCCCAGCGCGCGAGCCCGCGCCAGCCACCGGACCTATTGTTTGCGAACAGATCAATCGCTGTTCCGCTGATACGCTCATTTGTGATTCTAATGATTCCGATACATTTATCTGGCTTAGACATGGCTACATTATATGAATGCGATAAAACTCACCCACTCATACTCCGTCGCTACCCGGCCGATTACTTACCCTGATCGATTATCCCAGTTTAAGTGGGAACATTATCAACTTTGATTTACAGTTATCGGCGTACAGCTTTAATGTTTTATGAACTTTTTCGAAAACGGTATTCTCGCATCAATATAAAGTGACAAATGGCTCGAGTAACAAGAGAAACTAATAATGCTAGTGATTTACGCCCGCCCTTGTTATTACGACTCATGTGAAATGTAATTTCGGCATACTGCGTGTAGAGTCGGTACGCACACACGGCCACTGGGCGAGTGTGCAATACGTTTAATAAAGGAGGGACGCGGAGTAAATCCTTCAATTTCGCCGGCACACAACGGCGTATTCTCGTTAACCGTGGCAATAAGTTAAACGGGCGGGCAGCCCGCGCCGGCCGCCGCTCCGCGCCCGCGCCCACACCCGCGCCCGCTTCAGGAAATTAAAAAAAGTCTTGAGCCACCGACGTCATATTTGCTGCCACAATGTTCTCACTCATTGTACTTACCTCATATGCAATGCCATTCACGTGCTATGGACCCCTCACACTTATGTTTATTTATATTATTTTTTGTTTTGCTTCGTCACGTGTTTTCAGGTAGAGGTGACACACGGAAAGCTATAGCTAGGTACGTAGAATCATGCCCAGAAGTGCATTTAGGGGTGAAAAGAAATGCTATTCTTGTTTTCTTTATGATTTATCTACCGTTAAATTGTTAAGATAGCAAATTGCAAGTTCATGGTGTATAGGGAATGTTACACGAATTCATGTTATTGTGAGTAAACCTTCTTACCTACTGAATTACTTAGTATTTAATAAAATACGTATCAAATAAAAGTGAGGTTGAATTCACAACCAATAACAGCGACTTATTAGATTTTAATTAAAAATGTCAAACCTCGATATTATTAGTTCTTAGTATCTACATATAAAGTCATACGTTAATAAGAAAATCGTTAAGGTATTACATACATTTAAATTGATACTTTAGCAGCAGTGCAAGCGGTCGATTTTAATCAAAGTTCGTTCATTTCGAACTTAGCTGGGAAGGCAGTGCTTCGCGGTGTAATATAGGCCGAGTGTAATATCTCTGGAACAAAGAATACACACGTTCCCTCCCGGCACGGCTCGACTGCACTCCTAATTAGATGTTCGATGAAAGTGTAATCAGACGTTGGCCGGATCCGGGACGTAATTAAACGGCGGAGGCGAAGAGTGATTTATTAATAGAAAAGCTCGAGCCGTAATGAAATACTGGGCGGACAATGGCGAGCGGGCGGGCGGGCCGTGGAAATTAAATTCTCGGCGACGTCGGCGCAGCCGCTGGACACAGCCTGGCGGGTCCTCGGGCTGGCAGCAGGTTGGCTATAGGCTAGCTGCTCAATAATGCAGGCCGCAGCAGCGTCGCCGGCGCCGCCACCGCCGCGGCTCACCACGCGCGCGCCGCCACCCGTTACCCACGATGTATGGAGGTGTATAAATTTGTCGGCGAGGGAATGTAAAGAAGATTGGTTTCCTAGTCGAACGGGCGCGGAGAAAAGGGGTGGAATTGAATTTAGGCCGGAATTCACTAGCGAGGTTGTGTTTGTGATATTTCTTACCTATGTAGCAGTAGTGGGACGTGACGCACTTGCCGATTACATTTATTAGGTATCGATTTCTACGGACATTTATATGATGTCAGCGTACAATATTATTTACCCCAATGTATTAGGTGTGTGCAGGTTGTTGGCACAACTCACGACATTTAATGATGTGCCATTTTCTTGTAATTCTCCTTTTCCTTAAATTACAAAGGTGGGTGTATGTTGTACAAGGCAGTAGTGGATATAATAAAGAAGGTATAGGTACCTACTTGGTAAAAAAATAAGAATAAAAATAAGATTGTTTCAAGAGTTTTCGTAATAAACAAGTGTATCTTGATTAAAATAGACAGGGAAGAACATTTTAATATAATCAGTAAACAAAGGATACCATAGACAAAGAATCGGTAATATCTATCCAGTGTAGTCGCATTGTGGAAGCGTAACCTTAATTACACTTAAAAGCTGTCGGAGTATACTTTTTCAATTAGAGTATTAAAGTGTTCCGACCCTGTCATTATATTAGAGTGTTGTTCCATTCCACCCCGGGCGGGCGGGCGCTGGGCGAGCCTGCTCTGCCCGCTGCCGCTCGGCCGCGCTCGCCTCACTTCGGCGCGAGTCCTCCGCGGCACCACACGTGCCGGCTTGCCTCCTCCGACCACCAAACTTTACTCGAGCTGTCGACTCGCTCGTACGAACGTTCTCTTGTCGTTTAATTACAAGTTTAATAAATCATTTTAATTGGCCGCCACCGGTTTAAGGAGTCTATCTCACGCTCGACCACTTTACCGGCGTCCTGACGTTGACGGACTTTAACTTCTAAAAACGATTTTTGCTGATAAATCTCTCTGAAGTGTCAATTGTTTGAGTGGACAACTACTGTATGCTAATATCTTGGTGCTCTACGTCTTGACTGTGGATTTGTTTGTCGTGGTTCCAGACCAGAGCTTTGGAGATACATGTTTTGTTTGCGGTTCTCATCAAGCAATCTAATTTAAAGGTAAATTAATGTTTATAAGTCCATTAATTTCGCTTAATTTAATTTGTTTGCTGCCTAATCAAATCAGTTAATTAAAATTCATTATTTATGTTGTTTCTTTTTAAATTGCTATTCGTAAGTTAGTCTTGGGAAATAAATATTCATTAATACAATGAGCATTATTTAATTATTTTCGCGCACAATATAAATTACTCATACTTATCTTGGCGGTTATTATCTAATTCAGTGGCCAATTAGAGTAGAGTGCGCTTTCAAACGAGAAAGTTAACTCATTCACTGTGATGATGTTTACGTGTGTGCGTACGTTATCAACTTATCACATGTTGTGATATGTTTCGGGGCGTCGGTGTGTGTCCATTCAATGTAATTGGAAGATCCGATGTTACGGATAATTGCTTCATAACGCTTTTGTTGTTTAAGATTCAAGTTATGTTGTTTTGCTTAAAAAATAAAGAACTCAAGAGTTCAATTTCATTTTCGTACTGAATCTATACAGCACATAAATAATACATTTTCTAATAAACGTTGCTCTATATTTGCTCTTTACGTATAACAAAATCCCTACGTTATTATTATTTAGTATCGAATCAGAATTGTAAATAAACAATGTAATCCAATCATTTGTTTTCATAACATGATCACGTGACCTTCGTTACAATTTCCAATAATTCCTGGCAAGATTGGTGGGTTGTTCAGAAACTATTGACTTGTCTGAGGCCTGGGCCCCAATTTTGCTTTAACTTAAGCTTAGAAGTTCCCACATTAAACTTAAAATTGCGAGTATTTTGCTAAAGGTACAAAAAAGATGTAATTAAAATAATGTAGATCATTAATTTATTCGCAAAAATGTTGTGTAGTTTTTTGTCAACTCTTCAAATCATTTGTTCCTTTTGTTTCCTGCTTCCTTGACCATTTACATCACCAATTATCTTCTTAAAGTCTCTTTATACGTCGTCATCTCCCCCCTCAATGCCATACATCATCTGCACCAAGATTGACGTATTATAGTCCAGGAACAATAGCTCTGTCCGGTGGATTAGCACCGTGTATGCGGCCCCACGAGCCCAAGTCTCTCGGAACTCGCATACTGATGCCGCACCACACCCGCCGCTTGTTATTTTAATTATTGTGTCTTAATTAAAGTTGGTGGAGCCGCCACCCGGGCCCACCCCTTTGACTCTACCGTGTTTATCATGAGTATTATGTGTAACTTGCAAGAATTCTCTTACTACAGAAAAGTTGGCTTTTTAAGTCTAATTTGAGCGTTTAGTCTTAACGTTGTTAATAAACAATTTACAAGCAAAGCTACAGGGGTCTATTACTAAATGTTATCGTTACATTTGTTAAATCTAATTTGTCTCTGATCATAAATATGTAAAGTCGTAACGTAACCTAATTCAATAAATAAGTTACACAATAACATTTAAATGTTAACGTGTTTATGACGTTAAACGAATATAAATTACATTTAATACAAGACGTTATTCTGAAAAGATTTGTAAATCAATTTCATTATACTAATTATATTTGATTTGCGAACGTTCATGTTTGTTGTTTGTGTATTAATTACATCACGAACAAATTAATATGCATTAGTTGGCGTACCTGTTTATGCTGTGAAGAATTAGGCAGAGAAATAACCTTAATTATAATTCTTTGTTATATTCAAGTTATTTAAAGGCTTATGATTAGTAGGTAGGTAACACGATACTCATTGTTATTAATTATGACGTCATTAACCGACGTATCGTCTCGCAACAAAAGAAAGAGCCTTTTGACGTAGGTGTCTCTAAGAGGCCGAAGAGATCTTCTATTGTTATTGGACTCTATCTAAATAAAGACATCCATTGCTCTTTGATAAATTGACGTAAAAGTATCTCTTGTCGTAACGTCTTAGAAAGCTTTGATAAGCTTTTCATATTAGTTTCATTAGCTTATTACATTACTTATACAGTGAAAGTGGGCAGTCATAGTCTCGACAAACGATACAAAAAGTCACTTAAGTGCTTAAGTAAACATGTTCCTTCATTAGGTAGATAGTAATGTTTTTCAAAATGCATTATTAACGTGCTACAAAAGCATTAATTTGCACAGAAGCGGCGATATGTAATGAACATGTGAATAAACGCAGCAAAGCCTGGGAAACGTCGATTATAATTATTATTAGGCCTACAAGAGATACTCATTAGAGGCATCCGTAATGATTCGCTGACGGCCTGCGTAATGGCAAACTCTCCATAATGAAGACAGCAATTTCTACTCAACTGAAACTGTAATGAACGCCGAACGACATTCGTTTGTTTGTCATTAAATCGTATTAACAATTGAGAAATGCTGTATTTATTCACCTCCCATTTATTGTTTCGACGAAAACACAAAATTAGTTAATGAATAATCGATTGTTTGTACGGCACAAATAGAATTCATTTCATTGTGTCCCAATTATAATTGATTTCATTAACAAAGCTTGGCCCATAATTGAAAGTAGGTATACAGTTTCAGCAAAAGAGAGGGTAAGGTAATTACAAGATCCAATTTAGAATTGCCAAGTCTACACTTTGCTGTTAGTTTCAAACAAAAGCTTAATTAATTAAGTCGAGAACAATTAAGTTCACTGCCGTAATATTCTCAGCAATTACGCGGAATTCGACGTATTTTGTAGTCGCCCGTAATTGCCGACGAGTCTCGAATCAGATTGTATCCGACGCTAATACAGCACACATCCATTAATTATACAGCGAACACTAATTGGGAAATCTATTAATTAAATTACCTATTAGTGCATCACGAAACCTCTGAGAACGCTGAATGAAGTGATGGAGTTACGTGTTTTATTGATATTTATTGTCGCTGGCTATAAGCGCACAAACATACGTAATATTTATAGCGGAGAGATGACGCGCGGCGTATCCGGCGAACGTAATGAGCTTCCTTATCAAACCCACTGATAATACCGGCCGTAAAACAATATTAATGTGCACGTCTATTTTAGTACTTGTAATTTTTTTTAGTTGGTGTAAGCAGATAACAGATAAACGTTATGAATAGCCGTGATTGATTGATAAAAACATGTTTAATATATCTTAAAGTTTTTAAGCGACTCTAAGAAAGTAGCGACCACGACAGAAGTAAGTCAAACATGTCACAACATTTTAATCAAGTGATACGGACAGGTTTAAGCATTTAAATGTCGTACAAATTAGCGCAAGTAGTTTTTTGTTGAGTTCTTAATGGCATATCAGTGAACGTATGGGATTGTTTCGGTTGGCATTTTCACACGGAGCGGGCGAGTATGACGCTTGGTGGATCCGTCGTTTCGGCTGTCAATTTGAATGTATTGCCGCAAATAAATCAGCGGCGTTGTTAGGTGCGATGTCGGCGGTGACGTCGGCAGGTAGGCGCCGTGTAACGAGACACATTTCCGTGGTATCCTTCCAATTAGCGCGGTGCGGGCGCCGCTGCTGGCCCGCTGGCCGCCGCCCCGCGCCCGGCGCCCGCTCGCGCTCGTTACGCTCCCGCCTCGTTAGGAGAATTGTTTGTTCGAGTATGTAAAAATGTGTTTATTTGCACGTACGCTTCAGGGTAAAAAATATATGAAAAGACCCTTTTAAGACTTTTAATGATTTCCCGGCAAAGGGAAATTGGGTTAGTTATTTTCCCCGGGGTTGCCCCTCGTTAAGTTTTAATGGGGTAGCTAGCTACGACGTAATCAAACGTACTTATTTAAGTTAACGACGTTTACCAGGGCTGTGTACTTTGTTGTCAATAGCAGTCTGTTATTTAAAGGCGAACGCTCAGTACGAACGATTACGAGCATTGCCGCCTACTATGTTTGTCGCGGAGAGCACAAACAACTCGGATTCGCGGTACGAAGCTCCTGTCCGTGCGTGATACGATACCAATTGCTTTTTAACGTTATACTTTCCAGGAACCATACTTAAACAGTACCTAACAAGTTAGAAACAGGGGCCTTCCGGCGCAACTAAGGATACTAACACGCCGTATAGGTACAACGCCTAATTAATCTTCAGTAAAATGTCGACGTTGCTTGTTTTTGCCAGGAACTCGACTCATTAGACCGACGAAGCATGTTGATTACATTCTGCAGTGCTTATTAGCGCAAACTCTCATTAGGGGCCACTATTGTTGTAATTAAACAAGAAGCTGCATCAGTACGGATCGCTAAGCGCGAGCCGAGCCGAAATCACCTCTACGTAGAGGCAGTAGCGACTAGCCAGTGTTGGATTGCAAGTGGCCATTATGTTGCGCGAATTTAATTAACAACTCAATAGTTAAACAGTAGAAGAATAGAATGGAGGGGTGTTCTTGTGGTGTCTGACATGATTCCATTGTTAGCGACGACGGTGCAAAAAGCGAAGGTTTGTTTTGAAGTGGCTTACGCAATTACGAGGTGGTACTCGGTTCCGGCGGCGGGTGCGCCGTCGTCAGCGGCGAGAGTGAGTTTAATTGGACAGCCGAGGGGCGCGGGGAGGGGGCGCGGGGGGCGCGGGTTGCGGGCGGAGTGTGGCTTCTTCGCCACTTCCTAACACTTCTAATTGGCTCGCCTACACTAGCAAGGGCTTTCCTCTAAAATGTATACTCATCGTCATTACGTATAATAGGCTCCTACCCTACAGGAACACCTGACGCTGTGCTAATTTGTGAGCTTCCGAGAAATATAATACACTACGTTATTGCTTTTCTCATTATTGCAAAGGACTAAATTAAAAATAATTTTCTGCAGGTCTCCTATATTCTATTTTGCAAAGTCACTAGCTTATTACTTTGAAGTTTCCGTCACAAAGTGACGTATTTATATTTTTAATAAGAAATTAGTTACTAACTCAACTAAAATCTACTTTGTTCATATACCACCTAAAGAGTAATAACAAGTTGGTTTAATATTTGTTTCCGGGATGAAAGTCACAACCTCTCGATAAGCTTCTTAATAGATACAAAAATCCTTTAACAATATGTTACAAAATTATATCACTATTTCATAATTTATCTAATTTCATTACAGGGGTTATCAGTGTCAAACTCAGAATATGACCAAATTATCTGTTTGGGTTCATTGATATTCTATTTGTAACTCTATAACCTATGAATGAGAATAAATTTATTTATTTTATGCCAAAACAAGTACCTAATTATGTTAATTGTACATGTGTCATTTGCAATGTGACACGCATCATATCATGTTTATCACTTTTAAAAATTCGATATTGTCATGATCAAAAAAGAAAAAAAAAGGAACCTGTATGCTGAGCAGTATTATTTTACGCGCAAAAATAATTAAAAACATCAATAATTAGATCAGGAAAAAAAATGTTGATTTGAATTGATTGGAGTAACGCGGTTGATTGGCATCTCACGCTCATTGCGCATGCGTGTGTTATTATGCCACGCCACCGTGCACTACAAACGATAGCGGACTAACCGCTTATTATGATAACAATCCCTAATTAATATTTTACAAGTACCAGCTTATAGTAAGTAAACAACGTCTAGTTGTCGATGCCTTTGAAGCTTGAATTTATTTAATCAATTTTGTAGAGCCAAAGTAGAGTTACATGCTTTTGACTTGAGTTAAATTAAACTGGCTGCACCCATTATTAGCGACGTTTTTGTATTGGAAGCTCTTGAGAATTTCTTATTAAATTCTCATCTACTCTATATTGAAACCAAAACAACTTGATACTTCTGTAATTGTATAGATATATCCCTTCATTACTTCAACAGCTAGAGCTACTCAGGTGGGACAGAGATCGGCTTATTGTTGCTTGTTAAAGCTGACACTGGAAGCGGTTCGTTTATGAAATCGATCGCTGGTAACCATGTCAATTATGCGAGTTCCAATCATGGATCCACGTAAAAACTGTTGACTTCGCAAACCTAGGCGAGTAATTGATACTAATTGATAGCACTGTAGATCCTAGCAGGTTTTAGAGTATTTGTTAGCGGTATAGCACTGTTATTATTTTGAATGTATCAGACTACAAATATATCACTTGACGATCTAAGAAAATTGTTTTTGGGAAATGAAAAACATTCGAAACTATATTTTTTTAGATCTTTCCTGTCGTCGTGATCTTATTTTTTTTGCGTACAAATTTAAATAATTAGTAGGTATATAAAGTAACGGAACGATCATAAAAGCAAAACTCTTTATTATCATGTAAACTATTTTATCCGTAACTACCTATATTCCCGTAGTTACAATCGCGTGCACATCCTACGTTTTGTTGCTCTACAATTTTATTACTACCTAAAAGATTTAATTTTCTAGTTGCACAGCATGTTAGGAAAAAACATTACTTTTTGATCATCTATTGGAAGAGTCGGTAATGATGTGTCGCCGTGGCGTCGCGTCGTTGTGAACGAGGTCGGATTGTGGAAATGTAGAGTCGCGGCATAGAACGATCCTTCAGTGGGCACGTGTAACGTGAAGTTCACCTTGCTTTTAAATATTAGTTTGGCTGACATTTAGTAAATGAATTAGAGTGTTTGTTAATTAAATTCTAATGCATTTAGCAAAAATAATATTGGATTAAAATATTGTAATGTAGCGATTTTAAAGCAACCTTTAGACAATCCGTGAGAAAATGTCTCTATCCAGTGAACGCTAAAAACATTTCGTAAATAATTGCCTTTTAATGAATTCAGCTACTTTTTCATGTTTATAAGAGGAAAAGTTAATATTCGATTTACTAACATTTTGCGATCACCGCCAATCGCTCGTCCATGAAGATAGTCCCTTCGGGTGCACGGTTGGTGTCGTGAGCGCGGCGCGGCGGCGGGCCCGACACGACACTTCACCGCACGGATATGAGCGGCTATTTAATTTCCGCGCTTTCAATGATCGTTTCATATTCAACTATATAACTTTTGTCAGCAGTCAGCTCTTCACCTGAGCGTACCGAGCTTAAAGTGCTTACTTACATGATGGATTGACGCTGAAGAGACCTGCTCTATATATATCAAGCGTAAATCGCTTTAGAACAAGAAATTGGTAATACAGCTTTAGAGAATTTGGGATAAAACGACGTGAAAGCTTCGGTTTTAGATCTTGCGCCAGCGATAATAGAAAGTGGAAGGTATTGTGTCTTGAGATCGGTTTCGTGTTATATGGTAACGAAAGAAACGTATACCATAATAATCAACGAGCCACTCGATGTTTCAGCCATTACCTTCATGTTAATTGGTATCGTTCACTCCGGCAGACTGATTTCCTGCACGCTATTTCGGTACGCATAGTGATCCACTCTGTTTAGGCTATTAAATCTGCATTCGCAACGTCTTTGCAGATTGTTTCTGAGACTGTATTATTTCTGATTGTTCACGCAGATTACATTGTTCGGCTTTTATAACGGCAGTTGCTTAGGACGTGAGGAAACCTAGCCACTACATCATCAACACATATCCTACTTTATTATCTACTGGAAAATAAAGACCTGATTTTTACCGTTTTTTAAACGAATCACCTGATCGTTAATTGGATTTTACGGAATTACCATAATCTATATCGCCTGTTATTGGAACGATTTAATTATGCATAGAAAGCTTAATTGTTGAAGATACGGTTTGGTGCGGCAACATTACGAAACAAATGATTCTATTATATGTTGTTTCATAACATACCTATTAATTAATTATTACGAGCACAGCATACCTATTCATCAAACAAATTAAAATGTAAATGCAATTAACATAGTTCATAGTCATCTTTCATAAATATTCAGTTTAATTCGTATTAAGTAAGCATTTGATTTTCTTTACACTGTGTATAGAGTACGAATACTTTTGATGGAACAACTTACTAGTGAGTTATTCTTGAGGTGGCAAGCAATAATAATGAAAGGTTCCCTGTATAAGGTTAAGAACTGCATAGGGAGGGGTGAGTCCGCCCCAATCCATCTTGTGCGATAGCAATCAGTGCGTCACACTAATACAAGCCACTGTATGTTTGTTTGCCATTAATTTCGTGGATCCAGGCACGTAGGGTTTGTTGACATGACTTGTTCCACTATTGATACAGAAAAAGAACATTAATTAAATGTAAACACATTTTATCGTATTCGTAAATTTTGTTTGGTACATCCAGCTTGTTAAGAGAATATTTTAGTTTAGAAATATCGACTCTTGTTTGCAGTTTATAGAGTTCCTTTTTGTTAAAATGGACACAATGATACAAAACGGCAAAAAATATACGAACTATTTTTCAATTTCCACTAATGCTTTGGTAACATTACAATAACGTAGACAAATGTTTGCTTTATCGTTATTGCGAGGGTGTATCATAGTCATAGGGGTGCAGGCAGTGTTCGTGGTCGATAACTTTTTGTCATCAGCGTTATCTCGCGGCAGAAGGGATCCGACGCACGCGCCGCCGCTGCCGTAAATAACACAACTCGTTGACGCACTGATTACCTACAATCTGTATGGTAACGCCCTTCTAACGTAATTCATTAATGCGAACATCGCTTTATGAATATGCAGTATCATTAAATTAAATTTATTTGAACGGTGACTTCGTAATATATGATATAAATAGTCATCGAACCAATAAACACCGGTTCCACAAAAGAATACATTAAAATAAAATGTTTTTGTTTTTGTAAATGTATGCCTACCGTTTTTTTTTTATAGACCAATTAAGCTATCATAGCTGGGCATAAAAGGTTGCTATTATTATATCTCAGAATTCGAAGTTCACAATAAACCGATACATTCATATCAAAACTGATAACCTTATGTTTTGAGTGACAAACCAATTTTATTCTCGACTGCCCCTCTCCGGGCCGCCCCTTGGACCGATCAGACCTTATCCAAATTGGATCTTGAATAATAAAGAATCGAGCGATTGGATTTTATTCCTTAAATTCAATTAGCACACAAGGGTCGTGTGTGACTGCAGACGAAAGATAGAGGCATATTATCGTATTAAAAGGGATCGTGAGGGTATATTTGGTCGGGAATGGCCGGGAAGAAAGTATCTAATATACTTACTTACGCGTGGAAATTTTAAATGTTTATCTATTATTTCTTTATTATTGTGGAAAAAGATGAACATCTAATCTAATCTGCATCACGGGGCGAAGGAACTTCTACACCAAGTTCTTAATAAGTCGGTATCATTTCAAATAAAGCAACTTCATGTAGCTCTACAATTATGTGAATTCTTATAACTTGCGCTACTTCGCTATAATAGCTTTGATTCTTGTGATATATTACTTTAGTTAACAAACTTTATCGACAAGATATAATCCGTTACTTAGCTGACACTTGAAACCAATAATAGCCTCATTTGATCGTGAGAATAAACGTGGAAATACAAAACGATATATTAATGAGCGCGAGTGAGGTGCAGTTCTGTGAATATAGACCATGACATGTTTAAAGAATATTTTACAATTCGGTAATGCTTTTATAAAAAGTCACCTGGTTTGTCGGACAGAATAAAAACAATGTACGCTATGCTGACAGAACACGCGATAGAGATATAAATGTATATATTTGCATACATATTGGAATCATTACGTAGATTTGTGATTAAAGTAGATTGATGTTAAGTACGACAAGAATTGTCATAAATTAACATTAAATTACCTGCTTTTTTTCCTTTGACATTGCGCAGACATTCAGACCGTAAATATTTTAAACAGGATTGGAAAAGGAAATTGAATAGACTGTTATGTAAATGTTCTTGTGTACTTACTTAGTAGATTATGCGCTTATCTAACGATGGATAAATATTGTCGTCTATTACAAACCGTGCGAGTTAATTCGTCGCATGGAAGACCTGCTCCCCATTAGACTGAATGTGTTAATAAAATAAATTGCGATATTATCGCGTCCGCGTTTGACATAAACATCGAATTCTACTTAAAGTAATGGAAACGATTTAATGCAGCCGAATCAGGGCGAGCGATAAGACCAGTTTCCTTACTAATGTTCACAAATAGATATTAATTTTCAAAGTGTTAGCTTTTGTGGTATTCGAATATTTTTATGTCCAACAGATATCTCTATAATTTACTTTCAGCGGGTTTTAAGTGTGTTAGATAAAATAGTGTTTTATCTTAATTTGAAATCTAATTTCAAATGTGCCATTCATTATTAGAAAACAACAGACTGTATAAATAAAGTTGGTAATAAAATGTAATTGCTTTATAAAGTTTCGTAATACCCGAGTCTAATTGAAACCGCGTGCTTATCCGCCAGCTAGTCACACATAATACATTGTTTGAACGTTTTTGTCTATTAACACGACGCTTTAATGTACCATATGGTAATCATTAAGGCTGGGAAAAAAATTAAACACGAAACATGCATTAAGTATTTTAATAAATTCACACGTCATAAAATGTAATTTAGGTCTGGGCTTGTCTATCTATTATGTACAATCAAGAAATTACCGTGAATTAATTATACCCTGTGGTTGCATTATGTATGCAAATGAAAAAAACGTTAAGTAGAATTAGATTATAGAACTAGTCTAACTTTGTGACATTATTGCACGTGTTGGTGAAACAATTTATAAAGACGGTTTAGATTTCGTCAATAAAAATTATGGTTGCATGTAAATGGAATAGGTAACTGGCAATATTATCCAAAATTCATAGGCGTGTTATAAAGGTGAGAACGGCGAGGCGAGTATAATTAATAAAGAGCATGTGTCGCCACGTCTGTGTCGCGAAGTTGTCAGGAAGAGATTGCGTCGTTCCCACTTGCCACCTGCGCTATATTAACCAGATTAATGTTTTTTTGGTCTCACGACTGTTAATATTGTAAATTTATGGAAATTCTTGAGCGAAACATTTGTGAGGAGTTACTGTCTTAAGTGTTGATAGCTTTAATACACATTTTGATCACAATTCTGTCATTCGCGTTACAGGTTTATGATTTTAGTAAACTAGAATCTGCAATTTATTTTGCAGTTTAACACAAGCCTGTCGTATTTTTTATATATTATTTGCGTAGTGGTACGCGGGTGTCAATAAAATTGCACACTGCACACACAGTAACCGCTCCGGTTTCACCATAAATTGACTGTCCATCAAATCGCATATCCTACTGAACGGCCGGACGCGTCGGGATGAGAACCCACTCGCCCTCGCTACAATACTGGCCACTATACCGGCCACTGCCTCTCGCGTGATATTGCTTAATTAAACTTTAAGCTTAAGGGAAAATTTAATTTCCGGAGCGGCTCCAAGGGATTATGTTTCTCGTATTTTTATTCGAAATGATGCCGACGTTCTTTAATGCAGTTCTTATAAAGCTTGGGATCGCTCATTTTGTACACATTTTAAATTAATACCGGTAACTTTTTGCAGCTTATTATGTCGTTTTTTATTAATTTTGGTTAAATCCGGCCCCTTAATAAGTGTCGCTCTGATTGACGTAGATATTGTGTGGGACGTGATTACGTCGCATTCACATTACTATAAGTGAGCAGCGAGTAGCGGAGCGTGCAGCGTGGCGTACAGGAGTGCGCGTGTGTGCGCGGAGCGATGGCGTGCGGCGCAACCTTAAAAGCAATATCCGGCGCCGCGCGCGCCGCCCGGAAATGAACCGGAAACGGCGGTGTATTAAGCCGCAGGTACCAGCCCTTCAATTTATAAACGCTTGTGGGCACACTCCAGCCTTTAGCTGCCTCTATTGGCACTCTGCTCTCCTCTCGCGGATATATCCGGCGCGGTTAATTTGTAACCTGCACTAAACCAAGAAACCCGCTCTCACTGCAGACTCAAATCTATAAGACATGCGCATTTTTAATAAAATCTTCTACGATATAGAATACAAATAAAAGAGACTTATTCAAAACATAGACGAGGACAATATCTAAAATTACATTCTCTCGGCCTGAACTAACAGTGAAATGAAATAAAGTCCGCAAACAAAAGTTTGCAAATCCAATATGATTTGGCGCGTCGGTAAACATCGGCAGCATCCCGGTGATATCGCGAACGAATAACATTAAACTTTGTATGGATTGAATGTAGAAAACCAATTTCGGTGCTCGGCGAGTGCGAGCCGACGGGATGAGGGTGTCAGAACGCTTTGACAGCTCTCTGATTGAAAAATACGGAAACCTGTTTATGGAGCAAGTGAGCTGCCGTGTTCGAGGTTCGGGTCCGACTGCCGACTGCGGTGACCGGCGCGTCGCCCGCCTCGCTCCGTCGCGGTGACACTGACGACACGTCACGCACCGCGACACCTATTATATCAAACCGTTCAATCTCGCCCACCATGCCCCGACGCAATAATTAATCAAAATAAGTGTTCGTTTCTCCACTTCATGAAGAACTGCTTGAGAATATTATTTTTTACCAATGAAACTTGAATACTATAAGGCCAGATCAAATTTAGACGTAACAACGACGAATATAATTTGTATGCTGTTAGAACCACACTTAGCAATTTTCATATGACTGTCAAAAGCCGATGGCGTGTCACGGCGTAGCTTTCGTAGGTACTTTTTGCCGAAACTGTTTCATTAGCGACATCACAACGTTTTGTGTGGACCATTAGCATACATTTAAGAAATATACTTGATGGTGTTAATAGCTTTGGGTGACAGTTCAAAGCAAAAACGTTAAATTGGTTACGATTATTTGACTATGCGTGTGTTTGCCTTATTGTAAAAGGTCGATACTACGAATTTTAAGACGTGACACTACGTTTCTGGGTACGGCTTTATAAACACCTGCATGCATTATCGTATACCTGTGAATTTGCCTAAGTTGAACTCTTAAATATTGCAATATCTCACTTAGCATACTATCCAATAAAAGGAATGTCGGGCGTCGATATAAAATCAGTAAGGATAAATGATCGAAGAACTGTGCAAGTTATGAAATATCTCATAAACAGGCGCTCCCGAAACGATCTGAGCCACGATATATCACGATTTTGGACATCAGCAACCAGCTATTGGAATTCTGCAGATGATTTTCCTTAAGAATTTATACGCGCGGACGGACGAACCAATCGGAGTAAGGATTTCGGGATATGAGATCTGCGATTCATTTAAAACGGCGAAATTAAACGTCTAGGAGATTACCAGTCGGGTCGTTTTGGGGATTACACAGAGATAACTAAGACGTTTATTGAACTACTTTGAGAAACTTTTATTAAATTTATATCCTATCAGTTCCCGATCATTTAATGGGAAATATAATTTACAATTGTCTGTAAAGGCGGTTCGAGTTTGCTGGAGTTTTGTTTTAGTTTAATTATCTTCTTAGATTATTTTTACTTGCAATTTGTTTGATTTAAGCTTGATTACAAACGTGATTGTGAATATGAGCAACAAGCCAAGCCGGAATGGCGTTGTAAACAACATCGTTACAAAAACCAGGTCCCCTAAAAATACTTTGACGAGTCTGGTCATGTAATAGAGCTATTTATAATAAATTAAGGTATTGTGTAGAGCGCCGTTCGCGAGTAATGTGCATGCATTTAAATTACACTCAAATGTGAGATACGTAGCGGTGGCGCGCCGGCGGGGAAACGGCGCGGGCGCGCTGCCGCCGACGCTTTTCCTAGTACTGTTCCATCAAACTTTCATGATATTATCCTATAAAGGAATTAAGTTTTCTTTAAGAATTTTTGGCGCAAGTATTAATTAGTAAACAACAACAAAGACATTGCGGTATATGTATGTATGCCTGTTTGCGAGCAAGCATTCAATTAAAACGTTAAAGCTGTCTCCGATTTCTTTCGAAAGCGCCGCACGAAACTCCATTGTGCTCAATTGAATCGCGTCTTAATTACAAAACGGGTGAATATTTAATTAAAAACTTTCCGCACGCGAGTAATTCCTTATTCCATGTATACGAGATTGAGTCAGCGTCGATTCCTCTTTTCTGCGAAGCCGTCGACATTCGACAAGGGTTTTTAATTGAACGTCGACCCATTGTGCTCGTTAAAGCGATTCTGAGTTAATCACCACGTTTTTCGTTCGGCGTAATGGAAGAAAGTAATTATCAATTAACTGCTCGATAATGGATTGCGGCCGCTTATCCGCCGGCTTATCTCGACGTGTAACGACCCATTCCCCGTTTTATCTTTTTAATAATGAATTTAAATCATCAATCATCTCCATGGTTTGTGTCAATATAGGATATTATGTTGTTGAGGTTTGCGGGCCATTTGCAACCGCTTGGTTCTTTGCCAATAATAAAATTAAGTTAAATACTTGTAAAAGGTGATGGCGTGGGTAATAAAATGGCGCGGTGACATTAGTTAATATTTGGGTGCGGCGGTACACGGCAGCGTGCGGCGCTCGCTCGGCGCGGCGTGTGTCGGCTGTCGGCGGCCGCGATTGTGAAAACGTGAAGCGCGGCGGCAGATGACGTGATATTGTGCCGTGAATTAGCATTGTAAATGCAATCACAGGTGTCAACCCGACACTCGCTCGTCGAATTTATGCGCCTTCCACTCCGACCACTATGAATGTAACAATTTATTGTCTATAAATAACGATTAGCACCCAGCGCCGCCCGTCTAATGAAGCTATTATACTATTCAGTTATTTCAGACGTTTCAGTAAAGTCAGAATGTAATGCATATAGGTTGAAGTTAATGCGGCTTTGCGTCGCCCAACTCCTTATGCAGGTATGCAAAACGTCAGGTTCTCATAGCCATTTCTGTTTAACAGCCTATTTGCCTAATGAGAACAATGTATAGCGATAAGTGCATAAAGTTTCACATCAATCACAATTATAGGCTTGGAACCGGATTTAGTTATTGAGGGTTGTCCGACAAAACAACCATTAAGCGGATTATACATGTACGGAACCAATTAAGGCCTTAAAAGCCGACAGCGTTGCTTGTGCGGCGTTGTGGAGCAGGCTGACAGACCGCCGCTATTAAATCTCATTAAAATACCTAGTGGACGACGATCACGAACACGTATTTACTGCACTCGACCTAAGTTATTGCAGCTTAAGTCAACGTAACAGCGCCACAATCAGCCTCGCTCGTCTCAACGTTAATTAGCTACATTATCGCTGAATCTACACCGACGTGTAACAATGACAATTATGTGGGGGAATTGTACCGCAAGCGATCTATACGCTAACTTATTATGTACTCACAAGTTATACTTAACTGGCTTTTGTTGACGCTATAAATACTAAGAGCTACTTGCGTGTTTTTTTTACAATGTTTTGTTGTTTAACAGTAAAATTTTGTAAGATATTATGTAGGTTTTTATTTGTAGTGTAGGCAGAACAAGTTTCTGTAAAGATAAAAAAAATAATAATGTAAAAACACGCGAGTTAAGTGCGTAAGGTATTGTGCAATGCGAGTCAAAATGAATTAACACGATACTAATTAGGAAGTGCCCTTTAAGCAATATTATCGTCATTGCAGACATGATTTTATTACTTCATTAAATGGTTTCTTAATGCTTAACTCGTTAAAATAATTATTCCGAGAATAACCAAGTTTGAGCTTAAAGTAGGCACAATACTTACACACGATATGTTTGAGAAATAACTTCTAGGAACTGGTCCAATTTATTTTAATTAAAAAGCATGTAGCCATTACTTCGTTCTCAAAATTTTCAAGATAAATAAATAACGATTTCATTAAGTTGTAAGTATGTACAAAAATACTTACATTGAAGTTGTTAGTGTGTATTTATTTGTAGTTAAATAATAAATCTTCGCAGTTATTAACGTATTCTCTACCGACATAAACATGAACAGCACGGGAAATAAATAACACAAATAATCGCGACAAGGCGTTTAATTCATTTTGATATTTTGCAGACGTAACAAATTTATGTCAGACAGTGTAGAGTCGAGACCCTAAAACGTTATTTAAACGTTACATTTGAACAAATCAATGTCGACATTTACACAAGTTATGTGTCGTGAATAAATTGATGGCGTGAAACACCATTACGTCCGGTCCTCTCAATTATAAGTGTCCGGCTTATGGCGGCGAGTTTTATGTGCTAAATTATGCAGACTGTCTGGGTTAATTTGCGCAAATTACATTTCAACCGGCGGTTTCGCGCCTCGCCCGTGTTGCGGGCACATTAACAGGGGTTCGATTTGATACACCTCAATGTATATTACCAAATTGTTCATTAATAATTGGGAACGGTAAATGCCGACGTTGTGAAGAGTTGCTATAATTATAGTAGGGCATACAACTTTCCTTACATTACTTAAACGGCTATAATTATGGCCAATATAAATTCTCTGCATTATAACGATTCTGTTGCAAAACAGATATGCGTATACACTGAACAATTAAATATCGAGCGTATTAATTAGACACGATTTAATTAGACGCGGACTATGTAAATTGGACGTGAATTGTAGTGCAATACAGACAATGATGAATATTGCATTAAAATGTTAGTCTTTGTTATCGACTTCATGAATAACGAATTAGAGTTCAAGTCGAATAACATTTAGAAACATTGAATAATACGCAAATAATCGTAGATACGATCAAATCGGGCACGCAACGTCGCGAGGCAATAAAGGTAATGTAGGCAAGGTATTTGCCAATATCCTCGTGGAGTGGCCCTCCCAAATATCTTGAGATTGTATTCCCCCTACATAAAAATTGTTCCGGAATAGAGATACTACCCGGATAAATATTCAATTTCACTACGGACGAAAAAGATTTGATACCTTTGGTACCTACCAGGTTTATTGGATGATAGCCTTTGGAATGGTGTGGATAATCATATTCATAGTTTTTCGACAAAATATAGATGAGTTTTTAGATGAAAATAGTTTTTGTGCGCCGATGGTGACCTCCCGATAGTGATCTAAATTCCATCACGGGCCTATGGCGACAGCAATGCGGTACAAACGCGAATCCTGGACAAATTTATTCGGAAATCATTTACACGGAAACTGTTTTAAATTTGTTTTGTATAAATTACATTAGGATACAATTCGTGTTTTACAATTCAACTATGGGTGTTTTTGCGTATACTTTACTCAAGAAATATTTAGTTTGGAACAGTAACAAAAGCTTGATTGTATGAATACGACATTATTGAACAAATTAATAATTAACTACATTAACAAAAAATAAACATAATCTGGAGTAAATATAATATACATAATATTTCATTGCATACTTGATTAAAGTATCAAGGTTGTGATACATGTAGCTCTGTCCGGGGCATATCCACTAGTCTCGCGACCCTCTTGAGAGGTAAAGAGAGAACGACATGTAGATGAAAAGGGCAGCTGAATCTAATACAATCGGGGAAAGCGATACTAGCTACTATGGTAGGGCTGACGACCATCACATTCACAACACAATTCAACAATTTAATTTACGCATGCAAAGCCATTTACATATGACTTTAATGGACACATAAACAAGATTAACTAACCAAAACATAAATAATTAAAATTGTTTATACCTTGCATCTAATAAAAATAAATAACATAAATCGAATTACGTTCAAAACCTATTAAGTTGGCTAGAACAAATTCAAACAACAAACAATTCTGTATTTATGCCCCATTTCGTATCACATGCTGATAACTACAGGAAAGTAGTTAAAGAGGAATGTAAAGTTTTATTGCGTTCCGTGATACGGGCGCGCACAAAGTATCGCATTGTTAGCAACCCTAGGCGCGAGGGGGGCGGGCGCCGGGGACGGGTATTGAATGAGATTGCTTCTTACTTCGGCAAATGGATCACGTAGTGGATGAGATGTCACAGTGTTTTAAGATCCCAATTCGACCGATCCGTTAGATAGTTATAGTCTACTTATAGCTACACACCTAATATTGAGTTTTCTTTGCAAATAATTCATTATTTTTAAACTACACTGCAAGTATACCATCACACATAAAATCGACTATCAAGATACAAACAGCTTTTATAATTACTAACCTAACCCAATATAGACAAATTAGGTTTATGACAGAATTGAACAGTGTACAATTATTGAGTTGGTACAACACTATAATACTGAAACGTTCCAAGTTGGGTGTTCAAAGTATCCATTACGTAATCAAGTAGATACATTCACACCCAGTAATTGGGAAATTCCCGAGCCGGGCCACCGCCGCAGCCGCGTCGGCGGCGCGCGGCGCGCCCGGGTGCTGAAAAACAATTTCACGCCAAATCTTAGCTTGTGTTTTCCTATTTCCTTTTTATTTATCTTTTAGTCTTTCCTTTTCTCGAGAATCAATTTCACGGATGAGCGTCGCGATGATCTCAGTTCAAAAAGCGCGAGGGTTGTAGCGTTGGATGGGTGCACGTGTGCAGTGGGTCCGGCCGCGCGCCCGGTCCGTCCCGTGTCCGGAGCGCGCGTCCCGCTCTCCTCATTACCCGGGTGACGCAACGCCGCGTCCCGATAATAAGCTTTCTGCTCGCTGCTCCTTGTGATTGGATGGGTTATGCGTGTGTTATCTGCGTGTGCTACTCGAGATATATCTCGCCCAATTTTCTTTTACATGTCTCCCTAACGCTTTTAACCATTTTTCAATCTTCACTTTATCTGATGACTCTGTGTACCGACAGTTGGATGTAATTAAATTTTAATCGCGAAATCGCTGAATTAATGACTGTGAAACAATGTTGTGTAATTTACTGTATCGCACAGCTAAGTACTGAATAACAGTGATTGTTTTGGCGCACACCCAGATGGCAATGCGCATTTTGCTGACGTGTAGAGCGAGCGCAGCAATACGTACTCTACATTTTAAGAGTATTTACTTGCATCTTCTTAATTCAGAATTCGCCGGCAAAGACTAATGTTTTTCATGTCTGTACTTCGGTACTTAACCTACTTGATGGTAAAGTTATAGTAAAATCAAAATAAAGTGCTGACATGAGATGCCTTTTAAACATTGAATCGGGACGAAGCTCAGCGGGCCGGTTGAACCGCACGCTTCAAAATTGTCGGGCCCAGGCGCCGGCGCTCCCTCGGAATTGACAATTTTACGGGCGGTTTATTTCCGGACACCGAACTTCCTTGGTCAGAGCCGCGCTCCCTCTGGCCGCCCCCAGACACCCCACAACCCGTTCGCTTAGCGCTGTTTGTCTGCAGATACACACTTCCAAAACAAACTAAATTAGCGATTATTCCCATTTATCAACTCATTACATTTATCAAAAATTCACTTTGTACTAGAGCATAAAAAGGCACGAATGTTTTAAAAGTTGCTAAGATACACTCACAAGGTAGCTATCTACATAAAATTTACATTGTATGTAAGTGTCTTAAGCGAAAGCTTCCCACTTAAAAGCTCTACAAATGCACTGAAAGCTCTTTCGCGCACTAATCCCAAACCTTTTAGCTGCAATCAAAAGCCCCGAGCGCTCGGCGCGGGGCGCACGCGGCCCGGCGACGTCATGCTTGTGGAAGCGACTAGGAATTTAATTTACATTTTTAATTAAGTTAAATTTTGTTCGAAAAGCTTTCACAGAATAGGAGTTTTCTTGATTAGAGTTCAGCTCAGCCTGAAGTTTGAGATTGATTAGTGGAGCTTTAATTGCTCTCCTCCGGTGAATAATGAATTCGATCAGCGCAGAGTCAGAAGGGAGTGTAATAGATTACGTTGATGCATTAAAATGGTTTTGATTTGCTGGATATATTCATGAGCACAACGGGAGGGATTATAGCTACTGTATAAATTTTACGAAATATCCGTGTTAGACTTTCGAGATATTAGAGTGGTTGGATCATCGGGTAGGTCCATGTTACGCCTCGCGTAGTGTTTGACGACGCGACGGTCGGCTGCCACGTAATTGATGGCTGGGGTGAATTTTAACGTAATGCTGCTTAATTGATCGCTTTGATAACGTAATCATAATGGACCTACCTGCTGATAGCAAACTACTACTCGCCCTCCACCAACAAAGTGCACAAATGGGTTCCTTCCGCACATCCCTAACGGCTGTTAGCGACATAATGGATACCTTTTGTGGTGCTAGAATACATCAATTAATGTTTGTCGACGTTCGTGATTATGTAATTAAATATACTGCGAGACAACATAGCTCGTTGTATATTCATATTCTTTTAACGCTCATCTGACGAAAGAATGAATGAAATTAGCTTCTACACGGTGTGGCTTTCTCTCGAATTATAAAACACTCCGATGGGCGCATATAAATCGAAAAGGGCACAAAAGAGCCGTGTTATAGCTGACGTAAAAGCGAATAAATAATCGACTTCCGCGAAGTACTCTCGGCGAGAACAAGTCGAGGGCCAGTGACGTACGATTTGACGTAGAATATTTTATCCGGTGCGACGCCGTCATCCATTCCACTTATCCCGGCACTCTGTTGAATTTTTGACACGTCAACGGAGTACTGCCCTTTCTTCAGGTGGTTTAGTGGGGCAAAGTCCTTTAAATTCGCATTATGTGTAAGGCGCTACCCTGAGGATCGTTTGTCAGCCTCACACTACATGCAGCGACAGATTACCGCGGGGATGGAACATTCATTGTGTGATTGTTGTCACGTAAGTCGGCAAGATACGATTGTTTGTGATGTCATAAAGTAGAGTCTTTGCGAAAAGCGTGGATTATTTTAGTTAGTTTTCTAAGATAAACGGCACATAGCTGTACGGGAGGCCCGAGCCGGAGCCCGCGGCGCAGATGTCCGTCCCCACCCGTCGATCGGACCGAATCCGGCGCACAGCAATCCATATTAGATTTGCCCGCTCTCTCATATCCATTCTGAGATGTTCATATTTTATTGGGGCCAATAAAACGGATTCATGAATATGAGAAATGCATAACGAATACCGTATTTATGGATGGAGGCGTGCTCGCTCCGGCGCGCTCGCGGATATGTCGCGGGTAATTTGATAGCCGCCTTTGTAACAGGTGCTGATGGGAATTTCGATGCGGTTATAAAATTTTTTCATTCCACTCGAGTTTGATAGCATATTCTGTTTTATTTTATACGTGTTGTTGATGATATTTTTGACATATGACGTTTTATTTTCAATCTTTTGTGATACACTATTAAATGGATACTGACATCGTTATGATATGAATACTACATGTATCTGTGCAATAACAGAAATGAAGATACTTTTTATATTTTTATTGGATTTTCATTCAAAATAAAATATTTGTATATAAAGAAATTGGAGACATTTGAATGAAGTTTATTACTGAATTTTAATAAGTAAAGTGTAGCGTCAGATTTATAAAAAAATATAATATTAATATCTGAAACAGTAGTATTGCCTTAGAAAAAGTTTAAGTAAGATTTATTATAGTAATTAAATTCGTTTTAGTTACATGGGTAATTTTTCCAACTTAAAATAAACTGTTTGTGCATAAGTGTAAATTAAAACTTATCTATTACATTAGCAAACCATTTTATTAGCTCCATGGCAGGGGTGACATGCAATACCCGCATTTCTGATGCATAGTTTATTTTCTTTGACTCTAATAAAAGTTATTTGCATGCTGTTAATACAAAATAAAACACTTCCATTAAATCGATGTTAGTTGTTTATTATTTTTATTTCAGTTTGTATCGTCAGAAGCATAAAACATCGATACATTAGTAGATATTGTCTATTAAATATATTAAAGATGTTCGCTGCGCCGGCGCCGGATGTCGATAAATCGTTTTAAAGTATTCGTAAGATGAATCGGTTCATGGTTACCACTGGCCCAGATGATAAAGAAGCGTCTTCCGACGTTAGTGAGCGGGTTCCTAGTTCATTTAGTTTATTTACGAGCTATCCCTACTTAAGTAGGTTTATTGTCACTGAATTTATTTTTATACCCGTGTTTTACATGACGTTACAATGTATACTTTAAATTTTAATTTATTTCTAATCAAGGCAGCATGTTTAAAACTTTAAACAGCTGTAGTGTAACGAAAATGCAGCTTGCAATATTATTAGTTTTCCTCCATTTATGGAGTCAGAAAATTAATGACATTCAATATGCACACAAGACAAGCCGCGAGAGATATTAGTGCCTCCCCAAGTTTCAATTTACAGCTTTGCTTGGACGTCTCAACCTTCACGGAATAATACTGCCAGATAGTGCGTTTGTTATTCATGTTACATTTGAAATTCGACTCTACAGCGTATTTCTAAGACAGAAAATTATTATGTGAAGCTCCAGTTGTGTTTGGTTATTGCAAAAGGAACTGAAGTGTGTAGTGTATAGAGGCCATTTTAGATAGAATGCTCGTTACTTGGTTGGTACCGTTTGACGGCAGTTTGTCGGAGTAATAAGGTCTCGCGGAGTGGACGTAAGGAGAGGATATCGTTTATTCTAATGAGGTTTCGTAGCTAGACGCGTGCTGCAGGGGCCCGCTCTCAGTGTATTACCTTCTAGCTCTGGGTGAATTCTTCGTAAATAAGGACATCTTTATACAACTCCGATGTTGGTAAAGCTGGACATGAGAGACACCAAATTTTGCTTAGTGAATTTGAATTTTCTCGTAGCGTCTCATTATTTATTTAGTAGTGCTTGGTTTAAGAACTCAGCTCAGAAAATTATCTGGAACCATATCGAATATCCATTGGCTTTGAATGTCTTTCTATATTCTAAAGTAGTCAAATCAGCTCTTGCGAGTGCTTCATTTCAGGGAAATAGATTTCCAGCGTTTTCGGAACAGTTCGGCTTGCTTATAAAGCCGATTTTGTTACACATAACGTTTTGGATTGCTTTTAGTTTTATTGGTCGTAGAGCGCAGAGTTTTAAACCGCGCCGAAACGGGACAGGCCAAGACCACCTGTCGCCAATATTTTATAATTAAACAAGACTTATGTGTTAAAGCCTGGTATTTTTATCTGGCATTCACGATGTGTTGTATTTCATTAAACGATGTGCTTACTGTGAATTTAAGTACACCTTAAATATTACTGTTTAATATTGTAAAATATATGGTAGCTACAGGTAGTTAATATTCGCAAATGTCATGCGCACTTATCCTTCTCCAACTAAGAAAAGTATTTCCTTTAGTCAGTACGGACCAGTGATTAATAAATTACTCTTACTAAATTATGTCTAACATTGTTTTGTTTGTTTCAGGACACAAGTATTGTTGTGTAATGTTCGAGTGACGACTTCGCCATGATTCGAGATCCTCCGGCCATGCACAAGCCCGATAGCGCCAACAGTGAGTATTATCATCCTACCTTAAGTTACTTTAACAAATAAAACGGCAATTATGAATATAAAAGCAAAGAATATGAGGGTTAAAAGACAGACCATCAAAAAGTACGGAGTCTTCCAACTGACGAAGGAATGTTTGCAATATTCTTTCTTTATTCCTTTTAAAGGTAAACACGGCTTAAAAAGGTCGAGGTACTCCAACTGTCTTCTGTAATTAAAATATGTTTAATGCATTTCGATAAGATGTCGTGTTTATGTGACGGATCCGTTTATTTATACATGGAATATTCACAATTATTAATGATTATTCTTAAGAAACGTTTTGATTAGGGCCCTGTTTCTTGACCTTTAATAGGGTCCTTAATAGTCTCCGAACTTCTTGTAAGTATGAATTATTAAATTTCGCCTTTAGCGTGATGTATTCACGATAACTTTAGTACATAAGACGAAAAAGTAAATCAAGTAACAAAAAATATAAGCAGGAGACGTTTCTGTTTTGCTGACGTCAATTTTTTCATAATATTAGGACAAACAGGTCGCGAATAAAACGCGGGAAGGGTTGTGCCATAAACCGCCCAGTACCGTCCGTCGCGATATTAAAAAGGGGACGAACGATATTGCAATATCACATTTATGCGAAATGTCCGACACCCAGATCGTATTGATAAAAATAAGCGATTTTTTATTGTGCCCCACAAACTTGGACGGGGTAGGTATGTTTCTCCAGTATTGCTGATTGTACTCTATTTTTTGAATGGCTGATATAAAATGCAAAGTAATTTGATATCCTTAGATTTAAAATCTTATTTAAAAAATAAAATCTAGTATTTGTTTTAAGTTATTTTGAACATTAATTTAAATACGTCTGGTTAGAAAGTTTTTGAAATGATGTTGATATGAAGAAGCATTGTGTTACGTAAGATGAGTGGTCGGTAAATGTGAAGATTTCTGAAGAAGACATTTTTTGTGTTATTAAGTGGGTGTTATCCAAGCCTTAATTGTGTTGACTATTCATGTTCAAATATCGTTTATCTGAAATATTGCTTTCGCAGACTCGGTTATGCATAATTCTTGGCAGCATTTATTACATAAAATGAAAACTTTACACACGATGTTAGTGCCGATATCATCTTCTTTTTACTAAAACTAGTTTCAAATAAATTTAAGTAAGCTATTGCTCAAGTGTATTGTGCTCGTAGTAGTACATTAAATACTAAGTATATGGTGTAAACATGTCACGGTTTGTCGATTTACTAGCGCCAGTGCAGAGATTGCCGCATTGGCCAATTTCGTGCACGTGGTTATTACCTCATATTTCACGATAACGTAGTTATCCATGAGGAAGATTTCAATTTCTTCAGAAATAACAAAACAAATTCACATGAGCATCAAATGCAGTACGGGCAACGGCGGAAAATTGCGGAGACAGTGCGGGAGCCGCGCGGAGGCGTGCGGAGAGCGTGCGGCGGCGGCGCGGCAGCGTGGCGGGAGCGGCTCGCGCCCAGCCCGCGGCTGCTCTGGGCGGCCCTGATAAAATTTATGGCCACTTCCCCTTTAAAACAATATTGAGGGCTCAGTTGGGATTTATGTCTCGCCGCTGCTGCAGCGACTCAATTTATTCTTCAATTTTTCATACAATAACTCACACACGTATTACGAGTGATGGATGAAAAGGACTAACTTTCGGGCTTTAATAAGAGCCTCCAGATGCGAATCTCCAAATTGGCTGAAGTTTATTGCCCACTTATGTCAGGCTTAAGTTTCGCCCGGAGCCTTTCTCTGAGAAAATAATTTATGACGTAGATTGTCTCGACTTTGTATACGTTTGATTGTCGTTTTAGGATACGATGTGTCATCTAGTGATGGGCACGACTACCGGATAATATTTGGCTAACGTTGCATATTTTGAACGCGCATGAAATACTACTAATTCCGAAATTTATTTATGTGGGAGCTCATACATTTGCAACATCTTAATCAAAAACAATTTTTACAAGATTAAGGTGTATGCTAAGCCATATAAAAAAAATCAATTTAGCGTTAGCATAATTTATTTACCAAACTATACTTTCAAATTTTAGACCATACCTACAAGATACCAGACATATTTTGCACTATTCCGAAGACAATTTATACATCATTCAATCATTATTTATTTTATCGATACTTTATTTTATCTACATCATCTCCTCACTAACAAGCGGCAGCGAAAGCTATTGAACGCGGAGAATGAGCGCCGAATATAAACAAGGAATTATGATAGCCGTATCATATTATGTATAGAATTAAATGCTGTGCTTTACTGATCCTCGGGGCATTTGATGGAGCGGCGTGTAAGTCGTGTGGGGCTGATGACCAGAGAATATCAACTCAAGTAGATTACAAGTGCCGTTTCTGGTACCAAGTGTTTGCTATAGCGTGGGTAGAAATACAACTAAGGTTTTTTCGGGTTGAGTTTTCATTATTTTCAATCAAGCTGCTATGGGTAATGATAATGCTTTTGCTATTGGTAAAGCAAGTTATCCAATGTACAAAGCCTTACTCAACTTTAATTTCTCTTTTATATGCGTATGGACGGATATTTGTTACCCCTTGGTATGGAGTTAGTTGACATCCTGGAATAACACAAAGGCTCCTTTTTAACGGACAGCGTCAGACGGTGTAACGTTTTTGCCGCCATAACCGACAATCGCGCCGAAAGTCGCTGACAACAGCTAGTAGCTTATATTTCTGACATTAACATAATATAATTTAGTCTACAGTTCGAAATCAGTGATCTCTATTAACCGTGTTACTTGATTATATAAAACAATAGCTAAAAAGGTGAAAACAAACGATACAAGTGGAAAAAATAAATCTTCCTCAAGCATACATAGTTGAATTCAGTTTTTGCGTTGAATAACGTGAACGCATACTTTGTAATCGAATGCATTAATCAATAATGGAATTATGTATAATTATAACCATTTACATCGATAATTAAATCTGTTTGTTTAGACAACAATTTCCCGTTTGATGCTGATTAATCTTCGCAAATTGCTATGCCGGTCTCTTTTTATTTCAGTAATGAAAAGCAATTAAGATACGGTTTTCTGCCATCAAATAATTGAAATTTTAATTGCTAAAAACTCTTTCCTTAGAAATCGTTTACCACTGCCATTAGGCTTAATTCAAAAATTAATTTAAACTTTCACAAGGTTGAGCTGGGAAGCGAGCACCGACGTAAAAGCAATATCAATTTCATAATTTTAATTAAAAAAAAACTAACTTCTGTGATGACAAAGTCTCGTACTTTTTTAATAACGGAAATGTTAACGATGGTGGGTATAGGGGAGGGTGGCCCATGTTGCAGGGCGCGTTCCTCCGCCATAGGTCAGCTGGAATTTTAATAAGGCGTCTGCACCTTCACCTTTGCACCTCGTTACTCACCGCCTCACGGGCAACTAGCGAGATTTACCTTTTAACATTATTCTGCGCTAATTACCATAACGACTTCGATTACTTTACCATAATAAATAGAACCATGACATTTAATTGCATTGCTGTCTTACAAATTAGTTTAATTAATGTTTTTATGATGCATGGCTGTGTTTATTTAACTAGATAAGTAGTGCGTATAAAAGTAATAATCTTGCTTGGATCGCTCTTAAAGATACAATTTTAAATACATCAGGCACTCTCAAGTACCCACTTTTGTGTAACTTTAGAAGTTTTTAACTTTTAATATCCAAGTTAAGCTATTGTGATAGTAGACAAACTAATGAAAGCAACAGCAGCAACAGATGACTTAAGAAACCAGGAATAGAATGGATGTCACAAAACTAAGGAAGGCCTATGATTCGCAGTTGGTAATACAGTAGTTTAGGGCCCTAATAATATTTGAATCTAGTCTCATTGACTTTTCTTTCCCACAGAACATATGTATTCACAGTGAAATAGATAGCATCGCCTGTATTTAGTAACAACGTTATTCAGGGCGAACATCCGGCTCGTAATATTTTTTTACATTTTAATCGCTATTAATGCAAAACCCGCATTTGGTTAAATCTAATTACGGCCCGCATAATGGATATCGCAACAACGCAATCAACTCCATTGTTTAATGAGTGACCGGCAACTAAAACTAAATAAATTGTATGACCATTTAGAATAGCTGCGACCGCAATCATTAAACAAATCCATTAGTATCGTGCTTTAAATTATACCATATGATTATGTATTTGTTTTCATAATTAAATTGAATAAGCGGTTTCTGTTATAGCTATTGCATTTGCGTTAGATGGAAATTTCATTAAATATGTATGTTTAATTTATTTGTTGACGTTATTATGGTTATTTGCTTACCAGTCCACTTAACTGTCGACCGGGTCTGTTTCATTAGCGCCATGATCGCATTAGAGCTAATTTAATAACTATCTATGCATAAGCAATCAAAAATTGTACGAATATTTAGATGTTTAACAAAACTCCCGGTAAAATAAATTAAATTTCTCAACAAAATAAACCAGATAAGCAATTAAAACATTTCTCTAAGGGACATGGGTATATCTGTCAAATCATGCAGGACACAGCGTTACTGATGTAATCTCTATGTAAATATTAATTCCGATAATTTACAACAAAACCTTGTAGAAATCATGTTCCGAGAACGATGCATAGTCAATGTAATGTTACGTTTGCATATGGGGATGGCAAAGTAATTGCGGGCGTAATGAACGATTGTAAATTACACGGAACGAACGCGGCGGCCGTGATTCTTACTAATTAGAATTATACCTGGCATTCATTAAATTAGAAATTATTTGTTTTGGAGAAAGAGAGAGAGAGCTAGCAAAACATTATCGTAAAACCCAATGCACAACATTGTACGCAATTTCAAAGGTAAGAAACACAGGTTGTTTCCGAAACCTGCAAAAATAAATGTATTGTAATGTAGTTGGCACGTTTGTTTAGTCACACCTATAATAACAAACTCATGTGAAGTACAAATAGGTAATAACACACGCTCCACATTGTTCTCGAGTTCCAAAACAAACGGAAATGAGTTTCGTCGCTAAGAAAGCATTTTTGAACGTAAGTCCATTACGGATTTCAATTAGATCCTCGTGTTTAGAAGTAATTTCGTTGTGAAATAGGAAAATTAATATTGTGCTAGAGGGGAATGTGTGGCTAAAAGGAGTCGCGTTAGCGCCAAAATAAACATTCCCTATAGTTAGCTAAATAAGTCATATTTTGCCATAGGTCGTCTGATTGTCCTCCTTATTCATATCTCCAGGGTTAACTCATATTACATGCTAACATCGCACCTTAAGTTGTTCAGTATTCATCTACAAGAGTCTATCAAAGATTGGTGCACCAGTATACTCTACAGTTTACCCAAACCTTGTATCAACTTGTATGCCATTATTGTCACACTAGCGCTGAAATAAATTACATTTCATCTATTTTCGTGGCTCTTTTCATTTCGGCGCCTTAATACTTCGACGGAAGCCAACCGGCTGTGTCGGCGAAATTATACTGCCGGCAGTGCGGTAGCCAAGTCCCTATCAAACTCTCCAGCGCAAGGTAATAAAACGAAAATAATACGAAACGCCTTCACACCATCGGATATTTATCGGATAGCTCCGGTTATTGATACCACTTTATTGTTTCTTGATTGAGGCAAATGAAACTATCGTTAAAGCTATTCCAGTTAGCTCCGCTATCACATTTTTTTAACATATTACTATAGATATATAAATTGTGGTCACGTCTTGTCAATGACTGTCATTAAAACATTTACATTCTCAACTAGATAAACAAGATTATAAATATTTAATTCAAGATAAACAAAAACCGCAGCGAGGAGCTCTACTTAGTAAATGGATAAAATCGATCTGGCTATTAGAACGATGTGCACTGCACCGTAATTACGGCATTAACAACATGCATAACCTGAAATGGTCAAAACACGCCAGCAACTGCACGCCTCGCTGTCGTCGACTCTACACAGCATTCCAAGGAAAAATACTAAGATTTTTGAATCACTCTAGGTAAAACAGGGTTAAACACAGACGACTTTTTACCGCGAAGAAACTTACCACGCTTGTACATACATTCTGAGAATATTGAGGGAAACCACATTGAATTGATTAGCTTTTAACGTTTCGCGTGAGCGCGTCTGAGTCGAGTTAGCGGAAATTATATTAGTTTTACCATCGGGTAATTTTGTCGGTAAGTTGGCATGTTAAACGGCACTAATGTTGACAATACAATGTAGTATGTCTTAAATCACTTCCTATTGAAGTTACACGAGTTAATTCCGATTCCCGAGACTGTGGGAGGCTCATTTGTTCAATGACGGCACCCCTTGCGGCGTTGCGGCGGCGTCATACCGTACTGCTAATTGCAAATAGCGATTCCCCGGTCCAGGCAGTAAGTCATCTTTATTATTTTATTATTAAAGAGCCGTCATTAATAAACACCAATTAAGTTTATTGTCGCGACGTTGGCTCCAATAAACGAGACGTATCGGCGGCGGCGGGCGGCGATGCGCAAGTGATCGATTGCGATGAGTTATGTCCACCTAGTTACCCCTTCAATTGGATCCTTGATTGGTTTGACGTACGCACTATTATTATGTGGACCGTATGCCGATAAATTGGAACTGATTGTTTGCTAAATGGCCAAAGGTTTATTTATTTATACCAGCACACTCGTTGTCGATTTAAATGCGATACAATCGTTCAGAATATGCTCACGTAACACTTTACTTGTTCAAAAAGGAAATAAGAATAGTAGCTTAGCCTTTTATGGCGCGAATGCTTCATAAAGTTTTATTGGGTGCTGTTAATGCACATAATGAGTCCGCATGTTTCAATGTTGCAGTTTTTTTATGGTGTGAGAAAAATGCGTATGCGCATCTTAATGACGTCAGCGAGCAACGACTGCATGTCACGCGGCTCGCCTTTGCTAGAATTAATTGACGCAATTACACAGTAGAAAACAATCGAGCCTAGCTTAATGCCATAACGACGAGTATTACGGACAATTATTACTGGCGTGTACGAACCGTAGCGAATTATTAAATCAAACCATTACTTTTTCCTTTTCTGTCTTAAAGGCGTGCCTGCATAAGTACCGTGCATAATTAACTTTCCATATTGCTCGTTGATTAATGGTGATTAATACTTTGTTAACAGGTCAACAGGATGACAACAAGTACGGGCTCAGCGTCAACAGTACCGTGACGGGGAACACCGGGGGCGCGCGGCTATGTGCCCAGTGCGGGAAGGTCATCACCGAGAGGTTCCTCCTGAAGGCGATGGAGCGGTTTTGGCACGAGGACTGCCTCAAGTGCGGATGCTGCGACTGTCGCCTCGGAGAAGTCGGCTCCAAACTATACTACAAAGCAGACCTCATGCTCTGCAAAAGAGACTACCTTAGGTAACTGAGCCACTTATTACATTTTTACGCTTAAAAAGATTTAAGTGCTTTTGGTATTTATAACTCGTAAGTATTTTATTTCATTTTATAGCCTTGTTATTTTTAACAGGTTATTCGGTGCCACAGGCAACTGTGTGGCCTGCAACAAAGTCATTCCCGCCTTCGAAATGGTGATGCGAGCAAAGAGTTTCGTTTACCATTTAGAATGCTTCGCCTGTCAGCAGTGCAATCATAGGTAAGAGATCTACGAACCCGGATTTACTCTGCGTTTTTCTCTAACTAGGTTTAAAATATTATTAGTTGTGAATAAGTTTTATAAAAACAGTTATTTGAGCCGAAAGAGTCATATCTTAAAATTTCGTATAATAAGTTTATTTGAATACGTTGACATACTTAACACCCATTCACCAACATCCAAGCTCAAAGCGTTTAAGGGCTTATTATTTTTACTGCTTTTGTTATAAGCCAACTGGGTCATGGATTCTCAGCATTAAATCGTACTTGCAGTATTGAGAGATAATTTTGTTACAGGTTCTGCGTGGGTGACAGATTCTACTTGTGCGATAACAAGATTCTGTGCGAGTATGACTACGAAGAGAGGCTGGTGTTCGCAAGCATGGCCGCCAACCCCAGCGGGCTCGCACACATCCGCCGCCAAGTGAGCGGACTACAGGTGAATATTTATGGCACGACTATTTCAGCTCCGCGGTCTAGACTACCTTCATTATGCTCCGATATATCCCGCACATCTTATTGATTGACCCTATTCATTGAAGTCAATAGCCTAATAATATACTACTTTACAAGCGCAGTCGTTATAATTTTCGTTCTTTGTGTCTGTCTCGTGTAGTGTCGCGCGGTGTGTAATTATCTAAAACGCGTATTGTCGGTTCCCACGCTGGAGCCATACGTGGTTCGTTCTGGGCGAGCTACGTTGCATAAGCTGACGTGGTACAATTCTAGTAGAGCGACCACAAGGCTGTGTCGCGTGGCGCTCTCGTCTGCTCAATTTATTATTCACTGAATAGCTGGAAACTGAGACCATTATACACCTTCCTATTACGGCCTCTACTATTGATCCGTCTACATTAGATTCGGTTATTAAAAAATGAAAGCTTTAATGGTGAAATGATGATGATAGCATTCTTTGAAATAGTACCTATATATTTCTTTCGCACCTTAAGTGCGTTTGTGATTATATTTAACTGTAGAGAAAACGAATATATTTTTTCAAACGTCTCCATTCAGAATAAAGGGCACGTGAAAAAGTCGACTCGGCGGAGTAAATAACTCCCACAAGGACACTGTTAGTGGGAGATTCTATCTCCACTTTATTATGTTTCTTTTGTGATCATTAATCTTTCTCGTACGAACGCTTGTCGGAATGCGAATGTGGGGGAATCTATTTCATTTTATGAGTCGCGCGAGTGGAGGAACCCATTCAGCCGCGCGACATTTCTAATCGACTTTTTGATTGCGTGCACGGTCTTCTGTTCGGGCGTAAGTGAATTATAAAATATAATTTTATAAACATAAGTACCCTTGACGTCGGCATTCTCATAAGAATCAATTTTCTGATAAATATAACTTCTCTTCCTGTTACATTAAAACCAGTCTTAAAATGTTAGTCTCGTTCATAACCGGGTGTCTTCGTCCACACATAATAAGGTAACTGAAATCAGTATTGTACTCAGTCGGCGCGTGTCGTGATCTAGTTGTTCCGAATAGGACTTACCTTAACAATACAATAACCTACTTAATTGTATTCAATTTGAATAGAACGGGTTAACAATGCGCTTTAATGATTAATACATGTCCAAATCGGTAAGTATGTAAAGCCCTCCAGTCCCTCTTGATTTAATCATTGTTTCCCAAACAGGAGAGATGTAAATTATTGTGACTGCTGGTCATATTTCTTTGAATAATGTAAACATAGATATGAATTCATCACTGTCTAAAGTAGAGGTATATGTTTGATTTCGAAAAATATTACACTGAAAAAGGAGTGAGTCTGTTAGTTTCAATCAGATTACCTAGCCCAAACTGGAAGTGGTCTACCTCTTCTAGTCGTATTGTTGTTGTTATTATGTACAGCCTAGTATCACAGCTTAAACCGACTGTAGGCCTATGCTGTAGCTTTTTATACCCTTGAATAATAGCGGCCTTCTCAAGGCACCGATTGGAACTTCGATTTAGATCTTGACAAAAGATTCATCATTATCAAAGGAGCTTAACAGCACTGGCATAACTAGTTTAAGAATCAACTAACATTATGAATGCCTGCCGTAAAAATAAATAAATAACTATAACAGGGTGTCTCATTCTTCTCGGGAAGTCGTAATACTGCGATAAGAGATGACAATGTTTGATATTATCCCGAACCAACACTGCTTAGTGCAGTTCAAAATTTGTTTAAAACTATAACTTAATTATTTGTTTTCCTAGTCACCGACTAGTGGTGGTTACGTGGCCGGTGTCGCCGGTTGCGGGGGAGGCGCGGCAGCTGGTGGTGCGCTGGTCGATAAGGACGCGGCCGGCTGCGTGGGCGCCGACGACGCGTCCAGCGGGTACGGCAGCCCGCCCGACCCTGACGTCTGTGACGCCGCGCGATGACCGACGGTGCAGCGCCGACATCTCGCCCCGGTAAGTTCTCCAATCCGACCTCACTTCTCTCCAAGTATTCAGCATACCAAAAGTTGCCATTAGCATGCATGATCTTTTTTACCTACTTTATTACATCTGAGATAATTGTTTTAGTTTAGAAAAGTCGAACTTGTATTTTAGACTTAAAACGCAGGAATGTTTCTGCCTTACCCTTTACTAGAGTCTATTGTATTGTAAATAGATATCTTAAATATTTCGCAAAAGACAAATTAACCTAATAGTCCGTATAAAACCCACTGTATAATTAACAATTGATTATTCAGAACTCTAAATGGCTCTTGTGCTTTTGAAATGAACGGTATTTCCCCCATTGGTGAAACCTTATAAGGCAGATAAGTGGCTTAGCTTTTAAGTCTTTAGTCGCTTTATTAGATGTAACTGAGAATGTAGCGAGCCGTCGTGAAACCAAATATTAAAATGGAAAACTTTTATCTCTTTTGCATTATTTGGTTTGGAGTGGGCTTTGCTTAAGTCTTTATTATCTTGATATCTACGAAGTAATCATATCTTATTTAACATTGCCGGCATCGTCGTTAGCTTCGTTCGAAGCTTTACATTTTCTACTTTACACCATGGTATAATTAAGAACTTGTTACACAGGTGAAGCCCCATTGAGTATTGGCGAGGCGCGCAGACTGGCTGCTAGCCCCTGGCGTCGGGCGAGCACCTTCGGCATTCGAAAAACGTCTTTCAAGCGACACAGTTATAGACACTAGCGTGATGTTCCGTTCCTTCACCCCACAAAACTAGCCATCACCCTACAAAATACCTTACATAGAATAGAGTAGTTCGAAGTGCTTTATTTTTATATTTCGTTCATACATCTTTGCGAACCCGAAGTTTGACAAGAAATCTTGAAAATGTATTCGATATAAGGTAATGTATGTATGTGCTGTGTGAGGTGGCCAGGTATTCAGTGTTGTGAGTCGACTAAGTGCAGAACTAGACGAAGTCGCATGTCACCGGGTACACGTTATTCGCGCTGCGCGAGAGTACATTAGCTGGCAGCGAGCGCGGGCGGCGGTGACGGTGCGGCGACGCGCGCGGACGAGCCGTGGATATGTGGCCACTTTACAAAGTGTCCGGGATGAGTCGCGATAACGTTGTTAGAACACGATATTTCCATTATGTATACGATTTGAGCACTTGTTTACATGTTAAGATAGCAGCGTCGCGTGGGTAGGGCGCGCGCTCTCGCTTCTACTTTATTGTACATTCTGTACCACATCTTGCGCTTAGCCAATTTAGACACGCCCCGTACCAATAAATAAGACAATGGATAAAATGTTCATTACGTACCCACAACCTTAGGTCTTTATTTGAATACATTATTTTGAATTTTACTTAGGGAGTAGAGTATTATCGGTAATATATTCCGCTCGATGTACCGGATAGGTCCACCCTCGGTAGTGAACGAGCGGATTGTTTATCGATTCTACTTTTTATCGTGATACAACGATTCAGGTCCAGACACTAAAATATTAATTGATAAAATCGATCTCATTGTTATGGATTGTATGTATGTACATGTACTAAACATAAATATTGTTATCATACAAGGTATGAAGTTTTATTGAAGGTAATTTCTTACTTATTTTACTTTTGATTGGTTACGTATGTTAATGTTGTTTTTACCAAAGATAAGTTTCCGTAGAAGGGTTTTCTAAATAAGAGAGTCTTATTTAGCACAAATGAGCTAAGATTGTAGATTAATAGTGATATATTTGGTACTCTGAAGTGGTGCAATGGTTAGTTAGGTACCTCTGTATAAATATTAACGTTTAACTGTTTAAATAACATTTTGTGAACACCCACGTTACTTATAAGCGTTGTTTGTGCTTACGTAGGTGATTATTTACGATGAGAATCACTTATTTTTGTAGCACAGGCTGGTCGCGGACTCGACGACGTCTGGTTATTTAACAAATGACGTTTATCAATAAAGTGGTTTGTGTTATTCTTTTCGCCACAGAGCTTCAGTGAATGTTGTTCGCGCATTAAATTGTAACGATAATAAAATACAGATGATTATGCTAAATCTTTATTTTGTTTAATGATAAAAGAAGTTGGAACCTCTATGTAGATAAATGCAAAATTTTTCTAAGATATAGAATACTTAATGTAAAATAAAGATTTCTACGGTAAATTATGTATTTATGTAAAAAATTGAACTGTCGTTACTTAGTAAGTACCTACTATTGGCTAATGTAAAATGTTCCATGAATTTTTAATACTTACCATAAACCGATTTAATAATGTTTTCAACTTCATAAACATCGACAGAATAATTATTTCATTTTGCCGTTAACGTGTAAATAAATATATTTATTTAATGATTAATTTGGTTGTTTTATTCATTTACCTCATTTATAATTTACACTGGTAGGTATCATGTTGTCGAAACATCTTTAGGTATTCCATTTTTTCCTCAATTTCAATCGTCTGTCAGAAAAATTAAACTTTTATTCTACTTGGGAATCACACGGATATGAAACATTAAGTTACTCAGTCATCACCAATAAAAAACATCTTAAACAAACAAAGTGTTATGTAAGTATAAGGAGCGGTTCAAGTGCAGTTGCACCGTCAAAAACATCTCAACTGAAGAAGTTTCCAAATCCATTAAGTCAATACACACACTTCATACACACCCACACACGTACATTAAAAAGTCAGTGTACATTATTATATTACAAAAGCTTTTAAGTTGATTGCCGATCAAATATAGCTCGGAAAAGCACTTAAAACAATTCTCATGCGCACTGCAGAGGTGTTTAGGCACTCCATAGGTATTCGAAGGATGCTACACTGTGCTAATTGGCCAGAGGCATTTACAACGAAACAACCATCTTTTTAAATTCGTTTAAAAATACATTATGCTGTCAAACAAAAAGTGAGTATAAACGCTTTCCGTAGAAACGTATGGACACGCCATGTTAATTCTCTTTGTCGGAATTTCAACCAAACCGATCATTACATAGTCATGTTATGTATATTAACACTTTTTTTCCTGAACTACAATGTTTTCGCGCATTAAAAGATTATGGCACTTATGAACCTCGGCGTTAAGACGCGAGAAAGAGAGCTCTAGATACATTAAATCTTTTACAAAGTAGTTAAATTTTTACTTATTTATTCCAAGGTTTATGACACAATCAATCAATTTTTGTATTACATGTGGTTTAAGCAATTATGGCACAATTTAACCATCAAAATTCAAAGATTAACAGCTTGGTGGACATTAAATTTAACTTTTATAACCGTCACTCAATTAAAATAAATCTGTATGATTAATGTATGTTTTTTTTAACTTGTGATATTTCCTATCAAATTCAGGTTTAACCAATAAATCAAATATGGCGGTCAATTTAAGCACTCAGAGAAATGACGTCACAAAATAACTTATTTAATAGTTTCAATTACGTAACTACAAATGGTTGAATACTTTACAAATACTGCTAGATAGTTTTATTAAAATAAATTTTATTTTAAAAACCATTCACTGTGATTACATTTTGTCGTGAATTAGTTTCAAACAAACTTTCATCGTAACAATGGATCTAGTAAAACCTTCATGTTATAGTTTGTAAAGGACTGTCCATAAAATGCTCAACGATGAGACGCATTAACGAGCCTCGTTTAGTTGTTTGCTGTTTAAATAAGAGCTGTAATGTAATTTTAATGAGCTCACAAAAATGTGTGCCTTTTCTGAGTATTCACGGGCTGGTATCGACGCGGGCGCAATTATGATGCGTGTTTGTGTTGACTTCTTGACACCGTACACTTTAATTAACGTTTTTATTGATCAACGTTCGTTTTCTATGATATCTGAATAGGAACAATAATAGGCTGTCAGAAATGAGAAAAAAATGTTAAAACTAGAATTCCAACAGGGCTATTTTAGGACTAAGGCTGCTACTAAAATCCGGGTAAGTAATTAGGTATTGCCTCCTTACCCACTTTATGTAAAAACTCATTTCAATTACGAGAACCGTCACAAAACTATGAATTGACGGGGGTTAAAGCGCTTAATTACAGTTTATAGGCAATAACAAAAGATTTGGTTGCAGCAAGAATAGAATTTGCCTAAATTATTGAGAGCCGCGAGGCGAACGCTCGCCCGTGAAAACTCACTTAAACTTTTTTAATTAAATTTTGGATTTTTCTCCTCGACGCCGTAAGGAATCTTATCCTTAAGCTTAAGTCAAAACGTTGTATTAATTAGTCCGCGCACTGAAGACTAATGACCATCGTAATCGACTTTTACAGACTAGTACCCACGACCGCTGTACCAAACGGTACCAAAAATACTTAAGAGAATCTAATTACCTATCTACATTATTGACACGAACATTATGAAGATTTTAAGTCAACACAAGGAAGAAAAGCGTTTTAACTCAACAGGCTATTAAAACTAGGTCCCTTCTGAGTAAATACATTACAAAAGCAATGAATTCAAGCAAGATTTGGTTCGAGGAAATAGCTATAAGTGCGAGCAAATCCCCGCTAATGTGTTTGATCATAACTAAGTGAAGTCAGCCGTCTTTGTTTGCGTTTAATTAACGAAAACGCCGCGCCACGGCTGGTCATTAAGCCGACCGATGGATTATTATAAAGTTCATGCAGCGAACGTTGCCTGCTCTGATATAATTAACAAAACATTAGCGACGGCATTAAGCTTTGTACAGTAAATACTTATACGTTACGATTACGACACTATAAAATTAAATATAACATTATATCAGCGCAGTAAAGGACAAGCCGCCAGGCTCGTGTTGGTAATAACTTAGTAGATCAAGTGACTCTGTTAGATTTCCTATCGAAATGTCAAACCAATTAAAGACGTTAGCTCGCAAGTGTTTTCTAGTACTAATTAAGTATACAAGCTCAAAATTACTCTTAGTAGTTAGTAATGCAACCTTTGATTGGAACAAAACGATAACAATGAAATTGTAATTTACTATGACTCTAAATGTCACTAGCAATACAGTAAAACGTGCTATTGGAAATAGCACTTAGCACTCTAAGATCTCTAAAACATATAAAATACACGAGTCGACACTTGATAAATTGATTCTATTTATGGATGCATTGCTTTTACACGGTATGATGTGTGCGATCGATCAATAATAAATGTTGTGTGCGAGAGAATGTTCCAACTATGTATTAATTGGTACAGTTGAGGAGTGAATTGAGAATAATGTTTATTTTACTTTTTATGATCACTCAATAACGCCCCATTAATTAAGAACCTTGGCCTCAAACACACTATAGGTGTTAAATCAATTATAAACACTGAATGTCGGAGTAAAAACTAAAGATTTTCAGCCTTCGTTTGCGACTCGTGAATGGGCCATTAACCCTTGATTTATTTAAAAAGCATCGTGGTGCGAGTATATTGTGAGGCGCAAGAAGTTTCCGTCGAATCATTTAAATAAACGAACTCGCATCATTATGTCAGATCTAAGGATCGAACAAATTGCCAATTAGTGGCGCGCTGGTGCGGGAGCGAGGCTGACGGGACGAGGAAGAGGCGACGACGTGGCGGGGCCGCTGCGACCTAAGGGATGTATCGTGTAGTTTAATACCATCACAACCGCGATATAAAAAGGGCAAAGATAAATCGGTCTTGCTAAACTTTCGTCTATCGAAAGACTATGAAGTCACAAATCACAAACGCTTGAATTGTGAACGTCACGGCACTATAGTCCCCACGTTCCCGTCGCGTCCCCGTGTCACTTCTTCCACGTCGCACCACGATAGCTCTTAAATATAACGACCATTAATGCTTTAATTTCCTTGAAAGCAGTTTTAAAAGACTTTTCCGTTAAAACTTTCACATGAAAGACGATGACAAAAGAACAATGATGTAGAGAAACTAGAACTATCAAAGGAATAGTGGGCGCAAAGAAAATTGTAGTTCACTAAGTCACAGAAATATTGTAGTAGGTACGAGTTTGATACTCTAGTACATTATGGAAACTATTCTCTATTGAATATTTTTAATGTAGTTGTAACTTTTAGAGCTTCAGCCTAAAAATATCTCATTCAAAATATATTTTACAACCACAAAATGAAATTGGTTTTAAAATAAACTTATGTAAATACGAAATAACTACATATTATTGTAAGATTCATATTACGTATAACTTACATTTATTTATTAAAGTAAACATGCATATCTACTGTAAAAATAACATCATATGTTATTCTTGCCCAACAATAAAAAGAGAACATATTTAATTTGTACAATGAGCTAAACAATATCGGACTCTATGAAAACCACTTTACTTAAATCTTTGTGCGGCCCGGGGAGGCGGGGGGGAGGGGGCGGTCCAAGAGCGCTCAGTATTCAGAGTATCGCAAATGTAACTTTCGGTTCTTTTCATGGCTAAAGTATGTTGGCGGCAATCCATAATGGGATCGCCATTATTCTTGCCATTAATTCGCATGGCCCGGCTTCCGTGCATTAGCGGCCAGCGACGAGGCTGCCAATCTACGAAAAGGGTCATTTCTGCTCAACGTCAACGTATTCTGTTGTGTAACTCACTTCATAAGAACTTCACTTTGTTTAACTTTCTACGTAGTCTTTGCTTTTAAGTTAACGTGACACTCATTCTGGCAATGGGGCTCGTTTATTACTTTCATTGGAGAGGTTACGTCAAATTCAAAAAAACATTTTTATCAGTTAGTAGCAACCAATAGCACCTAAGTTAATCTCAGTTCAGCAATAGTTAGAGAACCTATTTAAAATTAATTATTTGCATAAACTAATCTAACAGTTTCATACTTTTTAATTAAAATCCAATACGAGAACGTTAAAAGTTAAATAGCTAATAAACCGGGTACACAACATTTCAGACTTTGTAAAATTAATTAACAGTGAACGCATGCAGGAAATAAATCCTTCATTTTCCTGCGCAGATTGCATAAAAATAATCAAATAAGTGGCATGGACATTACTCAAAGCGTTGCAGTGCACCGCGTTAGACAGAGCAGGTGTACAGGCATCCCTTTCTACCGCGCCTCCACGCCCCCCTTCCTGAAAGAAAAACTCTCGAAAAACTAATTACAAGTTGTAATTGAAATTTTGCGTGTTATATAATCGGATACTTGAGCCGTGAGTAATGTATAAATGCGCTGGGGAGATGAATGGACGACGCCGTGGGTGGGCCGGACAAGATAGGCGGGCCTCCTCAATTTTTGTATTAAGCAACTTTTATACAATAATTCGCAACAAGACGTTACAATTTACAACTTTTTTCAATACACAGTATTACGCCTTGTTTATGTTCAAAAGGATGTCAAGTCTTACTTAACGTTTTATTGACATTTAAGTAATTGTTATTTGAATCATCGAGATTGATTAATTGTCTGTTTCTACAATAATCGTAAAACCATTTTAATTTAAGTTCAATAATACCGACTATCATTGCACACAGACAACTACAAATGATAGAAACCAGCCAGGCTCTCTCATAACAAACATTTTTAATTAAAAACCCCTTCAAAACCGCGCCAACAAAAAACGCTATCACAATAGCAACAATCTAGAAAGCGATCTAACTGTATAAACACGCGAATAATGCGCAATCAAAAGGGCAGCGGGCAACCACTGGAGGGCTATGCAACTAGGGAGGCCCGCACCCCGCCCCCGCGCCTTTAACTCCCTTTGTCTCTTTTTGCGAATTACAGTTTTGATTGCTTTGCTACATAACTACTACTTTTCATTTTCGTTATTACAACTCGTGTTGCCAGGTACTAAACGCCGCCGAAAAAATTAATCTAAAAATAAAATAAAATTTCGACATGGCCTGAAATCGCATAAAGCTTTTGGTCAAACTAATACACGACACGTAAGATATAGGAGGGTGGGGGACTAGTGACGGGGAAATGGAAAAAGCATTAACGGATATGTCAGTGACGCATCAACGGAGAGTGGATGCTTTCTAATGCTGAATAAATACCATCCACCTCCCCATTCAGAGCCGTCAACACTGCCAAAGATTGCCGGCACAACAAAGCTCCGGGTAAGTAATGGCCTTTTTGGAGCACTTACGCAGTTTCGTCGACTAGCTTGATAGTTAATATCAACATTAATGTGTTTTCGACAGTTTTAAACTTCATTTGCTGGCTGCTAAAGTTCGCGTGCTGTTTGTAAAAGGATTCAGGTTCTGTTCATTTAATGAGGCGATAAGCTGCATTTTCTTGAAAGCGTTGTATTGTTGTTAATTAAAATACAACACTCACTTCACATGCTTCCTTTGCTTACGAGTAACAGCAGTAGTTAATGCATAAATTAAATTAACTCCGCATGTAACACCAATAATGTAAACAGATTGATATGGAGCATTCAGCCTCGAATAACAATTCTCGAAATCAACATGTTTAAAGTAGAACATGTTCATAAACAATATACCTCGTGTCAGTCTGTTGTGGAATCAAAACGCTCTTTCGTCGAACGACATTGCAACGTTATTAGTAAATGTAGGGTAGTCATAACAGGGCGGCACATCCCATTTCCTGTGAGCACTCGGACACGGATCCGAAATGTTTTAGCTAAATCGACTCTCAGATTAGATGGATATTTTTAAACCATCGCCTCGCCTGATCCATTAGCAAGATTTCAGTATAAGTATTATGCTGTAATGGTGTTGTTTTTTGAAGTGGTAAGTGTTAATAATACATTTTGGTTCGAATGCCCTTTTATTGTACGTTTCATTGTGTTTCACACGAAACTTGTTAGGCGAACGCTGGTAGATAGATATTTTTACAGTACCAGGTAACCTAGTCTCTTGACTTTTCTCAAAATTCGGTCTTATTGAGTAAAAAACACGTCAATCTCTTACCGCAGCCCCTACCCCTGGAAGCAATTCCAGTAAATTCACGTTCTCGTTTATTGGAAAACTTAGAGACCTGTAGTTATTATTACACGTAGTTTTAAGCGCATAACACCACTGTCTGGTGTAATTACACCCCGGCTTGTGTCAGTGTCGGCCGGAATTTATACACCGCACCACCAACTTATGTTATTAACTCACTGGAACTATGCATACTTTAACTATCACTACACGTTATACAACAATAGTGTTTGTTGTCTTACTAATAATGGATTACGAAGACATGATAATGGCAGAAGAAAAATATACGATATGCTTGACCAATACAAGTCGTTCGTATTGTCTTGCAAAAACAATTTGACAGCTTTTTAAAAATCATGGATGGTTCATTGAGTTGATTACACCTATTACGAATCTTGTTAGAAATATGAATGAATCCTGGACAAGCGACGAGATAGACAATGGAAGTTTCAGGTGACAGAAGAAATGCCAGGTAGTAATGTGCAATAGGTTATTCTTTATATGAAATGGTTGATTATTGGTTGGTTGGTATATTTACCGTATATAACAGAATATTATATACCGTATATATTTATTTACTGTATATAACAGAATTAGATTGCCTCATTCAAGCTAATTCTCATAACTTTAACACCTTCAAATCGTTGAAATTGTAACTACCATCGGTAGGACTACTTTTAATTTCTTCTACGAGTAGGTATCACAATTTTTAGGACCAAAAATTATGTCGCAGGTTGCAATTATTTTAAAGTTTTCGTGTATTGTTTGTAAATTGTAACAATATATTTAGATACTGTTTCAAGTAAATTTATCCATACTTTATGCTATAAAACCTAAAATAATGGGTTTGGAAAACTTTCCAAGACTAAAGTTTTTAGTACAAAGTAATAACAATTAATTTATAGAGGTCATTAAAAACCCGTACTTAATACCAAAAAAGAAAAACAGTACATTAAAATCATCCACTTTTTGCGCGTTATGGGATTTCGACAGTCGTAAAAACATGCGCTCACGCACTCTTTTCATTTCATATCACACAGATACCGGTAGTCTTTTATGATTCGCGTTAATTATATTTCATCTGAAATTACAAAGTTCACTCCTGAATCATTTATCGCCGTTCGTAGAATTCATTAAACGCTTATAACAAAATAATGCAACATTCCAATAAACGGGAACTCTGTAAACATAACATAAAAACACAGTAAACAATTGTTATTAACGGCAAATAAAACATCAGTAACAAGAATGGATTGTTGTTACTGACTTAGCTTAATTAAACAAGCCGGTAGTCGACACTCAGACGCATAATACTGCTAATTAAACGGGGGTTTACAGAGATCCGAAAAAGAGCCACTCAAACACGCTTAGCCGGTATTATTAGAGTGTATTCAGGAGGCTCGGCAAACAGGCCCTCGTCGCCGAGGGTGCTACTCTCAAGTTTCGCGTTTAATTAGACAGATAGAGGCGCGGACGGGCCTTATTAGTATTGTCTACGGGGGCCCAATTAACACTCGGGAGGCGCCGCCGTGGGTGGTTCCAAGTTCGTTTTAATAATCAAGGGATACCCTTGGCTTCGTTAGCCGAATAATAGGATCGGGTGGCTTCGGTGAATCTCGTCTGCCGCGTATTGTGACCGGTTTAAAGTCACAGCTCGCGTAGCCGCGTGTTAATCAAGCTACAGGTGCGGCCATTTATTTACTCATCTCACTCGCTGAGCATTATGTTCATTGCTTACGTAATACGTGGGTTGTTGGGTGTATTACTACATAAATTTAATATTACTAGCACGATAACTTTATTCGTTCACGTTATTATTCAATTAAGCCAAGCGAGATTTTTAAATGAGTACCTACGTTAGAGTTTATTTAATTGGCTTTTGGATTTGTTAGCGTAGATACTGAACAGGAATATTAAAGAAATTATTTAATTTGCTATTATTTTTCCTCGCCGTTAATTACACTGCATAAAATAATATCGGAGAACAAGCTCAACTCCCCAGAGTGAAAAATCCCTTTATCTTCATCAACTGGCAACAGCACGGCAAAAAGCTTAAATAATTTTCTTAATAAGAACAAAAAGGCTGCGCAATTATTTGTATGTAGGATGTAGGTATTAATTAATTAGGAGCAAGCTCAACACGGACAGCAAATTGCACTATGAGTCTTGTAGCCTCCCAGGCACAGTACCCCGCTGGCCATAAAACTCTCATTACAGAACGAGCAATTTCTCTCGTTAATTAACGCTGCACAACCATGTCAATTAATGAAACGGTCAAGTTTTGCGTCAAAGAATTCCCTTCCTTATTAAAAAACCTTATTACATTATACTGAATTTTAATTAATGTAAGCCACATTCTTCTTTCATACTTTTGACGTTGTTTACATTACAACCGGAATCAAACAATTTTATTACAATGCATAAATTGGACTCTACATACGAGTTATGTTAAATTCGTGTAATTTTTATACGTTAATTCTGTGAGGTCGTATAAATCACAATTTTGTGGTCAGTAATGAGGCTTCTGGTAACTTAATGCAAATGCGTTGCATCTGCATTTTGATCCAGAAAATTGCCGAGAAAAATGCAAACGCATGCGCTGGGCCTCGCCTCGCACGACTTGTCGGCACTAATAACTTTTTCTCAAAACACTAATGAATAACTTGCTCCTTATTACTGGGCACGTTTTGCCACTTGAAGCTCTTTGAGCGGACGAGACGGACGCGGCTGGAGCGGGCGGGAACGAAGCGGAGCGGACCGGAGCGGGGCGGGCTCGCTCCACGCTGTTCCGCCGTTGGCGCCAATCTTACAACTTACCATTAAGCAATTTTCATCAAGATTCATGTTTTACTTAATGAACTTCTTGCTTGTAGTAGACGCATTTACTTGCAAGTATTTCTTGGAGACCGTAACGGTGTTGTAAGCCTTGTCTTTATGGTGGCTAAGGATTTACTTAATTGCAACGAAAGTTATCGTTATAATTAAATTGAATTGCAGTTAGATTGATTATGTTTTGATTCAATTGGGCTGTTAATTAGTTACATTCCACGAAAAAGTCGAGAAAATTTTCTAAACAATCGGTTAAATATATTTTCTATTAAAAGAAAAGTAATATAACAAAAGATAATTCAGTATCTGCTATATAAAAATCAAAGAGATATTTTTTACCCGTTTTTTAATTGTTTTTATATTCAAATACCGAAGTGCCCTTAGTCCAGTTTTTCTGCCTCTCTTCTAACTATCGTCTTTAGCTTCTTGTAACTGTTGCTCGCATTCTACAAGATTGTGTATACGGAAAATGCTATGCACATGACATTTAATTAGAGAACGTTGCCAGTTACATTATATATTTAACTTGATACATATAAGGAATTAATGTAATTGACGCCACTTTTAATGGAGCATTTATACAGAGTTGGCGATTACTGGGGCCATAAGAAGTGCAATTCACGGAGCCGACGTTGCGCGGAGCCAATTTAATTTACAAAGTTGTCGGTCAAGTCCGGATTAAGCTCTGCGATCCGCTCGCTCTTAATAATGACATGTGGTCGATGCTCGAACATCTGTCACAGATTTACGCACACCAATCATTGTACTACCTGTCACAGAGGTGAAAGAAATAAACTCGCTCTTATTATATCGTGGCGAGTTTTTGCGCTTGTTTAGATTGCGCATGAGCTTATAATTATTTTTAATACGGATATTTAATAGTTCAGAGTTGTATCATGTTTATAAGCCTATTTATAAACAGAGCATCATATAAAACTACTTAGTATAAAAATGTATTTAAGCCTCATAATTACAGCACGAAAAGGGTGTAAAATTTTATGACAAAAAAAACGCGAGAACATGTAAGCAATCCGCTCCTTGGCTACTCGTCTTGCCGCAAAGCCAATCTCCGCAACAATGTCGTTGAGGACATAAATTAGAAATATAGTTTTATGTAAATTTAAAGGAACATAATATTTTAAAGCCACTTGATGGCTGGCCTAGCCGGCCGGGGGCACTCCCCGCGGCCAGCCGGGGGCTGTATGCTCGCTCTATTACCGTGTTACCGTAACGACGTATCTAGCTTCTCTACGTCTAATTAATTGTTCAAGTTCAACTGATTCCTTGGAATCGAGAGCAAACAAAGAGCTTTATAAGATGCATTGTTTGTAGCAATTACGTAATTCAATTTACATTTTTCATAACTAATGATCCTGAGTGGTGTGGTATTTATATCAATAATGCATATAATTGCTGTTAAGTTATGGTCCTGGGTTAAAGAAAAATAATTATAATTTTAATGTATTTTAGCACGCATATAAAATAAATAAAATCACCTACAACATATTATGTCTATAAAATACCAACATTATTTCTCAAGACATCTCTCTAATTGTAACAAACTTATTATTAAAGCCGTTCGTTACAATCTACACAACAATTCTCCATCGATGTAATTAATGATCACATCGTTATCGTCGTATATATGACTAATTAGATATCAGGCTACGTTCGCCTACGGGACGGATATACGCAGTGTCTCGGCGAACACTTCCGGCACCCGATCCTAATTACAGATAACGCTGAAGGCTTTACCATCCCGTCTCATCTCGTTTACTTGTCGAGGGCTCACTGCCTCACTACCGTACCACCGTATTCCTGTTACATCAACCTTATAAAACATTGTATGTATTACCTTGTGTGATTAAATTGGTAATTTTAGATTAAATCAATCGTGATCAGCGTTTATTTGTGTATCTCTTATCTTGATTGAGTCAGATTGCCATGTTTTTATTTGTGCTTATTTTTAGGCAGTCGTGTAGAGTTGTTTTAAAGGAATTTAATTAACAACATACTGTCATGTCGTGTTATTCTTGATGTTAATTAAGGTCAAATTTCAGTGTTAAAGATGCTAATGATCACAACAGATTTAGTTACATCAAAGCTTGGCATAACATCAGGTGTGCCACTAAACTCAAATCATAAATAAAATAATTAACTAATATCATAATTCTGACGCAATTTAAATTACAACTTTAAAAAGCTATCGTCTTCGATTCTTCGAATATTTATTAGAAATTTTATTACACTCGTATTAATTAGTAGATTAAATATTAAAATGGGACGTCGGAGTTGTAAAGCTGTCGCGGCGAACGTGTTGTAAACACGCCCCAGGCGTGACTGGCCGATTGCACTCGACTGTACTACCTACTCGTATAATTCCAATCAGTATTCAAATCGATGCAAATGGAAAGATTAATCGGCGTTTGCACCACCGCGGCGTCGACTGCGAGTAACGTAGTAATTACATGATATTTGTTAGTTCAATCTCACTTTTTGTGGGTTTTCTTAAATGTTTATGAAGATTGTTGCTGTAACGTTAATTAAATCGATACTTCCTCGGTTAATTGGCGTTGAACTCGTTTGTTCACATACATGGTGAATGTGCTTATTTAACGCGTGCAAGGCATGTGATAATTACAGTGCAGGATGTCACAGCAGTCTATCAAAACCCAATACATTATTCATAATTGCTTCCATACCTTCGTTCTTGCCACTTACAGCTAAGCTAGATTTATTGGAAAGAAAACAGGTGAACAGTAATTGACTTATTTAACTCCAATAGATTTGCTGATAATATCGAGAAAGGTATAGCTTGCGGTACTTGAAATCAATAAAACATTACGTATTGTTTTATTATTCAAAACAATAACTGGAACTTGAACGGCGGTATATTACGATTTGACATTCCAATAAACTAATGCGCGTGAATAAAACGCCTACGTTTAATCCCATAGAAAGCACGAACAATCAATAACAAATATGTTTGTCTGATTAATCCGATCAAAGGAGATCGATCACTCACAAATACAAAGAGATACAAGCAAAGTAAATTAATCTGAAGCTAGAGGCTATTGCGTTTTGTTAGCTTCTTAATAAGCCAATTGCTGTCACCGCAGAGCCGTCCGCCCACGCCACGCAAACTGATTTCAGAATAGTCTCCGACGCAATCCCACGATTGATTCTAATTAACGATAGCAGTATTTATTGGAGCAGTTCGCAAACGAACCTAATTGATTTCGCTGCGACGACGTCAGCTGACATGTTATAGACCTGACACCGGAGACTGCTGTTTATTGGCTATTAATGCAGCTGGCTACGGATACATCCTCGTACAATATCGACGTACTTCATACACGGATATTATAATTAACAGGATGTTTCGCTCCGTACCTTACTAAGAAAACGATTTAATTAATTACGTATTTAATAATCCTATGCATATCTTATTAATTCTGAGATTATAATAAAAATCTAAAGAAGAGTCGTCATGGTCTTATCTCGTTTCTTATGACTTAATTAGTGGACTGTGAGTATAATTACCAGCCGCTTCTATTCAGTTGCTGTTTAAACGACTGTTATCTCCAGCAAATAAATAATTTTAAAAATAAAATCTTTATTAAACGAAAACGGAGACAGACGGCAATGCGCTCTTTAAATAAAGACTATGAATTACGGAATTAACAATGAGGTCGTCTGTCAAGACGGTTTAAATAATTAAAACTTTTGTTATTAGGGTTAGGCCGAGTCAAATAACAATGCGACTTTGAAACAGGAATGTAGAGTTGCCACATTTTAGGAACTGAGGTTTAAAAGGTAATCAAATTAATTCGTATTGATTATTCGTTATTTATATCGCGAATTTTATCAATTACCATATTCATTGATATTCAATAGCTGTTTGAATCGTTTCAATTAATTTATACCCGCTAATACCCAAGCTATTAAAATGATTGCCATCGGAAACTATCAATTTTAGGCCTAAATTATAAACTTTAGGATTAAAGATTGATAGTTTTCAAGCATTTATTATGCAATTCTGTTAATCGAGATTATAAATAAGATTATGTAAATTATATACCGCAGATACCAGTATTTTGCGCTACGATTGATTTCAACATAATTTCTATAAACAAAACGTCGTTAAATAAAATGACTTTTAAAAAATACGCATAAAAAAGTTTAGTTCACTAATTACGTATAACCCATTTCACGAAACGCCGCCAATTAACAATTCTTTTAAAACACAATTAAGATATTCTTGCAGGAGATTAGATAATTTAATAACGTAAAGGTCGGTGTACACGTACGTAGCGTGCGTATCCGGTAGTGGGTTCATGTCCGCCGAGCGAGACAGGCATCTCTCTAATTAGGCCACGTTTCGTCTGCCCTGTAATCCACCTGACTGTTAATTAATACAGCTGAATAAACAACCGCTAGCACGCGGGAAGGGGATTAACAATTCCGTGTAATAGACCTTTATTATGTTCCATCTATTGCGCTCATGTTACTAGTTGCGGCGCCTCGCTCAAATTACTTTTTAGGTATGCCGTAAATGATACTGTTAATAAATAATTGTCGTAATAATAGTGTTGCAACTTAAAAGTAACTAATTACTGCTTAATTAAAACTAAGAGCCATTGCAGCGTGCTCACTTAAAGGTATCCTTGTATAGATAACATTAAAATACTCTCACAGTTGACGATACCGTGAATCAAACGCCATATTAAGTTTGCTCGTGCGGGTAATTAAAACGGAGCGTCGTAATGAGAGACCGCTGCGCTCACTAATTAGGCACAACTGCTCCAGAAACTGAAAACCTAACTTTCCCAATTAGCAGCTACATCATCGCGTTAATACCAATTACAATGAACAAATCCTATCGCATAATTAATAGTTACTGCCCAGCGCGGTCCCCGTTACTTTCCTTATTGATTTTATTAACCGAATACCTAAAGCAAATAAATTCCCACTAAGACTGGTAGGGCTAAAAATATATTTAATAACGTTAATGGAGCTAAAGTTCATAAACATCGACTCATTGGTAGATTAACATAGGTTACATAAAATAATACTCGGTAAAATTAGTTTTCTAACCATTCTTCCTCCATAAATATAATTGCGTTCCACTTATTGCCCATAAAAGCAAGGGAACGTGCGAACGGCCCTGTTGCAAAATTGTACAAAAGGAAAGTAATATTAGGTAGAAGTAGACGCAGTGCTACCCCGGGCGCGTTTCGGTGACTGGGGCGGGCTTTCAGATAAATTATTTATCAACTGTATAGCAATTTTCTTTATGACTCCTCCGACGGAGCAGAGCAATTTACTCGTGAAAGAGATGCGTAAACTTGCAAGGACGCCCAAATTGAGAATAGAACAATGAGGCCTGTAAAGATTTCAATAAGGATAGGTGCCGGCGTGGCAGCGGCGCGCTCGCGACTATGCCGCGACAAAAAGTACACGACGAATACTGGTTCCGAGACGAGAGCCCCATATGCTTCTCATTAGCAAAGCTTTTGAAATGGACTCCTTGTCGTAAGAATTTAATTGACATGAAGTCAACCGACCGTTGTGGCGTAGCGTTTAATTATTTTTTAGGTATGTTGCATGTTATGAGGACTTTTTGTAAATTGAGTCACGATTCCTGAGGCTTTTAATATAATTTAATGTGTGCGTTAAATCTGACATGAAAGTTTGTCGGCACGAGTGTGACGGGGCGCGCGGGCAGTGCGCGCCGGCCGGCGGACGGCGGTGGCGCTTCCAATTTCCGTAATTGTGAGTTCATCAAGGAAATTGACTGGCAGACAACGCAATGCAATCCACTCTTTATTTACATCACGCTCGCCATACAACGACTGCTTCGCGTGTTCCAAAACGGTGTGACAGCGTCACGTCTGCCGGCGAAACGAGTTTACTGAATATTTTAACAAATCGGTGCAATATATAGGTTTATTGATTTTGAAGTGTCAATTAAATTAGAAAGTATCGTCTTTCTTTATATGACTGTCTGCCATTTACACAAGTCGTATAATGAAATGGCATTTTAAACGATAAGAGTATAATTTATTTGTTTGAATTTACAAAAAAAAACTTGTTTTGAAAAAGAGACACCTACATGTTAAGTTGGATTGCTGGGAAAATTTTGTGTTTCTGTATTTTGTAATATACATTTTCATTAGTAACCAAACCATTGTATCAAGCAAAATAGTAGAAACGGATGTGACAAAAACATGTCACCACAAACACCGTTCACAATAGTCGCAATAAACTAATAAATCTATGTGTTTGATGTATAATCAAAAAGACGTGGAAGACGCGAAAGCTCGGCAGTAAATAAAAAGCTGCGGTGCTCGTGAGGTAATTGATGGCGGGCGGCAATCAAATTAGGCTCCGCGTCGCGGGTAATCGGCTGAAAGCTGCCCGACAGAGCTTTTGTGGGTCGGCGGGACGGGACTGCGCCGCCCGTGGACCTGCACGCCGAGCTTTTGTGTCCAGCACACTGAAACCAAAGGACTTGACAGGGAGATTTTAAAGTTATCGTCGCAATTATCTCAATTCTGAAAAACACATTTTTGTTTTGTAAATATAAATTTTATTTCTGATGATAAATCAATAATTATAATAAATATCCTAAAATAAACAGGTAATTAAGTAGACGCATTAATCTGCTAAGTGTAGATTATGTCATCCATTATCGTGGCTTGTACCTGTTCGTTTATATAATCTGAAGGTGAATAAGGCTGTTAAGGAGGAAACGACAGGCTCATCATTAACGGGTCGAAGAGATGCGGACGGACACGCAGCATCCGCCGCGAGCTCTTTAGCTTTTATCATAATTTAAGTTTTCCATTAGCCGTAATTGACGCGAACATCGTTCCTCGCTTACTGCCGCAAATCGTCGCAACGATTGTTATTTTTGGATAGATAAACATTCCCTATTTTCAGGACTTCCGAACGCTATTCCATCTTAATTGACAATACTATTAATAATTAATAAGAGTTATGGCGTACAGCTTTTATCTTAATGTGGCTTTTAACGATACATTTGTATTCGAGAGACCATTTCGATGTAATTTCAACGGCACTACCGCCTCGCTAATGGATAAATATCTACTCGATGTTTAATTTTAAAATTTATGAATAATTCAATCGATTCGAGCGCTCTGTTTCAGCGTCACTTAATGCTTAGATCACGGAGTTCGATTTAATTTGGGTAATGACGAAATCGATGTTGTCCATTAGTGTAATTGAGCGGGCACTCATGAGACGGTCGAGATATCAAAGTGTCGTCCGCGCAGAGCGAAGCAGTGCGAGCTCCTCGGAGCTGGAGCGACTATAACTACACAATACAAATTATTAAGAGTGCTCGGCATCACGGGAACGCTTTCAGAAGTAATGAATTAGAAAAGTTGCGCAGCACTCACGCGGATTGAGCCGCGCGGCTCGTCGACGCCGTCGGCGCGCCGCTCGCTACAACATTACTTTAATTAAATCTATTTGAACAACAAACTTTAATTAAATTTCATCCAGCAGTTAGGCGTCGCGGAGGAATAATCGCGCAATTAGAGCGGCCGTGAGCGTCGCCTTACACGCTCCCAGTTAATTAACTCACTTGGGCCGACCTATCCGACTAACGTTGCGCTGTGGAGCCGGCGAACACCCGACACTAACTATCTTAAACTGTTTATTATCATTATACACACACATTTTGGCACCTTTCTCGAGACTTTTAAGTCAATTGTGTAAAATAAGTCATTTGAATCTTGAAAGTCTCTTAAGAGAGGACAATAGAACCAGTCAAATCAAAACAATCAAGTCAAAGTAGTAGTGCTTATGATTACCACTCAAATTGCAGACATAAAAAATTGGTATTTTCATTCCATTATACATATAGCGGTGGTCATAAACTCTTGAGAAATGAATGTATTCGGTGGCGCAGCGTTTGCACAGCGAACCCTAAGCCGTCCGACTTATTCGATTAATACTCGTAGCAACACAATGGCTTGGCGCTTAGCACTATGTGTAGCGCTTTCATTGTGCAAGTTTAATTGTTTTTACAGCCGACATGACATGTATTGTGTGCGTTTGGAATACTTAGAAGTAACCTTACCGTATCATGACGAGTTGCCCATTCCACTCTGAATTAATGAAACGCTTTAGTGTGCGTGGCCCCTAAAACGTAGTATCGATTACGAATGTTTTCATATCGAGAATCGAGTAGAATGCCAATAATATACAAGTATCACATATCTACTAAGTGTTCGTCTGCTGATCCATTATGCGCACATCGTAACGTATAAATAAAGGCAAAAACTCACAAGATCCATTAAAAGTATTGCTGCGATAATTTGGAGTTATGTGGATAAGACAGATATTCTAAGCGACTTAAAAGCTGTTTTTAATTTTGATGTGAAAGCTAAACATAATTACAATGTGATAGTGGAGGCATTTTAACTCAGCTTAGCACTTTAACATAGCGTTTAACATTAATAAAATAAAACAAAAACCACTTTAGCCTCTGTCTTGAAAACGATGTGTCTGTAAAATGTTTAAGAGATCGAGAATCAAATAATCGGCGTTAATTTGTGAACTAGATTTGTACACAGTTCACCATTATCTATTTTTTTATGTTTCCGCTAGATCCTTTCTAAGCCATCGTCCCGGAGCACTTCCGTAGAGAGTGCGGCTATAAAGGCGCCGAGAGCCGCGAGTGACCGACACTCCTCCCACAAGATCTGACCCCGCTCACTTAATCCACGAATACCTAATAACAAATTATAAATTATTCAATACAACATTACTTTTTTCATCATAAAACATACCATTATTTTACTTTTATTGTTAATTAAATCACTCGCATTATGGATCCAGAAGTGAAATCGTTAAAACGAAAGAACGAGCTCAGAAAATGTCCTCCATATCTTTTTATTTTATGCCAAAATTTATTAGTCGTAAAAATAAATATTCTTGCCGTACATATATGTATTTTTAATGGTATGATTGAACTCATTTTAGAATCGCCGACACACTCGGATGTGAAATGTATTAACACTAGAGATAATCTTGGAGGTTGTTCGGCAATTACGTTGCAGTTATTTTCCGTTGATACTCGTACATTTTCACCGGACGGCATCTCGACTTCGTGGGTGGCTTATAACATAAACACAACCTTCGTTGACTGCTTGCATACAAATTTCGTCCGATTTCTACCTATATATGGAGCTCCAAAAATTAATTCGAGGCTTATAGAGATATTATTAAGCAATGGTATGCGAACTTTTCGTTTTAGCTTACAAACGACCGTTAACAGCATCTGAATTAATTTTGATCTAATTTAAAGTTAAGTGCATAGTTATGTTAAAGTAATATTTTGGAATCTTAATGATTTATAAACACTTATGCGAATTAGTTGTACACTAAAACTTACTTCTGAAATGATACTTGCTGCGATACATTTTATTCAGTTCTGTCACTAGTAGAATATTACTTTTGTGAATATTGGTATATTAAATGTAGCGATAATATCGATGTATGACCGATAATACAGCAATTCAAACAATTTCAACTGCCAAGACCAGAACGATTTTTCTACAGGTAATTTTATAAAACTCGTACGTTAAACAATTATTTTCGCAGAAAGTCTTACATGAAACATGAGTCTTCAAGCGGCATTTGACCCTTTACAAGTATCATTTGATAAAGCCAATATAGTAGAAATATGTGCTGACGCTGACCACTGCAATATTGCAGTGCTACGTGTAGGCAGTCTTATGAAAATCGCTGGCATCTACATGAGCTCATAATACAACCGGAATACCGTTCATATTCAGTTTAATAACATTTTAATGTTGATATACAATATAAACTAGTCTAAGTAATGTCGATTGTGTACATCTGTTTTTTTTTCAGATGCAAACCTTATCAGAACTTCATGAATTTTAACTGCCATGTAATGTTTTCTTAATCAATTATACTCTACATTTTTGTACTTTTTAAAGTCCACAATTGAAGGAAAACCATGATTCAGTGTCAAATACATTAAAACGGGTAACGCCGGAAATATTGGCAAACTCAGTTACTACTTAGTCTACACGCAGTAACTACTTCGAAATAACGTCACCTCTAGATTTATCGTTACACTATAAACATAATCAATTTAAACAACAAACTTATAAAAAGTCCATCAGTCGAAATGCAGGAGTTTCTAATTAAATCCGACGTTACTGCGCTGGATGCCGCCATACCACGGCCGTGATAAAACGTGCCAGTGCGCAAACGCACTCAAGAAGGGAATGGAGGGGCAAAAACCGTCGGCATCAACAATAAGTGGGTGCTTCAATAAAATAAACGGTTCCTAATCACGTAGGGCTGCGACAACTGCTCCGCAACAGGTATCTATATCTACCTATTGAATAACGGCTACCGGATCTTTCGCAACGAAACTGTGGAGTCGCGTTACAACTATATTTTTTGTGATTTCTGCGAGTATCATGAAATCTTTGACGCTTTTTCTTTAGTTTACTCTTAAATCTTCCTTAGTGTTTATTTATTTTTGATATGAAAATACAAATTAGGATTACGATTTATTCAATCTGGTTATTGAGATTCCAGAATATGTTATGAATATAAAACATCTAGCCCAGAAAATGTTACCTGCGTTACCTTTGAATTTTACTACCCTGTAAAGATTTTTCTAAAATGTTCAGAAAACGTTGTTTTGTTCAAGAGTTAGCCAAAAATGTCTAATCTATTGGACTATGAGATGTAAGATACATATTTGATTCAAGTCGAACTCAAAACGACGTTTGTTTGGCACAGAAGCAGCAACACTTGTGACCAGTGCGTATGAAATAAGGATAATCTATGTCCAATATTTTAATCTTGGTATACTAGTCCAAATTTCTACTGTAGGTAGTTTTTCGCGTTCAAGAAAAAAATTGATGGGGAAAAAACTTTTTCGCAATCAAGACAAAGCATAGCTTGTTATGAAGTCTCCGAATATATCTAGTGAGTATCATAAGTATTTCTAAAGATACTGAATCATTTTCTCATTCTCCTTTGAACACATCGTAGTTAAGTACGCTTAAAGGAGCAAATTTTATTACATCGCTTTCTAATTTATTTTGCACAGAAGCAACAATACAAAATCAACAAAACTAAGTAGCAATTAACGCAATTCATCTTTTATTCTTGATCTTGTTTCATTCTTTGAAGTAATCAAATCCGCTGTTCAAAGGCAAGCAGTTATTTCAATCTTGTTAGACAGTATGGCGCGCAAAAAGCTCGGAATCCGCACCGCGCGCGACATTCGAGCGCATGCGACGGCCGCGAACGTGCGCGCGCGTTCTCATGAATTTAGATCAATGGGAAAAAAACGAAGAAAGCCATCCTGCTTAGTCTCAAACGTCGCTGTCATCATTCTTGTAAGAAACGATTGTTGGTAGTTAGGCTGTCTCGATAAGGCAATGAGAATTGCAGCTCAAGATTGCGCGCACTCAAGAATGCCGTGATAAAAATTCATTTAGAAGTAATTAAATCAATCGTTTCTTCACACTTTTGTTCTTTTATTTCTCTGTTACGTTGGAAAAAGTACTGTGATGGCGTATGGTATGTAGGTACTTACATTTTCTTATAAAAAAAAGATGATAAAGTGTGACTTTTACAGCCATTAAGTAAAAACTTCTGACAGGTCTTTGATAATGTGTGACTTTTCTCTGTTAGCACAATTTATTTTGCAAGTTAATTTATTGCAATCGCGATAAGAATAAGCGATGAACGTCGATAATTAAATTCCTTGAAGCATTTTTGCAGTGCTCTAACTAAAGAAAAATATTTATATTGCTACCAGACGTAACAGTCTGTGTAATTATTTATTTAACTTCCCCTTCACTGCTTTCAATGTTAGATTTTGGATAATAGTGCTCCAGTTTTTACTTTTAGAAGCTAGGTATCTATTGACGGTATGTTCTTAGTAAAATATTTACTGTACATAATACACGTTTGTATGTATATAGTTAGTTATGTTAGTGACGGCAGACTAACGCACTCGAGATAGCGCACCAATTAAACGCTCTCCAAGAATGGAAAGTGGTTGTTTTTGCCGGCCCTCGGCGCGCTTTGTCCGTGCCGAGCGTTTCTGGCAATGACAAACATTCGGCTGCTTTGAACACAGCCATTCATTAGATACATTTTTGTTTTTAAAGTATTTCGAGCCCTAATAACGTTATTGTTGGCAGAACTAAATCTGTTTTGCCAGATCTTCAAAAGAACGAGCGAGAAAAACAATGAATACTTAATGTATTATCTCGCGTTATGAAAGTTTCATACGAAATTAAATTTCTTATAATTTACGAGAGTTATCTAAGTCATGAAGGATAATAAATACTAAGCAAGTTATTTACTCCTTAAAGGTAAATATCAAACAGGAATATAGTACGTAATCAAAACTTGTCAAGATAGGAAATGTATACGTGGGACCGCTTATGCAAAATACCAGTTTTGGAGACTAATTTGGCCAGATACCCACTAGTATTGCACTTCGAATTCTTAATTAACATAAAGGTAGAAGCCAACTAAGCATTCCAGTAAACCATATTCCAAATATAGCTTGATAGTAACAAAGGCAGGAACATCCCTCAATAATATTACATCACGTCTTACATCCAAGCAAACAAGATTTAAAGGTACAATGTAAGTTACATTGTACCTCTAAATCCTATTTACTCAATCAATACCATCTTCCTTTGTCTTCACACCTGTGTATAGAGACATAAAAAGTACATCTGGGGAGGAAAAGCTGGTACAATAAGCGGGGCAAGTAGCGCGCATGATTAGCGGCGGGCGGCAGGGCGCGGGCGGTTGATTGCTTGCCCAATTGGGCTCTATACGCCGCACATGGGAAATATTTTTAATCAACACCTCCATTGAACTTACGAGCGGTCGTACGTGAGCTCTGTACACAGGGACGTATTCGGATGAAGGAAACGTTGAAACCTTTTTAGGACTTTATTCCTGCTTACTATTTGAGGATTTTGTTTGAGTTTTAGACACGGCATTTTAATTGTTGTTGATTTTTTATGTATTGTCCTCTTTTGTAACTTTTAAATAACATTTTAATTTATGATAGATCCTGTTTATAAAACATACAAAATCAATTATTTTAATTAGCGTGATAAAGTTGAGACATTAAAATAATCTTTCCTCTTGGTTTTTAACCCTGCTTTACATTGTATGAAACCAAATAATTATCTTGTATTTAATGTGCAAATTTATTTGTCAGTAAAAAATTCTATATTTTTCTTTTTTATTCTATAGGTACGTCATAAATTAGCAGACGATAAATAATTAATTATTAAAAAAAATCACCTAACATTGTAAGACCGAGAAGAGACTCATTTTCAAACAGACAAATGAGCATCGCCATTCGCCATGTCAATTTAAAATATCATCACTGACGTGTAAAACTTTATCATACTTGAAAACAGTTAACTGGATAGAATAAGTCCAAAGAGTTTGAATAAGAATGGCAGTCTCATTAACCTCTGCCGGGTCTAACAAGTCGCCTCCAACTTTGCTTGTTAGTCTTTAAATCAAAACACACTGATTGCTGTAGCTCACTGAGTTTCAATTACATTTGTTAGACATAATTTGATCACGTAGTGGATTTCAAGTAACCTCTTATTGAGAAGTAATTCTTGAAATTCGTTAAGAAGTTGAAGTAGAGTATCATAGTTCGGAGAAGATGTATCATTTGATTGGTTATGGTTGCAACTTCTAAATCAAACCTTTCTAGGAAACAGTTGTAGAAGTCGACATTCTAACAGCTTTTCAAAAATTCTCTCAAAAGCTCTTGTCTCTGTGCGTCGTCATAGGTATTTTGACAATTTTGGTGCAGCAGTCAAGCACTGCATTCTTGCATTTAAACAATAATAATTATTATATTGCTTAAGCAATATATGTAGTATATCCAAATAAAAGTGTACCATAAAATTATATTATAAACATATTTTTTGAGAAAATGCCTGTTCAAGTACGCACCTCTTCGGGGTGTAGCTTAGGGGCGCGGATGGCAGTGGGTCGAGTCGGTGCTTGATTGGCCCTATGAATGTGAGTAGATTGCACCGCGACCGCTGCCGCCCGTCCGCGATCGCCGACGGTTTTCTCTCCACACTGGCTGGACTAGGCTATGCCTGATTTCTTCTTTGTTTAGTCCAAAAATTTTCTTTAAAACCACATTATCAAGCTAGAGCGGAATACAAGTTATTCTCCAGATATCGGAGAGTCCACCGCCACCTCTCAAAATATTGCAGTTGTAGAAGAGAGACGCCGCTCTACCATGTACCGCGCTCTCCCACTTCCACAACTCCACAATTTACTACAAGAGAATTTCATCATTTTTTTAACTCAAATGAATTTAATGAAGATGAGATAGTTCAGCAGACGTTTTCGTTATTTTTTGGTTAGGGACGTTGTTATGCAGCTTTAGATTCCATTTTCTAGATACCAGAAGAAACAACAAACAATATCAACTGTAAAGGAGACTCAGACCTTTGGGAAATGCTCACATCGTGTCGTGGCCACAGATACCAATCGGTATTAGTTGTAACCTTTTACAAATTAGCATGACCTAAGCCACCTCCCACTCGTCGTAAACTAAGTAGTGTCGGAGTGTTTTCGACATCTTTAGAGGATTTGCATTTAGTTAATGCTAAGTGTTTTTAGTAAGTTTCTCTTTTATTTTTATTGTTAAATTGAGAAATAAAAGCAGCGTATTTTAATTGGTGTTTTAAGTTTTTTTGGCAGTATAAATCTTGGGGAGATGTTGAAATTATGACAATAGTTTTATGATTTAAAGTAAAATAGAGGACACTTCATAACGTCAAACAACATATTTAGAGGATTTAAGAGAGAAATAGGAAATTTTCCTAAATTCTCGATTAGAGAAATTAAGAAAAAATCATAAGAAGTACATTTCTACTCTCCTATCTATAATTTGTTTTTCGGACACGAGCATACGTCTTGTGTATTTCTTAAGACGAAGTTTTGTATATTGTATTGTATCCCATGTAAATGTAAGTCACGTTTCCAATAACATACAGTTTTAGCTTCATAATTTTAACCCGGCCCGATATTACAAACTTTATTTTGTTATAATATCTTTAGATATGTAAAAATATGGTTTACATGTTCAATTATCCGTTTTTTTGGGATCCTTCAATTATGTTATTGTTGTCTTCTTTTTATACCAGCAATGATTTCTTTTTCTAAAATTTGATTTGACAGTACCTAGTGAATAGGTAAAGGATAAACAATTTTCGATTAATTAAAATTGGTCTTCCGTAACTTGACCAATTCTTTGTCTACAAAGTATTTTCCATTTCGAATTGACAAATTTTCCAAGTCCTAACTGCCTGATGGCTATGGACTAATTCGTAACAAGACATTCTTGTTGTTACTTCATGTGTTAGGTCGGATTATACAAGAAAGCTTGTAGCGTGTAGAGTATCAGTGTCGGGCCGGGGGTGTTGGTTGTCGAGCGGGGGTGGCGCGTGGTCGCCGCGGTCGCGGCCCGTCATACCGGCAGCGGCAGTCAGCAGAGTCGCGCCGCACTCAACTCGTATTATTAACGACGTGTATTGTAATCACGCGGCGGGCGATCGCCTCCGCCGAAGGTAGGGCGGTATTAAATTCCGACAGCTACGTGATAAATCGAAATTGGAAAAGTTTAATAATGTTCGGTTGCTCCGAAAGCAATAAAACCGTTTATAAACGGGCACGAGCGAACGAGACGGGCGGCAGGGACGCCCGCCTTCGGGACTTTTAGGGACTCTTAGGTGAGTCCGCTCGGCCTTACGGGCTTTAAATTGATTTCGCTGGTATCTTGATGAAGTGATAAAACCGTCACTTGGCCCAGAGTGCTAGCCGAGGACGAATGAGCCTACCGACCATCCCAATGCGGCACACTTTGTGGAACCACTTGTTAGAATGTCACACATAAAATCAAATCATTGACATATTTTTGTTCCTGAATATTGATTACGGACAGCCCTGTAACGCCAAATGAATTCTTTATAAAATCTAATAAATTGAAAAGCTCTTGAATGTGGCGACGCTCAAAGTGCTTACATAAACATAATAACATACTACTTTTCATACATGAACATTTCAGGATTCGGTTAGCAACAAAGTTGTTTGTAAAGCGTAATAAGAAGGTCTTAGTTCACATTAATATTCAGTATCTCAATACTAATTACGAGTGTGTTTGGTAAATTGATTAAGTAACTATTAATCAGTTAATTTATTATTATTTGCTCAAGTAATGGAATAATTAGGGCGGTGTGAGGAGGAAAATCGTGGGGTCCCGAGCGCCGGCGGCGGCGGCGAGCCCACAGTTTACTTAATATCGAAGTCTATACGGCCTCAGTCACATTGCCCACTGATACGTTGACTTTTTATTACTTTTCTATAAAACAGCTATACAAAGAGGTCGGTTTATGTTCAATTTCATTTTAATTATAAACTATTCTTTACTATTTCCGTATGCCTAATTGTGTTAGTAGCTAACTGTTAATACATAAGTCGCTCCAGGTTTTTATTAACTCTCCTTGCAATTTCCGCCGTCGGTTTACAGCAGAAAAACGTTCTCAACCCATCCTCCATTGTCTAAGACGTAGCACCAGATTTTTGTAATAAGCAACATGCTGAATTATTTACATATTCAAATAACTTCTATACAAAACTCCTGTTTTTAATTATAAACTTAATTTGCTTATGATAAATCTATGGAAATTTTTACCTCGGGCTCCAACCCTCTATAGCGTTAAGGGTAGAGTAATTACTTCTTTTCTTCGTAATAAAAACGGATTAAACTTTGCTTAGGGTAGCCTATTCATTCTGTTTACTATTCAGAATGGCTTGTATTAAGAAAAAACTAATTTACGCTCGCTGTTTGGACGTAGGTATTATCTGATTTGAGATTTAAATTAAATTAGCTGATTACAAAACAAAAGTTCGCAAAAATATAAATTGGCTAAGTTTGATTGCGGTGTAATGAATTTAATTATTGGGAATCTAAATTATCTTGTTGCTAAAAATACAAGTGAACTTTAATTAAAAAAAGAACGACTGACACAATGCTCGTCTATCTCCCTTCTAAATTGGTTTTCGTTACTAAACCGAGCTAGAAATTGAAGTATAATCGACAAAAACAGCAAATTTTAGTAAAAAAACTCTCATCAAAGCCTCACGAAACAGCAACAAAAGTAAACAATTCGCGTTCTTTAACTTGATAAGTCATTCGCACAATCTGTCCAATTCTTCCTTCAATTAGGATTGTGGAGTCAAGCGGCGACGTAATAAAAAGAAACACAGATAAATGAGCGCTTAATTCCTTTCTCCGCTGGACGTTGCGCATTGATATCAATTATCAGGAAGCTGGAGATGGTATTGTATACGCGAATTGTACCATAAAGCCGCTAATCCCGGCCCGAGCGAGCCACAATTTGTCCAAACGGTTATGTTATTGCGGTCGGTAAGCTCGCTGCGACCGCCACCGCCACTCGCTACATGATTTTTCTCATAAAATTACACTCACAAACTATTGTACTCGTTTTATTTACTTTTAGTACTTAATTGGTGTATCTTTTACAATTCACGCAACCAGTTTATTTATCTTTGTGCTACACTGTCGCATAATGAGATAAAGGCTGGTACAATAACATTTGAAACTATTGTTCAATGAGGCTTTGTCTGTAGACACTACAAAGGCAGGCATGCAGTTAATTTAAGTGACGTGTAAGTATATTAATGGCCGGTTACAATGTCGTATCCAGCTTCAATGTCAGCGGACTCAATTTGTCGAAAGTGTTATTGCACGGGACGAACAACCCGCCGCCAGTCCAGTTTTATACGGAATCGGCCATAACGGACAGCTCCGGCGGCTCTAACTCCCGGGAATGGACACTTGATTAAGATACTTGTGTCACTTTATTTTGCGATTACATCTGACATGAGGTCGCAATCTTCTTTATTGTTAATTTGGAATAAATCTGCTTGATTAACTTTTGTACTTTAACTTGCTCTGCGCAAATATTAATTCCCAGAAACGACCATTAAATGAGAAAATGTTAGAACGCTGCGCACATATTTGTCGTTTAACGATAAACAAACATGTAAAGAAAAACATAGGAGTGAGCAAATGTTTGAGCTCACTTTTAACACATGAACATAACAGGTGCCAAAAGCATGAAAACGTGTAAATTTTATTAATAGTGTCGCAAACAATTCACAGTCAAAAGCGTGGTCCTTCCAATGTCATCCAATCAATCGCGGAATCCAACATTAGACGGATGTATGGGTATTCGAAATTGGATCGAAGATTGTAAGAGGGATTGAAGGACAAAGATGGGGGGAGTGGGCAGGGAGGGGGTTGGCAGCCCACGCACCACGTCCGAGCCGTAATGAGTTGAAAGCGGATACTTGTAGCGCACTCAGAGCGCGCGTGTCCGGTTACCCGCCTAATGTTGCCCGGATAAACAATGACGTCCAGCCTTTTAGCGACATTTGTGGACCCACTCAACGCTGGACATAAGCCTAAAAAGATTTTACTATTTGAGATTCTTTCGGATGTAGGAAAGGAAATACTGGGTACTAAGAAAATGTGATTACTTACATTTTACCCAGTTTGTTTAACGTAAGGTTTGCGTTGGAGGAGGGTTAATGGATAGAAAAACATACGAAAACAAACAAAAAATGATACTATTTATTTCTTATGATTTTTATTTTAACAATTCGTCCTCAAAATCAACTAAGAACATTTAACTTTTTTCGGAATCCGGAATTATAAACCTCACATTACCGTATCACATATGAAACTAGTTTTGTCCTCTAAACGTAGGCATCGCAGCGATACGGTAGTATAGTGTGTAAGTCCTTGAGCATTAGGTAAGTGGCGAGTGGCGATGTGAGAGCCGCCTAGTCAAATGTAGAGTGACGGACCATCATTGCTCCATTAACGGAGAGGCCGGGGGAGACGCATGGGATGTTTGATACGCCATTAGTTCATTAGCAGTCTTACGCTTGTCATGAGCCGATTATTTAACATCACTATACATGGACATCTCTAAAAGCTAATGGATAGCGTCCGTGATAATTATTGTTTATATAAAAGGCAAAGCTAAGTAAAATATCATGTACTAATAAATATTCCGATATGGAGTTGTTAGTTTGTGTTACTAATGTTTTAAAGTATTGTTATCGAGGTTAAGAAGTATAAAAAAGAGTAGATAGGCCTTAACTTTTAATGAAAACGTTATTTTCCAATTAGTAAGTTATTGCTATCGTATTATAAATATTTTGATTCTGGCCATATTCTTAGAATTTAGAAAAAAAAAGAAATAAATAAAAACAAGTAGGTATCTATTAAAATAAAAAAACAATGCGTCCAAAATGAAAAGTTTCGAAATTTGAATACGAAAGTGGAAAAAAAATGATGTGAAAATGTCTCGAAATGTTTACATACACGAACTATTCATTTGAAAGCCTCGGTTGATAAATATTGCAAATTCGCGTTTGAAAAGAGGGGGCAGGGCGGGGTGGCAGCGCGGGGAGTGCAGTCCATTATCCCGAGGTGAGGGCGCCGCGCGGGCGTCGCAACAGCAAAGACGTTAGTCCGGCTCTGCATCGGCGACTTTATGACGTTATCTCTAACAGGTTCCGTCGCTCGTCGCCGGGATGGGGTTGCCTCAGTGGTGAAAGCACGGGATCCTCTGTTGTGCCTGATAATTGCCCCTAATGGAAAAGTCTAGTCACTTCGTGCGAAGTGCATTCCAAGTTTTCGCTTTTGCCAGATACAAGTTATTACTTAAGCCCTGTGCAGACAACGACTTATAGATTCAAATAATGTTTATACACCTATACAGAGCTAAACAAATGCTATGGTCGTATACTCTGAATAGGGACTAATGGATTCCATATCTACCACAGCAATCTTGCTATACTAAGGGTCTTGCGAGATAAACAAACATTTTTTACGATAAGAACCGAACCTTTCGAAACTCTTGAGGAGAGATGATAAATTAGAAATGTTTACTAATGTTTAGGGTATTCCTAGTTTTTGCGCGAGGAAATAAATTTGTGCGTGTACTGCATGCGTAAGCAAATTGAATTGATATGTTCACGTCCGCACTGACTAGTGTGCGTGTACTTAGTTATTTGACAGAATGAAAAAGCAAGCAAAATCTAATACACTTAGAGCATCTTATAGCGCATACATATTTAACACGCATATTTACCGATTGGCGTGGATCAGTGGGAGTGTGGGCCACTGTGTGGAGGGAAGTGGGGTGAAGACGGTCATTCAATGAGATTGCTTCTTGCTACTCCCGAGGTAATGGATCTCACCGAAATAGACTGGATCAAGGAAACACTGCTAGTGCGTTAGTGCACCTCGCCACATACTGCAAGGAACAATCCCATGGATATGGTAAACTGCATTTCACACTCAATTAAGTAAATACCGTTATACACTACAGTTCTGTTCACTACTATTGTGTCTATCTTGTATCTTTATCAATTGGTTTAACTCTTAGGATAGTGAAATGGTATCAGGTAATTACGCCACCTCTGATCTTGACATGCAGCTAGTTTGATCCCTGTTTGGAACGAATATTTGTGTGATCAAAATTTACTTAGGAAAATAATTTTTTTTTTTCAATCCATCATATAATAGAAAAAAATATATTCAACCACAGTACTACAATAATATATTTTTTTCTATTATATGATGGATTGAAAAAAAAAATATGAAAATCTTTAGCTTAGCTTTCCGCTATTAAAAGTAACGTTAGTTGGTTTTGTTACTATATTTTTATTGATTTGATATTCAGTAAATCTAATACTACGTTATAGTAACATTTTCCGTGTGGAAATGGTCCATAATTATAATTATATCCTGGCCATTCCATTTGAAATATGAGCCTGTGTGGTGCTGTCACAGGCTACAACAGTCAATGCAAAGTGCATATCTATGTCGTGGGCCTGGCTGAGACACATGATCTCAAAATAGATTATATACTGGACATTTGTTGTGACATTATTTGCACAACACTAATAAATTTAAATTTATTCAATCTGGTACAACAGTCAATACATTTTAATCAAGTCCTGTAGATATAACAAGTTTAAGCGTACGCATAAAGTTCAAACGCAATGAATTTGTTTAACAATATTTTTATTAACAGGTTCCAACTTATTCAATATCTATTATCGATGTTAGTGATAATATTCATGGATTTTCTTCGTTAGAAAACTATTACAATTCTTCTATCGCTTTTAACAACCAATACTTCTGTTGTTTTTTTCACATCTGTCGCCATCATCTTTTCCGGAAGTCAAGATGTTTTAGAAACGTATAAAATGTAGACTTATTATTATAGAATAAGTTTCTTAAAATAATTATTACTACTTATTAAAAACTATTATTATTATTTATACTTATAATACTTAAATCTATATTAATTTTAATAATCTATCAATAATATCACCATTGTGTAAGGAGGGTTAACCGGAAGTAGGTTACCAACATTACAATATCATAATCATAGTTTAATAATACTATTGAAATTAGAATACACCTTACAGCTCGGCCTTCCTGCACAACGCGAGTCCACACGCGTGAATTACATTAATATGTTTTCACAAAAGTAGCTACTTGACAAATAGTCATTTATAGCAGAAATTAACATAAACACAATATCATATTTTCTTATATGGTAAATGACAAAGAGAGAAAAAAAAATAATAATAAAAGAAATAGAACATAGAACAAATAAGTATGGAGCGTCATCATTCTTCCAAATGTCTTCAACATTCAGAAATATTGTCATCATCATTACTCCCTTGATCGGAACTATCATTGTCAAAGTTGCGATCAAAGCTAACCCAAGGTTGGATTTTGTCCAATGCTACAATGCCTTCATAGCGGCGGCCATTTTTCCGAGACAAAGGCGTATCCTCTACCACAAACCTATCGTGTTCGAGCACTTTTACCACGCGATAAGGACCTTGATACTTAACAACAAGTTTCTGTGATTGGCCGTCGTTCGGCACCTGTCTCTCAACTCTAACTAAGTCTCCTTCTTTGTACTTTTTACCTGGCTTCCTATGTTTATTATAACGTTCCATGTCTTTTTGTTGCTGAACTTCAATGAGTTTAGAGGCCTCGCCTCTAATCTCATTCAGTTCCTCAGATGTTACCACATTAAGGGTGTCGTTGATTACCGTGTTCATAATTCCTAGCGTCCTATGGTTTACATTCAACCCAAATAACAATTCTGAAGGTGATTTGCGAGTAGTTTTGTGAATTGTCGTATTAAGACCTAATTGTATATCGGGAATGCGCTCATCCCAGCGTTTTTCATCCTTCCCATGATTTGAAGTGGCTAAAGCTTCAGTTATGGTTCTATTAAATCGCTCCACCTGACCATTAGCTCTTGGAGTAGCGACAGCGTTTAATACATGTTTGATGCCATGTTCCGCAATAAAGTCTTTAAAAGTCTTACTTGTGAAGCTAGATCCTCTATCTGTTATTAGACGAGTTGGTACCCCAAAGAAACTAATATGGTTCCGTAAAACTTTAATCGTCGTTAATGATTTTGTGTTTCTGACTGGGGCAATATTAATGAATTTAGTAAAACCATCAATTATGACTAAGAGGTAGCAATTTCCCGCTCTACTCCTAACAAATGGCCCCAGGTGGTCCGCGTGAATGGTATGGAACGGAATATTTATCTTTTCAATCGGATGTAGTTCTCCTTCACGCTTACCACCGGGTGCCTTATGGTGCGCACATTCCAAGCAGGCTGCGACGTACTTTTTGATAAACCGACGCATTCGTCCAAACCAAAAGTGTTTTTTTATACGTTCTAACGTCTTTTCAAAACCGTAATGACCAACATCGTCATGGTTTTTCTTAAGAACTTGCCACCGCGCGCCTTTTGGTACAACCCATCTTAAATCCTCACCTAATACGCGATATACGCGACCATTTTTCAATTTGAAGTTTTTGTAAACATCAGCTACATTTGCTGTATTAGGATTATTAAGTATATCTTTTATTTTAGCGATATCCTCGTCCGCTGATTGCACGGTGGTGATCCAATCTTGTTCGGCGTCAATTGATAGAATATCTAAGACGTGTGATTCATTGGACTCGCTATCTACTGGATTGCGGCTGAGTGCATCTACGTGAGCCATCCTTGTACCTGACCTATACTCGATTAAACAGTCGTATTCTTGAAGCTGAATCCACCACCTTGCAATGCGCGGTACTAAATCTCGCTTTGTTAACGTGGACCTAATGGCATTACAGTCTGTCAAAATTGTGAAGGGAATACCAATAAGATATATTCTAAATCTGTTTAAAGATGCAATTATGGCAAGTGTTTCTAATTCAAAAGAGTGATATTTCTGTTCTTCAAAAGTAGTTTTTCTACTAAAATAAGATACTGGTTGTAAGGCACCGTTGTTATTTCGTTGAAGCAGAATACCAGCTAAGCCATGTTTACTGGCGTCTGTATGAAGCTGCGTTTCAGCTTCGGGATTATATAAAGCAAGCAAAGGTCGACCAGATAACAAATCTTTTATTTTCACAAATGAATTTTCGCGTTCGTCATCCCATACCCAAGTTTGTTCTTTTTTTAATAATTCGGTTAGAGGAGCAGCTATCAGGGCGTAGTCTTTTATAAACCTTCTAAAAAATCCAGAGAGACCTAAAAATTGACGTAATTCATGTTGGTTCCTAGGTTTGGGAAATTTCGACACTGCATCAGTTTTCTTTGATCCTGGCCGAATACCTTTTTCACTCACTTCAAAACCAAGAAAGTCAATAGTGTCGTATAAAAAATTGCATTTACTCATTTTTAGAGTAAGTCCACCCTGCCTTAACAGATCAAGTACTTCTTTTAGTCTAGTTAAACCTTCGACAAAGTCTTTAGATGGAATTAAAATATCATCCATATAAACCAGTGCATATTTTATTTTAGCGTCTGCCAAAATTTTGTTCATGGTTCTTTGGAAAACCGATGGAGCATTCACAAGTCCAAAAGGCATTCTGTTAAATTCAAATTGGCCATCTGGAGTAACAAACGCTGTTTTATGTCGCGAACTTTCTTCGATTGGTATTTGGTAGTACCCAGACGCTAAATCTAATGATGTGAATAACTTGTTACCAGTAAGTAAATCCAATTGATCTTCAATACGCGGTAAAGGGTAGTGATCTTTTTTTGTCTTGCGATTTAAAGCACGGTAATCTACACAAAGTCTCTTTTCACCGGTTTTCTTTTTTACTAATACAATTGGACTTGCATAGGGTGAAGATGACTCCCTAGCGATGCCACTATCCACCATTTCGTGTACCATATCCCTTACTAACGATCTTTCCGAGTGCGACAGGCGATATGGCCTGTAAACTACTGGCTCTGTATCTTCTAAATTTATATTCATCTTTACAAGATTTGTGAACCCTAAATCTTTGAGACTACTCGAAAAACAATCTTTATATTCGCATAATATATTTTGTAGGGCTAAGCGCTCTTCCGCAGACAGGCTTTCATTGCAATTAATTGTATCGTCAACCTCGGTTAAACTAATCGTAACTTCGCAGGCATTTAATGTCATGTGTGTTTTTGCAGCCCGGGTAATTAATGAATCTTTCTTAATATTAATGTTCGTATTTGATACATTTTGAATAAGTAAAACGCAGCCATTATTTGTAACACTGTATTCCCCTGGCAAGAGATAGTATTCGTGCCCTTCTGGTCCCCGAATAGTTCCATTTACATAAACGTCACCTTCGCTTAATGTGTTATTTACGACAGGTATTGCTCGCAAACTATTAATTGGTATTGTAACATCATCGCGAGATACAAAATGTACCTTTCCCTTGGATGAAATCTTTTGAAATACTATTTGATCTGGAGTCTTTGTTATAACTAAGTGTGGCTTTTCAGTGAATGAATGACCTAATAAAATTGCGTACCTTAGCACATAATCCTCTACTACATAAATTTCGATGACTTCTGTAATATTTTGTATCTCAACAGTGGTAACCATCATGCCTAACGGTCGAATTAAATTGGCTCCTATACCTCGCAACATTGGCAGCTCAACATCGGTAATTATTTTTGTATTTAGTAATTTTGCCTCACTCTCTCTTATCAAGGAACACTGACTGCCCAAATCCAAATGACACTCCAATGGTATACCGTTTACACGAACGCACATTATATACTTATCATTAGTTTTGTTAGAAATACTTAATTCAGAAACTTGTTTCTCATTTCTGTCGTACATATTATTTGTTGCTGTTTCAGTCCTAGTTTTAGTCCTGTAGCAGTTAGTAGCCTGATGCCCTATTTTGTCACAAGTTGTGCATTTAACTATAGGTTTAGTGCATTTATAACTGGGATGCCCCACTTCATTACAATTGAAGCACTTTATGTTAGAGTTACCGATACTGGGCTTTGTTATCATAGACCTAGTGCCAGTATTTTTATCAAATTTGTTTCTTCTGGTACTATCACTAGATTCTCGTGGGTTTCCTACCTTAATGGACCTAAAGTATTTAAGGACCTGTTCAGGTTCAAAAAATTGTGCTGCTTGTGCTCCTACTCTTACAGCACGATCATCTACACCATGCAATATACAGTCAACGGCTTGTCTACCTGTTAATCTACAACGATTTATAAGATTAATCTTTTCGTAATAATAGTGCTCGAACGATTCGCCATACCTAACTCTTTTGTTTAGCATTTCTGAGAGAAGTTCAGCATAATCTTCGCGACAAGGAAATGATTCTAACAACTTTTTTTTCCATTCGGACCAAGTGTAAAGTAGAGTAGGTAAACCTTGGTACCATGACTTTGCCACTCCACATAATTTCGGTAACGAATAGTGTATGATTTCTCTTTCGTCCCAACCGTATATTTCGGCACTCTCTTCAACTTTGTTTATCCAAGTCAGAATGGTTTGTTCTTTCTTCATTGGATCAAAATCTGGGATAACGTTTTTATCAAATGACAACCTACGATTATCTGAACCTCTCACATCTTTAATAATAGATAGCACCTTATCTAATATGTCATTCTCAGAAAATTTGGCACGTTTATGTTTTGGATTAGCTTTGTTCGACTCACCCGATGATTCAGTTGACGTACTTAACATTCTGCGCCTTCGTTTTGTTCGTCGTCGTCTTGAAGAATCACCTCTAGAGTGTCGACATTCGTCCTCAGATGTCTGCACTCGCTGCTGACTCCGTCTTCTTTTCCGTTTATAAGAGCCTCGATCTAACGACGAGCCTCCTCGACCAGCTATTGGGTCTACTTCACCAAGAAAATTGGGCTGCCCTTGACCTCGGGCTTGCCCTTCATCAAACCCTTCACCTCGGTTTGTGACATAATTTTGCCCTTGACCTCGGGCTTGCCCATCACCAAACCCTTCACCTCGGTTTGTGACGGAATTTTGACCTAGACCTCGGGCTGACCCATCAGCACCCCCTTCACCTCGGGTTATGCTGCGACTCAGTCCTTGATCTCGGCCATGACCTTTTCCTAACCCTTGACCTCGGGTTTCATTATTTCCTGGTCCTTGACCTCGGACATTCGCTTCCTCCAGTCCTTCACCTCGGACCTCTCCTTCCATAGACCCTTGACGTCGGGTATCCATATTCCTGAAACTCAAGAACATAGCTTAGTGCCTTGCGTGGTTGCTGCTAGTATTTATGTTGTATTCAGTAAACATCGCTAATTTTATTGGCTGTACGTCGAATTTCCACAGTAAAGTTATTCCAATTTTTCCAAATTATTTGATCTCTACTTCGCACGTAAACTTTTCGTACTTTAATTATAAAATAAATTAAAAATAAAACAAATGTCAACATAAGCTGAATGCAACAAATACAGTGTTCTAGAGCAATGCAACTTTAAGAAAAAAAAAGAAAACAAAGAAAAAGACAAATTATTATTTATTTTTTTTTAAATCAAATCAAATCAAATATTTTTATTTGTAGAACATAGGTTTGCATGGTTACATAAGATGAAACATGTATAAAACTGACCGCTATGTCTAGCCATTATAGGCATACAAATACTTAAAAATCTAAATCAGTACCGAATTAATCTGGAAGTATAGGATAATACAAATTTAAATATGAATGAAATTAAAATAGTAATAAAATAACAAAACTAAACAATCAAATAACTAGTTATAACAACATAAATGACACGAAAAAAATATTGTAGTATCAATAATCAATAATCACAACATCTGTAACATTATTATTTATTTGTATTAAGTATAATACTAATTTCCTGGTTGCATCGTTTCGATTTTAAAATTTTCAAATAAATGCAGGTTTGATTTTATAAAAAGTGCAGTTTCAAATATATACATACAAGGCAATGTTAGTAATTTATACTTTTCTTGGCAAAAATGCTTACGTAGAATACATTGGTACGATGTTAGGAAAAATATTAGAACATAACAATCTAGGTATTCATCAAATTTTAGGTTATGATAAAATATAATAATTAGAGAGTTGCCCTATTGATTCACATAATTACACATATTGACCAATGTTACTCACTTAAAGTTGCATTATCAGACACAACTTCATTAGAACTCAATTATAATTCTATCATATATAAAGACATATCATATACTGGTCTTGGTACATAATAGATTTACAGTTTTATTCTACAAGTCTATATTAATTACGTATTAATATAGATTGTACTTACGGCTTAGGCGTGTAAGGAAATTTTGTTTATCCTTTTCGATCCCGCTTCTGAACTTTAAGCGTACGCATAAAGTTCAAACGCAATGAATTTGTTTAACAATATTTTTATTAACAGGTTCCAACTTATTCAATATCTATTATCGATGTTAGTGATAATATTCATGGATTTTCTTCGTTAGAAAACTATTACAATTCTTCTATCGCTTTTAACAACCAATACTTCTGTTGTTTTTTTCACATCTGTCGCCATCATCTTTTCCGGAAGTCAAGATGTTTTAGAAACGTATAAAATGTAGACTTATTATTATAGAATAAGTTTCTTAAAATAATTATTACTACTTATTAAAAACTATTATTATTATTTATACTTATAATACTTAAATCTATATTAATTTTAATAATCTATCAATAATATCACCATTGTGTAAGGAGGGTTAACCGGAAGTAGGTTACCAACATTACAATATCATAATCATAGTTTAATAATACTATTGAAATTAGAATACACCTTACACAAGTAACAGATGTTTACATTCTAATTTTATTTGGTAATTGAAACATTAGTGTATATTTTAAGATTAATGACAAATTATCTTTGAAATAATTATGTTAAGTAGTTTACGTTTTATATTAGTCCAGAATATATGATTGGTAATATCCTGCAATGACCCGTCAATCGTACATTAAGGAAAAAAAAGTTCTATGTAGGTATATCCTGCCATTCAAGATACTTTCCATAACCAAAAGTCATTCTTATCTAAAATAAAAAAAATAAGTAAAAAAACTTTTTAAGAAAAAGCTTTTATTTAAACGCTCTAAAAAGAAGAAAATAAAATATTCCTTTTGGATTACACTAACAACTCCTCATTATACACAATTTATATATAATAATAAAAGCTTGAGTTCAAAGATTTCACCCGAACACACAAATATCCATACATTGCAAGTTAAATAAAAGCTTTTAATATAGAGTACAACTTTAACCAAATCAACTTAATCTCATACTAATAAACAAAAACAGCAACGAACTGACTAAACATACACCAACATACCTAGTCTGAGTATAAGTGTTACCAAGTATCGTCACACAATGGATTCGGTATGGATTGAATTATGGAAGACGCGAAACTGGGCCGGTCGGGACAAGGGGGGAAAATGGAAAATGTGTGTCGCCAAGTTGCGGCCTAACAGCTCCGCTCCTAACGGCTCCGCTCCTAACAGCTCCGCTCCTAAAGGGTCCGCTCCTGGACCTGACTACGATAATGGATTGATCAGATACCACTTTCGAGTATCCGATACAATACTGCCGAAAATAGATAGATGTTAATATGGCGTTCTTATAGCCTTTTGATGAGTAAACTTAAAAGAAATATACCTACTGTAGATTGTTTAATGGTAATTGATAATAAAAAAAAGGTCAGATTTAGTAAGCTGGTGGTATTTTTAAGCAAAAAAAAACTTATAAGTACTGTATCCATATTTTGGCAGTAGGTTAAATAAAGATAAATAATAAATAGACGTGTATAGAATCCTTTTTTGGAATTTGGAAATAATATCAAACGGAACGAGTTTACCTGAAAACTGTATTGTGTAATTATGCTTTTAACAAAAAGCCTACTTATCAAACTTTAGGCTAAAGTGACTACGTACGTAAAAGAGGGAAATATTTAACAAGAACTGAACTATTCTCTAAAGAACTTTATCTTACTTTTTCTTTCGGTGCTTTTTCTCCACCAGATACAAAATGTTGATTTCTAAAATATTTTTTTTTAGTAAAAAACTAATCACATAAATTAGAATCCTGAGATACACCTAATTAATTAGGTTTCAATATGTTCAACTTTCGCATTATTGATAATTATTAATACTTAGCTGCATAAAAGTTGAACCTGCATGAAAATCCTTAATTGGTTTTAATCTGGTTACCGAGAATGTAATTTTAATATCAGCAGTAATTCACGGATGTCGAAATCTTATGAAACCTTATGATTTCTACTTATAACTACTTATTACGGGAAATAAATATTTTTGGTTCACTTTAATTATATCTCGTATGGGTGCATAAGTGCATTAAATAACGAGGTTGTGTAGAGTCTACTCAAAAAGATATGGTAATAACCAGATTCAATAAATGGCAAATTATACGTATAAATGGCATAAATGGTTACATTTAAGGTTACATAAAGAATCGACATTTAGCAAAATCAAAATTGCTTTTATTGCTTTAACGGTACCTACTTAAAGTCATCATACACACATTTTACATCAAAATCTACCACCGGATCGGAAAGCGGCCCTGTCCTGAGAAGATCCGGCCAGAAATTCAACGGGGATGTTTTTTTTTGTGATATTGTGCTCATAGCAGTTAACAACAATATAATAACAATAATATTATCTAAGACAAGCAGGACAATATCAATCTTGTTTAGATCATTAATTTTGTAATAGCCTTTTTGGCACAATTAAATTTACCAGCAACAATTTGCTAAAAAGGTTGATGAAATAATCAATTTTTAAATGCTATTTCACTGACAAAAATTACGATTTTCAATTGAAATAAATGTAAGTTTTTTATGATTCTTTTAAAGTGAAAGTTCCTTCCTATGGAATCTGCTTATCGAAGTCGTAACAATCATCAAATACGTAGTTACCATTCGAATCTATTTTATCCCGATTCATGAAGCAATAACGATTTGTAGCACAAACACAGCGTCTACCCAACACACACGTCGCGTTGCAGTTCATTAAGCTAGAACAATAATCTAGACAACGTTCCACGCACTCATTGTCACTATTAAAGGTCCTGTCATTCGGGGCCCTGGAGACATCGCACGGAGTCAGCCACGATGCGACTTTTATCCCAAGCTGTACTATCGTAATCGGACTCCTGGTAGAACCCTGCCATCCAATTGTCACCAGAGGAGGTAAAGCAGTATTCAGCATGATGCACGTCCCAGCAATAATGACCAATAGTTTGAACATTTTCCTGACAGACTACTGTGAACAATGTAACTGTATTTTAGAATTTGTATGCTGGTTCTGTCTTTGATCGGGATGATTAACAAGGTACGAAAAACAAAAATCTATTTAGACCACCAGATAGATAATTAAAATACATATAAGAAATATTAGAAACTTATGTTTGCGTTTACGCAAAAAACTGCTAAGTCCTCAAGCAAATTAAAACTTACTTTCCTACGTTTTCCTGAATTTTATGAATTGTGTAAAAGTAAAGCTACCAATTATTATCGGTACGATTGAAATACCAAGAAAAAATACAGAAAACAATGGGAATTGTTAATTCCATTCTTTGTTCGTTCTGTAAACTTAAAAGGGATTTAGCAGGTTATCAAATTTCCCGACGATATTAGTAAAACCTTACTTACCTTTATTAGTATCTGGTAGTAGTGTGTATTAGTTCAAAAGTCTTCGCAGGAATAAGACTAGGAAACTGACTTATAACGAAGACAACTTAAGGTGGAATGATGTTTACAATGATACGTTGGCTTTTATAAGTTTTCTAACCATCCATAAGCATCCAAAACATTAGTCGGTATTAGATAAATATATTTGTAATTTTAGGGTCACATTATAATAACATGTGGGATAAACTTTGCCGTCAAAGACAAGATGAATCATTGCGGCCACAAAAAAAACGTTTTATTTACATTAATGTCCACTAAAAATCAATTAATAGCAGGAAAAAGGAGGAAGTGCAACTGCGAGAGTTTACCGACAGCGCAGCGGTGCGAAGTATTGCGACTACGCAAGTACGCACGCAAGATCCGAATTATTAGCGATCTGTTCAAAAGATTGAACTTGTACTTAGATTAAATGGATTTAGAATTCGAATGTTAAGGATAATGTCGTACTTTAGTTGCAAGCAAAACAAAATCCGATACCTCTGCTTGTTTAGATTGTACTATTTTTTTTATGAAACAACATATTCTGATCTAATATGACTTACAAATACTTGATGATAAATATAGCGTTTTCGCGAATCTTCGGGTCATCGCGACGTCTGTGGCCTTACAGTAGTAAAAATACTAGGTAATGAATCATTCGCTATTAAGGAAAATATTTTTTTAAATGCCCAATTGATGATAAAATGCAAATTTGTATAAACATCTATAGAAGTATTCATTATCTAAGTGCTATATTAGGTAGACTACAGCCAAAGTCCATAAATAAATTAAATTACTTACATTAATACTTTTATTTGCTAGAAAATCGATTCGGACAATAGCAGTTATCACTTTTAGTGCCCGACCATTATCTAAATTGACCTATGATTTATAGCACAGTATCCATCGGATGCCTGATTTGCAAACAAGCATTAATCCATCTACTTTTGCTATTACTCACAAACATTGAATCTTATCTTAGGAATAAATTGTTAATATTAGTTCTATGAACGAGTGCACAATAAAAAGAACTCGGCAAGGCTACAGTCACTAGTTCATTATCCAAATGGACTACAGCTATTTGATCCACTTATGTGATTGCCTGCAAGCATTATCTCTCCTCCACTGAATGGAAGCCATAAGTCTACCTCGTAACTCTCCCGCTTCTCCTTACAATATTTCTAGGTACTTTCGTTTGCGATAAATATGTATGCACATAAATTAACTATTGGACTCATGATAAGTGTGATTCTTTATTTGCTAAAACTGGTAATGTAATTAATATAGGTGCTAAATTAGTAGATTCATAACCTCACCTGTTTGTCGAGTAGTGTAGTAGTTTTATGATCGGTTTCTTGTGGATAAAGATTTACCTACGTCTTCGTAGGTTCAAAATCAGGCAAAAAGCCTCCATGTAGTTAAAAAGATTTATCTAAAAATAAGCAGGCTCTTGAAGATGGCTGATACTTTTGGCTGGTCAGGCTGATGGTCAGCCATGAAAATAAGTTTTGAATGGAATATTCCGCACTATCAAGAAACAAGTCGATATTGGCGAAGACAAGAAATACCATTGTCTTTAATATACCCATACCGAAGCAATAGATAAGAAAACAATTTCATTATAACTAGAGAAGCACTGACAATATTGTAGATGGCTTAGAGGGCTACTCATTCCACCGCAAAATAAATAAATACCACGCATTTACATTCATTGCTTAGAGTGAATCAAAAGAGTTGGAGTGCTCTGAAGAAATCAGCAGATACAGGATAATGGACCGATCCAATCACTTAGTGAGCTGGACCTCCGTGACTTATACAACAAGCTACTACTCTCATGTATACATTTACAAGGCTCTATATAATTTGCTGCAGACGTTTGCCTTTGTTTATGGCTAACGTGCAATACCGTACGGAATCTAGATGAAGTCTAATTAATTTCGAAAGTTAACAGTTAAGTTTGTTATAGAGTAGGTGGTAATATTTTAAGTGTTTCATTTATCTCTCTAGAAAAGAACATTTTTTACAGGTTTTAGTTATAAGATTTTCTGCAGCATCTATTGCGTTCGTAAAATTATTTCAGTAAACGCAATTTTTTTTATTAAATGCTTCAAAATGTTACCCTAAATTTGCTTTACTTTAATATCTGTTACAATTTCCATTAATATAAATAAAAGTTTACCCTCAAGGGTTTTTTCAGTGCGACGCCGAAGAGGCCCGCTCTATTTCCTACAATTATTCGACGGAAATGAGATTTCGGATTAGACCGCCGCCTGATGAAGACGTCTACAAGATGGACCGAAACGAAAAAACAATTAAGCGTAGACAGGCATTAATATGTACGAAAAAATGCAAGAGTTTACATACCATTCCCAGCACAATTTCAATTTGTCGATACATACTAAATTGATAGGATAACCTACACGTCCAATTACGTCTTTATTATTGTATTTGTATCTAATGAGATATTAGATACCTTCTCCTAATTATCACTTAGAAATTATCATTAATATGGTCAATCTAGTAGAACCAATTAAGTAGATAGTAATTCAACATAATCACAACACAAATTATCTATAACCCAAATTAGATATTGTTGAGTTAGACGCTCACCGTGTTTCACGATAAATTAACAATTTTATTCAACACAATTAGCAAGTACAAATTATACTAAAACGTTATGATTTATGCTATGTCATTAGGAATGAATTATGGCCCCAACAGCATTTTAATAGCGTGAAAAGAGTAGTGTAACTTAGGTGCCCTGTTACTTCGTAGCCATTTACCTTCACAATATTCTATACACAACTCCGTTAATTAAAAGTTAACAAAGCCGGCGTCTAATTGGATGGTTTATCTATACCTACATATAAATATAAGTCACAGCACGTACACCACCGTTTATTATAATTAAATACATTATTGTTGGCTTATTTCATCTCTAAGCGTCCCTACTTTCACTGAAAGAAATCCTTACAAATCTATTGTTACCATTAACGGTAAATCATAAATCTCTGCCCAGCATTCGACCAAAAGCAACAAGCAAATGACCCGTTGAAATTTTTCTAAATTGCATACAAAATGTCTCTTACAGACTTGTGGGTTCTGACGGCTATTACTTACAACGCAATATCAAATTGCTTTCAATTTATTTCGCAATTGCCGTCTTTGAGTTTCGCTTTGTAGGGGCCTCTGACGTCGGTCCGAGGCAACAATAAAATGTATTCGTCTCCGGAATGTTTAATATGGGGAAAAGTTTAATAACGCGTCCGGGCGGGCGGCGAGCGGAGAGCGGCCCCGTTGCCGGCCCGCTGCCGGCCGGCGGGCCGCGGGTGGTCAGCGCGCCTCACCAGCCGACTACGATAAATCAAATCTTTTACCTTCTACGTCGCTGAGAAAAATCCCTATTACATTCACAAACATTTCTTCTACCGCGAGTAAAAAATTACACTCCAATTCCAACCTATCCATGAGTTTTGCTGTTACTATAGATCTACGTTTTTTCTATCAGTTAAAATTTATTCTTTAATGTAGCGTAGAAAATGTCAAACATGAAATTTAATTTAAATCGATAAAACGAGAAGGGGATAAATCTGTATACCTAAGTAACAGAAATAGGTTTCAAATGATAGTAGGTACCGCCGGTGCAGCGCTTGTTTTCCGCGAAGGGCCGTGAGTTCAATTTCCGCAGCGATCAGAGGTGCCTAGTCTACCTCCTACGCACACTCAAAGAGAATTATAAGCACTACGTTCTACTTTGTAAACACTTTTATGACTGTTGTACCTGCACAATATTAACGCTTGCCCATTCACTTAAGTAATTTAGTTTAATAGGTTTGCATTTTTTTGCTGTACCTATGCCCAATAGAAACTTAAGTTAAGGAAGAATATAAAAAAACTGCTTAGATGTACTAATTCTCACTCAATAGGCTTAAAAGAAGTTTGCACCTTTGGCTGCATTATAAATTATTTGCCTACTTTAAACTTGATTTATTTCCAAAAACTCTTTATTAATCCTGAAATAAGTACCTCGGCATTTCGTAATAAACCACCTTCTATGGTAACATTAAGTAGACAACTTCTGTCACCGCCCGTTTCATTACGTATCGCCATAAAAATCATTCAGTCATTGTTAGGTGGAGGCAACAGAGGCGGTGTTGTGTTTTAAAAAACTGTTGTAATTGGAAACATTGTGACTGCAGCTCATCAAGACATAGCAACGGAGCTCGGCGGCTCTGGTGTCTGCGCCGTCGCCGACACAATGCCTCCCTGACGTTAATTAAATGTTAACAAACGCCCTCGTCGTCTAATTGGAACTGTTGCCTATTATCCTTACCTTTCGACGCAGAGAATAACTCCCAACCTCGTGAATTGTACTTCAGACTTTTTACCCCGGTGTCTTCAAATTGACTGGGCCTCATTGCTTTTGTTTTCAAAGATAAGTACGCAGCCACTCATTCGGATACAAAGCTTTGTAATTGCTTGTACAATTATTTTGTGAAATAATATGAATTATTCGGTCTGTAATACCGACTTAGACGATAAAGTTATTATGACGTTCCTTAGGACAATATTTTGATAAGACGTATAGCTTTAAGAAGGCGATTTGTTACTTTCTATAAAAAATTCTGTTAAATAAATAGTTTTAGCGTCACGCACCAACTAATATTCTAAAGTTCAAATAAATAAAATCTAATTATGTTTGAGGAACCTAATAGACTATTATTAGGTTCCTCATACATAATTAGATTTTATATGACTTGATGTCCTAGTATAGGACTTGAATACCTTAAGAAAGATTGTGTTGCATCAAAATTACATATACTTACATTTTTTTTGCTGTTAAGGCCTGGCTACAGTATTTTAAAACACAACAATTTATTATCAATCTTGAGTGTAGTACATATTGGGTAGTACCTTTAATTCACATCGATAAATAGGATATTTTTTGGGAAATGAAAACAAACTTTATTATTTAAAGTCACTCTACTTTTAAGCATTCCATTTATTTCAATAAAACTCAAAATCCAATCTTCAATAAGAAAGACAAAACCTATTCCTATTCCTTACCTATTCGTTAGTTAACAACTAGCCAATATAGCTGCAATCTGCTGTGCGATCGTTTTAAACGTTATACCAAAAAAATAGTAATTAAAACATGATTATTTTTGTAAGCATTGATATTTCATTGGATGATAGAACTGTTCATGGTCTAAATGTACAAATAAACTGTACCTTGCCTTGTAATCTCTTCCTGTTGTTTAATCTATGTGTAATTTTAATAATAACTTCTGGCAAGTGGCAACACACGTATCTGTCACTGTCAAGCGTCACTATCAAAAGGTTTTGTTTTGAATTTAAAAATTATCACAAAATTTATATGATAAGCAAGAAACAACAGGGTAAATATTAGTTTTTTTAATATATTGGAAGAAAATTACAATATGGCCCATTTTTTACCTGGTAGACCAGGCGGTGAGTCTGATTCAGACAGCGACGAAGACTATGGTTTTTACGACAAACCGGTACGTATCTAAAAATATTTTTGCAATATGCAGATACATTTATGCACTATGTATGCACGAATTAATGTTAATTTAGTGTTTCAATTGTTACTTATACTAGAGGCAAGTAGCTGCCTAGGTTATTTTTCACTTCTGATTCGTGCAAAATAGCGTAGTCAGCTATAAACCACCCCATGTAAATGATCACATTAATATGTTCCTAAAGTGCAGTAAGATATGCATTCTGGTTTCTTCTCATGATATTATTTTAGTTGCAACTTTTAAATTTACCATGTATGTACATTTTATTAATAGAATATATCTAGGGTATAACAGAAACATTAATATTTAACGATATTTTCAGCCCAGAAATTACTATCAACAACAGCAATATAATGAGAAAAAAAGGATTGAAATTGATCTGCAAGATGCTATTATTAATGGCAATTTGAAAGATGTTCAAGAAATTGTTAGCACTCGTAAGTAATGAAAAGTTTTGTCTACACAACATTTACTATTAACTAAAGAATAGGAACAATAATAAAAAAATGGTTAAAAAGTCATGGCCTCAACGCTAGTTTGCAAATATTCACAATTCAGATTTTGGATTCAATAATTTATTATAAAGAAAAATGTAACAAATGTTCTGCTTACTCAGTTACTCTGCTTAAATATATTCCGTGTAATGGGTGTTCAAAACTTACCATGTTGTTTAAAATAATGTCCCTTATGTTGTGTATTATGAACCCCATAATTTTTGCCAAAGTAATCATACTCTTACAAGGTAAAATGCTTTGCAATAAGTCCTACCTCTGATTTTGCAAGCTCTAGAATAAATGTAAAGAATTTTGTTTTTTTTTTATTGCTCTTGCAGTTATATGTTCTGAGTAATAATTAAAAATGCTATTTTAAAATTCCAGGCTTAAATAACAATGCAAATATTAGACTGGACAGCGGTTGGTCAGCACTGATGCATGCCAGTTTCCATGCTCAGGATAAAATTGTTAAGTACCTATTGGACTTAGGTGCAGATGCAAATTATCGTGCAGGTGAGTTAAATGACCATCAAGTTACAAAAGCATACAATTCTATTAAGATTTTGTGAAATAGCGTTTGTTGAAAACAAGTTAGTAGAAAAGTATAAGTAATTGTTACTAGTCTTATCTTTCCATAATGCAGAGCAGTGAAGCTATTGAAACCTACACTCAGGCTAACTATGCAGATCTGTAATAAAAATATGTATTGAATGGTGGCAGTCCATGCACAAATGACCTGTTAGATGTTTTATTGTTTCCACTACAAACTCTTCTAAACTATAGGGCAAATTGAAACATTCATCTTAAATCGTACAAGCTCTGCATGTGTAAAGTACTGATGTATTACACTCATGAAACATTCTATCTTTAAAAAAAACTGCATTAAAATCCATTGCGTAGTTTTAAAGAATGCATTCATAGGTAAGCAACCTTGTTGTAATATACATTAAAGACATATTATTTCAAATATTTCAGATTCCATGACACCAGTGATGACTGCATGTTCTAACAGCAGTGCGAGTAATGATGCCATCTACAGTATTGTAACTGATTTAATAGAGAAGGAATGCAAGCTCAACTGTATTGATAACTATGGACAAACTCCTTTGATGAAAGCCATTGGCTGTGGCCGAGTAGCTGTGGTTCAAAAATTTATGGAGTTAAAAGTTAATATTGAGATTAGGGACCTTCAAGGATGGACAGTAAGTATAGTTTGATAAATCTTCTATATATATAAAAGCTAAATACTTATCACTGATAAATCGCGAAATCTAAGAAACTGTAACACCTACACAATATCATGAAATTTGGCAGGCATAGGGAGGGTGAAGATCGGCTAAATACAGATTCTACGAAACTCGACCTCTATAGAGATAAAACAGGGAGGTCTTATATGTATCGTTAAAAATTGAAATGCATACTCTATCAATGGTGTGGATGTGTACTAACAATGTATTTTTAGAAATCAACCCTGATAGAATAAATAATAATGGCTATTTGTGTGTCGCGAGCTCCAGAGATATACATCCAACCTCTGTTTCTCTACTCTACAATAGATAAACGCGAAAGCAAACATTTATAGCTTAAATCAAATAAACTGTAAAAGAATACTTTTCAAGAAAGGTCCTACAATGACACAAAAAAAATAATAATATAAGTACATATATGCATATTTTGTGCAGTTTATACAATTATTACTTTAAGTAATGTATTTGTTAAGAAACTAGACGCTAAGCTTTGGTAATATTATAAAAGTACCTTAATTTTTATTATTATATCATTGAATAGTACCTACAACTTGTACATGTTACAGATAATTTACACATTTTACTGTCTAATATATAAAATTCTCGTGTCACAGTTTTCGTTGCCATACTCCTCGGAAACGGCTGAACCGATTCTCTTGAAATTTTGTATATGCATTCAGTAGGTCTGAGAATCGGCTAACATCTATTTTTCATTCCATTTTTTTTTGTTTTCGTGAACGAAGTCGCGGGCGACAGCTAGTTATAGGTACTATAAAATCCTTTTGAGCTCATCTCACCTGAAACACGATATCTTAGTTCAGGCGCGCAAGACTCGGATTTAAGACTATGTAATTTATCCTGTAACTAAATTTAAATAAAAATATTTATATACTATATTATTATTATTTTATAATCCGAAAGAAAAAAAAAACAAAATTTAAGATTAAAAAAGTAAAATCCGTCAATGAAATTCGTCTAGATATTACTTGTTGTATATAACTCTACGCGTACAAAGTCGCGGACGGTGGCTAGTATAGCGTTGTAAATTTTCCGAGAAATAAAATTAGTTCAGAAGCTATGTCGTAAACTGACGAATCCATAGGAGAATTTGAGTTTATTATACACCGGGGGCGTAGCTCAGATGGTAGAGCGCTCGCTTAGCATGCGAGAGGTACCGGGATCGATACCCGGCGCCTCCATTTCATGAGGAATTTTCGTTTTAAATTATTTTTTTTTTATTTAAACTATATTATCTTGTATATTGTTGTTATTATTGCAGGGAAAAATTTGTATGTTGTTATTGTATATTATTTTTTATTGTATGTTATTTGGGATGTTGTAGGGGACAATTTAGGAACTATTACTGAACTGATTTTGAAATGCTTTTACTAATTTAATTCCACATTATATGTGAGTGTCATAGGTTCATTACAGGTCATTACTAAATTAACCTAAAATATTCCTCAAAACGAAGTATCCGGGGGTCATATTGTAGTAACTAAATGTTTCAAGAACGTGAGTGTATTGAGTTCTGGACTTACAGCGACTTGCAGTTATTAAAAAATATATAGGTAACCAGTTTATCAAGCGTTATGCAAAAACAAAAAATCGTCATCAGTCTTTCAAATTGTTTAATTTACTTCAGTTCTCCAATTCTTTATTAAGATGCCTTCTTAGATAAAGTGTTAATTAATTACGTGTGCCTATTTATAATTACAGGCCGTATTTTGGGCAGCCCACCACAATCAACCAGAAATACTTGAAATCCTTATAGCCCACGGGGCCAGAATGACTGAAGTCGACAAATACAACAGATCAGTATTAGACATCGCAGAACTACATGAATATAATGAAATCGTAGATATAATAAAGAAACATCTTCAGATCCCGGAAGAGATTGTCGACCCGTATTTCACGGAAATCACTACTTGGCATGATTACTATCCAGGTATTAATAAGGGACAAAAGTAAGCTGTACTCTTGTAAATACTACCCTATAGCGCAGACCGAGAAGAGAGTAGCTTAGTGGATTGTAAGGACACTCGAAATTGAACTTTATTGCTTATTATACACCGTGTAACATAATGAACGCACATCCTGAAACTACTTTGTTCAGAATCGATAACAGAATCCATTTCATTAATAAAAATAAATATTTTTTTTTACCAAAAAAATATTTAGAAATAATTAAATTGTAGACACTATTTTCATAAAGCACTCGAAGTAAACGAAAATGAGCCTTAAGTCGATGCAATAAGGCTATAAGGCTATAGGCTATAAGTAACGTATTGAGCAATAGGGCGCCCACGCGTTTTACCAATTATTTGTACAAATTATTCTGACAATATGTAATAAAAACAAATATCTAAGAAAATGATAAACATGTTTCAATACATTAATTGTGGATAAAAAAGGATATTCTTTTTGGGGTGTCTGTGGATGTGCGTTATTTCCGTTACACGTTGTATAATGAGCGTACATTACGTGTTGCACCGACCCCAAGTAAAATGGGATAAGATAAATGATTGAATATTATAAAAAAAAAACGTTCGGCATTGTTTCGGCTTCGTTCGTTTCAAACTAGCAAATATATGGTACATTGTAACTTCAAAAAGATTTTACTTGCTCTTGCTCGCACATATCCGAGACGTAGAACGATAGCCAGAGGTCGAAAGATGATTATTTTCTTGATTCTCGGCCTGCGCTAAACCTTCACAATATAACTAAAATAGCAATGGTAAACTAATAAGTATATCTATTTCAGACCGGAATACAGAAGTGAGATTCCCCATCTTCTATATGGGATGCATCTTGAAAATTTTACTGCAGCCTTTATGAAAACGGGAATGGATCTAAAAACGTTTTTGTTGCTTGAAGAAGATGATATGGTCAAACTGGGCATGGAATTGCCATATGAAAGACAAAGACTGAAGATCGGACTGCGGAACTTTCACAAAAGGAATTGGAAAATTAAAGCTGTTGCTGGCATGACTGTGCAGAAACCAGATAACTTTAGGTAGCTATTAATTGTTGTTAGGTTATTCTTCAGGATCTTAGATGTAGAATAGAATACTATTTATTGTACACCATAGTTACAGCTGTGTAAAATTATTTACAGTACCTAAGTTATTATTGGCGGCATTATCGCTAATAGATCTAATGTAGTTTAATAATATTCAAGATGTCATTTTGAGGACTTGTTTTCGTAAAATATGTCAGTACAAATGACGTATTAGGAATTTCTAGTAATAAACAGCGTTCCCGTTTGAAAGCTGGCAAAAAGTAAAGACATACAAAAAATGATCTCTTTTTGTTTTTTCAGTATGCTCAACTATTTAACATCTCTAGGCTCTCATCTACACCAGATATACGTGTTAGAAGCAACACTGCACTACGTATTGCGTGAATACAATAGAATTCAAGATCAAATTAAATTTGAACCTCCAGACTCACCGATACGCGAGAAACTGACTTCTGCGGCCAAAAAACTTATTTATAACATAAATTGTATCCGAAAAGCGATGAACAGAGTAAAGTTCATTTTGAAAAAGGTAAAAATTGCATATTTTTTTATGATATATTAAGATATTCATCTAATTTGACATATTTCACGGACCATTTAAAAAAAAAACGTTTCCTTGGAATAGTTTTTAAGTTACATTTGATTATGGTTAGGACTGCAATAAGATTTCAGAGGAAAATATATGAAAAAAAAAACTAAAGCATTAATATCACAAAACGTTAGAAAACACTCGGGAGTATTTTTTTCTCCAAATCACAAGTTTACAATTAGCAAAGTTGTAGATTCGCTACATTTTGCTACATAAATATACTCGATGTAAGCTTGCCTGTTGAACTAGCTAGGAATTATTCGCTACATTATTATGTGCCTATACTGCCTATTATTGCTTGAAAACAGTCTACCTATTTTCATTTTCGTCCCATTTTCGCTTATACTAACGTATATGCTGATTCTTCATCGTATTTATTGATACGAATGTTCCAGATAGCAGATAACAACCCAGAGCCAGCCGATCTCATCAAAGAAAAGTCACTACAAGACATCACCATGGGTTATGTCACCGAAGCAATGGTTGTATTCTCCATAGGGCTCGTAGTCTACCACGTTAAGAACATCGTCTCTTACTTAGTGAGAAAGTAAAGTATAAACATTGTTATTTAGTGTATATTCAGGTTGTGCTTAACGAATTTAAGACTTGTTTTACATTTTAATGTGTTATAAATTCTTAAAAGTTGACAGTTACCTACTTAAAAAAGTCGTTGTAAGTGATATTCCTTTTTCAATTTTTCTTTGAATATTTTCCTGTTGTAAAAAATATGATGCCATAAAAGTTCGGAAAAATAAGGTTTTATTCCGTCAACGTTTGCCGTTTTTAGTTGGATGTTGATGTATGTAACATCTACTAAATAAGATTTTTCTAGAGTTAGAGCATTGTCTACCCACCCACGAAGTACTGTAATGTGTTTTTAATTTTTGTGCAAATAGTTTGCAGTTTTTTTTTCTCATTAAATTTCCTCTCTCAAACCTATGAGGTTATTATATGAAGGCTTTAATTTAATTTAACTCTGCCCTAATTTAACTAAATCGTTATAACTCTGCCATTTTAGGATATTTTTTTCTAATTTAGGTAAAAGTATGTAATAATCCAGTGTATATCAGATAACTCCATACCAAATTCCACCCGAAATAGTTTCGCAGTTTAAGTTTCGCGTTTATAATATTAGTAGGATTGTAGTAGTCACAATAGAATTAGTAAATACGAGTAATTCATTATGTTCATGTTGATCAATTTAATTTCTTATCAACAACGTCTAAGCAATAATAATATGTTGAGTTTTTGGGTCATCGTAAAAATAATATTAAGTAATGTCGATTCTACGAAATATACTATTCTGATAGTCGACCAAAAACGCAGACGATGAGTAATAACTTTGGTATTCCCCGGCCTTTAATTCGCGTCAAAGTTCTAAGAATTCTATTGAAGAAAAACACTCACATTGCACTTTTGCCAAATACTTAAATATTCACGATACTGATTTGGCTCGAGTTTCTTTGTATATCAAGTTATTTATAGAACTATGATGGTTACATTTCGAATGCAGTTTTACTTTCCTTACATAATTTACAAAACATTTTAAAATGTAGTAAGTAGGTAGTCTTTAATTTACAAATCAATCATTCATGAGTTGTATTTAACCGGTGTTCTAGTTGCTTCGAAACGGGTGTTATATGTATATTATTTTAGCTCCTAGCTGCTACAGTAATTTCGTTTACGATTGAAACCCATTAATTTTCTAGAAGCATAATGAACGATGTTCTTAGATGACAGACTCGTCCTAGTTCACTTCTGTACGTACATCATGTTTATTTCTGCTGACGTAAAGACGGCTGATGATGATTCGTCATATGCCTACGTGCATTAAAAATTATGAGTATCAGATGCCAGTTGATGGCAGGCCGTCCTTGTCACTTGCAGTTTAGATGCATTAGGATGGGCTTCTAATTAGAGCTCGTTCATAATTAATTGCACGTCATTTGTATCCATTATTCATGGTTTAGATGCGTCGTAGGTGTGTTCGTCAGTGCGTTCATGCGTCGCATACAACTATGTTTTGTCGTATATCTTTGTAATGGGCACATTATGTACATTCATTGCAATAATACCTATGTTAACATAGTTTTTATTTCTGACAGAATGTATTTTCATCTATTATTTCTTTTGTCGTGCATTGTAATGTTGATTTACTTTAGTATGTAAAACCCAGAATAACATTTCTGCGCTGAAATTTAATCCGAAACACATGTATTTGCTCAGTCACTGGTCTAGTTCGTCATAAATAACTGTTCGTCATAAATAACTGTTCGTCATAACTATCTGTAATACAACAAATATATTTTGCTACAGATTCGACAAACAAGTTTAGTGAACTATTAAGTATTATATAAAAGGCCAAGAGCTCCCAATAGGTGACAATATGCCGAATATTTATTCGCCACAACAGTTGTCACTGTCCGGCTAAGATTGTCAGCAGTGCCGGTATGTATTAACCGGCTGTCAATCCAAATTCTTGGCAACCCTTGCTCTACATTAATTAAGAAACATAATCTTATAAAGTACGGTTTATTTTCTTCTCAATTACACTGACAGTTTATTTCCTGTGCCCTCCAGACGCATATAACATATCGCGAACAGTCTTGACCTTTTTAAAACAATTATGTTCCGAAATATGGTCGCACTCGTAAGTACCTACAACGCGCAAGTAAGCTTTAAGTATTGGAATTTTAATTGCACTTGTTTGTTCATTAAATGCCTGATTCATTTAAAAACGTCTGACTGTTTCGAGCGTTTCAAAGGACATATTTCATGTTCCATGTTTTTGGCAACTTAATCCACTGTTACAGCCAATATTTTTTGTACAAGAGTTTCGTAAAATACGTACAATGTTACTCAGATATCAGTGTGTAATAGGACGCGCACTTATTAAAATAAATCTGTTTTCTTTTTTAATGTACTGGAATGCGTCACTTTACTCATCCAGACGAGTCGTAAACGTTAAATTTAGCTCTGACGATCACTGACGCACTTACAATGTAGCTTTATTAACTGCAAACCGTAACTTTTAATTAATATTTATTTCTGTAGTTGTATAAATGGGTGCATATTATTTATTCAGTGCAATATGTATTCATTTGTTACAATTTGCAAGTGTATAACCATCAGATGCACTTAGACGTAATAGATAGGTAATGGACACTTTGATTTATCGGCCGCACATCTGTATAGAGGAAATTTCAGCATAGCATTGCATAGTTGATTTTCCCAAGTCGTTATTAGTTTTTCTATACGTACTCACCTAAGTTTTTCTTAGTGCCATTATTATGTACCGACCTATCATATTTCAACTGGATTCCCATATTAGTTTTACGATTTGTAATGGAAAATGAGGGACTATCAATGACTCAGACAAAAGTCGTAGGAAGGAAAACTTTAATTATCACGAAGACTACATTAAGGTAACTAACGTGGTATGTTTGACATTGAAAACTTTGAGATATGCGCATATTTAGCATAAATGTTGATAAATTTGAAGGCTGGGAAGATAATTATTATAATAGAATAATTAACAAAAGACAAACATTTGACCTTAGTCTTATCGCGAAACAAATGTCGAACGGTATTTTCGACTTACCTACGGTAAAAAGTTACTTCGAAACGTACATTTAGACTAGATTAATGCACAATGCAGGGATAATACCAAGAATTTTCCTGCTATTTATCTATGATATGTGCAATACAGAAGCATCGGTTACAAGTATATAATATGTATTGACAGATAAAATGCCGTAGGAATGTATTTCCATGTAATTGCATTAAGTGTTTGATTTCAACGATAAGGGATTTGCAATACAGTAGCAACAGATTGTATCGGAATCTTCTCAGGGTCTTTATTGGTTACTAATAGGGAATGGCGCCAGATAGAACCTCAATACTTTCGAAGTACCTACATATATTAAGAACTTAAGGATTGACATTTACTATTATTTAAAAACAAGTAGGTTTGTACCGTAACCTCTAATGACGAAATAACTACTAATTCCGATCAAGATGTTTAACTCCTGTTTACAGACGTTATTTCGTGACTGCTCAAAAACAGCTGAGGATTTTGTTTTCCGAATTCTTCTGTGTATGTGTTATTATTCCTTATTTCACCACAACTTCCTGAACGCCTTACTGATTTTTTGCAGTTTCTACGTGGTTTTGTTAGATTTTTGAGTTTACGTATTATTGCGAAAAAGGATACACCTGCTTTTTGTAAAAATCATTTTTCGAGAGAAAAGTCATGATACTTATTTTATTTAAAGTCAAGATAAACAAATTAAAAAAAAATCGTTTATTAAGTTGATTGCGTGTTTCTAAGAACCCGGTTGGTATGGTGTAGTCTCAATCTACATGATTGTTGTTTATCACTCTTCCAGCCAATTAAAAGCTAAAAATAAGCACACAGAAATTCCAACCAAAGAGAATTATATCTCTCTTCGCCCTTCATTTCACTCTGATATCATAAATTTCTTCACACCATTTTTGTTTCTACATCTTTAGCACGTGTGTATTCACACTCCCATGTTTTTAATAAGCTTAGATCTTTTTTTGTCCTTCGGAGAATACTGGTGGGTAAACTCGAAAGCCGTCGTAACTTTCTAACCGAGTGTTTTGGTCCCCTTTGATATATTGACAAGCAGTCAGCAAAATTGATCGGCTGGCAGTTCAGCATAGTATGAATATTAAATGCGAATTTAGGAAGCAGTAATTGTGCGTGTCTTAGTAACTGTAATTTTATTCTACTCTTCAATGTTACACACGCATGTGTCTTTAATTATGTCTGTGATCTGCGATCCGATCTTCGCCAACTGTACCTACGGTTACTTAAGGGACCAGAGTAGAACAAAACTAATTAATTTTCCACACATGTCATGTGAGCAGTGAGTTACAAGTTGGATTTCAAGATGTTATTCAAATGATGTAATCCGTAAGTTGGTTTGGCGGTACAGAAAAATTAATAGGCTTTGTTCTCAACTGTGTGTACAGTTGTCAGGCGTGTAATATTAAACAATGACCTTTTTATTCGTTTGTGACACAAATAGTTGCGCAATGAGGTGGCTTTAGTGGAGTTTAGTCATCGTCCGGTCTGCCCAAACGTGTTAGAATCCACACTATTGTTTCTAATAACACTATCCGCTTCCTTTACCTATTTGCCTTGTAGATTTTAGCTCTTGTAACGCTTTTGTTCCACAAAGTTTGCCGTTAGTGTAGTTACGACTTCCCAATGCTGATACAGTATGTTCAAGTTATTAAAGTATTTCCGATCGATATAGTATGTGTACTGATTCTACTGAATAAGTTATGGGACACATGCTTCATTTCCCAAAACGTCTTTTATATGAATAACATAGCAGAGGTTCTAAGCCCGTTTTATAAGAATTAAGACAGTAATTAACACGATCAATTCATTTTAATTGTGACGTCGTGTGTGTCGTGTACTCAAATATTATTAAAGATGTTCTGAAAGAAAAAGCTTCTCAATAAATATCATAGATGATTTACTTGGTCCACTGTATAATCTCAGTGTTGCGGGTGTTGCCACAGGTACGGTTCAATCATTATTGTTAACCCGTACGTTTAAATAATCTTTAACATGAGTATACTAATTATCTAGTTTGAATGGCTAATTAATAGCAGTCTTACTTACCGTACCCACGCACACGATAGACATAAATACCACTGAGATAATTTATCGTCGCAATTGTCCTGGCGTCAATCAATTCCTTATAAAGTAATGCAGACACTACAGTAATTATAATTGAGTTGGTGACTTGGTATGTAGGTGTAGTTATTAGTTATGTAACCTCTTTAGATTTTTTTCTGAACAAAGACTAGGTATTTCCTCATAGTTGATTTATAGTGATTATATTTATTATCAGCCTGACTGCATTACCTATTAAGTAATTATAATTGTTTATATTATACTGGTATACAGCTATAGACCCAGACAACTATAATGTTGGTAGTACAGATATGACACCGTCGTTTTGTTCCATCGAGTCCGGTAAAAAAAAAAACAACAAAAAGCTTTTTAAATTTTATTGACATCTAAAACATTCGTAACAACTGTTTGTACTAAAATATAAATGTGTATTATGTTAAAAGCTGTTAAATTTGTGTATTATAAAGTGCTTGTTATAGCTGCTCAATGCAGGAGGTGTTAAGCAAAATGGACATCAGAACGTACATGTATAAGACACTTTATCAATCGTCGTTGTCATCATAGCCTATTAGCTAAATAGCTTTTTTATTTATCACATGAAAGTACAACAATGTATCTTCACTTCTGGGTGAACACTTATAAGCTCTATTAAATATTTATTTTTAGGCCATTTATTAAATGTTTGTGTTCTTATGGCTACCTAATTATATAGGACACAAATAAAACTTCATCGTAATACCCAATATAAAAACAAAAGTAACAATTGCCAGAATACAACTCCTATCACTCATCGAGTAAGCAAATGTTACTGAAGCAACATTCAACATGCAATCTGTGCTTAACAACGTAGGTTGGAATTTCCAAGAATACTAATTGACCAATACAATTATTAAGGTGTTAATAAATTTTGAGATTCTCTAAAGATTCTAAATAAATATTGCCAATTGCTTCTCTTAAATTTATAAAACGTAAATTAAAATAAATTATTAACAGTATTATGGAATAGCTGCTGTCGTGTGACGGCTAGCGAGTGGCGTGCTCAGTGCTTCTGGATGGGGATGTTCCGGTCGGTGATGGCGAGCTGGGGCAGGGGCGCCTCCACGGTGAGCACGCCGTCCCGCGACAGCGACGACTTGATGGCCTCGGGGTTCGTGCCCTTCGGCAGCAGGAACTCCCGGTTGTACTCTCTGTACACAGACTTTGTGTCTGACTTCTCTTCGTGCTTGGCGTGGACCTGAAACAGACACACAATCTCCGTTACTTATTGACGCTCAGGAATTTTTGTTTTGGCTACGTCTCGCGACTCCGTTGACCCCGATAAAAAAAACAGAATACTTTAGTTTTGCGTGCACAATAGCGATTCTTTAAAATTGGCATTTTGCCTGCTCTAAGGTGTTTCGGTCGTTTTCTCACATTTTGAACATAAATAAACGCTTCATTATTTCGCGGATAATTAATCTTCATTAGACTGTGACATAAAATAATAGTGTTGACATCTTGTCGATTGAAACCTTATAAATTGACCTTTTGCAGCTACACGCTAGCAATAAAGTAGGTTGGCCGGCTCATGGTAAAGATGCAAACGATGCTGGCGTCAATCTAATTAGTTGGGTGATTTTGCATTCCGTATGCATTCTCTAAAACTATTAAAATCTACGCCTTGGATAATATTCGTTTTGTTGCTGGTTGAATCGGTCATAAAACATCTGAGGCGCTGTGATCTGTCCGAAATAAGACTAGGGAATTTCGTGATGACGTCAACCGGTAAACCGAACATTGTGTGGATATAAACCGCTCATTGCCAAATGTTTGTGTAAACCTACACCGGCTAGGTATCTACACTGGACTGTGTAGTTGAACAAATTGTACTGCCACACGTTTTAGTTGCTATAAATTTAACGAGCAGTGCCTGTAAATTTCGTTTTTAGTTAACAACTGGTAGGTATAATATGTTATAAAGTTTATATCACGTTTTATGTAGCCGTTTCATGCTCCGTATAATATTGTACAGAGCGTTGCCCTTTATGTAATAAGTTTCAATCAACGTTGTAAGTAGCTTCTCGGACAATGCAATAGCGCCATGAGATTGCATTACTCGTACCAAGCCCCGCCTACACTTAATCGAATCTACCTTTAGCCTTTAACGGAGCGTGGCAAGCACAACCATCCATGTAGATTGAAGACATTACAAAGGAATCTAAATTGGATTAAATTTGACCTCATCCTACAACGTGAAGGATTTTAAATGTTTGTTCAACATGAACTGAATTCAAACTGTCCGTTTAGGGAAACTGGGAAACAGTACCGAAAGAATTTGAACCAAAACTGCGTGGTTGAAATAAACATACTACCGTATTTCTTAGTGTAAATTCATTTCAGAAAGAGCAAAAACACATTATCGTGACTTTTAAGGTTCCTGCGCATTTTTATGCTATAAGTTTTAAGTTTGAAATATCACTCGCTAAATTGAATCTGAAGAAACTCACCAATAATTTGTTGTCTACAGTCTTGACGACGATTTCCTCAGGGGTGTACTGGCTAACGTCGAAACGAAGTTTAAGTGATTTGCCGTCGCCCTCATCCTGGATCAGGGGCGAGTTCAGGCTGTCCCAATGGCTGGGCTCGGCCAGCTGTCTGCTGTCACTGTGCTGTGACGATGTGGTGCTGCTGTGGACGACATAACAGTCTCATTTATATACCCAGTCATTTTCACGATACCCAAATTACGCAACATTGCTTTTGGAATTCTTTTCCAGATATTGTGATTAACAATGTTTCTTAAAAGGTTAACTTGACAACATTTTTTGTTTCTGGCATTTTTATTGCACAATGATTGTAACACTTTTTTTATAGGAACAAAAAGACCAAAAGCAAGTTTTAGAGTTACTAATTCTAAATCCCAATAAAACTAACTACTTACTAAAATTTTAATTCGTGCGTTTAAGTATTTGAATCGGACTGTGTTGAATAAGTGTTGACAAAGTTAGTAAGTACTTATAGGTATGTAATTATAATAATAATTGTGATTTAAGTTGCGACATTGAGAGATAACCTTTACAGAACGTTTATTGACAATCGTGTAGGTAGAACACAGTGGGTGCTATACTTAGCAGACTTATGAGCAGTTTCATCAACGGATGACATTCGTCTTGTGTACCGATACCCAACAAACTACATGTAAAGATCAAGGTAATTGTGACTAAATACATATACATTGTTTGCACACGGACAAGTATGTACCTAGTAGATACAGAAAATCGCACAAAATTGGACTTAATGGCATTGAAATAAAGGTTGTATAACCACAAACATGCGATCGATAGAAGTTCTTACATCTATCATCAAACTAATTCATGGTCGAGCTTATCCTTATACGAATCAGTTTTATACATACGTAGATACATACATTCAGTGAAATAAACATGCTATCTAAACAGAGCATCAGAATGCTTGCATGCAAAGGAAGTACTAACACTACCTACCATGTACTGAACAGTCACTGGTTAGAAGTGTTATAGGGCCGTCGACGCTTTAATTCCCATCGATTTCACATTACTTCTATATAATAAAACGTGAAAACAAAAGAAATTCAGAATTTCATTCCGTCGCCGCTTAGCACCGATCGAAAAACGCGAAAGAGAGGGATGGAGCCACACAGGCAAATAGCGCCATCTCTTTCACAACAGAACTTCAATCGTTTTTTAATTGCAAACGTGGCTGTTGGTCATAAAATATCCAGTGCCAATTAATTCAGTCTAGCAAAAGTGATTGCTGCCATGCGAAATACTATCACGCTATTATATTCTAATTTCTAATACACGAGGGTATTGCATGCAGATACTGTTACCCACTAAGTGCCCGCAAAATGTTAAGTGGTCCGTCTATAATGCACTGGTAACTAGGATGCATTCCAAAACCGATAATACCTACGTAAATGTTATTTACGAAATTTAGCACCTGCATGTTTGGAACAATATCAAGTTGTGCAATAGAGCATTTGTTACGAGCAAATTTAATGAGTACAAAAAAATCTTTGTATTTTACACTCGGTGAAAAAAACATACTGTAGGTCTAGGTACCTAGTGGCGCATTCCCTATCTGAATCATTATGCTCCGACCAGTGTCATAATTTATGACCCAGAACGGTTTACTCAGTGCATATAATTTTACGTTTTTCAACAAAACATGTGATGTCATTTTCAAGTCATCAACTGAAGATACAAGGTCACTGTCAACAAAATGAGCTCATCGATAATTTATAATAGAGTGGGCACTTGTATCGACGTAATTTGTGTTCAATTGTGTAAGTAGTTGGTCGGTACCGGCGTACTGACCACAAAAAAGTAGTTATATAAACGTGAATATTTTAAAGCTTTTTTGCTTCAGAATGATCTAAACAGAGTTTCGAACTTCTTTTGTTCCGATACACGGTTGTTATTTTATGTTCTGTGACTAAAAAAGAGTCGTAAAATGTGGTAAACAGTTATTTTGCTAGCCGTAGAAAATAAGTGTGCCGACAAGGTACCTACCTACCACATGCTTGCCCAGTAGCCTAGTCACATAACTCCAACGCTAAACGGATTAGGTTTCATTCACAGCCACACAAAACAAATTCCGACTACGTTCAAGTACAGAATTAATTAGCAAGGTGTTCAAAGAATTCGTTCGGTGTGAAAAATGTTACATTCCTGAGGCATAAGTACATTCTGTACAGCAAATATTAATTATATATTGTGTACTCAGACGTTGGCTACGGTTAGAATTTCGTACTTTTGTACAGAGAAAAACAACTCCAGGACGTACCAAAGTCATTCTAATTTAATCACTGCTCAATGCTTTATTCGATTGTTAAACGTTTAAGAGATTTATTAATCCCTTAATCAAATGCTTTGAGTTCACTCGAATGCAAATTTTACTTTCTATAACAACCTTGGCTGTCGTACCTGTCTGGGACTTAGCGTCAAGTAAATATCAGGCTCTAAGTGTTATATTAACAAAGCCTGCTTTGTGGAACTGAGGCTCTAATTAAACAATCACAGCTAGACTCAACTGGGCTCATTTGCATCGTCCGGAGTTATTAGTACCAGTGTAAACAACGGGCTCCATTGGAATGCATTTCGCAGTATATTACAATCGTTTACGCAATGTTCGCTGTAAACTATAAATTATTTAAGTTATGACTGATAATAGCATAATAAACAGTGTAATGCCGTGATTCTTTGCTCGTGACTGTACTATAAATAAGATCGCAACTAGGATATTTTATTATACCCCACTCCGACTAACTTTTCTTCAAGTTTTGTAGAAAATATCTGAGCCATCGTATTGATTATAGGGTAAAGCGAAAACATCTCCCAAATATCGTGTTCGAAAACGAGAGCGCCTCTTAATTCGTTAGACAACATGTAAGGGGTCCTTTATTTATAAGTCCTGAGGGGAGAAAGGGTCGGATAGCATCTTATTTATCGGCATTCCAACATCGAAATTATTCTAGTTTCGTAAGGGGAGGGCGTTACAAAGATAGTTACACGAACGGCCCTTTAACACATTAAAGAGAAATCTAACGATTCTATAATACTTTTTAAAGATGTCAGTACAAAACTAGTGAATACATGCGAATTATAAGAATACAAATATAAATATGTTAGTGTGTTGCACAATACGAGCAGGTGCGATACTACAGCAAGCATAAGTAATAAGAACATAAATATTAATTAATCAACAACTATACATAAATAGTACATACTACAACGAAGACTAAGATCGTAAAGGTTTACATACACATATATGGATATCGTAGAATTACCTCTCTGATGACTTGGTTACTCCTCCGGAGGAAACAGATTCGAAATTGTAAGACATGCAAAAAGCAATGTTCGTTGTTAGTTTTAAACTCAGGAAACAGAATCAGAATTTTATAAGATTTATATGTCATGGTAGGGATGAACAAATCGGAACAAACTGTTAATTTAAGTTGAGGTTCAAACAGACAAAAATCATTTAAATGCTATAAATTAAGAACCTATTTTTATCTTATAGGATGATTAATGGCATGTCGAAAAAAAACAAACACCAATGACTTTTATAGTCATGATTAATTGCAATCCAAACAAACAGAAAATATTGTGTAATTTGAATTTTGTTGTAAATGCAAGAAAAGTCATGGATATAACATTTTATTCTAGTTTTGATTGATTTTATGTGACAGCCCTAATCAACTACCAGATGTTAAACAGACGAATAATAAACCAGATATAAAATGTTTTATAAATATGAAGCCAATAAAGTTCCCGTCATCAATGAATATTAAACATTGAAACGAAATGATCCGTTATAAAACCGTAAATATAATATGTAAATAATCTATAAAGCAAGCAAAATCAAATCATATACAATATTATTCTTATTCACAGTAACATAATACATATAAAAGAATAAAACACACGGAAAAATGTGGTCGGCCAGATCGCAGAATAAAATAAGGACATTAAAGCGAGTGACGTCAGTCTCCGAGTGAACCATACAAAGACAAAATCGTCGCTTCATATTTAATCATTCTGCTAAATAAGTAGGTATTTGTTAACAGCTGCTGCCGCCAAATATGTCCAAACAGTTATTGTAACACGACCCACACGGAACGATTGAAACATGGGCGGACCAGTAATCCCACACTTGAATGGAATTGAGCAAGATCCTAAAAATATTAATGACGTGGACGTGATGGAAGGAAGTCATATCTGTTTGTTTTGTTTCTTATATTCTCCAAAAAGCTGGCGCATATCAGACTACCCACCGCGATTGACGTGGGAGTGTGAGTGTGTGAGATGTCGAAGGCTAGTATTGCATCACTAGAGAGTAGAGTCGGCGTCGCTGAAACTGAACCAACTCGCTCAAGTCCAAGTAGGTCATGTATTCATGCCGTAAACATAATTTCAGCGCGTTAGCGCCAACAACTAGGCACGTATAAAACTTGCACGTCTGTGTTGATAAAACAATCGTAAACCGGTTTCTTCAGAGGTATGCATTTTGCAACCGTTTTCGCTAGAAGCCAAGGTGTGATAACAGCATCGAGGTTTTATACCACTTGAATGTATAATTTTACAGCTCGTCTCTGCATCCTTTTCAGTTTACGACTTATTTATTGGGTAGTTTGAAGTAAACTGCTGTGCCTGATCTACTTTTCTATAGTTTAATGCTTTATTAGTTTGCTATACTATAAATTGCTGCAATCTTACAAGTAGTACGAGAGTAAACATTATAGCGGCAGGTAGCAATTTTTTTATTTACGCACTACCATTGATCTGTGCACAACTAGTTCATAGCTCATTCATAGAGCGGAGTAGGTAGGTACTCCTACTCTTATATAAAACCTCGTTATGCGCGAACATTGTGTTTACAATTTCACGCGTTACTGTGTTTTAGCAACAAAATTCTCTGGTTTGAGGCGGCGCAACCGGCGCTATTTCTATTTATGACATCATCCCGCGTCGGGCTTACGTATCGCTGCACGCTTTAAATGGAGGCGACTGACTTGTCTGCAGTTGATGCCGTTCCGCGGACTGATCCCGAATAATGCCTTTTGAATATACTTTCTTGTAGCCGACACGGCCGAGGTGGGCGACTGTCTTGCGAAACCACCAAACTCATTTATTCAAGATTCCCTTTTAGGAAAACAGGGCCGGCAACATAACTGTGACGGACGGAATAATAATATAGCCATGAGACAACCTGGTTTATTCACCCACTTGAAAAATACCTGCCTGCCTGAATTTTAATTCTCCTCGTTATTAACATTGCCAACTGAATAAATACTAGCGATGAATATTTTTCATAAAAAAATTGTGAGAAATACATCGCTAACTAAAATCTGTTAATTTATATTGAAGGTAAATGTTAAAAAAATAAATAAATACCTCGTTGTGCTTTTGAAGAAGTTGTTGCTTTCTCTGTTCATGAGTTCTGATCTGAATTTGCTCATTTCTTCTTCCATCTTCCTCATTTCGGCGTCAAACCTCTCCCTGATGCTGGAGAATTCAGTGTCGATGACAGAAAAGTCACCAAGCTTGATTGGGATATTCCTTTTAAGACCACTGTCAGCCATTTTAACGAAGTGTGTTATGTAGAATTCGTGAAACTAAACAAACACTGAAACGTTCTTATGTAAACACGGATCACAGTGTCGCTACGCACTCAACGGCAGACAAGGCAGGACTGATCATTAGTCGTCGACTCGGCGCCAGGGGGCCTGCGCACAGTTTTAAATAGCCTCACGTTCGAACGACGGCGAACCGCGTCGAGACTCGCTCGGCGTCATTCGGCCCACACTGTGCTTCTCGCTCATTCCACGTCTGGCTGGCTTCACCGTGCCTCATACCGAGCATCTTCCTATGATGCATAGGCGCTACCAGCGACTCATGGCAACATCCACGGTATACCGTTGATGAATCATTCATTTACAATCCGTTTCTTCTCTTTAAGGCAATGTACATAAAACATAACAAGTACATTATTATTCACAGGATATTTCTATTCGTCTACTCCTTGTTTCAACGTATTGAGAAACGGTGTTTCTGTTATAAAATATTCTTGAACGACTTGCTGGTCACCTTGGCCTTATGACGTCAGTTTGACGTAACGTCGGAAATTACCTAACCGCTATAAGAATCCTCTAATTCGATGTATTCTGAAATGTGTATTGTTTTCTTTCGGCAAAGAATATGCACATTGTGTTGTTAAAAGATTCCTTATCATTTATTTCCCAACGACAAGCTACGAGATTTTTTTTAAACAATGGCCAAATAAATAAAATTCCGTTTAGGGTTATACGGCTGTTTTGAAAGCGGCCAGAGACCTTGATACCACGAATGAGTCAGAAGTTTGTCGCGCCTTTAGTGTTAAGACAAAAAGATCCAATTATGACCACGTTCCTCGTCTTGTAGGCAGTAGGCGAGCATGTAAAGCGCTGTATACATTACAAATAGGAAACATTACTCATAGTGTTACTCCTACGCTAATATCAATCATTGCGAGATATTTTCTAGGAATTCGATCAATATTGCATTGAACTAATCCAATCCCGGGAATAATCCAAGGTTTTGTATGTACCACAGTGGCTTCGTAATATAATACTTGGTAGAGTTTAACCAAAAAACCTTGAATATATTCAATTTGCTATAAATTCATATAAATTCTGAGAAATTATTTAATTTTTTGCGAGTAATATTTAGCTTCATTTAAGAAATCAAACTTTTAAGCTACACGTCAATATAATTTTTTCCCTTTAATCCAAAAAGTTTTTCACGGCTATCCCCCTAATTTATGGATGCATTTCTGGATAATCCACAGTTTTAAGAAATCTAAATTGGAACGAAATCGTCCCCTTGGGCGCTATGTTAATCAAAATTTGCAGACAGGGGGCTGACCCTTCACTCAGCCAACCAAAATATTCCAGCCATATCTTTAATTTTACCAGTGACTAGTCATACCTCGAAAAAGCTTCCCCACACTTAACGCACCATTTATAATCGCCGACAGGTCTTTTACTACAGGAAACCACTCTGCAACCGACACCCGTCACCTTTATATTTAGAAACATTGTTATTCCGTTGTAAATATAAATGTTATGATACCTGCTTTCAAAATTATCTTCGTTTTCTGTTCCACTTTGTCTAATATATAATACACAGCTGATTTAACATTTAAAATCCATGGTTCCGTTTACATACCATATATCATGTTCTTAATGTTCAAAGTGACTTAACTAATGGAGGTATTATCTCAGTGACACCTTGAGATATATTGTCGCCGGTGACTTACTTGCTTTGCACTTGCACGTTGTCACACTTGCTTTCCTAAAGCTTTTAATCTTCAAACTCAAAATAAAAAATGTTCTAACTGGTTTGAGGTTTATATCTGTCAGGTCTTACATTCTTTACGTTCTCGGGATAACTTCATGGGAAGAAACACGGTCCTTTTTTGCAAAGGCCCTGTTGAGAATTCTACCAACTTGTTTCATACTTATGAGATTATCTTTTCTCATAATTCGCCCACAAGAATTTCACATGTTCCTAGGTCTTTAATTGCACAAATGCAATGAAATTATATTTACCCAAAAAATGATTAAGAAGGTGTATAATGACTAATTGATCAAAATTCAGTTTGAACTACCTAAGCACATTATTTTGTGACAAAACTAAATGCCAAGCCGTCTCATCGTAACATACTCATAATGTATTGCATAAACCTAGCCAGGTTAAGTTCCTATGTTATCTGCAATGCAATGCTTATCTCGGCTTGATGTATGTAGAAATCTGCGAGGCTATGCAATGGGAAAGCTCATTAGTCAGTGACAATTTGTCATTGGATACGCTCATGCAAAACAGGTCTTATTTTAAGATAATGTTAGCCTTTCTTAACATCAAGATTGCGAGGTCAGGCGACAATCTACTCGTACCTACGTACCGCAATAATACTAATATAAAAAGAGTGGGTAAAATGAACAGATTTTACCAGTCTTTTAACTAAAAAGCTAGACTTATTTAGGTATAAATATGAGATCAATATAATTATCCATAATAACTTATAGTGAGGTAAAATTGTAATAATAATGTAGAGGTAAATTTCCTGAAGTTGTAAGGGGTACTCTCGATCTACTAAATCGTTTTTGTAAATTCCTATAGCAACAGAAAACAACGTTATTTGTGATAAAAAATACTCATCTTTTCCCCTACGATGCGGGCATGGGTCAGATCAAAAGGTCAGATAGTTTAAAATAAAGTTCATACTACTAGTACCTAATTAACCATCTAAGTACGTAGACGTAAAAGTTCTAAGCTACAATCCAACTTACAAGATCACAATTAGGTCGTGTAACTGCAACTTTTATTGAGTCCCACTATCATTAAAGTCACATCTGATGGATGAAGCGTCTTCTAGGCTCACAAACCGTTGTTGAGAAATTGTCTTGATACGTAAGTATAAAGCTTAATGAAACATAAATCGACCTGATAGAGGTAAAGCTTATTAGAATAACGGTTGCGATAGTACAAGCTGTCCAAAAACGAATTGCCTTCACGTTATCCTACTCTAAGTACTCTCTACCATTTTTATCCAATTATTTATTAATTACATGGCATGGCAAGCTCACGAATTTAAAGTAAACTTAAATAATTTAGCAAAATACGGCAGAATGATTAAGTTAAATGAAGCGTTTATTCAAATCAATTAACTGCAAAGTTCAAATCTGCGCGGAACTTTAGAAAGTTCGAATAACTTTGTGATGGCGCCTGGCAGTGCCGTGTCACGACGGATTGGTCTACCATCATACACTTACATAAGTATATTCATACTATTTGCACTAGAGGTAGGTTCTAGGCCATTTAGAAACGCACAGTTTCACATGTCTAGGCTAGGCGTGATATAATGTAATCGTGCTCTATTCATTAGCATTGCATGCACTATTTATTACTAAAAGGCGGTCTAGCGACGTTCTATTTCACGCGATTATTTATTAATACCAAATCGTTCTGGTAATTTAGTGAGATGTGCATCAGATGCCATATGATCTGAGTAAGCCTGTTTACTTTGACGTCGAGTGTATGTAAATGAATTATTTCGTTTTATTTATATCCTAGGCGATGACATCCAAGAATCGTCACGAAAAACAATGATGCACATGTGTATTTATAAATACTTACAGTAAACACACAAGTCTTCGAATATTTGTTATTATTTCTAAGAATATTATTGAGGTGTCTAAGTATCTACCCTGGATTGGTTTTAAAACATTTCATGTACCTACAGGAAAATTATAAGGAAAATTACTTTTTCGGTAAGAGCTGGCTAGTTAGAATTTATATTAAAATTAATATTTACGATTCATTTATTTACCTGCCTATTAGTATTATAACGTTACATTCAGAGAAAAGAAATACTTTTAATAACCAAATATTTGGATGTCTATTTGTCTTAGAGTACTCTACAAACTTTAGTAGCCATATCTAAACCGAAAACAGGTTGTTGTGTAACGCTTTCGTATACAACATTGATTATTTCCGCTCAGTTAGATAAGAACAAGCTTTTATTCCCAAATAACAATAGCTATCAATTATGAACCACAATGCTTCTGATGAACGCGACCGAGATTATTTCTGTAGATGCAGACACTTCGGAGGAATTCTCGATGTTACCTCTATCTCGGAATGTACTCACCGACTTACTGGCAGATCCTAATAACGTGCCAACTACTGCTATTCTAGTACTGCACGAAACTGTCTGGGACGGAATGTTGATGAAAACGATAAACTAAAGAGGTCATTCACATCTTGCTATTGTATAACAAGAAAAAGTTTAATCCATAGATACTTTTTTGTTTTAATTATCCTAAAAAAGTATTGACAGTCCAGATAAGCTCCGCGGAAGACGATACGTTGATGAAATTTTAATAAGCTCGGGTGAACGACCATACCGATTAGGAATAGAACGTGAAGCAAGCTGGTGACGTCATCGTACGGGTATCTACAGTACTAACGACAGATTTATATGGCACTGTGATGTTTGACTTCATTGCGAGGATCCACATGCCTTTAATTTTAGAGGAAGCCATATGGGGAACAAATTGCATTCTTTGAACATTGCTCAGAGGGTATTCTTCCTAAGAAATGAGAAATCTACATAACTTACTTAAGTGTACACTTATTCCTTTTAAACGCCGCAAAATGCAACAAGTCGCATGAAGTCCGGTCAAGACCAGTGGGAGTTGGTATGTTTACTGAGCAAACCTAGCCACACTTTTTATAATCAAATGAACACAGACTACCTGTGTAAAACTAAATCCCACGCAAATTACTAGTGTCATAAAGGAAATGTACTAACGTATTTTAGTGGTAAGGTAGGTGGTGGCGACATTCCTAAACTACGTAAGTACTAAATGATCTTTGCTTCCTGTCACTTTTTGCAGTCGTTACAGAAAATATTACCTACTACCTTTCTTTTTACCAACGCCAATAAGCACAGGAAATTGACATTGGTAAATAAATAAATAATATTTTATTTAGTCAAGTAGGAAGCGGACGTTTCCTTTGAGCCACAAATTACTTGAGCTTGGATCATGAGGCTCTGGTACTTCAATTTGTTATTTGGATAAGATCGGGAGTATTACACGGTGTAGAGTGGCGACTCCCTTTCATAACTGTCACAGCCTTAGATACTGCATAAGGACTTGGTACATCCCGGTGTAGTTATCTGTTTTTTTTTTTTAATTCTATTTGAATTAATGACGTTTAGGTACCACAGTGCGTATTGCAGTCCCATCATAACCTAAATAAATATATTCATACTAAAGTAAAAGTATATGCACTTCACATGACATTTGGGCCATGAAGCTGAACAGACTTCGCATCATAGTTGCCTGTTCTCAAATAAAAAAATCTCCAGTTGGATTGCCGCTTCAACATAGAGCAAATCGTAAAAATAACGTGCAAATAGATAAACCAACATTACGTATTCTGTCTACAAACCAAGGTTACAGTATTGTATAACAAAGTGCGACGAATCTAGACTTAGTAAGATCAAGGTTGAAATGATTTTGTGACACTCGTGATGACACGACAGGCGGTTAAGCAGAGCGGAAAGCGGAACCATCGTGGATGGAGCACTGGCGCATTTTACCTCACATGCCTATAAAGTTTCGATGATACTCGATATATGCGCATGACTTCACATAGCCAATGCCACGGCAGGTGAATGAGGTACAAGTCCGTACAAGTGAAACTCCGTGGAGGGACCTACCTTAGTACAATGTTCTTACAAAATCGAAGTAACAAGTAAGTGTTGACTGAAGTGCTGTAGTTTTTGCTGTTTTGAATGAGATATGTAAAGGTGATGCAATGAGTACTTGCAATAGGTTAGGTGTCATAAGCTTGTCATTATGTGCCTATTACCCAAGTAACCATAACTTACAAAGTTTATTCTTAAAAGCAATTTTTAGTCGCGAGAATTGTTACCTACTTAAAGTGTAAGAGTAATAATTGATTATTGAAATATAATGGCAGGTTATCTATATCCTGTAACATAGAATCTGTGCGCCTGCTTAGTAGCTTAAAAATTAGGTTTTATCTTGCCGCAATCGAACCAGCACTTTACGCATCAATCAGTAGGTACCTAAAGCGATTCCTTATACAACTCAACCAAGCGTACGATTAATAATGATTGGATGAACTTGATAAAGATAATAATATATTATGAACAAATCTTAGACCTTGTCTAAACATGGAGCTGTACCGTTGCATGAAACAGGCAACCTACCTAGACTTCTCGTCAATAACAAGTTCATCGACTCTAGAATATTGATTTTAGAGCAAAAACTGCAGCAACCCACACGAAAATATATTAAACTTCCAAAGCTATAATCAGAACATTGTGAACCAAAGTCGCCTACAAATATTCGATCGCCGGATACATTTAATGTAATGACGTAAGCAACCCACCCTCATTGCTTCAGGTACTAAAGCGGTCAATGACGTCATCGAACACTGAAGACTGGCTTAAGTCCTCCTACCGGCATTCGACGGATTAAAAAAGGATTAAAAATAAAATCCGGCCATTTAGTTTATAATCATAGCTGTATTCCTACTTTATAGGTACCTGTATTTCATAAACGTAGCTGATAGTTTAAATAAATAGGTAGGTATAGTAAGCGATTCGGCCCATCTTACAGCAAAAATATATTTAACTATCAACACAAGCACTTACATTTGCACAAATCAAAGATTGAAAAGGAACGATTGGTTTATAAGTTCACAGCGCGATAAACATATGCCAGACAACATACCAACCGCTAGTAACAATTTCTGCTACAATTAATGCAATTAAAAGTAATTGCAGCTGTGTTAACATCAGGCATAATTGCAGTTACTAACGCATCAAAGGAATCATTTACAGTAACATAACCTGCCTCTACAAGCTTCTGTGTTCTTAGTTCTCTTGTTTTTTTGTTTATTTTAGTTAATTATTTGGGCTCAGTAGAATGCCTGCTTGGCTTAAATTAATGTCTACTATTTGTTATTCCTCAACATTCACACAACGCCATCTAGTCTCAAATTAAGTACATTGTGTTATGAGTAATAGATTACTTGTATACATACTAAATTACATCCAGATACAGAACAAAATATGATCGTGCATATATTACACAAACATTTGTCCTGGGTGGGAATCGAATCCACAACCTCCGGTTTAACAATTAGTAACTAACTACTCTAGTAGTTAGTTGAATTAATTACTTACTGTTATACAACCAACAGGCCTGTTATTATTATTTCAGTCATTTCAGACCGTATTTCAGTCTTCACTTTATTATTTTTCATATCGAAAACTATCACATTCATCACATATTATGTTTACTTTTAGCATTCCTCTGCATGCATACCTTACCCACCAACCACATATGTATCTTCAATCTTGCCCAACATTTTGGATCCGTCCTAAAAGTCTATATTACCATCTTAGGTTACTTCGTGAAGAACGTCGTGTAAAACTAGGAAGTGAACAATTAACTTAGTTTGTAACAGATTTTAATAAAATAAAGTGTATTTATCTTTAACAAGGAAAACACATTTAAAAAGTACCTACATTTTGCATCTTCCTATTACATTTGAGTACTTCTCAGCTAATAATTTATATCATGGACAATATCTAATGAATTTGATCAATGTCATTGTTTCTTATGAGTCACACTGGACATTTTAATGGCAATGTGATAATAAATCATATTCTTATCTATACCTAGATGATAATTTACAAATAAGCAATTACGACCATCGAGTCTATTGCATTAGGGATTGAAAGAAATTGTGAAAATAGTTTTATAAGGTTCTAGGTTGGTATCTACCTACTGGTACCTACATATTGAATAACATAGGTATGTAATTAGGTTTGTTAACTTTTGTTTGAGTAGGTATACCTACGTGGCTGAGTGACATTGTAACTCATGGCAATAACTCACAATAATAAGTATATGTTACTTTTAACACAATAAAATGACGTAAGTGGGACCATACACTTAGTACTTACCTACCATAACAGGTAAGATAGCTTTAATACTTTTTCCTGATATAGTCATTTGGTTGCTTTACATTATTAATTTGAATACCAATTTTCTTTGGGCGTGTCCTCTTTCTATAGTAGGTAAATCAATATCATGAAATTAGTTAGCAACACCTGTCTTACGTTGAATTTAGGTTCCTAAATGTGCGCAGGTGTCGTGAATAGGCACTAAGTAGTAAATCGTGTCTTGAATATTGTGTTGAAACTTGAAAGTCCTGCGAATACGTAGGTGGTATTTAAGTTATCTAAGGCAACATGTTAAAGTAAATTATCACAATAATATCTACTTCAAACTCATGAAGTGGGTAGGTGCTTCAAACGCTACAATAAGGCAGCCGCTGTGATGCAATTAGAAAAGCGAGTTCGATTCTCGCGCTACAGATTATTCTTTGGTTGATATTTCTATATCAACTGACTTCAAAAAGGAAGAGGTTCTCAATTCTTCGTAATCTTTTACGTTTTTCTTTATGTAGGTATGTTAATTTAGGCAATTATTTCTTTGTTTGATAAGGTTTTGTCATTTTTGTCATTTACATTATTTTCTAATTTTTTTTTATAACCAACAGTATCTTCACGGATCATTCAACTATAGAAAAAATAATGTATCTAGGTACTGAACTAAATAGATCCAGTGAATCACCTTTAAAACCATTGAACCACCTACAGAATCTAACTCACTGTACCCCGGAGCTTGCTGTCCAGTAATCCAATAAGTAAATGTAGGCAGATAAATGATACCAGTTGCATGATTTAAGTCCGCCAACACAAGCATTACTGTGCACGTTTTCAAAAATGCTAAGATTAGGGGTCCTAAAATAAGTTTAGGCTACAAACGGGGCTAATACCTACATTCGATGAAGCAGTCAAATCCTATACTCAGGCTAACGGTACAGTTCTGTTTAAACAAACAAACTACGGATTTAGCTTTATCAGTTTAGGTATATTTTTCTTGGTGTAAATTGGCTAGTCTAGATAAAGAAAATTGGAGGTACCTTCTTACAAACGCACGCATGACGTTGCAGTGCAAACCTGCTGAATAAATCTATCGATGTCGATTGTTCTATGCGCAACCTATGAATAGTGCATTAGTAAATAAAATTGATTATGCCCCAGTTACTATGTACTTAAATGTACGATGATACATTGGTTACGTACATATTTGCACGCTTGTATAAATCATTTCACTTGGTAGTTGCCTTGGAAGTTTATTTTTAGAAATTAACATCACTGCAGCGATAGCTGGGTTAAGAGTTAAGACAGGCTAAGATATAAATTTTAAATGTTGCAGCAGATCCGTCTCAGAGATCAAATTAATAACAAATATTTAAATGCGTTGCTCGTGGATTGTGTCATTGATATAAAAAAATCTTGAATAGTAACAAGTCTTAGATAATTTTAATTTAGTTTTCATCTGCTGTTTGCCTTTTACTAATATTTATTTAGTAAACATTGCCTACTGTGTATGTACCTACCTACTTATCGTTGAAAGTAAACATACCTATAATAATTCAACCTCGGTGGGGTAAGTTGGACGGCAGAAGGCTTGATAGTTTGGATTGAGTTTATCGACTGACGCTGCCTCTTACTTCCGTCTAGTGCTATAGCTTTCTAGATTTGAGGGGGACAGAACCTGAGCTAGTCAGGCAATTATCAACAACAGATAGGTATTAATGCGAATGTTGAGGCTAAGCCAAACCTCTAATACCTACAGAAAGTCCATTTGCTTGTCTACTCTCTTCTTTGAAATGAAAATTGCCATCCGCAAGGCCCGAATTCCAGTCAAAATGAGATATTAAAGTGCGTTCTAAGATAAGTTTAATACAGCACGCAAAATGTTTAATACTTTGTTTATTATTTTTGAAGTGAGCTAAAGCCAATGACCTAAGAGTACAGCCAAATAAATTAGACTTCGACTTAAACCAATAAATTTTATTGAATCCTTTTATATCTAGCTACGTATTCGTTCGTATTAGAGGCAAAAAACTTGCCTCGTTATTCAATAGGCACGTATTCGGTTTAATTCGTTAGATGACGTCTTACTATAAAAAAAAAATGAGTAAGTAATCCAATTTGCAAACACGCTGTGGACGGACAGAATGCCATATAAGGACCGTGCTATCGTTGTGTAGGTGACTCTGTATGAATAAATTCAATACCGCCTACATTGACCAACTGCTGTTTTATTCATTAATTATCTTATCGTAGGTTTTTGAGGTTGTCGTCATAATTATGTTTATATTAGGTACTTACGTAGCTTATTTTATTGATGTCGTACTTAAATTATAACGGTTTTGTTTATAAATGATGGTGTTCGAGCTTATGAGGTCAATTCGCGCCAGGAACTAGCGTACTACAAACGGTGTAATAGTCAACGTCTGCGACCACGCTAATTGCATAAATCTATAAAAAAATAATCGAAATACTTATCGCGACACTCATTTGGTGAATCCGTGTGGTGTCCGGATATAAAGAATAGCACCACCCCATATCCTCCACTGGGTGTCGTAAAAGGCGACTAATGGACCTTAAGACCCAGTGCACTGTAATAAGCACCTTGGGTCACCCGAATGGTGGCGGGTAAACAACCAACAATCGCATTCCCAAAGAGGGTTAGTGTCAGGCAGGCGGCCGACTATAAAACCATAGCCAAAACTTTAAGCAACACGTCTAGAAGACGTGTTGCGCCGACCCCAAATAATAATGATTGGGATAAGGGCAGGGGAATGATGATATCGCGACACTCATTTGCAGTCCGTTACAATTGATAATCTTATTATCTACAGATTAGTTTGAATTTGTTTATAGGTAGATTTATCACAAATTCATTACTATAATTGGCTTGCAATTTTTTGGTAGTTTAATTAACTAGCTTTGTTTGCATAATAGGTATATCCTGATTTGACTAATGGCCTGAAATTCAGCTCTACTGCTGACGTGACGCTACTCATCAAAATAACAGAGGCCATGAAATTGAATTGTTTTGTATGAATCACAGACTCCTTATCTCCACCTACAGTACTGATAAGAGGTTTAAGCATATTCATTTGATAAGAAGCATATTAAGTACATATGCTTGTTCAAAATGTAGGCAAATCACACAATATTGAAGAAATACATATATTTATTATTTCTTATAGAATACAAAACAACTAAGATTATGATATTACATACACTTTGCAGACAACATCGAACTGGTTTAATGTCAAGACCCAATCGGTGAATGGACCTTAGATGCTGTGCAATAAAAGCGCAATGTTGGTCCCAACTGCCATTAGTAATCTTTGAAAATGCATTACAAATATATTGGTATAATAAAACTAAATAATGATTAATACCAACTGATAGAATGTGCTAATTACATAATAATAGACAAATTAAAACTAAACATCTTGTGCTTCAATAACTGTTCCACATTATGTTTACATTATAATCAAATCCTGAACTTAAACTGTAATTCAAAAATAAGCAGATACACAGCATAATGTGAAATAAGTTCTTATAATAGTTTATACAAAGTGCTACACAAATTGGCTCCGAATAATACATTTATCTAACTTATTAAACATATAATAATTTTGTAACAGTGATTATAAAGGGAGGATATCCTTGGTTTAGCAACAAGAACAATCACAAATAGACTTGCTTCTCAAAAATTTTGTGCAGATAATTATCAGTTCTTTGTGTCAACCCGCCCAGCTATTAACATAGGTTTGCAAAATTACAATATTTTTTTATTTAATACTACTTATCACAAGGTGATTCTGTACAATAGTTGGCCACTTTATAAAGTACAAAATTACAAAAGTTTGCAAAAGCAACACTCAATGTTTTATAATTTCTCTTTTGTTTCCTTTCAGAAGTATAACAATTTGTAAACAAGTCTTTTAGGAGTGAATTACATTCACTTAAATTGTATAATAACAGTAACTATTTCAATACAGTATATTATAGAAAAATATCAAACCATTTACCAAAATTTTTATCCTAAATGAATATGTGTGCGTTGGATAATAGTTAATAGTACAAAATATAGATTCCCTACATACTGTTCAGTCGCATTTTGGTCTAAAACTCGCGTTTTTTTTTATGAAGAGCAGCATAAATAAGTATCCATATCAAAGGTTTTCATTATATTACAAGATTGTTTGATGACTATCGTCCAGTGTTTGCAGGAGCTTCGGTGTTAGGCTGAACAGCAGGGGGAGGTGCAGATCCACCGCCCGATCCTGATGTAGCCCAAACGATAATAATGATAAGTAGAACCGCTCCAATAGCACCAATAATTAACATCATTTTCAGGTTCTGCCACCAATACTTTCGTTTCAGTTTGCCTGCCTGCTGTTCAAACTGCGCAGCTCCATGCTGTAAAGCATCAGCACGGTTGTCTAGTTCTGATAACTTTTGATCCCTCTCCAAAACTTTCTCGACGTTGACGCGCATAATGCCAACAACTTCATCGACTTTAGCTTGAGTCTGTGCCAACCGCTTGTCGCTTACTCTAGGCCCTGAGCTTCCTCCTTGGTCTTCCATTTTTATCGGATTATAATCTTCTGGACGAATAACACTTAAATGTATAACACTACAGGCAAATTCCTTAAAAATTAGGTTTTATGAATCACTGACATAAATATGGCGAAGGCACGGCAAATAAAATTCTCGAATGACAGCAGAACAATCAGCGTGACACATTCATGACGTCATGATAACTATGGTTTTCAATGTTTTCATACGTTTACACTTCCATTGAAAATGACCTCATTTCACCAATCAGATTTTCAGTATGATATTCGAATAGTAAGTGATTGATGCGCATACAATAATTAGTTTGTTAGAAATTACGATACATAAAAAGAAAATGCATTTATTAAACAAGAGCCAATAATAAAAGATAGTTTTCTTCAGTCTGAAAAATTAATAATTTTAAAAATCATGTAAATTCATACAATTTGTGCTCATTCTATTCAATTTTATATTTGTATGATTTTAAATAAACTTTTGCAGTTTCTTTCGAACCCTATACTCCATTTGTTTAGGTAATTAACTAAATGTAAACAATTTTGGTATGTCTTTTATACAAAATGTGATCTTGAAAAATGTAAAATACTTTTTATAACTTGAAATACATTCAGATTTTCTAAAACTATAGATATTTGATTTGTAAGTGATAATATCTATATTTTAAATGATTTTTTTGATTAAAAAGTAACGCCAAGATTGTTTACATTTAGTTAATTACCTAAACAAATGGAGTATAGGTAATATAATCCAGATCAATGCAAACTTCTGTAATATTGTCTCTGAATAAAGTTGTGTTTTGTTTATGGGTCTTGTGCTGCACAGCTCTATAATTTTTGGTTTTGTTTCTGTCAATTCTGATTTCTGGTTGCCTGTGGATTTTTTTGTCACCGGTACCTATTAATAATTAGTATTTTCTAATAAAAGAACAAAGAAAACCAAAATGGTAAGAAAAAATGTGTTATTTACGTTATCGCCAATATATTGCGATAGTTTGGTTTCTGAAATATTTCAGAAATCGTGAATAATCTAGAAAAGTTCGAACCGTTGTTCTCGTTGCACGTGTATCTTGATCACATGAAATTATTGTTCAGGTGTCACTCAACCCCATCAGAATATTAAAAAATGAAGCGGAAGAAGAAAAGGCCGAAGTGGCCCGTATGTCCAGCTTCATTGGTGCTATTGCCATCGGAGACTTGGTGAAAAGTACCTTGGGCCCCAAGGGTATGGACAAAATCCTTGTCTCCTGTGGCCGAAATGCTGGCCAGGTAAACATTTTGTGCTCTTAACTTGACTCTTGAAGGGGAAAATTGCTTTTCATGCAATGATTGTTGTTATTCATCCTTAAATTTTTGTAGGTTGAGGTTACAAATGACGGCGCTACTATTTTGAAATCCATCGGTGTTGATAACCCAGCAGCCAAGATCTTAGTGGACATGTCTAAAGTACAAGATGATGAAGTCGGTGATGGAACCACATCTGTAACTGTTTTGGGTTAGTATCAATTTTAAAAATATAAGTAAATAACAATGCACCTGTTCTATAAAAAAAAAACCTTAAGCATACTTAGTAATTTATTGGTTGAGATGACTATGATTTTTGTTATTTCATTTTAAATTATTAGTTTATTGTTCATGTAAACAAATGTTACAGTTTTTTCATAACAGTAGATTATTTTCTATTTGCATATCAAAGAACATTATTTAAGTTATAGCTATAAAATTAAAAAAAATGTTTGTTTTTCTTTCAAATCTTTTGTCAAGTGGGCTTAGTCAGCATTTTTATCAACCTCTCATGTTATTGAGAAATGATTATAAAAATATAGTGTAACATTTAAAAAGATGCATGTTGTAATTGACTTTATCCCATTACAGCTGCTGAATTACTCCGTGAAGCTGAGAAGTTAGTTGAACAAAAGCTTCACCCCCAGACCATTATCGCTGGATGGCGTATTGCTGTGGATGCTGCTAAACAGGCCTTATCTGATGCTAGCTTTGACCATGAGAAGAGTTTCAACGAGGCTGCCCTCCGAGCTGATCTGGAAAACATTGCCCGCACAACACTGAGCTCAAAGATTTTGTCAAACCACAAAGAGTAAGTATAATGTATTATATAAAATAAATAATAATCCCCCACACCAATTTCGGTAATCGCGACCGCTTCAACTGACTACTGGCATGTGTGTGCCCATACATGACTGATATACCCTATTTTGTATGTAAAAGTCCGCGCACACTGCGGACATGTCAGGGTACCAACCACAAAATTGTAGTTATATATATTAGTTAAACAATTTAAAACTATCAATAGACTTTTATAAATTATTCTTCTTATAATCTACCTCCAATAAGAGGAACCATTTGTAATGACTTGAGTACAAAATTATTTTGTTGCACTGTGATTTACAAGTTAATCACCGTGCAACAAAATACCAAAAAACCAATCAGTTACCATAATTGGGTCTAGGTTATTTCTGTTGATGTCTAGTCATTTTTATGTTTTGAATATAACTAAGTAGAGAAAAGGTCCTGTTTTACAATAATTCTTATAATATTTGTGTTATTTCAGACATTTCACAAAGTTAGCTGTAGATGCAGTCCTCCGTCTCAAAGGTTCTGGCAACCTGAAAGCTATTCAGATTATTAAGATTTCTGGAGGTCTGTTAGAAGAGTCCTTCTTGGATGAAGGTTTCCTGTTGAACAAGAAGGTTGGTATTTCTATTTAATAACTGAAAATATGAAAAATATTGTAAATAATACTTTGTTCACTATTAGCTGATACACAGTAGAGTACAATAGCAATGTCCTTGATAGCATTCTCATTATTCTCTTTCTGCAAGCACTCTTGTCTTGAGCTTTTTAAAGACTAGTTTAGTAGTTTGGATATATGCTAAAATTGTGCTCTTTCTTTCCACATGACTTAAACACTTCATTGTCTGGGCTAAAAGAGGCGATGACCCCTAAGTTTGTTTCGACTTTTTTTCTTAGGGTGGCTAGTTAGGAAATGTTGATTGACATGTAAAACAGATATTTCTTTCCTATTTGTGAAATATACCATTTCATGACATAAATTAACAGCAAGATATTTAATTTAATAGGTGGGAGTACACCAACCTAAGCGCCTAGAGAATGCCAACATCTTAATCGCTAACACACCCATGGACACAGACAAGATCAAAGTGTTTGGATCCACCATCAAAGTAGACTCTATGGCCAAGATTGCAGAGCTTGAGGTTGCTGAGAAAGAGAAGATGAAGGACAAAGTTAATAAAATCTTGGCTCACAAGTGCAATGTCTTTATCAACAGGTAATTGCATATTTTTTTGTTTTATACTTATTTATAATACAGTACAATGTGATACAGAAACTATACTAAACAAAAAATATTTATGTTTTATATGTCCCAGGTATTTTAAGCAACTTCTGTATTTATTACTCTTCATTACAACTAAAATTCATCATTTTTATTATTATGGATGACAGAATTATTAATTAAAACCTTCTTTTGCTTTTTACTCCTCTTTACTGCTTTATTAAATTAGTAATATGTTATGTTTTCTGCCTATACAACTATTTTATACCACTGCTGTGAAAAGTGTACTAAATAAATACTTGATTTCTCCAGGCAACTTATCTACAACTACCCAGAGCAGCTGTTTGCCGATGCCGGTGTGATGGCTATTGAGCACGCCGACTTCGATGGCATTGAGCGACTGGCCCTTGTCACTGGTGGTGAAATTGTATCCACATTTGATTCACCTGAGAAAGTTAAACTCGGACACTGCAAAGTTATTGAACAGGTAAGTTTGACTTTCACACTAACATAAACAACATTTGATTATTATTTGTGTACTTTAGCCTTTTTTTAATAGTAGCTTGGAAATGTGCTTTAGCTTTTACTTCAAAAAATATTTGGTTTGATCAACCTTATTGCTAATGTTAATGACTACAGATGAAACAGATACTATGTATTTACATCTGAATGCAAGAAGGACACTTGCACAGCGAAGTGACGTTCTAAAATGTCTATTTGTCTCTAGTTTCCACTTGACAATGACAAGGACAGCATTATAACTAAAGCCGAAGTTTTTCCGCGTATCTGTTGTGCATTCTTCTTGAATACGGCTGCTTAGTGTATTCCAAACTAGATGTCGATAAATCGCATTAACACTAAACATGTTTGTACGTTCCAGGTATTGATTGGTGACGAATGTCTCATCCGTTTCTCTGGCGTGGAGCTTGGCTCTGCGTGTACCGTGGTCATCCGTGGTGCCACCCAGCAGGTCATCGACGAGGCCGAGCGCTCGCTGCACGACGCGCTTTGCGTGCTAGCCGCCACTGTTAAAGAGCCTAAAGTGATCTATGGTGGAGGTTTGTAACGTTTTCTTAATATTTTCTAGACATAGAGAGCTTAAATTTATTTGCGTAGAATGAAATTGACAGGCCTTTAACAGTGGCGTGCACAGGATTATGACACTGGGTATGCAGTGGAGTTCTAGGCTACTAATTTGATCATGGTAAAAATTATATTATTCGTACGACCCATCCTGTTAGGAAGTGACTAAAAAATGCGCATCTATACTCCATTTGTTTAGGTAGTTAACTAAATGTAAACAATCTTGGCGTTACTTTTTAACCAAAAAAATAATTTTTAATTTGGATATTACTGCTTATAAATCAATTAACTATAGTTTTAGAAAATCTGAATGTATTTCAAGTTGTACAACGTATTTTACATTTTTAAAGATCACATTTTGTCTAAAAGACATACCAAAATTGTTTACATTTAGTTAATTACCTAAACAAATGGATATTTTGACAGAAATAAATAAATATTTTGACAGAAGTCATTAAATGCAGGAGAATCTTAACACCGCGATTCAGGAATATGACGTCATCGTGACTGCGCCATCTAGTATGTCAAGACGGCAGTTTGTGGTGTTACTTTGGGCGTAAATAATAGATGGCGGTGGTGACTATTATTGACTTAAGTTAAATGGTTTGTGTACATAAATTTTTTAATTAATAAACTGTGAGTAGTTTATTAATTTAAAATTTTCATATATTCTAGGTTCCGATTAATTTGTTGTAACTCGTGTACACATCTTTATAAAAAATTTGAATCTTTTTACTGACAGACAATTGTAAGAACTTGTTATTTTTAATAAACACACATTATTAACACAAACCTCACAATCAAATAACATTTCGTAAAAATCACCAAAAAACTGGTTAAAGCGAATCACTACAATTATTATAGAAAATTAACTGTTAAATTACACACTTTTAAATGTTAAAATAAAATATATATTCTAAGAAAACTAATAATATACTGTCCAAACAAAATTGTAAACAATGCACATGAAAAAAGTAATATGGCCCCCGCAAAAATCTAAACTTTTTAGCAATTCAAACAAGTAAAACCTTACCAAACAATAATTCACAAAGTGCATATTTGATTTACTACTAGATAACTGACTATCACATTTCGTCGGACTACTTCCGAAGATTTCCGATTACGCCCGACGATTGCCGAAGCCCCGAACGTTAAATAAAGGCCGTAGTTTTTGCGACGCTAGCGCCTTTAGATATTCATGGATGTGTGCGTGAGCGAACTGTGTACGGACGACAAAATAGGTACGCACATACGAACCTAGCTTACGCGGCGAGCGGCCGCCTGTCTTGAATGTTTAGGTGCATTATTTTGCAGCGCCGCGGCCGCTTGCTTATCGTTAAACGTTACGTGTGTAGTTGCTGTCTAAATATTAGGCGTTTTTAACTTATTACATTTTGTTTATTCATTTATTTACTATTATTATTATTTACTATTATGAACGTTTCGACTCAAAGTCATCTCATCAAACGTTCGAAAATTTTAAGTAAAGCACTGCTTTTGTGCCTCTATGGAGCGCACGCCCCTGGCCTTTAATTAAAAGATGGATGAAAAGATTTGATTCTTAGACTCAATCTAGCCTTTTTTCCAAACAAAAACAATGCCTCCAGTCTTACCGGGTTCTGCTAAGTATTCTATTTTATGTAGAGCTATCAGACTTCCATACCTAATTTTTGCATCCAAGAATTTGTTCTGGCAGTGCTGTGCTGTTCAGTATTCTCGGACTTCCTAATTATTGTATCAAAAAAATTACCATGGTAGTGCTGTGCTATTTTGTTTCAAATTAACCTCAGGAATATGACTTACATGTTTTAGATAAAGAGTTATCTGTGATACCAGTCCTCTCAAAATTGATAACAATGTTATATCTGACTGGCCTGTTGGTCTAGTGGTTAGTGACTCTGACTGCTATGTTAGTGGTCGTGGGTTCGATCCCCATCCTGGACAAATGTTTGTGTGATGAGCATAAACATTTATTCTGTGTCTGAGTGTAATTAATCTATCATATGTATGTATTTAGAAAAATATAAGTATATTTATCAGTTGACTAGTATTCATAACACAAGCTACTTAGAATACTTAACTTGAGGCTAGATGGCGTTGTGTGAACATTGTGAATGAAAAATATAAATATGTTTATCAATTGTCTAGTACTCATAACACAAGTTACATACATGCCTAACTTGAGACTAGATGGCGTGTGTGAATTTTGAGGATCATTCCTCAACATATATTGTCCTCAACATATTTTTTTTTGTAGATGTAAATTCTTTGTATATTCTTTTTTATTTCTTTATACATATTTTCTTCCAACGTGTTGCGCTGACCTCAAGTAAAATGGGATAAGGGCAGGAAGATGATGATATATTTATTTATATCTGAACCATGTTAAGTACCAACACTATGCTCATGTTGTCGCAGGTGCGAGTGAGATGTTGATGGCGGAGGCGGTGTCCCGCGTGGCGGCCCGCACGGCCGGCAAGGAGTCGGCGGCGGCGGAGGCGTTCGCGGTGGCGCTGCGCCGCCTGCCCTCCGCCGTGGCCGACAACGCCGGCTACGACTCCGCAGACCTCATCTCGCGGCTGCGCGCGCACCACGCGCAGGGAGAGACCACTATGGGATTGGGTTAGTGTTACTGTTGCTATTTGTTGAATTGTCATCGCATGTTAAGTATTGAAAAAATAGATTTTAATCGAGCATTGCGTGTTGATTGAATTTATATGGGGACTTTTAAATGACTAGAATTGGGATGATGACAACTTTTTTTTTATGTCTATGTAGGTGACGTCACTTTTTCGTATACATTTTGCGAATTACATCACTAGCTCCCTCTTAAATTTTAAAGCAAGTTAATCTTTGACTTTTTTATTGTTGAGATAAGCGCAAAATTATATGTCTAATATTTTTTAGTTATATATCTGACGGACTAATTAGATTTTTACTAGCCTACTCGTTCCTTGTCATCATCCAGTTATTACGATATGTTATTATATTTTATTGTTCTTCTAAATGTAATTATGATTTGAGCTGTGGCCGTTACAAAAATAAACAGTTGTCTGCTTTCAAAACAAAATTTAACATTCTAGTAACAATAAAGATCGTGTATTAAACTACTAACATCATCCACAGACATGCAAAACGGTCGTGTCGGTGACATGAAGAAGCTCGGCATCACTGAATCGTACGTTGTCAAGCGTCAGGTGCTACTCTCCGCGTCGGAGGCCGCCGAGATGATTCTGCGCGTTGACAACATCTTAAAATCCGCACCACGCCGCCGCGGACCCGACCGCCGTCCTTGCTAAGACATGATACTACAACACTAACATAAGTAGAAGTGGGGAATACGAGACCAAGGCCGGCCTCATACAGTATGGAATTCAGAATCTGGGAGTCGGATCTTTATTGCAAATATATGTATAAGAAATGGGTTATTATTCCTCACCTGTAACTTAAAAGTGGCTTGGATTGAAATAAAGAACAGACTTTCAGATTCTGATTTCCAGAGTGTTTGAGGCCGGCCTAAGAGTACACTCAAACGTTTCTCAATTTTAAGTTGCCGTTGTCTTTGATACTTGAGGTTACAAGCCACAGATTAAGTAATTCTTAAAGCTGAGCATCGTTTGAGTATACACTGTGTAACTCTGGTTAGTCTACATGTCTCGAACAATGTATTTTCATATATTAAAACTGTCAGAATTAAACTCTGATAAAACCACTTCTGTTTATATATTATTGTATTAAATGCACTTTTGTGCGGTAATATGCTTTTATGTCAGAACCAATTTATAATAACTTTAAGTTTAGCTTTACCAGTCTAGCCTTATTGGTCACAGAGCAGAACATTTTTATAACAAAATGTCTGTGACTGAAGTTTCACAGTAACACAATTTTTAAAATATCTCAGTGATTGCGTGTTAAAATAAGTATTTTGTGTTTACATAGTGGAATTCTATGAATGAAACGATAACATTTTATTTTCGACTTGCGTCCTTCTAGGTTTGCTAGCTAAATCACATTCAGCTGCGCTAGTTTCATTTACATTAGCTTTTAGCTTAAATAATAGCCGTTAATGCCTCGGTATTAATGTATTAACATATAATTTAATAAAATTTTAACTGAATTTTCATCTTTTTTTCCATGTTTTATTCCTTCCTATATTTTTCCTTGATTGCTTGCTATGTAGTAGGTAATAATTCTGCATTTTTTAAGAGTTTTTTATTTTCCCTTTATTAAGAGAAAATATACACAAGCTATAGCTTGTGTAAACTAAAACTATTTGTTCCACCATGCTTTCTTGTATACTTACTTCTCTACGTAAGTATCTTGAATTTGAATTACGATGATATTGATCTGTAGTAGTGGCTGTATACATACCTTATAGGAATGACTATAATGTACTCATAGGTACTACGCTGCTTGAGCATTTGCTTGTAACAGAAAAACGAACCGCTCGCAGAAAAGATCCACCTTTTACGAACCGAACGTTTTCAAGAGCTCGGGCAATTCGCGAGGTTAGCAAAATGTTACAGCTAAACACTCACTCGCTGTGACCAAACATATCCGCAACATAACTAACAAAAAACGACATTTCAAACAATAGGAGCTTAGGACTTCATTCGTTGACTGTCGATTCCATGCTTACACAAATCAAATCAGCCTATAAATGTTCAACCGTCATCTAATGCCTCGACTTTAAACGTAGAACATACAAATCCTATCCAATCCTATTAATATATTAGGCAAGTAGTTTCTTTAAAGTGAAGGAAAAATAAAAAGCAGAAACAAACCAGCGATTAAAGGTACCACGTAAAGGCATAATTTTAAAACATTCATGCGTCATAACTAACAAGAAATCGATAAAAAATATCGAATGCAAATAATAACCGTAGGTAAATCACAACTAGACAGGGGCCGCTCCAACCAAATTACTTCTAATTTGACATGCAATGCTCAAACGTGAATTTTTTAGCACCGTGCATGAATGGTTTTAAATTGCAGACAATTTGAAAGGAAAATCAATGCTTATGCTAACAAAGAAAATAGCTGTTTATCTACTTTATTGTAAGGGTGGATATCGGTCTGTTGACTCAGTTCTCTTGCCCTAGATATAGACATAATTGGAACAATTTCTAAGGCGTACACTGGTTATTGGAATGGAATGTTTACCAAGAGGTTTACTTGTATAAAGTTTACCTATACTTGCCTAATCGTGTCGGTTTATGAACTGTCTAATTCCTGTATTTAATTAATGTTATATGCGGTGTTCTTAGAATCTAACTGAAACAATTATTCGCACTCAAAGACATTTTCTTACTTTTGGAACTTAAAGGTAAGATTAATACCAAACTGGTGTTGTGTTGTGTTTAACATTGCGAGTTAGCCGGGTTAACGGGAGATTTCCTTACCAAAAGGCATAGCGACAGCTGACAAAGACTGAAAGGTTATCATGTCACAATTTGGATTTGGATTTTCAAAGTGATCGCAAATGCTTAACCAGCACAGATTTGTTAGCAAAGGATATCTCGATGTGTGATGTTAAGTGCCAATCGGTGTACATTGTGCATCAGTGTTTACATTCTGCCCATTGCGCAATAATATATCTACGACAATCTATTGTAATATTTTTTCAGCACTTCTTTTTTTAGAGAAATGTAGGCTTGAGAAATATTATTATAAATTATAAATTTATAGTTGAATGTAAGCAAGCGATACGCAGTTGATTGTAACCGAAAATGCTCTTCGTAAACTTATTTCGTTATCCGTAGTCGCTAATGAAAAATATCGCATAGCTTAACACTGAGCCTGTTCAAAACTGGTGTTTTTTTAATGAGGGTGAACTTAGCAGATCAATGTCCAGCAGATCAAAAAAAAAAGAGAGTGTAATTCGTATGCAGCTGAGTTCTATAGTTCCTGATAGTTTTTAGAAATAGTTCTGCTGTTTTTACCCCAAAAATTTACATACATACATACATACATACATACATACATACATACATAAACGTCACGCCTCTTTCCCTTGGGGGTAGGCAGAGATCACATCTTTCCATTTGTTACGATCCTGGTATACCACTTTAGCTTCATCCACACTCATCAATCGCTTCATACACGCCCGTCGGTTTAGGGCGAAAAATTTAAATTAATGAAATGGTCTGCTAACTTCCCGTAGCAGATCAATTTGCAGCAGATAAAAAAAAAGTGTGTTCCTTTCGCATGCAGGTAAGTTCTAAAGTTCCTGATAGTTTTCAAAAATAGTTCTGACGTTTTTGTCCCAAAAAACAATTTAAAAAATGGTCTGCTTACTTCCCGTAGCAGATCGAAAACTCGAAAATATCATTTTCATTGCCTTATAATATATTACCACAGCCTAGAACTCTTTTGTTTTAGATAGAACTATAGCAGAACTGCAATGCATAATTCGATTCGAGTCCAGAACTCACGTCCCAGTGCCAGCAGAGCATGTGAGAATGTTTAAAAACTCAAAAAATATCATTTTTATCACTTGTAAAATTGCTCACAGGCTAGAACTCTTTTGTTTTAGACAGAACTGTAGCAGAACTGCAATGCACAATTCGATTCGAGTCCAGAACTCACGTCCTGGTGCCAGCAGAGCATGTGCGAAAACTTGAAAACTCGAAAAATATCATTTTTATCATTTGTAGAACTGCTCACAGGCTAGAACTCTTTTGTTTTAGACAGAACTATAGTAGAACTGCAATGCACAATTCGATTCGAGTCCAGAACTCACGTCCCAGTGCCAGCAGAGCATGTGCAAAAACTTGAAAACTCGAAAAATATCATTTTTATCATTTGTAAAACCCACGACGGGGGGCCACATTCGGTGCTATGGGTGTGGTCCCCGTATTAGGCGAGGAGGCCGACGCCCTTTACACGTCGGCCTCCAACAAAATGCGATAGAGCAACCTGTTGGCCGAAAAACGAGGCCAGCGGAAGCCCGCGGTCGGTGCATGAAGTAATGCTATGCGCTGCCATGCACCGACACAAAAACGCGGATGACGTAGCACAGCGGTTCAGTTTAGTCAGTAAGAGTCTGACACTACCCGCGGCTCCCCCCGGGGTCGCGGGTGTCCATGAGGATTCCCCCGCTTTACCAAAAAAAAAAAGGTTAGGTTTGGTTTTTAGTTAGGTTAGGTTAGGTTCGGTTTTTAGTTAGGTTAGGTTAGGTTCGGTTTTTAGTTAGGTTAGGCTAGGTTCTTTTTTTAGTTAGGTTAGGTTCGGTTTTTAGTTAGGTTAAGTTTGGTTTTTAGTTAGGTTAGGTTAGGTTTGGTTTTTAGTTAGGTTAGGTTAGGTTTGGTTTTTAGTTAGGTTAGGTTAGGTTCGGTTTTTAGTAAGAATAGGTTAGGTTCAGTTTTTAGTTAGGTTAGGTTAGGTTAGGTTTGGTTTTTAATTAGGTTAGGTTAGGTTCGGTTTTTAGTTAGGTAAGTTTTGGTTTTTAGTTAGGTTAGGTTAGGTTCGGTTTTTAGTTAGGTAAGTTTTGGTTTTTAGTTAGGTTAGGTTAGGTTTGGTTTTTGGTTAGGTTAGGTTAGGTTAGGTTTGGTTTTTAGTTAGGTTAGGTTAGGTTTGGTTTTTAGTTAGGTTAGGTTAGGTTTGGTTTTTAGTTAGGTTAGGTTAGGTTAGGTTTTTAGTTAGGTTAGGCTGGGTTTGGTTTTAGTTATTTTAGGTTAGGTTTTTAGTTAGGTTAGGTTAGGTTTGGTTTTTAGGTTTACCTAGGGATAGCCGGGATAGCTGGGATAGAGTTCCCTAGGGATAGCCGGGATAGCTGGGATAGAATTCCCTAGGGATAGCTGGGATAGACTTCCCGAGGGATAGCCGGGATAGAGTTCCCGAGGGATAGCCGGGATAGCTGGGAAAGAGTTCCCTAGGGATAGCTGGGATAGAGTTCCCAAGGGATAGCCGGGATAAAGTTCCCTAGGGATAGCCGGGATAGAGTTCCCGAGGGATAGCTGGGATAGCTGGGATAGAGCTCCCTAGGGATAGCCGGGATAGCTGGGATAGAGTTCCCTAGGGATAGCCGGGATAGAGTTCCCTAGGGATAGCCGGGATTGAGTTCCCGAGGGATAACTGGGATAGAGTTCCCTAGGGATAGCTGGGATAGAGTTCCCTAGGGATAGCTGGGATAGAGTTCCCGAGGGATAGCCGGGATAGAGTTCCCTAGGGATAGCCGGGATAGAGTTCCCGAGGGATAGCCGGGATAGCTGGGATAGAGCTCCCTAGGGATAGCCGGGATAGCTGGGATAGAATTCCCTAGGGATAGCTGGGATAGACTTCCCGAGGGATAGCCGGGATAGCTGGGATAGAGCTCCCTAGGGATAGCCGGGATAGCTGGGATAGAATTCCCTAGGGATAGCCGGGATAGCTGGGATAGAGCTCCCTAGGGATAGCCGGGATAGCTGGGATAGAATTCCCTAGGGATAGCTGGGATAGACTTCCCGAGGGATAGCCGGGATAGCTGGGATAGAGTTCCCTAGGGATAGCCGGGATAGCTGGGATAGAATTCCCTAGGGATAGCTGGGATAGACTTCCCGAGGGATAGCTGGGATACAGTTCCCGAGGGATAGCCGGGATAGCTGGGAAAGAGTTCCCTAGGGATAGCTGGGATAGAGTTCCCAAGGGATAGCCGGGATAGAGTTCCCTAGGGATAGCCGGGATAGAGTTCCCGAGGGATAGCCGGGATAGCTGGGATAGAGATCCCTAGGGATAGCCGGGATAGCTGGGATAGAGTTCCCTAGGGATAACCGGGATAGAGTTCCCTAGGGATAGCCGGGATTGAGTTCCCGAGGGATAACTGGGATAGAGTTCCCTAGGGATAGCTGGGATAGAGTTCCCTAGGGATAGCTGGGATAGAGTTCCCGAGGGATAGCCAGGATACAGTTCCCTAGGGATAGCCGGGATTGAGTTCCCGAGGGATAACTGGGATAGAGTTCCCTAGGGATAGCTGGGATAGAGTTCCCTAGGGATAGCTGGGATAGAGTTCCCGAGGGATAGCCGGGATAGAGTTCCCTAGGGATAGCCGGGATAGAGTTCCCGAGGGATAGCCGGGATAGCTGGGATAGAGCTCCCTAGGGATAGCCGGGATAGCTGGGATAGAATTCCCTAGGGATAGCTGGGATAGACTTCCCGAGGGATAGCCGGGATAGCTGGGATAGAGCTCCCTAGGGATAGCCGGGATAGCTGGGATAGAATTCCCTAGGGATAGCCGGGATAGCTGGGATAGAGCTCCCTAGGGATAGCCGGGATAGCTGGGATAGAATTCCCTAGGGATAGCTGGGATAGACTTCCCGAGGGATAGCCGGGATAGCTGGGATAGAGTTCCCTAGGGATAGCCGGGATAGCTGGGATAGAATTCCCTAGGGATAGCTGGGATAGACTTCCCGAGGGATAGCTGGGATACAGTTCCCGAGGGATAGCCGGGATAGCTGGGAAAGAGTTCCCTAGGGATAGCTGGGATAGAGTTCCCAAGGGATAGCCGGGATAGAGTTCCCTAGGGATAGCCGGGATAGAGTTCCCGAGGGATAGCCGGGATAGCTGGGATAGAGATCCCTAGGGATAGCCGGGATAGCTGGGATAGAGTTCCCTAGGGATAGCCGGGATAGAGTTCCCTAGGGATAGCCGGGATTGAGTTCCCGAGGGATAACTGGGATAGAGTTCCCTAGGGATAGCTGGGATAGAGTTCCCTAGGGATAGCTGGGATAGAGTTCCCGAGGGATAGCCAGGATACAGTTCCCTAGGGATAGCCGGGATAGAGTTCCCGAGGGATAGCCGGGATAGCTGGGATAGAGCTCCCTAGGGATAGCCGGGATAGCTGGGATAGAATTCCCTAGGGATAGCTGGGATAGACTTCCCGAGGGATAGCCGGGATAGCTGAGATAGAGCTCCCTAGGGATAGCCGGGATAGCTGGGATAGAATTCCCTAGGGATAGCTGGGATAGACTTCCCGAGGGATAGCTGGGATAGACTTCCCGAGGGATAGCCGGGATAGAGTTCCCGAGGGATAGCTGGGATAGACTTCCCGGGGGATAGCCGGGATAGCTGGGATAGAGCTCCCTAGGGATAGCCGGGATAGCTGGGATAGAATTCCCTAGGGATAGCTGGGATAGACTTCCCGAGGGATAGCTGGGATAGACTTCCCGAGGGATAGCCGGGATAGAGTTCCCTAGGGGTAGCCGGGATAAAGTTCCCGAGGGATAGCCGGGATAGCTGGGATAGAGCTCCCTAGGGATAGCCGGGATAGCTGGGATAGAGTTCCCTAGGGATAGCCGGGATAGAGTTCCCGAGGGATAACTGGGATAGAGTTCCCTAGGGATAGCTGGGATAGAGTTCCCTAGGGATAGCTGGGCTAGAGTTCCCGAGGGATAGCCGGGTTAGAGTTCCCTAGGGATAGCCGGGATAGAGTTCCCGAGGGATAGCCGGGATAGCTGGGATAGAGCTCCCTAGGGATAGCCGGGATAGCTGGGATAGAGTTCCCTAGGGATAGCCGGGAAAGCTGGTAAGTTCCCTAGGGATAGCCGGGATAGCTGGTAAGTTCCCTAGGGATAGCCGGGATAGAGTTCCCTAGGGATAGCTGAGATAGAGTTCCCGAGGGATAGCTGGGATAGAGTTCCCGTGGGATAGCCGGGATAGAAGTCCCGAGGGATAGCTGGGATAGAGTTCTCGTGGGATAGCCGGGATAGAGTTCCCGAGGAATAGCCGGGATAGAGTTCCCTAGGGATAGCCGGGATAGAGATCCCGAGGGATAGAGTTCCCGAGGGATAGCCGGGATAGAGTTCCCTAAGGATAGAGTTAACCTAACCTAACTAAAAACCGAACCTAACTTAACCTAACTAAAAATCGAACCTAACCTAACCTAACTAAAAACCAAACCTAACCTAACTAAAAACCGAACCTAACCTAACCTAACTAAAAACCGAACCTAACCTAACCTAACTAAAAACCAAACCAAACCTAACCTAACCTAACTAAAAACCAAACCTAACCTAACCTAACTAAAAACCAAACCTAACCTAACCTAACGAAAAACCAAACCTAACCTAACCTAACTAAAAACTAAAACTTACCTAGCTAAAAACCGAACCTAACCTAACTAAAAACCTAACCTAACCTAACTAAAAACTAAAACTTACCTAACTAAAAACCAAACCTAACCTAACCTAACTAAAAACCAAACCTAACCTAACCTAACTAAACACCGAACCTAACCTAACCTAACTAAAAACCGAACCTAACCTAACCTAACTAAAAACCAAACCTAACCTAACCTAACTAAAAACCAAACCTAACTAAAAACCAAACCTAACCTAACCTAACGAAAAACCAAACCTAACCTAACCTAACTAAAAACTAAAACTTACCTAACTAAAAACCGAACCTAACCTAACTAAAAACCGAACCTAACCTAACTAAAAACCGAACCTAACCTAACCTAACTAAAAACCAAACCTAACCTAACCTAACTAAAAACCAAACCTAACCTAACCTAACTAAAAACCGAACCTAACTTAACCTAACTAAAAATCGAACCTAACCTAACCTAACTAAAAACCAAACCTAACCTAACTAAACACCGAACCTAACCTAACCTAACTAAAAACCGAACCTAACCTAACCTAACTAAAAACCAAACCTAACCTAACCTAACTAAAAACCAAACCAAACCTAACCTAACCTAACTAAAAACCAAACCTCACTAAAAACCAAACCTAACCTTACCTAACGAAAAACCAAACCTAACCTAACCTAACTAAAAACTAAAACTTACCTAACTAAAAACCGAACCTAACCTAACTAAAAACCGAACCTAACCTAACCTAACTAAAAACCAAACCTAACCTAACCTAACTAAAAACCAAACCTAACCTAACCTAACTAAAGACCAAACCTAACCTAACCTAACGAAAAACCAAACCTAACCTAACCTAACTAAAAACTAAAACTTACCTAACTAAAAACCGAACCTAACCTAACTAAAAACCTAACCTAACCTAACTAAAAACTAAAACTTACCTAACTAAAAACCAAACCTAACCTAACCTAACTAAAAACCAAACCTAACCTAACCTAACTAAAAACCGAACCTAACTTAACCTAACTAAAAATCGAACCTAACCTAACCTAACTAAAAACTAAACCTAACCTAACTAAACACCGAACCTAACCTAACCTAACTAAAAACCGAACCTAACCTAACCTAACTAAAAACCAAACCTAATCTAACCTAACTAAAAACCAAACCAAACCTAACCTAACCTAACTAAAAACCAAACCTAACTAAAAACCAAACCTAACCTAACCTAACGAAAAACCAAACCTAACCTAACCTAACTAAAAACTAAAACTTACCTAACTAAAAACCGAAACTTTTTTTTTTTTTTTTTTTTGGTAAAGCGGGGTAATCCTCATGGACACCCGCGACCCCGGGGGGAGCCGCGGGTAGTGTCAGACTCTTACTGACTAAACCTTAACCGCTGTGCTACGTCATCCGCGTTTTTTGTGTCGGTGCATGGCAGTGCATGGTACTACTTCATGCACCGACCGCGGGCTTCCGCCGGCCAGTTGAGAGCCGGCGGGTTGCATTTCGCATTGTTGATGGAGGCCGACGTGTAAAGGGCGTCGGCCTCGTCGCCTCGTATTGGGACCACACCCGTAACACCGAATGTGGCCCCCCGTCGCGGGTCCTCTACTACGGACGGTGGCACCCCCGTGCCACCGTCCGGACCCTGGTAACTAAAAACCGAACCTAACCTAACTAAAAACCGAACCTAACCTAACCTAACTAAAAACCAAACCTAACCTAACCTAACTAAAAACCAAACCTAACTAAAAACCGAACCTAACCTAACCTCACTAAAAACCGAACCTAACCTAACCTAACTAAAAACCGAACCTAACCTAACCTAACTAAAAACCGAACCTAACCTAACCTAACTAAAAACCAAACCTAACCTAACCTAACTAAGAACCGAACCTAACCTAACCTAACTAAAAACCAAACCGAACCTAACCTTACCTAAAAACCGAACCTAATCTAACCTAACTAAAAACCGAACCTAACCTAACCTAACGAAAAACCAAACCTAACCTAACTAAAAACCAAACCTAACCTAACCTAACTAAAAACCGAACCTAACCTAACCTAACTAAAAACCAAACCTAACCTAACCTAACTAAGAACCGAACCTAACCTAACCTAACTAAAAACCAAACCGAACCTAACCTAACCTAAAAACCGAACCTAACCTAACCTAACTAAAAACCGAACCTAACCTAACCTAACGAAAAACCAAACCTAACCTAACCTAACTAAAAACCGAACCTAACCTAACCTAACTAAAAACCAAACCTAACCTAACTAAAAACCAAACCTAACCTAACCTAACTAAAAACCAAACCTAACCTAACCTAACGAAAAACCAAACCTAACCTAACCTAACTAAAAACCGAACCTATCCTAACCTAACTAAAAACCGAACCTAACCTAACCTAACTAAAAACCAAACCAAACCTAACCTAACTAAAAACCAAACCTAACCTAACCTAACTAAAAACCGAACCTAACCTAACCTAACTTAAAACCGAACCTAACCTAACCTAACTAAAAACCGAACCTAACCTAACCTTACTAAAAACCGAACCTAACCTAACCTAACTAAAAACCGAACCTAACCTAACCTAACTAAAAACCAAACCTAACCTAACTAAAAACCAAACCTGACCTAACCTAACTAAAAACCAAACCTAACCTAACTAAAAACCGAAAATAACCTAACCTAACGAAAAACCAAAACTAACCTAACCTAACTAAAAACCGAACATAACCTAACCTAACTAAAAACCAAACCTAACCTAACCTAACTAAAAACCAAACCTAACCTAACCTAACTAAAAACCAAACCTAACCTAACCTAACGAAAAACCAAACCTAACCTAACCTAACTAAAAACCGAACCTATCCTAACCTAACCAAACCTAACTAAAAACCAAACCTAACTAAAAACCGAACCTAACCTAACCTCACTAAAAACCGAACCTATCCTAACCTAACTAAAAACCGAACCTAACCTAACCTAACTAAAAACCAAACCAAACCTAACCTAACTAAAAACCAAACCTAACCTAACCTAACTAAAAACCGAACCTAACCTAACCTAACTTAAAACCGAACCTAACCTAACCTAACTAAAAACCGAACCTAACCTAACCTTACCTACTAAAAACCGAACCTAACCTAACCTAACTAAAAACCGAACCTAACCTAACCTAACTAAAAACCAAACCTAACCTAACTAAAAACCAAACCTGACCTAACCTAACTAAAAACCAAACCTAACCTAACCTAACTAAAAACCGAAAATAACCTAACCTAACGAAAAACCAAAACTAACCTAACCTAACTAAAAACCGAACATAACCTAACCTAACTAAAAACCAAACCTAACCTAACCTAACTAAAAACCAAACCTAACCTAACCTAACTAAAAACCAAACCTAACCTAACCTAACGAAAAACCAAACCTAACCTAACCTAACTAAAAACCGAACCTATCCTAACCTAACCAAACCTAACTAAAAACCAAACCAAACCTAACCTAACTAAAAACCAAACCTAACCTAACCTAACTAAAAACCGAACCTAACCTAACCTAACTAAAAACCGAACCTAACCTAACCTAACTAAAAACCGAACCTAACCTAACCTAACTAAAAACCGAACCTATCCTAACCTAACTAAAAACCGAACCTAACCTAACCTAACTAAAAACCAAACCAAACCTAACCTAACTAAAAACCAAACCTAACCTAACCTAACGAAAAACCAAACCTAACCTAACCTAACTAAAAACTAAAACTTACCTAACTAAAAACCAAACCTAACCTAACCTAACTAAAAACTAAAACTTACCTAACTAAAAACCAAACCTAACCTAACCTAACTAAAAACCAAACCTAACCTAACCTAACTAAAAACCAAACCTAACCTAACGAAAAACCAAACCTAACCTAACCTAACTAAAAACCAAACCTTTCTTTTTGTTTATTTTTTTGGTAAAGCGGGGGAATCCTCATGGACACCGACCCCGGGGGGAGCCGCGGGTAGTGTCAGACTCTTACTGACTAAACCTGAACCGCTGTGCTACGTCATCCGCGTTTTGGTGTCGGTGCATGGCAGCGCATAGCATTACTTCATGCACCGACCGCGGGCTTCCGCTGGCCTCGTTTTTCGGCCAGCGGGTTGCTCTCTCGCAAAATATGTTGGAGGCCGACGTGTAAAGGGCGTCGGCCTCCTCGCCTGATACTGGGACCACACCCATAGCACCGAATGTGGCCCCCCGTCGTGGGTCCTCAACTACGGACGGCGGCAACCCCGTGCCGCCGTCCGGACCCTGGTTAGGGCGGGAGGGCGCGCTCATGCGCGGCCCTTCGCCGCCCCACCCGACGTCGGCGTATTTGCCGCGGGCGCGTCCGGCTCATTTTCCCGGACGCGCTCTGCGGCCTCCTTCTGCGACATAACGGTTTCGCAGAAGGAGGCCAGTGCGGCCCACGCTGCGCGGCTGCTGAGCGCGGCTGCGACAACAGCCGGCAGCGTGGAGACGTCTACTCCGCCCAGCGCAGACACGAGGACGGCGCGAGGCCCATCGAAGGCCGGACACAGGGCCAGCGTGTGCAGTGCGGTGTCGTCAGGATCACCGCACTGGTGACACGCTGTGGTGGCCTCTCTGCGGGCCACCCGGCACAAGTAGTGCCCGAAGGCCCCGTATCCGGTCAACACCTGCGTGAGGCGGTACGTCAGTTTTCCGTACCGCCTGTCCGCCCACTGTTGCAGATGTGGGTGGATCGCAAAAGAGTTCTAGCCTGTGAGTAATTTTTCAAGTGATAAAAATGATATTTTTTGAGTTTTGAAACATTCTTACATGCTCTGCTGGCACTGAGACGTGAGTTCTGGACTCGAATCGAATTGTGCATTGCAGTTCTGCTATAGTTCTGTCTAAAACAAAAGAGTTCTAGCCTGTGAGCAGTTCTACAAATGATAAAAATGATATTTTTCGAGTTTTCAAGTTTTCGCACATGCTCTGCTGGCACCAGGACGTGAGTTCTGGACTCGAATCGAATTGTGCATTGCAATTCTGCTATAGTTCTGTCTAAAACAAAAGAGTTCTAGCCTGTGAGCAATTTTACAAGTGATAAAAATGATATTTTTTTAGTTTTTAAACATTCTCACATGCTCTGCTGGCACTGGGACGTGAGTTCTGGACTCGAATCGAATTGTGCATTGCAGTTCTGCTATAGTTCTGTCTAAAACGAAAGAGTTCTAGCCTGTGAGCAGTTTTACAAATGATATTTTTCCAGTTTTCAAGTTTTTGCACATGCTCTGTTGTCACTGGGTCGTGAGTTCTGGACTCGAATCGAATTGTGCATTGCAGTTCTGCTATAGTTCTGTCTAAAACGAAAGAGTTGTAGCCTGTGAGCAATTTTACAAGTGATAAAAATAATAATATATTTTTTGACTTTTAAACATTCTCACATGCTCTGCTGGCACTGGGACGTGAGTTCTGGACACGAATCGAATTGTGCATTGCAGTTCTGCTATAGTTCTGTCTAAAACAAAAGAGTTCTAGGCTGTGGGAATATATTATAAGGCAATGAAAATGATATTTTCGAGTTTTCGATCTGCTACGGGAAGTTAGCAGACCATTTTTTAAATTGTCTTTTTTTGGGACAAAAACGTCAGAACTATTTTTGAAAACTATCAGGAACTTTAGAACTTACCTGCTTGCGAAAGGAACACGCTTTTTTTTTTGATCTGCTGCAAATTGATATGCTACGGGAACTTAGCAGAGCATTTCATTAATTTATTTTTTTGGGGTAAAAACAGCAGAAACATTTTTAAAAACTATCAGGAACTATAGAACTCAGCTGCATGCGAATAGAACTCTCTTTTTTTTTGATCTGCTGGACATTGATCTGCTAAGTTCACCCACATGTGTTTTAAGTTTGAGCGCGGCGTTATTTTACAACCTACACACATATTCATAAAGGTATTCATATGCCTGCCTGCTGTATAGTCAAAATTAATGTTTCAATTCTACTCGATTTTTCACTACGAAAAGCTCCCAAAGTAAAAGAATCTACATTAGTAGGTACTGGGTTCTACAATAATTATTTTGTCGCAGCCAACGTTGCCTACAACATAAAACCTAGAAAACAACACTTTTCGTTCCGTTACATTAGTATGATTACTACTGTAATTCGTCACGAAACGAAACACGATTCATAATAATATCTACACGAATACCCTTACGTACCTACCAACTGATTGTATAGTATATAGGTAGGTACGTATTCTATAAACCTATATATTTACTAGATACTTTTAAATTTCCTCACAAATGAAATGAAATTCGTTTTCGCGAGAAATCTTCGGCTATCTGACCTGGGACAGTAATGGAATTTTCCTTTATTATTTGATTTACCTGCTCCTTCAATTTTATATCGGTGCAATAGTGTTATCCTCTTGTACAGAATCTGAACCTTTTTATATTACAAATGTTATAAGGAAATATACCTATAGGTATCTAGTATAGTATGTATAGGAACGCTACGAAAAGTTGTTTCAAACTTTCTACGTATGTCTACGAAATGTACGGCTACGAGTATCTATCGATTTAAATTCAAGTCTTCGGGGACTCATTACAAAGTTTCTACCTTGATTTAGCTTATCATGATTATCTACATCTCAAGAAAAACCTTTTTACGTTCGTTTCAGAGTTAAGAATTTTCTGTAGCAATCCTACGTTGAAATAGACATCACAATAACATTTCTGCCGCATTCGAATAGTTTCTGAACATGCGATTGTTGTTTATGGAAAAGCCAATTCAAATATGGCTATAATTATGAGCCATTTCGTTTCTACAGAAGCTAATAAAGCTCACGTATCCTGCATTACAAGAAAGCTTTTAATTTTCTACGTAGGTTTATATAATTAGTGTGGTTAAATTACAATTTACGCGAAAATGCTTCGGCCATCAGACTTCACTCGCTCGTAATGCGACAAAATAATTGCTACTTAAGTAACTAAGTGGGTCTTTAATTGGTTTACAAATTAGATAAGGTTTTATTTCATAGGACCCGTTTACGTAAGGTGAGTTAATTTCAAAATTAACAAATGTCTAAACTTAGTAATTCTCATTTCTCTTAGTCCTTTATAAGTAGATACTTAATTAGTTATTTACCCACCTATAAATGTGTTCGTGGTTCATGTTTTTTTCTAATAGGTATTAACATCTAATATTTGGATGGAAATTTTCTGCGACCTAACATAACAAAGGTATAAAAATAGAGTTGTTTACAAATTTACCTACTCGCAAAACTGCGAACGTAAATAGTACCCTTCTCTATTGCTACAAATTTTTCTGGAGCAAATCGGTGTGAGCTCGACGCGAAACTGACAGCTCGTTCATTTTTAACTCCCGTCCCTGCTTCCACGTTGGATACGACAATTTGGATAAATGGTACATCCGCCGACGACCGACTAAATTATTCAGGCTCCTTCTGGCTTCGCTTCTTCACATGGCAGCGAGAGGATTGCACAACAAAGTGGAATATTTAGAGAGTAATCACGCACGCAACATTGGAACTTAGAATAGCTCTGTCAACCCTGGCGTCTGTTTTCTTCAACGGCATTCCCACTCTCTTCATAAGGCCGTAAGAAATGAATATTGCCTTGACATTTATAAGTAGGGTGATATGAAAATTAGATGCCTCTGCATTTTTGCATGCTTTTTATTACGTGCGTGATAGACGTTTAGCTTGTGATTGTCCTGAATGTTCTAGTTACAAGTCTTTTTTTTTGACAGTTATATGAATACAATTTTATGCCGCACTATTTTTATTTAGGTGCTTTATTTAAATCTAAATTGCTTGGTACTAATTTACAAACGCCCTTGCCATTTCTGAAAACAATTTAATTCGATATGAATCTACGTACTTATGTAGGTCATGGAGATAGATATTCATTGAGCGCTGACAACCTAATTAATGTTCAAGACGTTAATAATTGATCTTCATCTAATATCGGATTGTAATTTGCTAGTTAAATCCATATTTGATAGCATAGACTGTAATTATTGAAGATAGTATCAAGCGTAATTATAGAGACATTACCATAGTTTATTTGAAGGCAAAGATAATATTGTTAGGTGGTCATTATCTGAATGGAGCAAAGGTTTCTTTAAATAAAAGTTGCCTAAATAAGTTCAATGGTATTTCATTAAAAGGCAGACGTTGAAAAACAAGGCATCCGAATGAATAATGTTAACTAATGACGAATGTTTGCAGTTGTTGAAATGTTCTCGAATGCCACACAGGCCGCTCGGCAAAAAGTAAACTGCAATGTAATTGCGGCCCGGAATAAAGTTATAAGGCCCTTCTTACTTCAAGCCGTATATTATAATTTAAGAGAGTGCTATAATGTAATTTATAATTTTATATTTTCAATTGTTTTTGTGTATCGAACACGTGGGAATTCTGTCAATTTTCCTTATTGAAATTGTCATTTTCAGTAATTTGATTTATTGCAGATTGACTGAAAATATTTTCAAAGCGTTTAGAAACATTTAATTTTATAACATAATTGATTAGTGACAGACCAAATATCTATAATAATGATCAATTGTGTTAAACAAAAAATATTTCCAAGGTACATTTATGTACTAGAATAGATTAAGCAAAAAGCCTTCCTATTTCCGAATCCATTTACAAACAGTTCGCTTAGATAGGGCCCGAACTGGCCCATAATCCAAAACGAGAGCAGAGATTAAGCCTTAATGGGATGATAACTATCTAAATTAAAGTTAAATCCAATAACTCCATTCATCAGGTAGCAGTTAAGTAATTCACCCGAGTTGGGGTGAGTTACAAGTTTTGTTAGATCTGTTTCCTTTCCTTCCCGTTTATCTTTCTTAAACACTGGAATTGGCTTGGGATTCGGGGGATAATTACGTTGCCTATTTAGTTGGTAAATAACGTACCACCTTATTTTTCTTTTTTTTTCGTTCGTTTGTAAGAGGGATTTGTATTGTTTTGTGACTTTTGGCTTTCCTTGTGCCAGTTTTATTCAATGTAGAATGTCGTGACATTTAGTTTTTGTAGTTTCATTTTGAAGAACTAATTGGAGTAGATAAATATAGCTTCAATTTAAACTTTTTAAATAACAGTGTTTTAATTTTATTTCAGTTTGGATCTTTGATTTTTTAGAGAGTTAGACCTAATTAGTGGCCAGTTTTATTGACAGCCCGTAGTAACAAAACGGACGGTTATTTATGACGTAAAGGTCTTATACGAAATACTTGTTTTATGGTATTATACTTATTTATTTTGTGATCCACATTGCCGACCAATCTCATAACTTTATTGTAAACTTTTATTTTAAGAACAATATAATTTTCAAGAGTGTTGGTACTCTAATTTTATCTAATCCTTTTAGATTAAACATTAATGTACGCCGCCTAGTTAATACAATTTGTGGTTTTTAAAGGGTTAGTAAGTACTAACCCTTTAAAATCCACACATGTAATTCGTCCAGAATCCAAAATACGCCCAGAATTAACATTACGTATCCCACATTTACAAAACCATTAGCTACGATATCGCACGAATTATCAAAGCGGCGTGTTTAACGAAGACACACAACACGGGATCAGAATACACACGAACACAGCACCAAGAAATACATAGCGCCATCGATATTCTGATTAGTGCGAGTAAGCTCTAATTGGCCCAGTTTGGGTGAGCACAGATCGTGCCACTAAAATAGAGATTTGCGCGGGATTAATCCTTGTTGATACCACAAAATCCCACCGAAATGTTTACCTTTACAAATATGGGTCAATGGCGCTGGCGTTCGCATTGTCTGCCTTAGGGACCGTGCACATGCCAACGTTTTAATGCAACAGCGAGCGAACTGTTGCATGCAAACTACTGCTAAGTACATAATGAATTTTAGGTAAGGCTGGGTATTGCATTCGTCAGAACGAGTTCGTAAAACTAACAGGTAATTTTCTGAAAATACGTTCTCATTTTTTGACTGGAAGTTCTATCAACTAAAATATTACATCATGAATGTTGTGTAACATTGTTTGTACTGCTGAATACTGATATTGCTGGTATTGTATATGGTTGTTTAAGCTTTCGTGTTGGCAAGTAGGTAGGTACAAGTTATGTTTTTTAATTTACACCCAGGCCATTTTTTGCGAGAACAGTTCCTATATGTGCATGAGTAAGTTCTCGATACACTAAAATACCGTATCAGTAGTTAGTCTTGCACACACATGACACAAGTGAGTGCGGGAGCCGCGGCGATGCACCAGAATAACTCGGCTAAGTAATATTGTTTTAGTTAGTAAGTAGTGCGGAGCGAGACCTCTGGCAGACAGTTTTGGCAGCTGTTCTACACATGATGTATGTTAATGTCACGTAAGAGATTATTTCTTGGCACTGAAACATGGTGCCTGCGCATACAATTGTTTGCTCTCCTATTTTGCATTCGACGAATTCTTGTATTATACGTACGTTGGCTAGTGCGGAATAAGTGACTATACTCGTAACTATTTTACTGTTTTGTTATAGTAGAATAGTGTAACGATATTTAGGTCAAAGTACTATGCTTAAGTATCCCTGGCCTGCTAAATAAGCTTCCAAATCGATTTATTTAGTGCGTAAAACTAATTTGATAAAGACTCGATCAATGTGCATACATCCTTAATATCAGTTAATTAATGTATTTTAATCCCGTTGCACTATCGCATCGGTCTACTAAACATTTATATTCCTGCTGAACTCATAAATTGAGGCGGCTAAAAGTAATAAGAACCTTTGACTCATAGGTTTTATACTTCTTCAGTTTTAGGTCTAAAATAAGCAAAGATAAAGCTTTAATTTTTTGGAATTTTAAACTCAGGGACATTCCTTATAAACATCTTCAAAAACAATTCGTGTTAGTTTTTAAGAACAAAACCACAACTTCAGGTAATACGTAGGTTGTTTATACCCAGCTCTACTTGCTCAACTAACATTGAGCGAGGGTACCTAATGGTTAACTTAAATAGCGCTTGAAAGCGATAGACAGGCTTCAAACTAACTCTCAAGTGGAATAAGCGCAGGTAAATGGTGTTTACATGCTTGTACTGGTACTAGTTATGGTATTTTATATAATTAACGTTTACTAGACGTTAGTATACTACTACTACTTAAAAACTACTTGAAAAAGGTCTGTGCTAGTGAATTAGAAATAGAAATCGACAACCCGTGATTGAGTAAGAGAAGATGAAAAAGAGGCAGGAAAAAGGCCTAGCCTTTGGTGATACCAGGCTGATATAATGAGTTAAAAATGCTCGTTATTTTAGGAAGCCTTTGTCCAGTAGTGGGACATTTTATTATTTAAACGTATCTCAGTTACTACTTCGGGTTTATTACACGGACGTAATTACACGGATTTCAATAGTTATTGTTATCAAATGTTATTTATAATTCCATAATTGTTTATAGTAGCCAAAAACTGTTCAACCAACAAACACGATATTCAGATTCCAAAATTTACGTGGTAGCCAAGGCCTTCCCTTTAATGATACCTCCAACAATAATTACGCGTTAGGCAACAGAATAACCTACATCTCTTATCTCGTCCTAGTTTTATTTTACGCTGACACCTAAATGGCATTATCAACAAACCAACGTTACCTTAAATTACCAGATATTCTGTCTAGATTTCTAGAACTACATTTTGTATAACCCAAACAGTCGCCTCAAGGCAGCGGAGCCAAGAATTGTTTCCGAACTACAACAGTAAACTAAATTCTAAGCTATTGAAGGTAGTATTTCGTGGAAGAATTACTACAGCAATCCATTTGAGGTAGTTTTTGTAGAGCGGCAGGAACGAGTCGATACACAGTATCTCTACAAATTCGTCTAAGTGCAACACTTTGAGAAAGAAAACAATTGTAAGAAGTTTCCGTCTTCCTGCGATTGAATTCACTAACTTTAAAGTGTGTTATTTCTTTCAGGCGTAACTTTGTTGTTGAACGGAACTGACAGTTGCGTAGTATTGACTTCTCGATACTTGTTATTTGTTATAGACATTTACAGGATAACTAAATAAACCTGGGCTTGCCAAAATAATGTCAGAACTTCTTACCAGTTTATCGATTTCTTGTGTGAAAGGAAGCACTTACATTTATGTTTCATCATAGGGTCTTTAATATACCTATCACTATACGGCTCTCTCTTAAGCTTATAGTTTACAAATCTTCGCAAATGTTTATACTTAGGAATGTTGTATAGTTAACAGGTTAGTAAATGAAGCATTGAGGTTGCAAGGCTCCAGCTTGGAGTTCCTAAACTTATCTCCGGTGCTCTCTAGGCGATGGACTTCAGCGTCTATTTGGCTTGCCAAATCCTGCACCAATTCAGACAAGTTCCCAACTTTCCTTGCAAGTAAACGACAAATAACAAAAAATATTTCGTTCCCCTAAAGGAGGTTGTAACAATTTCTCCTTTTATTATTTGTCCAGGAGAGAATTGCACAAATACGTCACACATTACTACAATTTTCCGTATTCGTAGAAAATAAATAAACGATTTTATGGTTATTGTTATTACTGAAAGAGTTTCCACAAAGCTTTTCCTAACATTACCTATTAGACAAAAAGGTTATTTATTTTCGCCACAGTGATTTGGTACGGGGGAATCAAAGTTTCCTTCATTTTCCTCAAACTTTCTTTGGATAGAGAACGAACACATCGTCATAAACCAAGAACACAATGGTTTTATTGGTAGCATTAAGTTAATGGATGCGACCTGACACACGGTGATATTTAACTGAGCTTAGACAGTAAATCGTTTGACAAAATTAAATTGAAAGAGTTATTTTGGGAAGTCACCTCATTTGCATTTAGTATAAAGATTGCTAAACGTCCTATAAAAAAAATACTATCTGCTTTTTGTTTTTAATTTAGTGGTTAAATACGATAATCCTACACAAACTTAGTAATGGTATTTTAACATTTTATTGAACGTTCAAATTCAATTTTGAAGCACCCTGAAATTTCAACATAAAATTACCTACTCAACAAAAAAAAAGAAAGTATATCTTTACAAAACCCTTTATCCAAACTATCTACATATGCAAATAGCAAGAGTTCAGTCAAGCAACATCACACAAAGCGTTCAAGAACGGTTAAAGGCAAAGCGCCGGCGACGGGGTGCGTTCGACCCTCGCCGCAGTCCTGCGTCCATGAAATTGAATTAGCAACTCATTAGTAACGCCAATAAAACCAGCCGACTGCCCTCCGACTGCCCTCCCCTACTGGACTGGCCCTGCCGGCTGGCCCTCCATAGGCCTACACTACATATAGACTGAATCGTGTCGTACCGTACGCGTTCTGAAAAGGAGAGCGCATTTTCAGCCGTTGTAACTAAAACATTTACTTGTGAGCTAGTGGATAATATTTTAGAAATTTATACTTTGTTTCTTTTTTGTTTAGCTGAATTTGTATAACTATTATTTATTTTGATATAAGGTTTGACATATTTTGGACGCGTTTATATGAGTCATTATAAAATCAATATTGGTCATATATTCTTCCAGATATTTTATTTCGGTACTAAACAGCTTTTTGTTCTATAGATTTGCTTCCGCTGCTTTCAGTGATAAAAAGAAAAAACAACTTTGGATAAACCAAAATTCTTTTCTGATCATAAATCTTTTATAAAACCTAAAACATTGCTAGAAAACGTCGGAAAAGCGTTGCTTTTAGAACCAGGTATCGGATTAGCATGTAAAAAATGGAACATTGGAAACCATCGTACATTATGGCGTTCTAAATAACCGGTGCTTTTGCTTTTGACAGATCTAGTTATCGGAGGCAAACATTCGAATGACCACGTCACGTAGATCGAACGTGTCTGTGATATTGCGAGCGAGAACTGAAGAATATTTGACCTTTACAGATTCCTTTCGGTTTTAAAGGCCTTTGAGCGGGACCATTTTTATAGATTGGTGACTCCTACAAATAAATTTTAAAATTTTAGATTCCAAATTGTTGTTTTTTTAGCATTGATGTGAAGAGGGTAAATAAGCGATATAAAATATATCCCAATTATATGCGATTACCGTAACTCGGCATTTTTAGAGATAGGCATTTGTTTAAAGTCAAGCGTAAATTCTTAGTCTTATTAAGTCGGTACTAATATATACTGACTATTTTAACGAATGAGTATTATGTTAATACTGTAAATGTTGCTGCACTCGAGTTTATTTGAAATCGGTGTGTATTGCAACAGATCCCTTGGAATACAAATTGACCCTAGTTTGTGAGTTGCCGCATTGTTCTATAATAACATATTTGATACGTTGCGATTGTCGAGAAATATAGTACTTTTAGTATTAGATAATATTAGAAGAAAAAACCTATTCTGAGAAGTACAACTCGTAGAGTAAATTTTCCAAAACAGCGCTTTAGGTATTGTTGGTGCATTTTTTTTGGAAAACATTCTCATATCTAATAGGCCACCTCAAAATAATTTCGTAATAATCATCATCAATTTTGTAAGAACTTAGCTCCTGTGTACTTACGACCAGTAATAAAAACATAAATCAGCTTTTAGGGCTTAAGAAAAATCAGAGCTTCAAAACATTTTTAATAACAACTTTTATGAGACTAAATACCTTTCGGGAGTTCGCGTTTATGTTATCAAAGAGTAATCGCTGTACATCGGCTGAGGCAAATGACATTCTTGTGAAGGTGCTTAACATGATTAAAAATCCTCAAGTGTCTTACACTTAGGAATTTATTAAATAATATAGGTATAAAAATGTTGTCAAAGCGGCGCGGTTTGTATTTGGGAAACTTTCAGTACTGAAACGTACTTGATTTCGACTTATTACGAACGTTACAGAATTTTCACTTTTTTATAGATACAGTTAAACATCTGATTGACATTCTAAAAATGATGCGTACTTAGAAAGCCATAAAATGTAATCAAATATTTTGATTTAAAAATAGAGAAGAATTTAAAGATAATTTAAGACGTTTTTACTCGGGTCATACCTACCCACTACGACGATAATTATTAAGAATCTAAGGAGAGGAATTACTATGTGTGCTTTTATATAAGAAATATTTGAAAGCGGTGGAGCACGAGTCCCAGAGGCGCCAGAGGGTAAACTCTTCGAATTATAGGCACTTAGTTTAAACGATAGCCCACTGGGATTCAGTATGTTTCGTTACACTCATTAATCTTAACGTATTACTCTTTAAAATTGGCTTTAATATTTGCTTGATCAAATAAGATTTTTTGCAGTTATATCTATAATTTTTCCAAAGTGTGTCTGAACAAAAGTACCAAGTCTAATATGTTTATTATTATTATATTTAGTATAATATAATTATGTATGAAAAAACGGTTGTGATAGTCCTACTTAAACCAAAATAAATAATTAATAAAAATCGAGCCTGGGTAGAGTTACCTAGGGATCGCCCCAATAGAGTTCCCGAGGGATAGCCGGGATAGAGTTCCTTAGGGATAGCCGGGATACAGTTCCCTAGGGATATCCGGGATAGAGTTCCCGAGGGATAGCCGGGATAGAGTTCCCGAGGGATAGCCGGGATAGAGTTCCTTAGGGATAGCCGGGATACAGTTCCCTAGGGATAGCCGGGATAGAGTTCCCTAGCGATTACTGGGATAGAGTTCCCGAGGGATAGCCGGGATAGAGTTCCCTAGGGATAACTGGGATAGAGTTTCCTAGGGATAGCTGGGATAGAGTTCCCTAGGGATAGTTAGGATAGAGTTCCCTAGGGATAGCGGGGATAGAGTTCCCTAGGGATAGCGGGGATAGAGTTCCCTAGGGATAGCCAGGATAGAGTTCCCTAGGTATAGCCGGGATAGAGTTCCCTAGGGATAGCGGGGATAGAGTTCCCTAGGTATAGCCGGGATAGAGTTCCCTAGGGATAGTTGGGATAGAGTTCCCTAGGGATAGCGGGGATAGAGTTCCCTAGGTATAGCCGGGATAGAGTTCCCTAGGGATAGTTGGGATAGAGTTCCCTAGAGATAGCCGGGATAGAGTTCCCTAGGGATAGCCAGGATTGAGTTCCCTAGGGATAGCCAGGATAGAGTTCCCTAGGGATAGTTGGGATAGAGTTCCCTAGGGATAGCTAGGATAGAGTTCCCTAGGGATAGCCGGGATAGAGTTCCCTAGGGATAGCCGGGATAGAGTTCCCTAGGGATAGCTGGGATAGAGTTCTCTACCCGAACCTAACCTGAAAATAACCTGAACCTAACCTGACCTACCTATTTCTGATTACAGTATTTACCTACCCGGAACTTCCACAAATATTAAAGAACAAAATTAGCCAAATCTGTCCGGCCACACTTGAGTTATAGAGTCACTATAAACCCATTTTTATATAATATATGTAGATGCACTGAGTAATGAAAGAGTAAGGCTTGAAATCCAGTCACTACACCACTCTAGTGATCAAAATTCATTCTCGTAATAGCTTTAATATCGCCCGATAACTAAGTTCTCACGCCGATAAAATATTCATAAAAGAAACAGGAGAGCTTTTACATTATCGATACCGAAGCGATTTGGTTTTTTATGTGTCGATGTCAGAGCTTTGTCGTGTCTAGATTATAATGTAAAAATATTAAGGCCGTAGGCTCTTAATGACTCTATAGGTCTTTAGCGTCACCTAATGCTCTGCGGAAATGATGTTTTTCGACAGGTATTTTCGAGATCCTTTTTGTGATGATTAGTATGTTTCAGTTTGTTTTATCACGGTTCCTTAATCATATTTATATCAATATCACTATTAAGTTAACGATCATTTTTGCAATTATCCCCTTAACAAGTTCCAAGATCACTCAAATTTCCATTCAGAACCCAATCGGATCCTTCACCGAAACTTACACCAGGCAAGGTTGTATCGCAAACAAGAAGTTTACATTACCTATTAGAACGGCCAGAACAAACACACATACATTTTGGACTCGTGAAGATCATCAAATAGCCTACAAAGGGAAATGGCAATGTCAATATTCCCTATTGATTGTGACAGCCCTGGGGGCCTACTACAACCTCTGAAAGTAACACTGCAGTTGTAGAAGTGAGACAGCACTACATTGTATAGAGTGGCGTCTCTTTTCCACATGGGTAAGGGTGATTAAGAGGTGGTTGTAGGCCCTGTTAGAGGCCATTCTCAGCTACTCAGAGGCACACGCCACACGATAATGACAAATTCAATTAATCCCCGTCTTTTTATAGCACATACGATAATCAAATTTCTGTTTCGTAAGCAGCCCAATCAAGGAATTTTGTGTCAAAAGAGAGAACCGAGTCAAACGTTAATTTTCTTAATGTATCTTGTTAGGGTCGGGTAGCATCGTGTTCCGCTTCTGAATAAATTAAGACAACATTAACAGCAAAGACGCGATCGTTCTCGTACCTTTAACGAACTTTGCTATGAATTATAAGCCTATATATAATCGTATGTTCAGAATAATTAAATTTTTATGGAATTCACAGGAGCGGCTCACACGAAATTCTCGAAAAATTCTTTCCTTTGAGGAATAGGTATTTCTTTATTTAATTACCTGCCTTTAAATTGCAGGATGTCGTTCATAATGAAATTGACTTGTAAGTTAATGATATTTTAACAGATACTGCGTCTGTTGTAATAAGTAGAACTGACTGTTACAGATTGTTAAGTGCGTTGTACACTGACGTCTAGTTCTTGCAGAAAATTCAGGAACTTTATGTATTCCTCTAGCAAGTCTCAACCTTATTGAAACTCGTTTTATTCTTTTAACTACGTAAAACAATAGAAAATTAATATTCTTATAACACTAGCCACGTTCAAATATGTACAAAAGGAGCGGCGTTATCCAGCGGAACAATGCCTAGTTCCCATTAGAGGTGGCGTCGCGACGCGTCCCAACTTAATGTCGCGTGTTAAGTTACGGCCACTTCCAACTGCATGCACTAACTTCGCGGTCGCGTATGACCTCCTAGTCTCCTACACTCTCCTACACTCGCCTACACTCCTACAGAAATTCATGACACGCAGCATTAACTTACACAGCGCAACACGCGTTTAAAACACAAGAACAAAAACATAGCCAAAAGTTACAGCCAAGTCGTAATGAGGTTAAGCGTTTATTTTCATACCGCGAGAAAAAACATTTGGAACAACAAAATAATGGCTAAGACCACGTTACTGTTTTTCTTTGCTCCTTTTTGAGGTTCAAGAGCAACCCTTCAACTTGGTTGGACGTTAATTGCTCCGTGAGAACACTTACACCTGCACAGCCTTTATGGAGAGAGTGTAATAAACAAAATAAGTAAACACGAATTAAAACATTACACGTTTTACGACAGAACGTGCTCCCCTTTTATGTTTCTTGTGATAATAATAACTAGCTGCCGGCTATTATCTGGCAGTAATTACTGGCGCAGTTATTAATGTAACCATCGTACACCATCATAAGTTAATCAACTGCTGCCTAATTAAAAAAGCTCTGTCATTAACTAATTATGTGGTCCACTCCGTATAGTACACACTTGTAAAATAATAATTATGTTGATGTCTCCATTCGTTTCGTGTTTTGAAAGCAACAAAAACAAAAGTTCTTTTACTTAATAATGTGTTATGATAGATTTCTTTAGGCGGTAAATGAAATTGACCCGTTTTGTTTGTACTTTCATAGAAGTAATTCATGTCTAATCTCATGTGTTATCACAGTGAAATTTATTTGAGTATCCAAAAATATCTTTGGTTTGAACGCTAATAAAAAATCGTATCTCATTTAAAAAGATTAGTAGCCTATGGGCGTTCGCTCTAAATTAAAACTGGAGCCATGTTTACTAAGCTACTTAGTTTTAATTGAAGTTTACGTTGTTCATAGACATAATATATTAAGACATGGCGATGCTTTTAGCCAATGTACATCATTGCATGAAAAAAAAATAACAATTTAAGTCAATTTATGACCAAAGTCTAAAGCAGTCTAATTAAGTAGAACGATTAATATTTCTTGAATAATAGTTTTCGGATTTTAATCACCCGAAAATGTGAACCATAAATATTTGTCAGCCATTAAACTAATCCAATTTATCAGCCAAACAGTTCAGTTCATCTTACAGAATGAAACAGCTGAAAAAATAAAGCAATGCAATCGGACAGCCATAAAATAAAATATGAATACAAAGTATCGAGTCGTAGAATTTGAAAATAGAAGTGACAGTAATATTAAAATCAAAAATTCACGCGTTCATTCGTATCACCCGGTCGAAATTCGCGTAATGTCGCCTACGGGGCGTATAAAGTGAAAAATTTAAACCAGATATGACAATATTTTAGAAAGAATAGCTTTATTTTTAAAATGAGCACCGTCATAAATCCCACCCCGCTGCAATAACGCACGCCCGTGTACATGTGCCCTGAATATCAAACATACCTACCTCGTATTAAAATGTTCAGCTTTCCTATTGACAAATATACTTACCACTTACAGTGTTTTAGCTTGATGAAAAAACCGCCTATCGCAATTTTTGCCGGCTCCAAATATAAATTCCATATTGAAACTTGTATGTTATATGGAAGTTAAATAATAAAATCCGAATTTACTCAAGAAACTGAGTTTCCGAAGATATTTTTTCTTTCGCTTGCTAAAACCTTAAAAGATATATCAAGAAGATGTACGGGATAACGTTCCTACAAATAACTTTTTGGAAGCTCAGGCGATCGTGACGTAAATATTTATTTTACTGAAAGTAAGAAAATAAATAAAATAATTTGTTCAACTTAGATTTACAAGAAAAGTTTTACAAAAAGTCATCAAGTTGCTTATGGTATGGCAGAATAAAAAAGTACCAAGTTATTTAAGGTAGTAACTCGCAGAAAGCGTTCCGCCGTGTGTCCAAACACCCAAATATAAACGTAACAAACAAAATTTACTGTTATTACAACTATTTGCTGAAACATTATTTCATGTTCATTACGTACGTAGCTACTGTTTCTCAGAACGTCGGAAATTCTTACATAGCCCGTTCATAATTATACATTATAGAAATTTTAGTGTGCGAATTTTCAGTCCACTAGTATTTAAACTCTTTTTTAATTAGAATGAGTGCCTCTACAATTTCGTTAGGTTGAGAATAAAAACGTGTGTGAGGTAGACGTGTGAGCATAACGGCAGCATACCGCTAGACTTCCACGGACACAAAATTCCGTCGTAAAAAGTCCGGATTTGTATTAAGACAGATTTATGTTCTAATTAGTCGCTTTGCGAATGTTGCAGAGCTGCGTAAAACAAATTTATACGACCGCGTCTTTGTTTGTACAAATTGTTTCATATGATTTAAAAGCGACAGGTAACTGCGGATTCTGTACGAGGATTGATGGTGCGGCTCGCGATACCGTATTGGAACAGTTTATTACATAAATATTGCTCTTACTGGAATTTAGTGCCAAAGGAATGAGGCAGGATTTTAATTATAAGCTATTGGAGAGTAACGAGTGCTGGCTTTTCTGTTCATGAAGTAGCCCATTACTTGCGTACATAGTTAAGTAATTTTTACGTACAGATTTATCCTTCTTGCTCCACATTACAGAAGGCCTGCTTGCCCAGCTGTGGGGCAATTATGTAGTGCCTCTGCATAGATGCTGGGTATAGCGGCAAAAAACGCCTAGAAGTCTTTTCTTGTGGCTCAAACCATCCCCATACCAAATTTTATCCAAGTCAGTTAAGCAAATCATAAGTAGAAGTATAGTAGACAGAAATACAGTTTAATATAAGTATGAATAGTAAACACAAATATCCTGTATACTAAATCAACTATACATAAGTAAATATAACAATATTATATTTACCGTGTGTACCAGCGGAGGGCGGAGCGCAAAACACAACAAATACAGTGCCACCATTATCAATTCACAGTCTATGGTTTACGACAAAAGGTTCGACCATCTACTCTCTGCACAAAACCAAAGCGATACAACAAAGCCCTTCTATAAACTGAAAAAGTGTATTGAACTCTGTCAGGACAAAAACACTGGCAAAAAGACCTTTAGGTTTCATCCTACTAATAATATAAACGTTTATAATAATATAAAAGTTTGTAAGTATGGATGGATAAGTTGATGTCTGTTACTTTTTCACGCTCAAATGCATCAATTTCGATGAAATTTGTTAGCTAGCATAGACTGAGCTAGCACCCTGGACGTTGCTACTTTTTACCCTACTGCGAAAATGAAGGTAAAAGGTTACAGCTAACATTCGCGCGGGCGAAGTAGCGGGTATCAGCTAGTGTTGGCTATTACGTTAGTTAGTACTATACTATTGTTACTTATAGAGTAGAAGTCCGGGTCCAAGAAAGCTAGGTACCCTATTGACCTTTCTAGATAATGGATAAACTAAACTAAGTATCATTAATTATCTCCAAGTCTGGAGATTTCGGAGTAGAATGTCGTTTCCATAAATTTCTTTTAGCTATTTTGTATCGACTGGGTACCTGGGACTTCTCTTATGCGGTTTGTAATCGGAATGATGACAGCTGACGAAATGTAATAGTCTGATAAGGCACGTATATTTGTGTTAATTTGAACAATAAGAACGAAAGATTTAAAGTTTCGGAGAGGGGGCTTGTGACGTAACAGTTCGCAAAATTTATACGAAAATGTGACGTCACGCGTCAATTTTATTCTCTATACTTTGGTCAATTTGTGTTTGCGGAAAAGAAAAAAAAGTATACAATATTATTCGTTAAACTACAGGACGCGCACTAAAAAAAAGTTGTTGTCATCCCTATTGCGATTATAACAACAAACCTACACAGAAACACATTAATATACTTTTGCTTTGCTATTCAAGGCTAAGTTAGGTCACAGGATGCTGATCTTACAGCAATTATTTATACTAAGCAGTTCTGTTGCATCAGATTAAACATCGTTAATGTACGATATGTGGGTGTAAGTACGATTACAACTCCCACACCTCTGCTTCAGCGCATTTTAAACGTCTACACTTATCCAAACACCTTTGCATGTTCTATAAATTATGAATCAAAATTATTCATAATCGATGAGTCCCTAAACAGTGACATTTGGCAAAGTCCCATTGACAAATTGAAGGTGAAGTGAAGAAGTAGTTATAAGAAAATCTCCATTCTCGATCACAGAAGACGTAAATTCTTTGTTTTCGATTCGCGAAAATGAGGCCAAAAACTGACAGCTTTTTTCATGTAATCGAAAAAAGTTGAAAAAAAAATAACATCTGGAAATAAAGTACTAGTCAGCTCGAAACTGACCTCTAAAGGATTTGTAAGATCTGTGAATGGATTCATAAAACGTATAAGGGACCGTAAAGGGTCAACCGGCGGATAAATGTTACTACTTTAGCTTTAAGACACATCTTCCATTCGCTGTATTATCACAAGATTTTTAGCCAAAATTGTTTCTAAATTACATATTTAGTTTACCGATAGTATTCATTTATTGATTAACACATTAACATTTTCTACCGCTAACAGCTCGTAGTAATAAATACTACTCATTAAATTGGGAGGAATTGCTTAGATACAGGTAGGTACGTCACGTTTTAATTATGTTTGAGTTGTACATTGTAATTACGAGAAGGAGGCGGTAAAGTGTATTCAATAAGATCAATCGAAGTGTCTTTGATGTTATTGTCATAGAGCAGGCTACATCCGAAATGTGGTGGAACAAATGTTCGGCTCTGGTACACCGACAGGAACCTGTTTTGAAGTTAAATTACCAAAGTTTGACAAGCGGTCCGACTCACTAAACTACGCCAGCAATAATTCTGCATAGCGTGGTTGGAAGACAATCACCCTCCAACTACTTATCTACTATTAGTGCAGATTCAAATGCATTTTCAAATAAATTACATGAAAAATTGTTTATTATTTTCTATTTGTCGTAGACTTGAAAGTTTAAATTAATTCTATTTGATAAATCGTACGTGACCAATGTGCTAGAAAGCCGTCGTCTGGCAGCACAGGTGCTCATCCGCGACGGGGACCGCGTCTAATGAAATACGTCTCCCAAGATACCCTGCCGCGTTCCCCTCAAATTGATACCGCGGATTATCTCATTCCGGTGATTTCGCCGTGGCTTTATACTTTTCATTAAATTGAACAGACGTACAAATCGCCTTACGAGTTAGTCTCGTTGCGGGTTTTCATGTCCGGATCGCGCACCTCTCGCCATTAAAGCTGTGTTGCGATGTGTCGGAGAGCGCGGTGCGCGGCGTGAACGGGCCGACCCACATGATATTAATTCGGAGCCGAGCTCTGGCCCACCGACAGGCTTATAAGATTAGAATAATTTTCTCATTCCGAGGACTCCCCGCGAGCGCAACCAGCAGTTTAATTAAAACTAACAGTTGTCTCACACAGTCTTATCCGGCAATTTGCGAGGTATTACAGGCCGAACTTTGTCCACAAATTATCTTGACTCCATTTAACAAAGCGGTTATGTTAATACAATCTCGCCGGATTTAGAAGAATGTTTTTGTTATAAGAGGCGTGCACCGAATTACGGCATTAAGGTTAAATTATGATATTTAATTTGGGGCTCTTAATAATATAGCAGCAACAGCCCCGTGTTGCGGCTTCACAACGTGTCGGGGATGTGATCATTAAACCGGGGCCCAAATGAGCTTTTTATAGGCATCATAACACTTACAGTCGTTGGAACCAACTATTGAATTAGTAATATCGTTTAATACACTCACTTTAGTGTTGTAGTGATGGCGTCGCGTCTCTAAACTCGGCGCTCCTATCAAATATTAAAAGCCCTCCAAGATATGAAATTATAAAGTAAAACGTGACAGTCTCGCGAACTAGTTGACTTATTTAGTTCTCTCCGTCGCTCGTGCTGAGATCAGGAGCGCTATTTAAGTGTGATAAAATGTTATAACCGGCATCGCGCCGGCATATAACAATAACATATTTATAGGTACGTAAGTGCATATGGCTTGAAAATAAAATAAACTGCCTCCATATGTCCGAATAAAATCCGGTTGTCTTCATGCATATAAAATTTAGTCTCACTCGCCGTGAAATATTATGTGACACAATTGTTGGGGACGGAATCTCGCGGAGGCTGGCGGAGTCAGTTAGCTCCCTCCTATCGGCTGCTACCCTTTATCTTCACTATGAAATAAAGGAAAGCACCACTCCCTGTGTAATATCTTATGCGTATGAGTGCTTATGAAATATGAATTCTATCTCACAAAACATATTATTTCGTTATTACTGAATATATTGCTACACGTTTCGGAGTTATATGGGATAATACGCTTTTCTTTATAAGCAAAAATAAATATCGTTGAGCGCATCGCATATAGCATTGTGACTGTGGGCCGCTGTTAAAATGTAAATTTCTCTGATACCGATAGGAAGAGCTGACGTCGACTTATTTCATTTTATAATAAACTGACGTACGAGGTATCATAAAATGTGTCTATTTATCATTGCGGCCGTTAAGGGAAGTACAAAACAAAGTAGTGTATTACATTTTTAAAATATACCACAGTACCTTAGCGCTGCTTAAAATGGAAATGGTTTCATTTTGCCATGTTTTGTAGCAAAATGAATTAAGTGTTCAAAGAACATAATGTGCTGCAAACAACTATAAAACTAGGGTAAAGATTGAATTTAATGGTGAATAATGACTGCAGTTTTATAGTTTTCTATGGCTTACATAATTCATATAACATTTAATCCCGCATAAACGCGGAAGTAGTATTTTGAATTAATTAATAACGGGTATAAAGACGAGGCTAATAAAAGGGCAACAGTATTGTAAACTGTGTAAAGATTTAGTTCTGGGGTGTTCCCCGTCGGTTTGCCGGTAGCCGGCCCGTGACGGCGACGCCGAGACGCCGGCGACGCACATTGCGCTGTGCTCTCTTTTACATGGAAAAACAAAATCACGATTAAAGCAAAAATGCGAAACCTTTTTGGTTAGAAAGCGCTTTATTTAGGACTATAAAACTTTATATAAGATATTTTTGCTACTCAGGCTTCAATAATTTAAGGTTAAATAGGGATTATTAAGTACCTTTGATACGTGCTGTTCTCGAGTTTGAGTGTTCTAGTTTAGTTTATAGCCACGAATAACCGTGCTGACTGCTGATTCTGAACAAACAAAACTACATCATAACACATAAAATAACATAACACATCTACAATTCTAACCAATTTCCAAGTTAACACATATTCCAAAGCTTTAAGATGATTGAAAATCCTAAAAAGTAAAAATAAATTCACCTCTATTATTTCTAGTAAAATAAATATGTGGAGCACAGTGCTGATCCCTAGCAATCTGTCCCGAACAATAAGTCGCTCTCGAACAAAAGCCGGCCATTTGAACAAGTCGGAAAGTTTTGTAAGTTTAGCTCTTTCTCCGCGGGATCTTGGCAACGTCGCGGTCCTCACAATGGGACGAATAATCGTTAGGGCCAGTCATAAGAAAAGGCATTACAAAAACAACGACGCACTTTAACCCGTATTACTCAACATTTTGTCAGTGCCAACTACTTCATCTCGTCACTGTCCCGAATTTATTTGTTCTCTGCCAAGCCTTCTTAAGATTTAGAACTTCCACTACATCTAAGGATAAGTAATCGACAAAATATAAAGTTCAAGATTTTTTGGACTCGGATTAAAGTTTTATTTTCGTTATAAATTAAGGTACTTAACTTTCCAAGAGTACGTGTAACCGCATATGAATAATGAACAACCCGCTGAATAATCATGTTTATGATATAAAAACGTTTCGGTCTGCCAGTTCTGCCACCGAAATATATTTTTTGTGAGAAATTGCGTATTACCGTAGTAAAGACAGATCCATATTTTATAAAATCCCTGATGTCTTATATCTTAATGTAATTGCAACATCTACCTAAATATCGTTGGAACTTGGAGGAAAATACTTTTTCACTGAAATTTGCGATTATTGGGTTGATATAGGGGCCAGTACTTTTATATGAAACTGATCTTTTCCCACAGTTAGACTAAGGGGCTGGGGACCATCTGAATGGGTACTTAAATGAATGAAATCCTATACTGTAACCCTACTAAGTATCAGTTCTTTTTTTGTGGACACTCAATCCAAAATAAAAGAGGAATAGTTATAGAGGACATTCAGAATCTCGGCCAGGTGCTCAATAAGATTCATCAGTGATCTTTACCTCAGTTTTCCCACACGAGTGCGGAATCAATTGAAAATAAGTAAGGTTAAAAAGCTCGGGAGTGATGGTAAGGCGACATAACGAAGGAACGCGATCCGGCGTCAGTTCCGGCGTCCGTCACGTGGGAACGACTTCCGGCGCGGCGCCAGATCTCGCCCCCACTTACAATCACTTAGCTCTCCAACAACACCCGATCTTCTGTAAACATACTGGAAACTTGCTATCACTACCCTCAATACTCATTTATTCCTTCCACGTCCTCTTATTAATTTTCAGTAGGTATTAGTAATACAGATAGGTATTAATTAATTATGCTGTCAGATGCAAATATATTCCAATTAACGCGCTAAAGGTTTCATAAAATCCAAATGCTCACTTTTCGCTCCCTGACAAACGACTTGCATTAGAATTCAATCATTCGTTCGATTTATGTCCAAAGGCGAAAATTCGAAAACTGATTAAAAGCGAACAAATTCAGCACCTAAACACATAAATCTGTCCATTTTCAAGATCTCGGTTATTTTCATACATCGGTTTAATTTCCGTTTCGGCATTGTTTTCGGAGGGAAATTCGATTGGCACAAGAGACGCGTTGATATGAGCCCGTGTAATTTCCTCTCATATTCAATTTAATTCTTTGAGGGATGCATGTCAGGCGACCCTTACTTTAGGAGAATGAACTCGTTATATCGTATCGTAAAAAGGAGAATTTATTTACGAAAATTGTTTTCCGAACTGAAATGTGTATTAACTTTGCGAAAATACGAGTATTTACGAATCATTTTATGGGATTCGTTTAGAAAGGAACTTTATTTTGTTGAGAAGCAAGCTTAACAAGATTGGATGAATTTTAAGATGAAACTTCAGTTCGAAACTTCGTACCTACTTCATTATAGAAAAATGGAATAGTGATATGGTTTCAGGACGATAATCCACTTCTCTATTGATTTTTAAATGTTTAAATCTCGTACAACGCTACAGGTATTTCTGTGATTCTGGTAAAAGGTACAATTTATTTTTTTAATTATTGAGCAGCATCTGAAGTAGGTGAAGTTCAGTAGAATAATAAACTCAAAAACAAAAAAGTGTGATCATACGTAGAAACATGTAGAACATTGGAGTTATAACGAGCAATTAGGCATACGCGTGCCTATTAATTTGATCAAATATTTATTTTGTACAAGTGTAGGGCATTGTAAGTGATGTCTATATCGGTGCGTGCGCGGTTCACGGGCGGCGGGCACGCGACATCGCCTGTCCCACTATCGACTTACACCCTGTTAAATCTGGCCCAATATTTGTACAACCTATTCATTACCGCCATTTTATTGTTTCTTCTTGTACTCGTAACAACGGCCCGTTTCATTTTCGTGTACCCGTTAAAATTTGTTCAATGAAAATTTATGGCCAATTAAATACACGTATGAATTAAATTCTCTGTGCTACAAATATTTTGCTTGTTAGTTATGTTTTGTGAGTCGAATTTATAATGTTAGAGTATTTTCTGTATTTAAATAATTCTGTTTTAATATCTGGATGCTCGACCAAATTTGTTAATCTTCTAGATAATATAATTATATTAATCAATCTAGTATTTTATTTTGTTTCTTAATATTTCAAACAACAGCTAAAATAAGAGCTATTCTGTGTACGCTACACCAACGTTTAAACCTTCTTAAAATTCATTCTCATTGTTCGCTTTATCCAACTTAACAAGCGACAAATGTCTCCATTTCACGTAAACAAAACGAATAATGCATAATCTACTTGGAAAACGTTTTCCTGGTATCCCAATCAGTTTGATAATAACGGCGACAATGAAGCCAATCCGACACTATCACCTTAATTTGTAGAATGTCGTCTACTTTTTTCCAATTAGTCGCAACTCGCTGTCTTACGGGCATGGCAGGATAAAAGTTAAGCCGAGCGTCGCGCGAGACGCGGGGCACAAGGCCCGATGCCGGAAACCTGTCAATAGTGAGAGGCACTGAAAGAAAATCTAATTTGGATTTGAGGGATTACACCCAGACTTGTTTCGGCCTAGTAGTTGCCCCCGAGCCGTTTCGTCTTCGCTTCAAATTGAATAAGAAACGCGAAGGCTTCGTCGACACGACCATTTGATTTCAGAAAATCCCGTACTGCCATTCTACGGTAAATTATTTTGTTTCAAATACGTTTCTCGTTTTAATGAATCCATTCGCTTTAGTAGATAACAACTTTGGGATATATATTTCGGTACAATACTTTATTTTGTATAAAAGAGATTGTTTCGTAAATTACCAAGTGAGAGTAGCCAAGTGGTAAATAAATTGCTATTGAGAGAGGCTTTAAAATCTGACTAATTTGTCATGTAGCTGCCTAAACCGCAAGGGATCCCTAGTTTATAGCAGCAAAACTGTAGTAGTATAAAATAAAATTACGAAGGAAAATAATGTTGAAAACGAGGAAAATTAATTAACACAAAGCGTTCCGTTAATTGCTAACACAGCTGCAATTTTCATATGAAAATGTCTGAATAAAAACTTGATATAATCGCCTACGTTCGTTCGATTAAATTGCCAGTTTCCATAGGAAGGACACGATGAACGCACGTCCCATATCGCCGTGGTATCGGTAATTAACGAGATGACTCGGGGAAATCAAAATACACGAGTCACAGTCATTGTCCTGTCCCCTTTGAACCTGAGCTAAACGATGACCACGAAAACACGATGTTACCAGCAGAAGAACAAAATTAATTTAAAAATAAAATAAATCCTTGAGCAGACAACAGCGATTTTGGCGCAGCGTGTTAAAGGAATACTAATTGGTTTGGAAAATATTGCGGTTTTTTTCAATGCCTTTGGTAGTTAGTTGCTTTGCTTGCATGTACTATATATGTTTATAACTTTTGATGAAGCTGTTTCGTATGTTTTTGCACTTCTTAATTTTGAGCACCTCCAAATTTTCTTTGCTAAGATTCTTTGTTTTTTTGAAAAAAACATATTTCACCAACTTTTTAGACAAAATCCTGGGTTTAGTAACTATGATTAAATTTTACCAACATTCTTAGTGTTAGGAAGTTTTGCAATTCATTGTAGCTCGAAGATGAGTAAGAGTCGCTTGGCGTCCAAGTCTGAACGCAGTTGGCTTCATATTTCATATTGGCAGTAGTACAAGCTCTTTTATTTCTGTCTGCTAGCTGACATGTGGCTTTTTCAATCGTTCCCTAGTTTTATTAAAATGTATTTTGTTAGTCTTTGTATGCAAATGTTATTTATCATTTATTGCTGTGAGAATAAGAATACTGAGTCCATGTTTTATTGATGTTCTACTCTTCCTTGTGGATTTGTGTATGTTTCTTTTTAATACTATAACCATCAAAATGGTATCTATATTCATTGTTTCAGTGAATTACTGTATGACTCAAAGAAATGTCTTCATGATTAACTAACAACAAACAAAACATTAAAATTGACAATGCGACGAAAAATAAAAACAGAAAAAAAACAAACCTAATACCAAAAATGAAATAATTCATCTGCGAAATAGACATGTTTGTGTGTACGTGGAAGGGAAAAGTCGCATTTCATCACCTAACAATTCTGCGAAAGCATATTGTGCACAAGATGAGGGGAGCAAAGGAGCCAAGATTGAATTAAGTTATCGACGAGAACCGGCCTCACGTTATTTATGAGAGAAAGAAAACGTAACTAGCTCCGTTATCTACTAACTATTAATTTCGGTAATAATTAAACCTGACCGAGTCATTTATATCTGCCGGCGAGGTCCGCGGTACAAACCAATTCCTTTTGTTACGTGGAATGAAAGTTTTGTGTAATATTTTTTTTTCTAAAAAGCGAGGTTTCAGTGTTTTGTCTGTTATTCTTATCTTTACAAGTTATTTGATACTTTGGAGTGATTTGATTCTACTATATAAGTTTTCCATATTTTTATCATTTGCTGTTGTCATTGCTTTTACTACATTTAGAGTACTTTGTGATTTTTGTATAAAGATATTATAAAACAATAAAAAAATATATATGTTTTTACATCATAGGTATAATAAATAAATATGTCTTCAAATCCGGCCCCAATTATCCTTAATGGAAAGTTAATGGGATCAGTAATTTGCGAAATGTCGCCCTCTTTAAATATCATATACACGGCATTTTTGATATTTTTATCGCTCGACATAAGGCCAACCCCTGTATCAGGTAGATCCATCAAATCGATCACATTACACTCTCATTAGTCCAACATGAAGTATTATAGCCGAGGCCTGTTATAAAATCGACGCTCGAATCTAGATAAGGCCACCATACCCAATTTGGAGTGTTTTCCCAACTTTGCTTTAATAAAATTTCTTTTCAACTTTTCATGAAATGGAATTTCGAAGGGATTTTTTATTATTATGGTAATATTTTACGTTTTCGTATTTTATTGTAATTGCTTATAGAGTTATTATTGGTTTATTAAGAAATTATGCCGCTTCGAGTAGGAAATATGAATTCATGTTTGGTTTCAATAAATATGATTCAGACATTAGTTTTAACCAACGGAGCTATTTGAGAGGTCAAGTACAACTGTTTTAAAAATGAATCTAAGCAACATAAAATCAGCTCCACCAACTAAATAATTGAATTCGAGAAACGAACGTATATAAATTATTACTTAACATCGTAAACCAAAGCAATCTAGCGTGTAAGCAAGCGCGGCAGTCCAAATAAATCCACATTAGTGCCTCAAAACAAATGCTGGGAAAAAAAGGAAACAAATTTAGGAGCAGTAGAAGTCATTGGCACTGCACCATTTAACATCTTATCCTGTGTAATACATTCGGTGCACATGTTCCCTTCCTGGGCCGTCGGCTACGGAGATAGATAACTTCCCGATGATTTAGTTTTATTGTTATCCGCCATCGGAATGTCTCTCCGAACCACGGCTCCGCCATGCGTAGATCCACAATTATTACCGACCAAGTTTCAGCTTTATTTTATCGGTGACTCAGCTCAATCAAAGATTTTCCTTAAAAATCCTGTTAGAAAATAAATATTGTTTTCCTCAGAAAACTAGCAGAGTTCGTGTTTCTAGCAGAGTACAGAGCTTTTTACGCCGACACATGTAGCCTGTAGATCTTCTTTACATTCGGGTTTTATTTTAGTTACTTTTCTTTTGTGTTTATTTATTTCAGCCTGAACCGAGGGAAAATACGCGACAAACACGAAAACGATTCCTGTATCAGCGTTTTAGTTTGCGGCGGCAGGTCGGGTCGTACGGCGGGATCAACGGTTCGTCTTTGTCACGTCCGACAATTTTTACAACACTGGGCCGGCAAGCGTTTCGGAAAGATTTTATTGGCCCGTTCGGTCACGTCTCGCCCAAAGATCGTCCCCGGATGGAGTGGCGGCCGTTTCACGCGATATGGGTTAACAGCCTCGATTCATCGACGGAGCAGATCGTTTTATGATTTCGGCGGAACAATTTTTATGACGGTCCCGATACAAGCAACCGTTTTCCTATGAAATTACTTAAACGGTATTTACCAAATGCTCAAATTTTATTTCATAAACAATAGTTTTGTTGGTAAATTAGTTATTATTTACATAGATACTGCTGCAGAGATAAAAAGATAGCTGACGGAATAGCATACTTACGAAACGACTGCAATGCACAAAGCATCTAATTTAAAGGTTCTCTGCGTCTGTTTAACCCGCTGAGACGGCGACTAGCAGTCGGGTTTATACTACCCTTAATAATAGGGGTGGCGTCTATGAAATTACTATTCAAAGGAGTTGGCCAGCGCGGAGGGCACATTACAATGCGAGGTAAACCGCTTGTACTCACGTGAAGGTTGTACCATGACCCTTTTATCATCCCTCGTCACGGATGAGTGCCAGGGACATCATTACAACTTTATCAAACGTCACCTTTACGATAAATAGATTTTACACGGGATGACCCCAATTTAGGCGTAGCTACACATATCTACATAATTTTATGGTAGAATATTAGTTTACGGGGAAGGTCTGATGTTAAAACGACAATTTTACCTTCTCGTGAATAATCTGGATGCATATCGCTGCGAATAGAGGGTGCATAACAATAAAACTAAATCACTGAAGGCTCTGTCTATTGTGCTTGTACGGCGCCGGCGGAAAGCGAGCGTATGTGGGGGACAACTTGATTCTCCCCGGATATAAAATAAACTACATTACAGTACCTATAGGTCATCGGTAAGCAAAACTAGTGTTGAATGTCATTACTAACTTTTTGATGTTATTTTTCCCGATCGGTGACAAATTAACATAATATTATAATGTTGTTCTAAACTTTAAGCATTAAAATCAGAAAATCGAAAGTATAAACCTACTCCACTGGAATTCACCTTGAAGTAACAACAGACAGTCGTAAAACTCCCACAAGTTAACCAGACAGTCAAAATAGTCCTCAAATATGATTAACTTTAATCAACTACTGACACACAAAGGCTAAAAACATTTTCAAGCATGTAACAACTAAACATAATAAAAATCTGTCCTTATAAAACTAGAAAAATTGTAAGAGTTTCCGCCGTTTGTGACCGGAATATCGAAACAATCAATGGAGTTTGTCGCGGGCCGGACTAAATTGAATCGTCGGAGGGACGGCGCCGGAAACCGGACGCGCTCCTCCAAACCTCTCTATCTTAAACATTAACCGACTACCGACCGTTTCGCTATGCGTTGTTTTCCCAAAATAGTTTTTGGTAATAGTATTTCAGTCCGGAAATTAAAAGCTTAAATGGATTGTAAATTACATTTAAAATTTCGTAAAGCTATTAAAAATCCATATTACCCTAATCAAATGTTGTGTTAGGATAATTAATAGCTGGAAAATGAGACACTTGATATAATTTAATCATATTACGGCACTAAGCTATCAATGAGTGTCCGCCCCGAGGGTGTCAAGTTCCCAAACATATCATAACGTCCCCATAGATTATAGGGGTCAATCGCTACATACGAAACTTCTGTAGCTGGGTATAAATCATTTAAGAAACATAAGTAAATGGCAGAAAAATAGCAATAGCGATAACATTCCTTGATGTTCACTTCAGTCGGAATAGTTGGTTCACTTTGGCAACAGGTGAAGTTTATAAGTTAGGACAGTTGACTTCGCCTTGACTTGTCTTTATACAACACGTTAAGATACTTGAGTTGAAATGGTTATGGATTAAGAAAGTTCATTTAGTGAAGTTATTGAAGTGGTGTTAGATTTTCCCTGGTTTCTGAAAATGTTCTAAAAAGGTGAACTTTTGTGTGGTATTTAACGGAAACTCTTTCCAAAAACTTGCTACTTGAAAATGAAGGATGTGTGATTATGAAGTCATAAAAAAAAATCTAAAATCTGTTAAACTAAAATCAGTGTTAATGAATCTGTTTATCTTTCCTTTCCTCATTGTATCAGTGTTTATAGTCCAGTTATTTGGACATAACAGTAACAATGATATCTGAACTGAAATGGTCGGTGGCCTCCCAGGGGTATAGTTTCCTGTGGACCTCCGTGAACCAGGTAAGGCAGCTCATTAAATTTGGTTGAGCGTGTAAATGCCGTTATGAGATAACACCTCTCTGTAATTAGGTTTTCGTAGAGGTACTGAGTTATATGGAAAAGTGTGTATGGAACGTTTGTGTGTAATGAAAACGATTTCTTCTTCTTAGCCAGTTACATTAAACGATGAACTTACACATACAATGTCTTACCCTCCTATACCGGTTAGCAGCTCTCTGTTCCGTTACGTCAGTAATGTCGTCCCATTTTATTAACCAGTCAACAAGGGCAAGCAGCCTACTAGGTGGAAAAATCCCTAAAATTTAAAGGTTTTCAAATATATAGGTTATTATAAAATAACTGCCAGTATTGTAAACAACATAAATTTAAAACAACTCGGCCATGTAGTACTTCACAATTGCCAATATTTAATTAGTTTAAACATTAATTGAATTAAAGCATTGCACGAGTGCAAGCCACAATAATTTCATGATTCGCGACCAACAGTATAAGTGCCAAAATCTCACTGTGAAATATTTTCATTTTGAAGACTTTAACTTAATTACTAGGGTGTTGCGATAAAGTTAGCATCGTTAATTGACATTGACGAAGGTGCACTAAAAAGAGCCAATAAGGCTTTGTATTTTTGTGCCGAAAAGAATCTGGGGCCGAAAAGCTGTCTCGAGATTTCTTATAAGGCGAATCTGGTTTTTCCTCAACCTTCGATGTAACATACCTGTAATACGTCATTAGAAGCTTTATTTAGTCTGTATTGCAAGAAGATACACGAGCAATTACATTTTAATCTCGGATGGTATTCCGTAGGTTTCTTTGGTCCGTAATTTATGCATAGGTACCGCTTTCTAATTTAAGGCGTTACTATAAACAAGTTACGAGCGACATCAAGGGTTACGACGCCGCAGCCTTAATGACACCAGCATCCGAAAATAAAGTCAGTTTATTGCATGCATGACTTTATGATGATGCCATTATTTATTTGCAAAATTTGCGTTCATTGCTCCTTTTTTTTGTCCAAAACAGGCACAAAATGTCCGCGGCTCCGAAGATTCATAGCAAGATATAAAACTATATTTTTTTATATTTTTGTATCTATTAATGCAGTTTAGTTTTTTCCTCATCATAGAAAAGAGCAACAACTTACATAAAATGAAGGATAAGTCTTACTTATATCCCAAACTCGAGTAAATAAGTACTCCAGATTGTCAACTCAACAACAACTCAAGTCTACATACTCAAACGGCGTAACCCAAAAAAAAACACGTCAACAAATCTACCTGGCCTAATAAAATCTTATGTAATTAGTGGTGCTCCATGATTTAATTGTCGCGTCTCGGGGCCGGCTACATAAGTCGTCCTGCACGGATTTATTGCCTCAATTATAAGCGGTCTGGCCCCAGCCGCACACCTGGAGGCATTCGCGTACTTTGCACTTAACCGGATTATGCTCAACTAGCATACATTATATCTTCGAGCTATCTCTTTCATGGAACAGCAAAATGGAACGCTATTTTAAGATAGCTTTGTAGCATTTGCATTTATTTGTAGCGGACTTTTTTGGACGGTTTTATTTTGGTAGCAGTCCCTAAAATGTGCATATGAGCTGGAGATGTGAGTATAAATTAAAAACTTTTGAATATCTAAAATTCTTTTTATTTACGTAATGTATTTTTATAGTCCAATTTGTCTTAATTCCTTAGTTAGGTTTCTTTTTTACTAAAAAAAGTACATAAGATTTTCTGTCCTTACACCTTTTTTGATACTGACTTTAATACTGCCACCCTTCAGATACCTGAAGAAACTGTCCAAAAATGTAATTTTTGTAGTTCTCCATTTCCTTTAAAATTCTCAAGTCTTCCAAAAGCAATTTCCTCCAAGCGCAAGACCAAGACCAAACATTTTCTATATATTACGTAGTGAATCTGAACAGTGGTCAGGTGTGACCTACTTAGAATGGCGTTACATCAATTTGACGTGTCTTTACAGCTTGATTTAATTGTCGTCTCCGAGGGATGTAGAGGCAATAAGTCGTGATTTGCCCACTCCCCTGGGATTTATTACTTCAATTACCTATAGCCGGTGTTCCCAGGTGTAGCGATAACTATTTGGAATGTCCCATGTGTAATACTGCGAGTCTGTGACATCTGTTACACATTAGTACGTAGGTGTGCGGATAACGATGTTTAACTAGATGGAATGCATAATTTTCATTGATTGTATCGCGATATCTACATACACTGTTTACTTGCTGCGTCGTGAGAAACTGATTGTCCTGTCTCAAGTGATCGTGTATGCTGATATTGTTATTTAATACAAGTAATTTCCTAGAAAATTCTAAGTTACTATTTTATTAAAATTGTAGACTTTTATAGCTTTTCACAGCATGTTTATAAAGTAAAATAGCCGAATCTTTTCCGTATAGGAAGAATGCAAACAATACGCACATAAAACCTCTATGTGACGTCTTGAACATTAGTAGTCTATGGTCGGTGCCAAGATATAATCTGTTATGGTGACATTATCTGGATCCCCTGCCAACGGCAGATCCGGCCAAAAACTTAAAACATTCTGCTTTCAAAAGTGCCTATATCTCCGCTACATCACGCTTTTAACAGATTATTTTCTCGATTTTTTGCTAAAGAAGCTATTTTAAACTTGTAATGGTAGAGTTGCCAATGCCCAGCAGTTAACTGCGATAGGTGGTGATAATGGCGAGCGGTAGAGATTAGTTTCTTGTTTTTTTTTCGATTAGCAGGTTAAAATGTTAAATAAAATTTCGTTTTAGTCATAAACATAGTTACTTAGTTTTAGAGCCTTTGCGAGAGTACTTTTGGCTACTATTGATGAAATTTAATTCACCACACATTCTTTATTAGGTAGCAGAAATTTTCAATACCGTAAAGATAATTTATGTTTAAAGCAACGTGTTTATCTACAAATAAAAATGAATAATAAAAAAAAAAACAATAAAAATGTCTGTAGAACATCCTTACTGTTGACTGTTTTTTTAATTAAAAGCTACATAATTATGAACACAACTGTTCGATGAAGGGTTAAATGGTGTACACCGGCACATCCACCACACAATGTTTACGAAAGTGTATTAAATTGCGAAGGCGGGTTATAACGTAATATTATTTCCCAGGAGTGACATTACGGCCGGCTAATGAAGATGTGTCGGTGAGGTTGCGCGGGTCGCCGCACTGTCGATTCTGTCCCGAACTTTGTCATACTAGAAAATTTACATTTTACGCCAAGCTTTTTCTGAGGGCTTTATACACGGGAGATATTAATTTGTAAAATGAATTGTTTTTTGCATTTAATAATCGTGAAATATGGCCGGTATAATTTACTCGCACATTTTAGGATTTTAAATGTGTTTGCGTTGTAACTTTATGCTCTCAGACTTTTATGTAGTTTATTGAATTAATTTTCTAGACTTAAACAAAATTGTTTCTTATTTTAATGGGTAATATGAAACACCTCGTGTTTTTGTTTATGAATATTAGATTTACGTATAAAATTTTATAAATGAGAGTGCTTGAATCGCTTGAATGGTTTAATCAAATATAATAATGCATGTTTGTCAGTTGTGACATTAATTTGAGCTGTCGGATTTATGGACGCATTATCAGCTGGCAGTTTCATGTCTAAATTAGGCATTTCATAGTGTGTTTCGTAATGATTTTGGTAGATATCTAGTACATATTTTGATGAAGGTTTCGTCAGTTAATGTATGTATTAATGTAAATATTAATGAACAATGAACATGCTTCGTTTCGGGTTGATAAGGCATTCGGTTGTTGTGAAATACGGTCAGGGGCGGGTCGGTACGCCCAGGCCGCGCGCGTGATTCTGACAGTTCTGACTTACTGAACAAGTCCCGCTCGCCGGACGAACCGAACATCGACACACTGTTGACCTCCCCTGATCTCCAACCAGAAATACTTGCTAAATATTACTTATTTCGATTTTAAATTTCCTCTTCAATGAATTTTTTGATGCGAATCTTCGATTGGTACACGCAAGGTTTTTTGTAGTAAGTCAACACAACCAAATCATTTAAAATTCTGAAAAAGGATAATTAACATGTTCGAACATCGTAATTGGTTCGGAAAACCGTGTATATAGGTACAACAACTGTAATGCTTAGTCCCGGCCAATAAATTATGCTAAAAGGGAGAGGGGGTAAAAGTTTGCACATTTCCATTCAATTAGTCACCGCTTATTCTATTTAACTCAATACATTTGTTTGAGCTGAACGTGATTCATTGTACAAGTCGGCATCCGATGTTTCAATAATTTTCCAGTTTTCGTTTCATAATTTTGATATAATCGGCGTCCGATTTCGTGTGAAATAGTTCAGAAATATTTCACGTACAGATAATTGTGAAACATTTTATAAACAACAACAAAATAAAAATACCGGTAACTTCTGAACCTACATTTAGAGCACGTAACGAGATAAATCATCACAACTTGGCATACGAAACTAAAAATTGCTTCCGTTTATTCATAAGAGAATATGAGAGCCATATATATTTCTAGCTCCGTAATAACTTGTCGTGCGAATTACCTTTGTGATTTTTTTTATTAAAACACGCACTGGAGTGGCGCCCTATAAATCTGGTGTTGGCTCTCCCACTTTACTGCTGAATGTACCCATCAATTGACGGGAAATATTTAGGGGTTTCGCTTTTTATGTTGTCTTTTATTGGGATGAACGCTTCCTGGAAAATCGCAGTGAGAAAATCGTGTGTCGAGACTTTGGTGTCACGACTTATTGAGGATTATGGAGAGGTTATGTCGAACACGGAATTGGAAATAGCTTCCTGATAATACTCGCTTCGAATGCTGTTTTCAGAAATGATGGCGCTGAAGCACGTTCGGTAATGGTTTCCGAGTTTTCTATTTCTATTCAGCACCTAAATAAATAAGCATCGTGCCTTTAACTACAATATTCTCTAAGAGCTACCTACATATGTATGAGGACTATTTTAAAGATACTATGTTGAATGTGATTCATTAAGGTTTCTCTTTAACTAAAGACGCATAGGTGGCATTATTTTCTGCCCTTCATTACGCTATTTAATCGAGCGAGTGAAAAGGTTAATTTAAAAAGTTAATTTCTTTGTCTGGCAGGGAACTTCAATTCGCGTGATGTCCTATAAAGTTAAAAGCAGCACTACCACTGGTTGGTGTAGAATATTAATGTCGTTTTTCTAAGGAGTAGTAGCTGCCCTTGGGGGCATTGTTGTCATCTTTCTACTGTCTCGTCTCGGACAGGCTCCATTACTTACAAATTCTCAGGATATAAATATTCACACCCGGCACGGGAATGCTGGGGATACAAACATCCATCTGGTTAATGGAATTAGAAAACTGCACTTACCTTGTACGTGCACTGGTATAACTGCAGATTACTCAGAGATTCACACCGACTTCACACCAGATTAGTAATTTACAATCGTGGTGAAATCCGAAATCGGCTTTTAGGATTTTTGACGCGAACGAATGACATCCGCGAAAAAGGTCATAAGTGGATTAAGCGAGCTGAATTTTAAATCGAAATCGATCCTCTCAAAATGCAAATTCAAAATGACTCGTGATTTGAATGATCCGTTTCAAGAGACTCCAGAAATGTCTTAGATGAATTTATAAATGAACATTTCAAATAAGGATGCAAAGGAGTATGTAGGTACTATATTTTATCTAAGTAGGTAATTTGAAAAGCATAGATTTTTTTGAACATAAAAAACTGTTCCGTGCCTAATTGGGTTTGTATTATATTAAAGGCTTTAAAAGTGAAATGTTTTATGTTCATACATATCCATGAATAAATAAGAAATTATTAGTAGGACTCTATGTTAGCCATAAACCGTGGTAGTTAACAACTGCACTGACTGCACGGTTAGCAGAGTGGTAAAGGTTGCCACGCTAATTACTACTGTGCGCGAAGTACCGCGGGTTTGATTGCCGCGGAAAATTATGTGTTATTTTTGCAAGTGATTTGATTTAAATAACCATTTTTTTAACACTTGTTTTCTTTTACAGCGGAGATGTGAAAATGTTTATGCAAAAGAAAAATATCACAGTAGAAATTCGCAGTAACATGAGATCTTTGAATGGAGATTTTTATTGCTGTTCACCGAAATCCATTCCTAAATTTAGAAGTTTCCAAACAGAATTCTCCGATTGAAATTCTCATTCATTCATTTAGGATAGAATAAAATTCAGTCATGAAGGTTTACCATCTTCATTAGACTGGATTATTCAATCAATTCAGTCGGTCCAGACTACTTTTCACGCTAACTGACCCTTTCTTTGTATACGACATCACAATTCAATTAAACATTTCCGAGCCGGCTTGATTGTGGGCTCCATTTTATTTGTTCGTCCCATGAATTATTCAAACAACCCATTTCTTTTGCTTTCCTATTCACCAGCCATTTCTATAATAGTTTCTGTTAACGTTTTATTCTCATTAAACTTTAGTTAAGTAATTCTTACGCGTCTTGTGGCAGATTGTCATTTTGAGGTGGAGAAGCATTGTTACTATTCATAATTATTTCAGTGTTCTGCGTTTCATGGTAAAATTCTTTAAGTCTTTATCATATTTTAATTATAAAATCAGTTTTTCGGCATACTCTATTTAACAAATTGATTTTATTGAAATTATTACTCTGACTCGTTACTCTCTGTTCGTAATGCTTTCGCTTTGTTTGTCCATCACCTACGGATGTACTCTCATGGTTTATTTTGCACAACTGGAGAACGCACGGGTTTTCGAACGGTTGTTGATTTATTATTCACGAAACAACAGAAACATCGTTTTTCAGATCCGTTTCTATCTCCGCAAACACGCGTTCACATTCAATTAACACTTTTTCGTTGCGGATGCTTCCAGGCCGCCGGAAATTAAAAAACTGTCTAGTATGTTTATGTTATACGATTCTTCGCATTCATCGGAATACAAATATAAACAAATACCTGGATTTGAAAATGAAATTTATTTTTCGGACAAAGGTACCTTAATTACCTCGCATCCTAACTTATTTGTGAATTTTCTCCGGTTGGTAGCATTTCCGTGATTTAAGTGAACTTTATTTCATAGCGTTTAGCTAGTACCTAGTTTGGATTCGGCAGCACTTAGTGAAATAATAACCAGCCCCTTAATTATTAAGTAATTTATCATGTTTCCTTTCTTATTCGGTAAGCGACAGATATGAAAGCTCAAGTGATATACATGACATACACATAGGTACCACTAAAAAAATAATTGAAACACCATGAAATTCCGGAAAACAAAGTCGAAAAGGGTAACACTAACAAATAGAATGATCATATAATAATTACGTGGGCACAATAAAAGGTTCGCAAACTACGGTTTACTGTAGTCTTGTTATCATTACGTATAAATAAGGCAGTGTTCGTCGGCAGTTAATGCGGTCCACCGAGGTTCGGATCCCGGTTACATTGTTACCCTGGAGATTAGATAGGCGTGATGATTGCCAAAGTTTGATTGAGCTTCGTCCGAACCCTTTCGCGAATCTTCTTGATTATGGGATAGGTAATTGGCGTCTACGGATTGGGTACACAGTTCACGGATCGGATATAATGGGAGATAACCGTTGCTTTGTTGGTTATTGCTCACGTTGCGATGCTGCCGATATGGGCCGAGTTTAATGTCTTAAGATCTATTTTGATATTTGGGTTACGTTTCTATTTTGAATTAGAAATTTCTCTTCTAGGCTTTAATCCCTTGATATTTTAGGAGTTTATTTATAACGACAAGAAATACATTTTTAGGTACATCATATTTCTTTTTTATTTCATTCATTTTGTAAGGATAAAACTAATTTTGTGAGTGTAAATCAATATTATTTGCATTTTCTCATGCAGATCGGGCGGTGTTCACGCACCATTAACCCCGAGTACAGGACGGCGACAACCGCGCGCCACACAGTAGTAGCTAGTGTACACCGACCTTATTTGTAAACCACTACATATACTTTGATCGTCTGCCGGCTAATGTTTATTGATTTTGTACATGGCTTTTACTTTTTGAATTTCTGTTTGTTTTTTGTTTTAAAATTTGGGTGTCTACCACTACTTAAAGACTGTTGTACATCTGGACGAAATGATGCACTTCCTACTGTAGAACAGTTAAAGTAGGTACTAAACAACGTAGTGCGGGTGGCGGCGGTTCTCTTTCACTCTCTGCTGTCTTGCTTTAAGAGGTGAGTAGGCCCCCCAGTAAAAGAAAAAAGGAACATATTTCCATTTTTTAAATAGACAAACAAGGACCAATAAGCAGCCTCTACGTAGTCAATAATAAGAGTTCTTTGAAAATAGATCATATACGGATCATGAAACCTAATGCAGTTATTAATATTAATTAAATATGCACAGGTTTCGGCCAGTTACCGCAAATTTAGGGTTTAGATATTCAAAACGATAGTTTCACAGCAGGCGAGTGATGTTTCACCTATATTCCTCTTAATAAATTACCTAATTATATTTAGTTTTATAGATTAGCTATCTATTAAAGCTAGTTTTCGTGTGAAAATCAATTTAATAGTAATAATATTATTTTTACACCTTATTTTGATCATAAATTTTTATCAACCTAAATTTAAGTACCTACTTGTTTGAAAAATATAATATAAATATAATAAAAGAAAAAATACCAATCTAATATTATTTGTTAAGCTACATGACAGAAACAAAAAAAATCATCATCACAGTTTTAGTCGAAAAACTTAGGCAGCATTATGATGGATACAGAAGTTTGCCGATACTTTTACCGTATTCCTTGTAATTTAACGAATTTTTCGTGTATCGGAAGGCACATAAAAATGTGGGTCCTGCGCCTGATCTCTTTCCCCGTCGTGTGGGATTGCCGCCCTATCGGCCTATGAGAGTAAAGGAATAGAGAGTGCACGTATGTTTGCGCACACGCTTGTACACTATAGTATTAGCTGTAGCTGGCTGGTGTCATAGTGACACTAGCCGCTGTGGCCAAAATCGGTCAGGAGACATTATTATACTACGAGTACAATGTGTGGCTTTACCGACCTCGTGAACCCCCAGGAGTAGCCCCAACAACCTTTAGTCACCTCTAATAGCTCCCGAGGGACCACGGACGGTATTTTCTTGTTGGTATGTAATTTATATGTCATAGTAATTTAAAATAGGCTTTGTATAGCTTACAAGTACTGTTTAAGTGAATACATGAGACGTTTAAAAACTGTTAGGACAAAGGTTTTTTTTGCAGACAGTTTGACTGTCGGCTTTGACTAGTTGTTTACATAATCCAAATCATTTTTTTATAGCCATTATATATATTTTATTATATTTCCAAATCTTTATCTAATATACATATAAAATTCCCGCGTCACAATGTTAGTTACCGTACTTACTCCTCCGTAACGGCTGGACCGATTCTCTTGAAATTTTGTGAGCTTATTGAGTAGGTCGATAAGGTCGACCAATTTTTTTATCCAAGAATTTTTTTTTTACTTTCGCGTGAGTATTACTAACGCGTAAGAAGTCGCGGGCAAAAGATAGTTATACGTAATAAATTAAAAGATAAAGACAAATAACATTACTCATAAAACGTTTTCTATTTACATAATCTAACAATCATTTTATCATGGTGTTTGTGTAGCTTCAGCAAATATGAAAGAAGAATGTAAACATGATACGAACAGCCATGTTTTCTTACACGTCATAATCTCATGTTTGCTGGCGTCGAGTTCCGGATACGAATCGAAATTGCTTTGTTTTGCTCGTTTTTACATATGTGTGAGTTTATTGAGATACTATTTACACTTCGAGTTATTCTTAAATTAATTATTTTTTGTTTTTAGACTAATATTTACATGTTTAGAACGTTTTTGATTAATATTTGTGCAGGATAATAATTGTAATTATGAATAATACGCTCATAATATTGAACAGAATATATCGTTTAGTAAATAATGAAGATAAAGCGAGGAAACGGTGGAAACGGAAAACAAAGGAAAACTTTTGACTTGCCTAATGTTTTGAAGTAGATTTGGGAGAAACAGTAAACTGCCAATGTTTTCGGTCAATTATATTATCACAGCCAACTAAATAACAACTTTATTGACTGGTGTTATTGTTTTCTAAGTTGTTTAGGCCTTTTTAACAGTTGTTGTGTTGTGTACGAAAAGTTGTGACTTTGCGCCGAACGCCGATAAGGAAGTTACGTAAATCTGTAAATGTTTTTGTATACAGTATTTAACCTTTTTATTACTGTTACTGCAACTGTTACAATAATTGAAACCACAGTGAACACTGGCAATGTCATTGTCAAATAGATAGAGATTATTTAAATGAATCTCAGTAGAAGAATGCGTAATAAAACCATACATAAAAGCTTTATACAGATTGATAGATAAAAACTTGTCTATATTTTATTCTTTGCGACAATAAATAAAATACGTAACATATTTTTTTTTTCATAAAATAAAATTCAAAACAACTTCACTGCCGAAAAATAGCTTATTAATCTCAGTTCTACATACTTAGTTCCAATAGCTTGTTGGTTAGTCATACTCGTAGTACTAGAGAACCACCCTATCACAGGTTCATGAGCGATGACGTCATTACCGTTTCGTCATACTTTTCCGGCGCATTAGCCATCCGATGTTACTAGTACGGTCATGTGTAGCATGACCGTTGGTTAATTCATCCACACGGTTCTTCATCACCTTTCGCAAGACATTAGATTTTAGGACCTGCACATCAACATCTAATTATGAATTATTTCCTCATCGTGGTTCTGATAATTAAAGCTACACAGTTACATACAAATGCAATAACAAACGTCATTATTTATGAGTCTCATAAATAATGACGTGTAGCTGTGTAGCTTTAATTATCAGAACCACGATGAGGAAATAATTCATAATTAGATGTTGATGTGCAGGTCCTAAAATCTAATGTGTTGCAGAATAAGATAACAATATATTTTGGCATAAATAAAAATATTAAATTCTTCTGCCAAATTAAAGTATCAATTCCATTTCTACTCCTAATAAATTTTCAGTTAGTCATAGTACCTTGTACCGTAGAATCACCACAACACAGTTCATGAGTGATGACGTCATTGACGTAATCGTCACGCTTTGCCGGCGGATTAGCCGTCGGATGTTATTAGTACACATGACTGTTGGCTAATTCACCCACTTGATTCTTCATCACCTTTCGCGACACGACCGATTTTGACAAAAATAATTATGAAAAACTCACTTATTGCGCACTATACCTACACGTCTTATATATTAATATGTAGATTAGATTTTGAGAACTTTTAGATTTAGTTTCAGTACCTATAATATATATGTAATCGTAATAGTAACTAAGTTCATATCAACACATGCTGAAGTTTTGAAAGTCACGCGCGAAGCTGGTTTGCTGGAGATATTTCAGAATAAATTATTTTAACGCTGCTAAATGGTTTAAAAACAGGTTACAGTGAACGCTTGCCTTATATTAGTATAAGTTCAAAAGTGAAAATAATTAAAAATTTCTCAGAAAAAAGCAGTGAAAATGTCCAAACCCAGTTTGTTTTTATCGGGTACAGGTAATCGAAGTAAATTGATCTCTTGTATGTAAGTTGTTGAATAGAATAGAAAAAGAAAAGGAAACTAAAATAAAAAAAGTTTTTAAGTTGCCAGTCGTTCTTTTCCACTTCATTAAACGCAGACATATTTTTACCTTCACATCTGAAGAGATCTGACGTTCGTTAGGTTTAAGGAGATTAGATTACTTAGGTACAGTAGCACGTTAACGTGGAATTTACATTACACACCTATGAGTTATCAAGTTTAACATGTTCGCTTTTAATACAGAGCGCAGAGTTCCGAGTAAACCAAAGCTACATCGCACAACAGAAGCATTAGAACGATATTAATTAATTAGTTAAATGGAATATTGGATTCCTCGGCACATATTTGGAACTGTTCGTTTAGCCATCTAACTGGAATGTATTCATTATGCGAACACTAAAATCCACTAGCTTCTAACATACAAAAGCCACGACATGTTGCCCGTAGCGAGAACTAATCCGGCGAAATTTGCACTAATATGCCTGGAAAGTCAATTTCTGGTATGAATTTGCATTCGTGACTGGACTCGGTCCAAGCTGCCTGCGGCGATGACAGCTACATCACTCATCCTATCTCCGTACTTAGTCATACCAACACACACATGCTCACAACACTACACACCTGAGTAATCAGACACCTACATGCATACCCAGAATATGTATTGTATTCTGATTACATCGCAAACATGAATTGATAGGCTTGAGTTATTGTTATAGTTATCATCCGTCGCTATTAACATACTAAAATTTAGTTCAAAACTTTGAAATATCAAAATGTTCTGTAATACAATATATATCAACACAAATAATATCATAAAACATTAAATCACAATGGCCCAAATAAATCAACCTCTATTGAAGCAGTAAATCGAAATAGCTGCAGAATTTATTAAAATGGATATAAAGTTACCTAGAGAAGATCCGTAGCTGGAGCAAGTTCTAATCTAGTCGCAGAGACAAAGCAAGCGTAGCGGGGGTTGCGATACACGAGCCAAATGCAAAGCTTTATTTAGTTTAAGGCGCCATTACACGGCTCATATAAACTGTCAAAGTTCGAGGACGGGGGTCGTCGCAGTCACCGCTTTCCCTATCCTCCTTTCAGCTTTACGTAGCCAATCGAGATTTTTACCCGGTTTTATGTTACTATTGCTTCTTACGCGCGATCAATTTAACGGCAACGTCTTCAGATGTTCCGATTTTTTAGTATTGGTATTATTGTTTATTGGACGTAACATACGCTTATCTCCTTTGATTGCTGGATTCGTTCAAATTAAGATTGTATTGCTCTTGACTTGAATGTGCCAGATTTTATGTAGGTAATATACCATACCCATTTTGAAATTACCATCCTTTTTCATTTAAAAACTCATTCCCTTTTCGCATTAAACAATTTTGGAAATTAATGTATGCCATGCGACGTATAACAAAACAACCCTCCGATTGTTATGTCATATTTCAGCGTAAAGTAAAATGTCATCCGCTAAAAAATGGCGCACGGGGAAGAAAGATTAGTTATTGCGGGCACATAAACCGCGGTGCAATTACTGCGTCTGTCGTGCAGTGTCGCACAGACGTCGCGCCGCTCGCCTCCAGCCACCGTAAGTCTCACCTCACGACACCTGACACACAATTCCAGTAATTTATTTTACTCATACGCTCCCTTATTGTAAAATATGTCCCTTTTTCAGAAGACATTCTCATTCTACTTGTCAAAATAAGTCGTATTGTCGTATCCCCTTTCAACAAAGAATTTATTCCCGTTATTTGAGTATGTACCGACGCAAACGGTTCGTTCTTCCTTGATTTTTCTTTCGTATTTGTTGTTTCTTTCAATCCCCTAATCAAGTTTAGAGCTGGCTATGTATTTTCCCTCCAGCTCTTTCGATCTAAAACAACAAACCTAACGGAGGTGTTTGGATGTGAAATAAAATATAAATACAATGCGCGAAAAGCTATTTTCGCGTATGCAGCTATTGTTTTGACAAAAACTAATATACAAAGGTTTTTGACAGTAAATCCTGTCATTGTACCTTGACTATATTTAAAATAAATTCAGCCAACCGTAACAGAGTGATTGAGCAGCAAATATCAAAACTTTACATTTATACAATTGAGATATATCTCTCCGTGAGAGAATGGAGAAGATCAGCGGTACGTGAAATTAAATATATAAAAACGAATTTTTGCATACAAAGGTTTTGGAAACAATCACCTTGAACACGAAATTACATCAGATATTTTATACGTGGATATCATTGATACTTCTCAGTACCTACTTAGGTACCGTAAGAAAATATTGGTTTTCTCGAAGATTTTCCTTTCTGATTCGGAGACAATGTATTTATAACTATTATATTTGATTTATGAGTATAAATATACCTAAAATATCGTTCAAAGTTATTTTATATTTTCTTGACTTGGTCAGAATACTTTAACCAAATCAAAATAATATCAAAGTAATTTAGCTCATTCTAAAAAATGTGAGGCATTTATCGAAACAAAAAGACTTATACAAATATTTCTCATTGTGTTGGCCTAAAACCTAGTCTGAAAAACAAGGTTGTACAGCTGCAGCATATTTTAATCTTCTGAAGTGGCAGCAGGTAATATGGGCTGGTTGGTACGCGACACCAGTTAAAACCTGGTGCTCAATAACAATTATTTGAGTACTTTTGATGAACGATTGGTTGGTACTGAAGAACTAGAAAATAGATAGAATAAATGATATACAAAAAAACTTATTATTGGTGTCAGAATTTATTTTTTGCTACATATTCCCTAGGTAGGTAAGTAACCTTCTGGAGACACAGTGTTTTTCTTTGTAAAATTGTATAACTCTTTGCAGGACTTCAAGTTTTAATGTCAACGGCTAAGTTAATCTAATAGTTTGTGTTACGTAGGTTTACTTTTATTTAAAAAAGGTTTCATTTGAAGTATGTCATGTAAACCACGCCACTTAACGTATTTATTTCCTAACACTACAGAGTAACCCGTATCATCACAATTGAGTGGAGCTCGGTGCCAACAATTAATACCGCCTGGAAGCTTGTACGACAATAGATTGTGACTAACACAGCCTTACCTCCAGCTTTGCACAGGTAGTTAACCTTTGGCTGAAAACAATCAACAGAGCCGTTTAAGGGCTGCGTCGCCTAAATAGTTTGTCACAGCTACACTACAGGGGTGAATAACAATAAGACCCCTTTGTTCCGGCATTCAATCTGCGCGAGACATAATCAAGACGGTGTGGGGACTCCTTGCAGACGTCACTTTAGCTTTGCGGCGTTAGTTTTTCTGGTTAGTGTTGATAAGTTGCTGAATGCAAGTTAACTGGCAAAAGAAAGTTGCTTGGTGCTACTGTAACTGTTTTATTTATTTAAAAATAAGGTAAAGAATATTCAACTGAATAATTTTCTGATTTAGTGGTTTAATGCTTATATTGTAATAGATACCTCACAGACGCAATGTTTGTATTTCTTCCATTCATCAATTTCATTTATTATCTTTTCACCCCTTTTAATACAATGTATACCCATATTTACGGACCAAAAATAACTTATTGGTAACGAAATAATTTGCTTGTTATCACATAAATCCACTCCCACACTGGCGCCTCTCTGCAGACGCAGGAAAACAAATAGCAACATATTTATTAAAAACGATAACATCAGAATAAAGAGCATAAAATATGAGGAACAGGTAATAAACCACAGCTGGAATAATAGCACTAGCAATAATTAACAGTCATCGAGTGAAAGCCGCAAGCATCAATTTTGAAATGATTGGCATCGGCCGAGAGTGATCCAAATGGGTGGCTTAAACACTCATTTGATATTCACATTTGGTCCGAAATGGGAGAACGTTGCGACGCAAATTGGTACTAATTTGTCCACATTCAACCCGTCCTAGACATACAGCTGTATCATTTACCTTTACTTTTACCCCGCACTTCCCCCATTTATTTAGTTTTCCATTACTCATTAGGGAAACCTAAACAAATTGATTGATACCAGATATATCCCAATTCAGTTGTAATTAGGCTAATCAACTATTGAGCTTGGGAATCTAGTATCGATATTCGTTAAATAAATTAATCCAATTCCTGTTTGTTGATTCCAAAGTTAATAGAATATAGTCCATGTATAGGGTCTGAACGAAGTCTTTTAATCAAAAAGTTTTAATTGGAATAAAAATAAAATCCTAGAAACGATGTTGAAGCTTCGTATTTCTCACACTAATCTGGGAACAAAATAAAATAAAGAACACCCTAGTAACTAGTTCACTATTTCGAATCAGTTAGAGAGGAAGGAGGCTATCAATGTATGACCTGGTTTGTGCTAATGATTGCTTTATAAAAAGTGTTCTCAGCTATTTCTAGTGTTAGGATTTTACTGAATAAATAAATATGTATACAGAATGCGGTGAAGCAGGAACGAAAAATCTAATGGGAACAAATGTAGAGCACTAGAAGTTTTACTTTTGCTCATATTTCTCGGGCATTTTTTGTTAATTATGAGGTTTTATGCTAGACTAAATTGTACTTTACTGTACGGAGAATATTACTGTGTTATTATCATTTATGTGTTTCGGATGTGAATTGGTTAGCTTGCGCTTGTACGGTGCAGGGTGCAGGTAATTACCATGGTCATAATTACGAGCCTTTGTTTTTTATTTTACGGGTAGCTACAATCATGAGAGACCATACGTTGATTAAATGAAACTTCGTCCCGATACCAGCCGTAAGATTGTAAACTTTCTTTTATTTTTCCTTAGTAGGTATCATCATCATTCATAAGTATAGCATAATATCGCTTCTATATCACTTTTTGCTATCTTTAACTGAACATCAAATTTTTCGATATACGATACTTCGAATTCCTGTTTCCAAAATATTAAAATGAACAAAATGTCAGTGGAGTCCTAGCCATCATTTTTAAGATCGCACCTGCCTTTCGTTGGAAGTTGGCACTCCCGTGTGACCCAGATGCACTCTCGTTCAGTATTGCTGGCACTGTTTCCGCATAAATTGCGTATATCTCTAGCCTGGTGTCATCGAGATGTTTAACATCGTGTGTTATTGCCGACAATAACCTATTGAATATATTCATGTTTCCACTATGGCTTTTATTTGAATTCAATGGCTTTATATGTGAGTTATTTTTGTTTGTGTATTTTTGGCGTTCTGTTTCTACTAGAGTTTAGTATTACCATATATTATACTTATAATTTTTGCATGGAACCAATAAGTGAATAAAAATATAAGTCAGTTTCATTCAAGTCAACCCATAAAGTGGATACCTAGATGAAGCAAGATACTGAACCTTAAACATTTTGAATTATATTGTCTGGTAAACCAATTTAGCCATCTATTGAATACTACTACGCTCCTGTAGTTACTTTAGTCATTTGCACTGCTAAATATCGTGTACATAATCTCGCAGCAATCGTTAAGTGTATTCGCGCAACGTTCCAAAACTTGTTAATTAAAACTCATTAAAAGCTTAATTTCAACATTGTTGGTAATTAAGAAGATTCACGATCTGCGAACCCTATTATCTTCGCGGAGCACTTTTACGAATTATTAAGATAGAGAGCAACAATATTAAAATCCCATTTTCAGCATCCCTTCTTCCTATATTCGCTAATTAGTGGCAGTCTAGACTGTGGAATTTACAGAACAGGCTGCGTAAGAAATACGAGTTAATACAAACTTCTAACAAATTTTGTAACAAAACTTAATTTATTACGTACACAATTTTAGCAAACAGATTATTCGTTTATGTAAATTGGAAGTATGAGAACCTAACTTTTTTAAGTTCGAGAAATTACTTATTTTAGTTCAGAAATCTCATGCCCTAAGTAAACATACTGTCTACTTCCACGTAATTTTAGTACCTAGGTACTTGCAGACTAAAATATGTATGTGTTTACTTAATTTACATACAGCGGTTTTCCCTCACGGTCTTTGTCTCTGTGTGTGAATGTCCTGTCTGATGAAACGATAAGAACGCAGGACTGCCAACTACACTTTAAAGATGGCAACTGACGTTTTAAATAAATAAATTGCATACTCAATTGCTTCTATTTGAAGTGAAGAAAATTTAGAATAGATTTTAAAAACCTAAATTTTCCTAAATTATTAATTAGAATTTGTAAATTTATTCTAATAATTAATTTTAGTCTTTTATTAGTCTTCATGATTAAGTTACAATTTGAGTACAACTATCTTTAAAACAAAGCACTCAGAACGGATCGTCTCTGCTAATATTTGTACAATACGTTCTCTAGCGTTTTATGTCTCCAGGAAATTAAACTTTAAAATTAGTCTGAAATACGAAATATTATTACTAAATTAAATGCTAGTCTGGGTGTAGTTTTATTACTTTAATTAATTAGCGCGTACTGCAATTTTCTGTACAACAATTAAGTTTCCAACTTACTGTTTAATCGTGAGTCTATCTATATTTATTTTTATGTATTTAATTAATAGGTAAACAGTTTTCACAATTAGAGGATTTTAGCAGAAACTTGTGGAAGAAGAAGACATGCCGCGCTGACCCCAAATAATAATTGGGATAAGGGCAGGGGAAAGGTGATGATGAAATAGAGAGTTTTAGCAGGCTAGTTGTTAAGTCTTCTCTACTTAATACCCAAGTGGAATCTTCTTTAGCTTTCTTTCTTTTTCCCTCTTAGAATGTTAGATTTAATACTACTTACAATACAATTCTTGATATTTCTGTACAAAATAAGACTCTATACCAAATGCGTCTGAAAGTGAAACGGTAAAATTATTAACATATACAAAGTTCTAGAAAAGCCAAGGAACTTTAATTAATACGGCGCGCACGAAACTTCGTTGAGTGCCTCTACTCGTACTTGTGTAAAACCGTTCGAAACAAAAGGGTATAACAATGCTATTTCTACTTTTACCTTCGTATACCGCAGCCGTAGTCTGCACCATAACATATTATCTCAGTTACTGTAGAAAATTAAAGTTTCGGATGTGTCTGAAATGCGGGAAGCCACTTAGTGTTTAATTAAACGTAGGACGTCGACGTCTGCGCGTCAGACGTCAGGCGTCCGCGAAGGGCGCAGTGCGTCGACTCCACGATACGCCGCGTCCTTTAGATGTCGCAATATCCGCCGCGACTAACTTGCAAGATTATTCTGTTTAATACCGTTTTTGTATCGTGATTATATTGTTAGATGAGCGCTTTATTTTGGACCAAGAAACGCCAAGTTAATGTAAAAAAAGTATTTTTTTTTTAAATACTGCTTAAACCATCAACTTCATCTAAATATATTGTTTCTTTTAATACTATGTTTATTTCTGTTACCCTTGAAAAAATCTTTTAACAAAACGAAATAATTAAATGTTGAAGGAGCTCCACCGTAAAAAACTATTACAGGTGCTAATTCTGGTAATAGCTAAGGCTATTCCTAAGAGTCTTTTTGCACTAGTTTTTCTTCAACAAGAATGAAAATAGTCGAGCAATAGTCTGGTACTGTACATAGCAATCCCGCATCGTCGCGGCAACAAACTTGTGTGTTGGAATAGGCGCCGCGCCGGCTCCCCGTAGGTTCGCTCCTAATTACGAACATGTCACGGACACACCAGTGATTGATTGTAACTCTAATATCTTAGACAATGGATGACATGTGTGACATTGTACTCGCGATATTTTGCTTCTCTCTCCCATTATTAGGGACTTTAGTAACAATACACCAATTTCTAGTTAGGATCCCTTTGTTCTCCGAAATAGCTTTTGTTAAGATACGAAAGTATCTCTTTTTAGGGTTTATTTACTTTGGATTTTCTTAGAAGACTCGTTTGAACATATTAAGTTAAACTGTTTTGTATGTACATTTAAATTTAAAGCAAAAATAATTGAGGCTTGGGGCCTACACCACTTCTTAAAGTAAAAGTCTAAAGGTCTAGATTTTAGCTAAGACACATTTCTTTTTCACATTTTAACACTTCAACTTGTAGGTGCCTATTACTTTCTATACTAGCTTTATCTATACTAGTTTCATTTGTACTTCATCACTAAGAATTTATCAGTCTGTATCTAAGACTTAGATCTTTAAAACTACGCAACCAATTGTATGCGGTTCTCTCAGATGCGTTTCAAGAAAAACGGTTAGGTATATGTATCGGTATTATTTCGAAGCTAGTGATATACAAACTGTAGAAAGGTTTTGCAAATATAGATGGTAAGAACAACGCTTGTTTAGCGTATTTATGTAGGTATATCATGTTAAAGCCTTATTATTTGGACTCATTTCTTGAATTATTTGTAGTAAGTAATAAAAACAATAAGCATTTTTCGTCGAGCTTAGTTTCTAGGTATCGTACTAATAAATAGTATATTGAATATAATTAATGTGGTATTAGATTCCCGGGTTCATAGCCAAACAGAATATTATAATATTTACATATATATCTATAACTTCAGTGATCATAATAAGTTGTAATGATTGCTAGAGATTGCTTATTCATGTCTAAAATATAATTTCCCGCAGACGCCTACTTTGCAGCAAGGCCTGCGATCTTCTACTAGTGTAAAAGAATAGATATAGTGTATGACGTTGTAAGATTTTTAACAGAATTTTCGCGATCCTTAGGGCCTACGACCAATTAATTGTTGTGTTATAGCATTTGTGAAAGAGAAACGCCGCTCCATATCGTGTGATGCGCTGTCACGTTTCCATAGCAATACTATTTTAAGATGTGTTAATTATAATCAACCAGCTGATTTACTCGCTTATGACCTAAACCGATTTTGTTTTTTGAAGAATAAATTACAAATGACACATTACAAACGATCGAACTTATCACACAAACTTAATGTCCTGGGTGGAGATCGAACCCACGACGTCCGGTAAACAGTCAGGGTCACCAACCACTAGACCGACAGGTCAGTCGTATCCTGAATAATCTATATATCTAATGCACTTGGCAATAACAATTATTTATTGCAGAAAATGCGCAATTTGTAACTCAACATTACCCTGTAGCCCAGTCTAACTATACTAGCTTCTGCTATCCATTTTTATGTTGTAAATAAATAATTGGCCAGTCGATTCAACTTTAAAAGTTCTTGGATTTCTAGGTCGACAAAGTTTTAACAGTATTTTTTCTAGGAAAGTCTGTGTTGCAGTGTGCGTATAGTTTTCCTACAACTGTTGTACATTTAACTGTCGCCTTTCATGGCATTGGTTTCATGGAACAAAGTTGTGCATATAATAGTTTAACCTGCATTACTCAACATAACTTCAAAACTAACGATACCTATCAAGCTGAAATCCATCGAATCGTTCAAGCTACAGAGTGAGCAATATTCGAATTTGGCGCCAAAAATTCGCCATTTTTTTTTATATTGTGATATGCCAAGTGTTACTCCCACAGTAAATATGAATCTAACGACACCTACCAAGCTGAAATCCATCTATCAAACATACATACATACTCTTCAAAAACATAACCTTCCTTCTGGCGCAATCGGGTAAAAAAAGGACATATTCCAGGCCCTACTATAATTACACTTTTACAAAATGAAGACAAAAAGCAATCAGTTACCGCTGAGTAAAGTTCAACGCTTTGAACTTCAATTCGGACTTGCACTGAAACTTTAATAGTTGTATTAGCCCAGTCAAATTAGGTAAAATAAGGGGTCAACCTCGGAATGAAAGATAATAAGCTGAAAATTGGTGAGAACCTTTGTTTGGTCGCCTTAAATATTGTCTCAAAAGTCACAAGTTCTATCGTGTCCGCGTCTTAAGATATTCAAGGTCAAAGGTCACGAAAAACAATTTTTCGCGAATGTCTCGGTTTCTACTGCTTAAATGACATTTTCACCAATATCAAAGTTGTAGAGTATAAAATTCTCTACAACTTTTGTCTGAACTTTTTTTTTATATGATCAACCGTTTTTGAGGTAGAGCGCGACGAGTGCGCAGCATACAGTCATATAATATATGAGGTGATGCAGGGTCAAGCGTGAGTTTTGGTTATCAGTACGTTGTATAAAGTCAATTATTGACAAAAAAATATATAATTATTAAGCAATGCCTATTATTTCTGTAAATAATAGGTCGGGAAAAAAGTTTTTTCGCATTAAAGTATGTATGAACTTGTAATAAAATCTTTCTCTCTCTAATAAAATTAGAATTTGGAATTATGTTCTTTCAAATTTTAACTTTCAATTGTACCAAAACCAGCCAGGTACAAATACTCTAGCCAAAAAAAAATTATTACAAGTTCATACATACTATAATGCGAAAAGACTTTTTCCCCGACCTATTATGTACAGAAACAATGGGCATTGCTTAATAATTATATTTTTTTTGTCAATAATTGACTTTATACATCGTACTGATAACCGAAACTCACGTTTGACCCTGCATTACCTCATATTATATGACTGTACGCTGCGCACTCGTCGCGCTCTACCTCAAAAACGGTTGATCGTATAAAAAAAAAGTTTTGACAAAAGTTGTAGAGAATTGTATACTCTACAACTTTGATATTGGTAAAAATATCATTTAAGCAATAGGAACCAAGATATTTGCGAAAAAATGTTTTTCGTGACCTTTGACCTTGAATATCTTAAGACGCGGACACGATAGAACTTGTGACTTTTGAGACAATATTTAGGGCGACCAAACAAAGGTTCTCACCAATTTTCAGCTTATTATCTTTCATTCCGAGGTGAAACCCCTAATTTGACTGGGCTATATGCACAATCTACGTTTGTAATTGTAGCAACAGTTACTGTCTAGCGTTTCCACAATCTAATAGTTAATTACACTAACTTGTCCCACTAACGCCTTGCTCGCGCTAATTTTGTAAAGACTTGTATTTATGTATATTTCCATTTATTTTCTCTTGTTAGTTTAATGTTATGGTTGTTTTCAAATTATTGTAAAATGTAACCTTTCGGGTATTTAACTTTGAATCGCTTTATGGATTTGGGTAAGGTGGTCAATTGAATGATTAAATCTAGTCATCTCGAATGTGATTGGTTGACCAAAGAGTGATAACTAATCAGAGGGCTTAATGATGAACCAAACAATTGACTAAGCACATTTTGAAAATAGGCGCTAGTTTGACAAAGAATTTTGGTTTGCTTTTTAATAACGCGTATTCAGAAGAACTCTTTGTCCTTTACTTTGCGTTAAAGAAAGCTTTCTGCCAAAGATATTAAACTATTTACCAGTCTCTTAAATCTAATTTTTTTATCCTTACATCGAACATCAAAGTGCGTATTTTTATTCCATTAGTTTCTGTCCACCAAAATTTTATAAAACTTCAATGAAAGTCAATTAAAGTAAACCTTTTCTTTGAAATAGAATTATACCCTCCTACATAATTCAAATAAATTACATTTGGTATTTCTATCACTTCAATTAATATTTTATTTATTACGAATATAATATACTCAATTCTTAAAATGAAACATTATAGTCGAAATATTTACTTTTATCTTTAAAGTATTTACTCACTGTATTTTTTTGGAGTCTCAATGGTTTCTAGAACATGTTGCGCCGACCCCAAGTAAAATGGGATAAGGGCAGGAAGATGATGAATGGTTTCTAGAAAAATATTGGAGTGTTTGGTGAGACATGTTCATTAAATTTTTTAGATTAAAAATATATAAAAAAATTCAAATACTTAACGGCCATTCGCCCCTATCTAAAAAGGGTAAGCACTAGTCTGGTCAAACATCTGTGAGGCTAAAACACAATGTAAGTCAATATTTCTAAATCTGTTCTAAGAACTACCGTTTAAGGTACATTAAAATACTTAGTTTATATGATATAATAGTTTAGTCACAAGTTGTGTATCGGACAATAATAACCGTGTCTGGAACCTTGCGACACGTGCCCGTAGTCGAACACAGCGCTCCATCATCGCGCCACAACGCACGTATCCAATCTCTAATCACAAGTAACACAATATATCGTAGGAATGCATCTCCGCAAAGTAATTCATCTTGTTAAGGGCATTTGCCACAACTGAGAACAGATTAATTAAGGTAAACGGCGTTCATTAATTGTTCGCTAAAGGGTTCGAACGCAGAGGTTAATTATTACAGATTTTCAGCAAGAGTTGATCCACTCAAGTTCTCAAATGGTGGGGGATATTAGGGGGGCTATCTTCACGCTAATCCTCGAAGGGATATACAAAGTACTCATGTATATTCTCTACATGTTTTATTAAAAATACGTGTATATTATATCTTCAATATCTAAGAGATAATAGTACCTACTTGGCCTGATCTCAGTACGTAGAGTAGTCTAGAGTGCTTTCAAGCACTTACTCAAAATACAAAAGAGTGTATAGAATACACTTATCACAATAAAAGATCCGAGAGCCATAATAAAAGTAAATATACAATAGGCAGTGTTATCGTTAAAAGCTTGATAGTAGATTCGAGAGTTAGGTGAGAATGCGGTTATCGCGGTAGTCAGGACCTCTGCAAACTGTATGTGTCACGTGCCATACGAATCACCAGCGCCCGACAAATAGAGCTGTCGGTCAAATAAACCTTTTAACCGACATATCGTCCAACTAAACGCGCCTGGTGTTAAAATTTATCAGAGTGCCGGATTTGAAAGGCACAGATTAAATTTTTGTCGCCGAACCCCAGTCATTTTAAATCTGGCAATTGTGACCCATATTGCCGTAACTGCAAACTGCGATTCATACGTTCCATGTTATTTTCGGTATAATAGAATAAAAGTAAAGTGACGTATTGGTGTCCGACTAACAGAGTATGTCGCGAACTAATTGCTGAACACAATAGTTCACTTATAGTGAGTAATGAAAATACGATTCTACAAATATTGCGAGTTTTCTGTTCTCTACTTAATCACATAGTGATAGTAGAATGGATTATGGCTAGTCAAACTGCAAGCATTATGTTTGACACGAATCTAATAATGAAGAAAGTTTAAAAAATTGTAAGGACTTTCGAAAGCATGTAACAGCACAGCAGCACTTCGGAACACATGCATCTCTCGCACATTTTATCACGGAGACTTGACGCAACTAAGCCACCCGTAGAGATAGCAGCGTAGGTACATGGTGGAGTAGTATTAAATTTTAGCTGGACGGGGTGGGTGAACCGCAGTCGGCGGTTTGACGTATTATCGTCGCGCCACACCACTTAGTGCCTGCGCCGGCCGACACGCGAGCCTGCCAGCTCCGCCGCGGTCGCGCTGCACACCCAAACTGAATTATATATGTAACTCATCACTACTCAACTCTAACCTTTCAACTGGAACTTTTACACGTATCTGTATCGTTATGCCCGAAAGGATCGCCTGCTATTTCATAGTCAGCCGAAATATCTAAGCCGCAAAAAGTTCGCGCCGCAATATATTACCATTCCTGAGCGAAAAAGATAAACTAAGTCCTTACTATCCCGAAACGACGTCGAAAATATTCATAGATGTAACATTTTTTGCGTAAACAAAAACGGTGACGTACGGAGGTCCGTACAATCCGTGCGATCCGTACTTATATTCAGGGATTGCACGGGAAACAATGTGAAAGGTGTAGGTATATAAAGCTTCTGATACAGGCACGGAATCTGGAGGATCCAGCGGGCGCGTGCTGCTACAATATTCATGAGCGCGCGGCTATCGGGCGGCACGGCCCGCGAACACTATCTCACACTCGGACCCATTCCATCAATATAACGAGTCGCTGACCTGAATTGTTTAGTGACCACCTTTATACATATTTTGTCCGCTAAACTTAAATATACGATTATTGCCAACACAACCTATTTCAACTTACACATGAGCTAATAATTTTCTTTGTGTACGTTTCCCGACCTTTTACGGCTTCACCAAATTCTGTTAGGGTTTTATTTGGTAAATATATCAAAGGTCAAAAAATACCTGCCAAAGAATGATACAAAATAAATTAATATTTTTATTCGCTATAACAGCGTATTACTTGTCTTGGAAGTACAGAAATGTGTAGTAATAGTAAAATAAAACTATATTGCACTAAGTAGGTAGAGTTTGTTTATGTAATTCGTTATGAAACGTGGCAACTGCCAATAAAATAACTTGGATGATGTGTTTAGCGAACAGTTTCTGTCTCACGTAGTATCGCTGTTTTAATTGCACACGCGAGTTTGTTGTTGGCTGTAAAACTTTGTCGACGAACACTGACAACAATGACAGTGGGATAGCATAGCTCTATTAACTTTACTTGAAACTATTCACCATGCACACACGGCTTCAATCCTCAATGCTTGTTGTAAACGTTAACAGTGCAGTAAAGACTGAAGTTATACTTTGAAGAGACTTTTAAAGCGTAGTATTTGACTACGTAGGTTGTTTGTAGTACAGAGTTTTAATTAATGTATTATTTGTAACTGAAAATATGTGTGGACCTGGGTCCCGAAAATCGGTGTTTTTGATGTTTATCGTCTTCTTGATAGTATGCTATTGATGTCCTTTACCACCTTCTTCTAAGCATTTCTGTCTAGGGCCATCGCTAGAAAAAAAAAAATCTGTGGTGACAGCACTAAATCAAAATAAAAAATCGTGTCAAATCTTTTGATTAATTAATAAATTAAATCAAGTTACTTTACTTTGATTTCTTTTCTGCACATGTTTACATTACCACTATTCGATAAAACAATATGTATAACGAAGTATCCTTTTGCTACGATAAGCTACTAAGCTAACTTAGTTCAGCTCCCAGTCGAAAACGGCTTAAGTCTTAATAGAACATGAAGTTAGTTGAATAAATGCTGTATATGTTCGACTATGGACCGGTTTCACCAGTTTCCTAAAAACGTGAGTTTTAATAAACTGATTTCTTTTAATGCTTTGGTAATATGTTATTATTTACAGCCATTTCTGCCAGAATAATAGGCTGTATAATGTAGCCAAACTAAGTTTTTCTTGAAGGAATTTAATTCCCATGTCAAATGTCAGTTTCAATGTTTAATTTTTAGCTGCAGTTAGGTTCAGTTCCTTTAGGTGTAGTTCTTGTTATAAAATTAAAAGCATCGGAGTTATGCGAGACCTATGTCTAACAAACAACTGAGGCTAACAAAATTGATAGATCCAATCTAAAAAGTAAAACTAAGGTAAGGTTTAACTAATAGTTTCAGAATCGACTGTGGGATTTCTAGACTTGCAGTTTCTTTCTGGCTCTTCTCCATACCTAAGAATAGCATTTTGGAACCGCGCACCTAGAGTCAGTAACATTGAAAGGGCCTGAGAAGGCCTACTTGAAACAAAAACCTTTTGATTTTGGGGTAAGAGTCAAAATTAGCGGCGCTGGTAAAAAGCTGACCAATGTTTACACATAACCTTCTTGTATACGCTTGCCACGCTTCGCAGAGCGTGGGCATATGTACCGGTCGTTAACTCTGGTTGCTTAGAGCAAGCTAGCCGATAACTGACAATGTTTTGTTTTTAATACTGTCTATTATCTACCTTGTTCCCGTATTACGTTTTTCCTTAATTATTTGTATATCATGTGTATGTGTATCGAAGGCCTACTAAGAGCCAATGCCCGTGGTTATACGCTTAAAGACAGCGTATTTTCCAATTCATCATCATGTCAATGTTTCACACTTTATAATAATAACTACAGCATTAGATTTAAGGGTGATTTTAAACTCAGTTTTGTATCGATATTCAGACAATAAGATCTTTTTGGTTCAGACGTTCATATCTAAGTATTTTTTAGAAGAGATATTCGATATTCTGAGGTTTTAGCTACGAGTACCTAAGTCAAACGAAAAACTTTAATCAAAACGAAAGAAAACACTCGACCCAAAATAAATGACCTACTACTAATTACTATGAAATAGCCCCACTTTTACAATGTTATATTACCATTTTTATTTATTAAATAGCATGAAGAAAACCTAATGTTGGAGAAATAATACGTAGAACAACATTATTGTTTTATATTCTCTACTAACACGCGATTGAAGTCGCCAATGCTGGTTATAAATAAAATAATATTTAATTGCCATCAACATTTAAATTCATTGTTGTATGGCTGTGTTGGCAATCGTTACTTTACATGTTGAACTGCTGTAATAAATTGTACCTAGTAAAGTTGATATTGGCGCCACTATGCTTTGGGGCACAGGTTTGATTTCGAATCAATTTTAAGTCGTTAAATCATGCTTTTTGTTTTAGTAGAAAGCGTAAAGTAGATAAGAAAACATATCTTTACTTACTAAATCGTTTTAGCCCTAAGTTGCGTTTAAGTAAGTAGATTCTCATTAATTAACTAATAATTTATGTATACAAACGTTTTAAATATAACAAAGCATTCCGAAAGTATTGTTCAAAGGTACTGCTTATTTAAGCAAGAAATTTCTTTCAGGAGACTTTTTTTTAAATTACGCTGTCTTTATTCTTAATCTACTACAATATATATATAAAACTAAAGCGTGAATTTGTTAGAAACTTCCGTGACCTTAAACTTGACTCGGTAGATAATGACATTCATGTGTCGGTCAAGGCTCGGTGGGATTTTTAAGCAGAACCATTCCTTTTATGGCGCCGGCACTTAACCCTTACAATGCGGCTGAATAGTTTACATAAAGCCACGTTTAACCAACCGGGTGGGATTAGTATGTATGAGTTAAACTAAACATAATAAAAAACGAATATTGCGAGAGAATTAAATTTTTATTTGAATATCCTACTAATATTATAAACGCGAAAGTTTGTAAGTACAGATGGATGTATGAATGAATGTTTTTTACTCGTTCACGCCTAAACGGCAGGATGAATTGGAATTAAATTTGGTATGAAGTTAGCTGACACCATCGATTAACACATAAGCTACTTTTAAAACGACTGGGTTAGAGGGGAGTAATGTTTTTCCAGCTGCAACGTGCGGGCGAAGTCACGAGCATCAGCTAGTAGTTGTGAAAATATTGCATAAGAGTGAACTAATCCAGTTAATCTGACTTTGATTCACTAACCACTATTTTTGTCAGAAATTTCGAGAACCGAACTGCCAGAATAAAAATAATCTCCGAATTCTAAATAATATGTCATTTCCACAAAGCTCAGAAACAAAACACAAAAGCAAACCATTACAGATATTTTCTAGTATTTCTCTAAATAAAAATATTTTCCTTAAAAAAGTATCACTGTAAATATAAAGTTGAAATTATAACACATAAGTAGATAAGTTCTATATAGTTTTTTTGTAAACTTTTTGCAATAGTAGAATCTCTTAGCTTGCAGTAATTAGTATGTAAAGCTGAGTGCATATAAGCGAGCTTTGAAAGCGCCAACCCACAAATTTGAAAGTTGGCCAAGTTGTATCGATAGGGGTGTTGTGGTCGCCACCCGCTCCGCTCGTCGCTCCGCTTGGCTACACCCGCTTTATAATACGTAACTAACGTTAAAAAGAATTACGTAATAGAATTGCATAAATAGTATTGATAAAAATAAATACGAAGGTCTAGTCAGAATTGTTGATTTTCGAAACATTTAAATTTGTAGCGAGAGATAGATACCAACTAATATTGTCAATTATAATGAAAATATGATCAAACAACAACAACTTGATCATTTAAAAACCTATTGATAACTGAATTGGTATGTAAAATGCATATAATTAAAGTGCTAATTGTCTCTTTCCATGACTATTTACCTTGACCTATTTACTAGAACTAAACTATTTGTAAGTTATTGATCTTTGAACAGCATATATACAATACACTAAAATATATAGAAACGTAATAAAATATAATAACGTAATGTTCAGTTTTAGGAGACCTAGGCATTCTATCTAACCCGCGCAGTTTTCCCGCCCAGCGGGTGACAGATCGTCGCTGCTAGCACAGTTCTCAAGATACGCCACATTTCAAATACCAGTCACATGTGCTTACACACGTTTGTTCACTACTACAACTATTAACTCCTTATTATCATGAATTCATATCAGTGTTTAAAAAACAACAAAACATGCATCCGGATTCTCGGTCGTGCCATCAAAACATAGCCGATATCTAAAGTACCCCGCACAATGCCTTAATTCTTGCAATAAAAAGTCAGGTTTATTCAGCTACAACAAAGCGTTTCTAATTTAGGTTGTACATTAACATCGTTGCAAAGAGGCAAAAAAGGTGAACATAGAATGTGTTGCAACCTGAGCAAAATTTAGTTGTTGGCGTCTGCGCTCAAGCAAGCGAAGCGGCTCCGAACAGGGCCTGGGTAATTGAACTAATAAATCTAGCTGTGTTACTGCGCGCTCCCCGCTCCCGACTCGCTCAGGATCAAGACGAAACCATTAAACCTACGCTCAGATTTCGCCTTGACTCGAGTTGCATTTAGTCACACGATACCAACGTGACGGTTGGCTCGGCTCTGCGTTTTATTGATGGAATTTTACTTTCTTTCGATAGTGCGTTTTTAACACGATCAGCCATAAACCGTGCTACCAAATAAATTAAATAAATATTATTGTTGATCGTAAAGCCAGATCTCGAAATAGCACTTTATCAATTGAATGCTATTATGGTGTAAGGTCGGTCTCGGTCTCGATGCTACATGTTGCGCGGTTCAATTGTTTTCATGAGCAGGAGGTTGCGCGGACAGTGGACAACTGTTGTTCTTGTTTTTGTTCTAAAGCTGAATATTGCGTCAACTACACAGGTATCTGTACAGTTTTATTTTGTTTAAGTGCGACTTTAATCACAAAATTAATACTATTAATTGACACAGATACAACACGATAATGTAATGAGATTCTCTGGTGATTTCGAAGGCTTCCTAAAAGATTTGGGATCGTTGGTATATAAAAAGAAAGGAGTGAGTGTAAACGATGTACACTCCAATAATGATCGATACACGACTCCCTCGCACAAACATTTTCGGCGAAGTCAAGTTAGTGCATCTGCTTAATTTATTTTTGGAGCACATTATTTTTATTATTCGCACCGTTTGTTTTGAAAAAATTACAAAGCTTAACATTTGCCTATAAAATTGTATGTGCACTTAGCATTTTTAGCATCAATGATTTTGTTTTTCTTAATTCCAGAACAATTACAACACGCAAAAGGCGGCGCTCGGAGATGTTCTCATGATGAAGCTGGTGTCGTACTACGAGGATAAATATAAACTGACGCACGCTGAGGCTACCCCGACAGAGAGCATAACATTCATGCCCGATTTGGCCACATACATTCCTAAGTACAACGTGGATATGATTGACCACAGGCCTCTTCACTTGCCGCATGAGAACAACTACCTGACTGACCAATCTCGGCAAGCTCCATCGCGACTGGACAGGAATAGGAGGATGGAAAGGAATAACGCAAGGGTACAATCAAACATTTACTCTATTAAATATCTTTTTTTGTTTTTTGGTAAATCCTCGTGGACACTCACCTTCTCGGTAGAGGAAGCGGGTAGTGTCAGACTCTCACTGACTTTATCTGAATCGCGTTGCAACGTCTCCCGCGTATGGTCGGCAATGCGTTACATTTCATTACGTACAGCTATTAAATATCATACTAATATTATTAATGCTAAAGTTTTTAAGTAAAGATGTATGGTTGGCTGTTTGTCAGTCTTTCACGCTTAAAAGGAAAGACTAATTTAGATCAATATGGAGTTATCTGATACCCTGGAATAACACTTATTTTAAACGACTGTATAAAAGAAGGTTTACATTTTACAGCGATATCCGATATCCACGCAGGCAAAACCACGGTAACTTAATCAAACACATCTACTTGAAACAGTTTCCCGTTTTCCATAACTAGTATAACTACACCATTCAGAATCGGAATTAGATTAATAACTGTAATTTAAATTTAAACCTCATTTTCAGAATTACGAAGAACCTATACCCGAAGTTGTTATTTTATAATGTTTCGATAACAAAACCGCAAATGCATCGTTCACAAAACCGCAAACCTACAACCAACTGAAAATACAAAGCAAGGAGGAACATTCTCGTATTTCAACTTCGGAACCCGGCTTAATGTACTTTTATTTAAATATATTGTTACAGAATAAATTGTATTCATCAATACCTATTAACTTCTGAGAGAATGAGAGCAGTTTAGTCAAATTCGATCTAAATTACGAAAACATTCTTGTCGATTTCAGCTTATTTTTGCAAATTTCCCTGAATATCGGTCCTCATTGGCACTTGTTCAACGGCGTGGAGCGAAAGGTACTCCGGGGGACAACTCTGTCTGCACTAAATGTCATCTATCAGAGGCGTATGCCGGATTTTAGCAAAGACACCGTGACCAACGCAACTCTCGGGATTAAACGTTACGGATGATAACTATTAAAATTCAACAGCATGGCTTCAATTTGGACGTAAGACAGTTTCGACGAACAACAAAATTTGTTTATGCTAAGTCGATCCTAAGGTGGAATCAATTTACAGGGCATTACGTAGTTGCTTTGTAGAAACATCGGTCCGTTGTTGGTGATAAGTCTAATGTTGGTTTAGTTTAAAAAGCTTTACTATCAGTATTAAATATTGTATTAAAAATACGTGTAATTTTTAGAGTTGTAAAAAATACTAGCTGTCTATACAAAACTAGTCTCACTACATATTCTAATAATCGTGGCAATGTGAAATACATTGTTATTTTAAAATAACTAGATTAATTAACAATGTTGTATATGCACATTACATGCCTGACGTGGCAAATCCCATTAATAGCTTGCCGTAACAAGAGAAAATCCCATATAATTGTTGTTTAAAACTTTGAACCTTAACGTCGTTACAACAGTAAAGTGTTACTTTCCCAATCCTTACAAAAATTAACGGTATGTGACAGTTTTAATTAAATCCGGTCGGTCGTGTTGGCAACATCGTCACGCAAAACATTACATCTACAACTTTGTCTACAAATTATGTTTACACCATTCAAATAGACGTTCCTTGCGTAAATACTTTTGTAACTTAGACCATTAAAGAAACTCTACACAAGTAATTACCATAACACAAAGTGGTTTGTTTAATGTTCCCCTTGATGACGAACGAGATGGAAATATGTATCAGTATTAGCGGGAAAATAAAACACAAACTTAATTGTCTAGTGCCCATCTTATGACTCTTTATGTAGGGTTTTTGTCAGTAATAACCTTTATTGTAGTCATGTTATAAACTCTGCGTGAGTACCATAAACCTTAGAGTCGCGTGTTTGACCGAGAGGCCATCGTAAAATGCATCATAAACTTGCGCACATAAATTTAGAAAATCGAAGTGCCTAACTCGGAAAATGAATAGAAATTGTGTGCCTGTTAGAATAGGAATGCGACACAATATGCGGATCGCTAAATAATACACAAGAGCAATGCAGTTGATAAAATAATAATTTGAAAAATAAACATTGGTTTCCTTCCTAGAAGAATAAGAAAATACTCATAATAATCATCCAGTACAGCTTTGGCAGAGTGCCGGCATTGCAATAAAGTTAAATCTCGGTGGGCAACAGGCCCGGCGCAGAAAATACGGCAAGGAACTTGTTATGACGCCGCTCCGGCAAAACAATACCCGAAACATGCCCATCATATGGGAGAATAACACGGCCCTACCGAAAATACGCCCTACTTATACAGCGGATATTTGCCTATACACCATTATACATTTGCATAGGGTTCTGAAAACTTCTAAGATATAATATTTTTGGTGTGACATAAAATAGCCCATCGGTTTAACCCTTTAAGAGAAAAATGGACATAAAATGGAATATCGCCACCCCTCCCAGTACCAGTCGCGTACACTTTGTTCCAATCGCATTTCCCTTTGGAACGATCTCACGGCGGAAATTAATCCATCCGGCAAATGAATAGACTGCACTTGTGCGTGAGGGGTGCGATCTACGTATGAGTATGACTGATGTTTTTTAACTTTAAATTGCAAATAACTTTTGAATGGACCATCGCCCTCGTGCCTATCACCTCTCAATTTATTCTCACTACAATAACTCTGGCCAACAAAACTATGTTGTCGATATCAAAACTTTGCATTTTATTGTAGTCAATAATCATATGTTTTATTCCTATTATAACATGATAATCAAATTTTGACTGTTTGTAGCCGACACGCAAGTTTGCATGATGCGTATTATGTTGTACAGTAACAATACATCTACCTGCCCAATTTTATATCGCTGTTTGGTATATGAAATTCTCATGCGTTCCGAAAATCAGTATTACATGCCTGTTACGTGAAGTTTTTAAATTAAATTCCTCGCTTACCAAACTGATGTTGTACGCAATGTTTTGTCTGCTGTTACAACTTTATTGATTGTAACCACTGTCAAGTCACTTGATAACTTATTTTACTGTTTTTGGACTAAATTATATCCAGAGCATTTATCGGGATTGCTTTTTAAATTAGTAAGTTAAATCTGGCTTTCTCCGACTGAATAGTTTTGGCAAAATGGTTGAAATGCAAGTGTGGAGTAAGGGGAACTTGCGATATTTGTCCGCTGCATTAGTGGAATTAGCAATCTCATATCCGTGGAGCTAATATTTCTGGAGTTCGCACAGCGGCCGAGAATTAATCAGTTTGCGCTGGCCACTAGCCGCACGAACAATTTCTCTTTGCTAATATACTTTTTTATATTGGGTACCATTAAGTTTACAAGCTATTTTTCAGACCTTTTTTGTGCAGTAAATTTGAATATTGAGACTAATTGTTATTAACCACGATAATCGTGATTCTTTTGTTATTCAGGACAAAACAAAGTTCTCTTTGTTATTATTATATCAGGCCCAGATATGTGAAATTCTTGTTATATTTACTGTATGTATGTAGGTAGTATATAGGCTAGAGTTAACGAAGACTCATTGGATTATACGGGTGTCAGTTGATTCGAGACGCGTAATTAGGTCACCTTGAAACGTGGACTCCGTTCCATATTTTATTTTTACTTGAGAAAATTTTACCCTGCTTGACTTTTACACGAAATTGTATTAAAACGGTGTAAATTGTACATTCGTGTCTAGTTCCTGAAACTCAAAAAATAATCTATATTTTTTAACTCTGAGGAAGAATTGCACATGTTGACATTTCAACCCTACTATAAATAATTTCGAATTCTAAACTTATGACCAGTCAATGCAACTGCATTATCGTTCATACCAAATTGGCACTTATGTTCTGGTTACTAAAGTCTTCATAAGCCTAACAGATTTATTGACTATAAAATCCATTTCCCACACGCAAAGTTTATAAAACAAAAGGTGGCAACAGCAAGACGGTACTTGAAAACCCGGTAACTGTTTCATGTCGTTCATATCAATTATTGACGTGTAGTAGGAAGCATGTGCGCCATATAATGGTGACTGCCGTGATCCTGAGCACCTACCAAGACTTCTTAAAATGATACTGTTGCAGTTGTGCGAATCGAGACGAAGCGAGACAGCACGCTACACGACGTAAAGCGGCGTCTCTCTTCCACGACTGCAATAATATTATTTTAAGTGTTAGTGGTAGAAGTCTGAAGTCTAGTGGATCCCCTCAACTACGGCCTGCCTGGCATCGTCATGCGATAAATATTTAACAGTGTAAACTTTTCAATAACCAGTACTTAAAGGTGTCAATATTACTGCGGGTAAAAGCTAAACTTCTTTGTAAGCTGTTCCCCTAAAAATATTAATTTATGTTCTGTTATTATTCTGTCATAGATTTCATAAGCTCTGAGTTGAATTCCTTTTTTCTTTGACAAAAATAACTGGGTATTAATTACACTTTGTTTTGGTCTAACTCTCCATTCGATTTTTTTTTGTAAATAAAATATTAAAATCGAGAGAATTATGTCATTTTCAGTATACCTAAAGTAAAGACATTCACTATTTAATTAACGAATATCATTAATGGATTAAATTAAAATCTTATCAACATAATCTCACAAAAGATCGGATTAAAACAGCAAATGATTTCACACCATCGGCGCTCGTAATGCTGAATAATCCCTAATGAAAACACAGCTTAATAGAGTTATTGATTCATAACGAAGCCCGTCCCGATCCGATATTCAGATGTGATACACATCGCATGCTAAATCATGAACTCATTTGTTCCCATTCAGTTGACGAACAATACAAAATGATGTCCTGTCGTGTCGTTCGTCCGATGGATTCACTCAGCTTACTGGGATTTCACTCAATCTATTGTTAGAGCTTGCAGTCTATCCAAATACCTATTTTGACAGTTCGATCTATTGCTGGTCTAGCGTTCAATACCCGATATTAGGAAAATCGTAGTTAATTAATCAAGTAATTTGTATCTATCGAAGATGAATAGATTTATCCAGAAATGAACGTTTGTGAACAAACATGGTACCGACCTAGAAATATCTGATGAGAAACAACAACCGGCTTGCAAAATGTGAAATGACACTTTTAGAAAATAAAATTATGTAAACCATATCAATTTCTTTTCAAACTTCGTAGTTTATAGTTAGTTATACACCAATATAAATTTATCTTATCAAACAATGGGTAGGATTCCCCCATCCCCCATGATTATCGTAAGTGGCCATTAAAGGATTTGTCTAAGAGAATTAATGATCCACTCCACTTAAATAGTATCAAAGTAGCCATCGCAATATTTCCAACAAAAATCTCAATGCGTAAGTTATAATAAAGCCTCCATTTATTCGGCAAGCGACAGTTTAAATCGGGTTGTACATTTCTTGAAGCAATCTGGATTGAATTCGTCATTTTCACAGAATCTTTAATTCGCCTGTAAAGTCCGGCTGTAATCCTCCAAGTTCCCAATTATTTCTGTTGAGGGCAGTAATTAAGCAGTATAAAGTGCTTGGCTGCCGTAATCCAACCACTTTTGTGATATTTAAACGAGTTTCATTACGCTTCGGTTATAAAAGCAGCGTTATTACGAGAAATGTAGTGGAAACATGACGCTTAAGTTCCATTGACCGTAATTGTTGGCTGCGGAAATAAATATGACGTTTGTTCGATTTTAAAGATTTATTGTGACCGTACTTCGTTTAATGAGTGTTGTACACACGTATGGTTATTTACAGTACAATATTTAACAGTTAATATGTGTACTCACGCTCAACACCCTCATCCATTTAAAAGGACTGTTTAATTTTATTTTAAATGTGAAGAACGCGTTTTATGGATACTGTAGATTTAAATTAAATTGATTAAGTAAAGATTCAACACAAATGCGACTTTTGCTGGAAACGTAATACTTCATTTCGAATCTCATATTTTCCTGTTTGTAATAAAACTGTTGATGTAATGGCATTTTTGAGAGATGGAGTGCGAACGAGTATTAATTAAAGGTAAGTACGTTTAATGCATCTCGTCGTGTGGTTCGCATGCGGCCTCGTTCAGGCATTAGCTCCGACAATAAACATAAATATTTTTGCGTCGTTATGGCTGGCCCGCTAGCGAGTAATTAAATTCCATTGAATCGCACAAATCTTCGCCCTTCGTCCGCGCACGACTTCCCTGTACACCAAAAATATTCGTAGAATATTTTGACGTCACTAAAATGTTTTTTTTCCATCTGCGGTTTCCCGAAAACATAAATTTCCCCCACATAATGCTTCAAGTTCTATTTGAACAGAGGAATTCAAGACGAAAATAATATGAGCACAAAATACTCACGAAATGTCAGCACTCTTCTAGGTAAACCAAAAGCAAAAATTCAAGAATTTTTACCTTTTTCAGGCACTCTCGCAGAGTACCTGCAAATAATACTTACAAAATTTAATCACTCTCAACAACCATCTTGCCTCCCCACACGTTTTCTTTTTAAAAGTTGCCGTCTCTGGCTCGTTAGCGGGGTCTTCCTTATTATTTCCTCCAAGACTGTAATCTGGCCTTTCAGCTACTTCAAACGACTTGTTCTTTTTCTTATGTGTAATTGAAATATATTGCCGTAATATCCGCCGGACTGGAGTACCAGCACTCGAGCGCATCAGCTCGAGTTTTCATTACTTGGGGAAGTGATTTTTTTTCATGAGACAGTATAATAATTCATTTTGTACCCTTAGCCATGAGACGACACTCAGAAACTTTGTGCCTACGAAAACTTGGGACTTTCATTACGATTAGGTCCGCGCACCGTAGGCACTTGAAAAATAGACGCTATTTGTTTTCTATGTGTATTGTATGTCACAAACTTTGGTTAACTGTGATTTGCGAAACTAGCCTCAACTCCCGCTCTCGTAACTTTGTAATTTTTTAATTAGACTTAATGTTCAATGATTATAATTAAAAAGAAGACGTCATTACTCGCTTATGATAGGCTAAGAGCTGACGACGGAGCTTACCTTATGATTGATATCTCTACGATATTGGATTACGGAAGTAGATAATAAATATCCTTCAGTCGAGATTGTTTAGCTTTAAAATGAAAACAAGTCCATAGACTCGGGAAGTATTATTAGTTCTAGAAAAATGCTATAATATTTTATCAAAATGTAGTGCAAGCCTCGGAGTTTTGTACGCCAGTATGTAAATGCGAGCGCTGTGGGCGCAGAGCGTATCGCCGATGCCCACTTGCAGACCGCATCTTCCGCTTTAACTATTTTCCCACACTCATGAGGTGATTTATTGCGGGAAACGCTACCAGATACACACAAACATTCGCCTCCACAGCCTCTGACTAAAAATATTGGCTTCTTTACGACCAACCCTATATTTTATGGCCGATCGATAAGTTAAGTTTTCAGCTCTATCGCAAATACGAGTGTAGTAAGTATATAAGTTGTAATGGAGCGTTACGTTTCGCGTATAGAAAGCTTTGCCTCTAGCGTGTCCAATTGGTTACTACGAAATATGAAATCACAAATGTCGTGTGTTCGTGAGTCCAAGTTGGCCGGTATCTAGTAATTACTGTAAAAGGGGTGGGTTTTAAATGTGGCTGCAGCAGTTGACGCAGACTCGGAGCCACGTAGACATACAACATAGAGTAAGTTAATGGCAGGGTAAAACATACTGTTATTGGCAGTTATCCACGGGTGAGTGCACGGAACATCACGTGACTGTGACACCCCCCCCCCCACTCCTATGCTCGCAGTATTCATTACCATATAAAAGTTTCCTAACTGCTGAAGTATGGTTGAAACAATAATATTATAAGGTAAAAGTCTACAGGCTGAGGGGATTTACAACTTGGCATACCGAATAGACTTTTATCTTGTCTTTTATGTTATTTTACCAAGGTGAAGACAACTTTAAGTAATTATATTGACATACATACCTGCTTAGTTGTTATGTAGGTCATACAGAACACATAAATAATTACCTCCTACCATATGACTTACGCGTATATCAGTAATGCCCAAAGAGACTATTAACGTCGTCCTTTTGGGAATAGTAACAAATACAATTACATGTCTACCATATTACGTGTAGCTTACTAATAGTTGCTTCTTAAATTCCCTTTTATTTTTCTAATCAGGGATTCAATTTTATAAAACCTATTAGGAATATTCCAAAATTTTAACGTTACTTGGGAAATGGCACTAGAATTTTCCCCTATTACACGTGGCTTAATAAAATTATTTCAGTTCATATCTTTTTATGTAATTAAGCCTGTGTTCCCCAAAGAGGGTTGGCAACCCTTCGGATTCACAGTTCACCCACATATTGCCAAAGATGGTAGAAAATCCCAAGTACTTAAAAAAGGGTGACCTTTTTTAATTTTTGAGCCATTCCACTACCTGAGTTTTTTGCATTTAACTTCAAATATAATTTGGTTGTTCAAACATCAAAACTCATGAACGACGTTTGCATTCATGATCAATATGAACGCTCAAAGAAACGAGAAATAATAAAAAGAAAAAACACCCTAAAAACCACATCTTTTACAAACTTTCTTGCTACAACCTCATGATTTTTTCAACCCACTATGTCGTTCACATGTCCGTAGTTTATCTTCAATCGGATGTCACCGATATACTGTGGATACTGTGGATAGAGATGTGTCAAGTCAGCAGGGGAGGATCGCCGGCGGGCGCCGCTCACAATGTAGCCTCCAAATGTTCGCTGAAATTAAGTGCGGTGATATAAAACATCAACTTTAAGTACGGGTTACCCTTACATTCCCTTATTTCCCTTATTAAAGCCAAACACCGGCTAATTAGGGTAAGTACATGGATATTTTTCGGGGCGCCGTCACCATCGCCATGACAAAGAATTATGTTGGGTTAGTGTATTTTTATTAGGTTGCCGTCATGTTGATGTTATAATTATTTTAATGTAATGTTTTCCTTTAATTGTAGGGTATTTTATTTACGTTTTTGTTTATGAAAAGTCCTGGGTGAAAAATAGAAGCCAATGTTTTGGACTGGTCATGAGGCTCCTCAAAGGTTTTGCAGTTCGATCACAAGGGACATCATAGATAACATATGTGAAATTTTGATTTGCTAAGTTTATTGTCTTTTTGTTACATTACTTCTTATTCACAAACGACAAAATCTTTCCAAAATCTAGATCAAATCAAACCAAACCCGAAAGTAAAAAACGTATTGTGTATTCGTTTATTCCGAGTTCTTTTTTGTTCGTAGCCTGTAATCAGCTGTTTCGGGCTGTATACAAAATAAGTTTTTACTCGGAGAAGGGTTTGATGGATGAGGTCGCTGGCGACAGGTCCAGTGCCTTCGTGACACGCATCCTTAATCTTCACGTAGATGCTTGGACCCGACAATGTGATGACCTGAAAAATAACTCGGTTACCGTTTGAGACCCTCGAATGTTGTTGGTTGGTACCCGATATCTTTCGAGCTTAATTTTTAGAAGATTTCTGAGTTGTTTCGTCTGTCTCTTGACTTATTTATAGAAATGTTTAATTTTAAAATTCTATAAACTTGTTAAAAAACTTGTAATTGTTTTTTATCAAGATTTTTTTTTTCAGTTAAGTTTCTTAGACAGTTTATAACACTAACATTTTATTATCTTATTCAATATTATCATAGAGACTTATAAAACTATCTACAAACAATCATAACATCATAAGTAACGCAATACATTCGTCTCCAGACACTTATTACATTGGTAAACGGAAACGAAATACCAGGGATCCTGAGACAATTCATGGTTTGCGTAAAGGTATTTAATTAGATCTATAAATCAAGGTAACACAAGCGGAGATTGCCCACTTACCTGCAGTCTCCGAATACATATCTACAGACCGACTTAGTAATATATAGCGTCTGCTAAATCTTAGTATTGTTACCGAACATACTAACGTAGACTATTATTTCAATATTTTTTGGACTGAATTCCATGTAGGTAGGTATTACTTGAAGAAGGTCTTTCTAGTAGAAACTTATTGCTTGTAAAATGAGTCTTCATTACACAAAACAAAATAAAGCTACTCAAAAGCCCACGCCAACTTTTATTGTCTTCGCAACTTGGAAAGTAAATTACCCGAACAAATTCGCTCAGCGCTAAATCTGGGGCTTATCAGAGGGCTTGGCCGAGATCCTTAAATTGAGAAAGAGCTATCTCGATGTGCCGAGTGGCCTCGAGGCGTCGACACCTTGCTGCCGCTGTTCAGATTAAAAAAGTTTAATTACTAGGCCTTACATATCCATTAGAAATGAACCCCCAAGTTTTACGAAAATAAATATACGTTTGCTACAATTTTAACGTACCGCTTTCTTACGCCGCTCGATACACAGGTTTTATGGAGGTTTGTTAATTTAACAAAAGTGACCCAATTATAAATCGTAGTAATTTGAATAATTGTCTGCCAGCATGTTGTAATAGAGGCCTATCGTTAACGACAAGTCGGGCTAATAGGATTAAAGAACTCGATCCTCTCTTAATCCAAGATGATGTATTAATTTACATTTCATTATTTTAGCCCTTCCTAACGGTCGGGCCGATTCCCGAAAAGGTTCAGTGAGGACCAAATGTTCCCTGGCTGAAGTTCGATCTTAAACGTTTACTCTGGCAAACTAACTGTAACTACATGTAAGCTTAATATTATTTATTACTTCGGTTCCTATTTGGTGTAATTACTCTGCATCATCAAAGCAAGCAATATCTTATTCGCTGAAGAGCATTAAATTGGAACTACTTAGTAACTAGTTACGGCCTACTGCGGGGAAGTTCAAACTATTTAACTGATCGAACATTAAAGCGCAGTTAATAATGCTATTAGGTTCTCAGAACTTCATCCTTTTGGTTTACTTTTAAATTCTAACCACAGTTTCTTAATTTGCGCACCTGTACATTTATAAAATATAAAAATGTGTACTTGTAAACAAACGAATGTCAAATGTAATCTCTCAGTATAATCCTTAAATACACAATCTAATTCAATTGCGTTAGGGGAGTTTTAACTAAATGCAGTACATATATCTATTAGGTGTGTGATGTTACGACAGGCCGAGGTTTCGCATTGCCGCCTCTGGATTATTAACAGTTATTAGGCTCAGCGGCATAAGTCCGGATTAAATCTGTGTCAATTTGCATTTTATTATGATGACACAGCCTTCAAGTCTCCTAAGACGGCTTTGAGAAGTTTATTTTGATTTTGTGATCACACAGAAATATTCGAATGTCTTGCTCTTTAACATTCTACTGCGCGATAAATTAAGTTGTGGTCTTAGTACAAAAAATAGAACAAGATTCATCGAGTTGCAGGAAAGCGGTAATTTATGCGGTTCGTTGGGCGCGGAGAGAAATAAGAATACGATACAGCATGTTTACAAACATACACATTTCGTCGATTCTTTAATGGATTCAAAGTGCTTCAGAGTTAAGTTAGTGTGCAGTTGTGGTCGTACGTTTAGCGCTTAGCAACGTTTATCCATTGTTCTTTAGTAAGAATGTAGTGTACCTATAAACTCAGCTGTTCTGATTTAAACACGGTGTTGCCTTTTTATTCGCTAGACTTGTGTTTTTCTTCGTGCTTTACATTGTAAACTGATACACAATGGCATATTTGTAAATATTTTGTGATTGAATTTTAATTTACCGTTATCAACGTTACTTCTTAATTTTATTGTAGAGTATTCGTCAAAGGAAAGTTTCGTTAAACAAGTTTGCAGCCTATTGTGGCTCTCCCACTCTATACAAAATGCACATGTCCTTCTAAGAATCCGTAACTCAATGATGTCCTAACTGGTATTAATAAACTTCTCAATTCGCTTTAATTACTTAATGTATGTGATAAATCACTTTCGCACGTATTCAATTACATTTTATCGAATAGTTAAGTTAGTCCGTTTAGTTCCATAAAAATAATCTGGCCTTAGGTAGTCAGGGTGAATAGACAATGAACACCAGATTTAAAGATTCCTTGATTTAGGGAAAGTGAGATGAAGACGTTTGCGCAGCAGTGGGACTCAAAAAAGATTAACTTAAAAAAGGATGAACCACTTTATCTCTGTTCAAAAAGCTACATATTAATGAATTAAATCCTACAAAGATTCAGTTTAAGCAATATTCCTAATACCGAACAAAATAAGTTTACTCATACTGTAGCTACGCATTACTATTCATATAGATTCCGGAGTACGAGCACACCGTTGTATCGCGGATCATAGCAAAATGATTGATATTATTATCGGATTAGTTGCGAGTAAGCTACGAGAACCCACGTGTGTAGGTAGGTATACAGAATATACCTATCTTAACTCAACATTAATAGCTCGTGTTAATGCTGGACTTTTATCCCACAGTGTGTACCAGAAATTGCTGTGTGCACAGATATGGTTTTAGTCAGATTTTCTATTTTATTATTGTTCAATGTGGAGATATTTTCTCTTTTTTTTGGGGCCTATTTTTGCTACCTTTAGCAGTGTTTTGTTTTAATCGGTCTGAATTGCTAGCATTGGGTATTTGAAGCTAAAAATGAGTTGTTTACATAACTTATTGGTTTATTTAAAAAGTATTCAGCAGGCCACGTTTACGGCTATAGCCTTTTTTTGATTGTGACTTGAAGGACGTTTTTAATCCAACTCCTGCCATTAAACATTTGCCTTTCTTACACAAAAGTCATAAAAATCAATAAATTTTATATTCAATTTAAATTCTAAACCTGATAAGAAACCTAAAGTAAGTAGTCTAAGTACCTAGACAACCTTCATTTACACATTCAGTCCTGGAAAGTTAAGTATAAGTGGACCTTCTGTCTGTCGAATGTTTGTTGTTGTTTCAAATTATTATTTATGTGGTTGGCTATAGTTGCCTTAAGGCTTTAAGCGGATCCCAGGATTTCCAGGATAAACTTTATAATCCCTTCCCTAATTTGATTACTGATATGAAACGTTATATTTTATAACTTCTAGTGGGAGATTCGATACAATGTATAATATGTGTTTACATATATTTTGCGGTGTTAAGAGATGAAAATATCTAGCCAGAAAATTATTAATTCACATAATAATGGTTAGACAAGCGACATTTCACTTTATTGTTAACAATTATGGAAATCATTAAAATATGATAGTAACTCTATTGTTTTTGAGAACCATCTACTTTGCACTTGTCACTTCAAAACATTTAAGCGACCCCATCAGCGATAGAAATATGATGTGGAAATTCCACTTTTTTGGTAAGTAGTTGGAACTATTTTACCATTTTCGCGTACTTAGTTCTAACTAAAATGAACTTTCATAACTCTAGTGCTCTCTTTGCAAATTCGCCGAGAACAAAAGAATTTAATTTTAAATTATAACAAAAACGATTAATCAAGGGAGAGCTATGTCTTGTTTCATTTTTTGTGGGAACTCATTACGTAACTCAAGTAGTAGGCGTTGCGTTAAATTTGCATACTGCATCAAACCAGAACATACTGAGTTTGCGAATTAATTATACTACATCAAAATGAAAACTTTGAAATGAGTTCAACATGCCTTGTTTTAATTTAAAAGTTCAAGCTGTTGTCGATAGACGGAGGTTATTTAAATTATTACACACTGCAGATTTTAAATTGCTTTTCAAGAACAGTTAGTTGTAGCTGTGTGCATTATGTCTACGGGATATAGCTATGTTTTTTATCGTTTCTACATTATTATTACATTTTATAATTGTAATAGTGACCCCAAGTCCAGCAACAATAAGTAGGTATAAAACCATTAAGATATTCTGTTGTTTGTTCTTTTAAAAACACAATCCTCAATTGGCCTCCTTCGAGGAACTCAGCCTAAAATACCAAATTGGAAACACTTGAGTATGACATTTCGCGAGACCTTTGAAAAGAACATGATCCTGTTTGTGTACAGAGCACACAATTAATATTCATCCTAGTCTTGAATATTAATAGGCACTTTCAATAAATAATAGTCAATATTCATTAAAAGTGACGTAAAGGTTATTTATGTTCCCCTTCATATTCTAAGGCAGTTGTCATAATTGTTCTGTTTACGCAAGCATGGCTTCGTGTAATTAATTAACTTTCCGATATCCACAGATTTGTTCAGACATATGCTTGGCGCTCGTCAATCTGGCGCCAATTGTTCCGTCAATAGAATTATTTATTGGCCGAAGCCAGCTATGCAAGATGTATGTAGGTCGAACCCACATTTATTCAATACACAGCGAATTATAAAGGCCCATAATAATTAATCTTATCAATGGATGGACATCGGTATCCTTCGATTCAATAACCAATGGACATCAATATCAGTGGAACAATTTATAATTAATTGATCATTTCAATTATTAAAGTATATTAGTGGTCTGATTTTAGGTCAGCAATTAATATCAAAATGAGTTCAGTGGAGGTTCAGCGGGTCCCGCTGCGGAAATCTATTAATTTGGCCGTAAAGCGCGGCCATTACAGGCGAGTCGCCAATTATTCCAGTCTCCCTCAGTAATTAAATTCTATGATGTTGGCCAATCTAAGACAGGCGCCGTTTACGATACCCAAATTACGGTTTCATTGCCCGTAAAAAGATATAAGAATAGCTTATTATTGAGAATTTCAGTTATAATCGCGCGTAAATTTTTTTGGAGAGCCATAACTAGGAAAGCACATTAAAGTTCCGTCATTATAGATATTAATTAAAATTAATACTTTGGTGGAAAGTTTGGTCGTTTTGTAATTTAAATGGTATTATGGAGTTGATCACACTTGACGCCGCCGCCGTAATCCTTTCCGTCGCCGATGCTCAGGTTGTTGACACGCGTTCCAAAAGGCTCAGTCACGCCGAAACTGATTTATTATTTTCAATTCAGAATATTGCCGAGGGTTTTTTGTTCACGGAATATGATCTTGATAGCAAACATCGTGACTAGACTGGCTATTTGCTGGATAGGTGTAATGTGATGTGTTTGTTATGATCATTTTTATGGTAAAGACTTGCGAGTTCTGTAACATAGAAGTATTGCAATTTTAATTGGTCTCTATGATAGAGGTGACGAGACGATTCAAGGATCGATTAAGAAAAGCCAAAATAATATTTACTATATATCTAATATAATAGTATTTATGTGTGACCGCAACAAAGATTATGTACCTAGTACTTGATTGTAAATCACTAAAAGCCGTTTTTGCCTTAATATTGTGACATTTGCAAGATACATCACACCGAAATACTTTTCATTTGTTTGAAAAATAAAAATTCTCTAAAGAATTGAAAATAATGTATTTGAAATCTGACTTCTGGAGTAAATGTATTTTATTTCCACATTTTCACCTTTTATATCTTAGAGGAACTCGAACTATCAAGTGTTCGGAGGAACGAGAAATACTACAATTGTATCTGTATAGAAGGACAAGTATTTTAATGAAACCAATATTAGATCTAAAATAATTTATTTTCTTGTTTCTTTTATAAAACAATCGCTTACAATCTATTTTAATTACAATCTTTACAATAAACATATTTCATAGCGCTTCTTCTACATTTATATTTATTTACAATATTTTTTACAATAACATTTGAGTAATGAAATTACTGTTAATTTATAAACAAATCCTGTAATAAAAATAAACGAGAAGACTACTTTAACACTGCATTGTTTAACCCTGAACAGCATTAACAACAAACAATATTTAATGACATTTGTTTAACGCCAGGCGATATTACAGGGTCCACAAGTGCAGTTTATAATTATTTCAGGATAATTAATGGTCTTTCCGTAGTCTAACAGAACCCAATGATTGGCTAGCACAACAATAAATAACAAGTCAGAGTCTGTAACTAATCAGGCTCGCGCCGTAACATCCACATATAAATCGCACGTCTTCACATCTTACTCACTAACAATTTTGCTCAAATACAATCTCTATCTACTTTCTGCAGATCATTTTAATATAATACTGGTGACTATAATTCAGTGGAACGTTATTGCTTTATTTTACGAATGAATCGCTTAACAACTATTCTCATTAATCTTCTTTACACGGTACACAAAAATATTATCTACTCAATAAATTTTTAATAAGTTTTTTTTTTATTATAATGTAAGCATGCTTCACAAGGCACTATTCTAGCGAGATTAATTTAAACTCAACTGAAAACACGACCAACTATTAAATTCGGTTTCAAAGTCCGAAGTCGGGCCTAAAATTACATTTTATGGCAACAAATCTATAACAACTTTTTGAAACAAAAACCGCATAATAGACGTGGAACAGTTTTTGAACACGCAACAGTCAGCCGCTACTCCAGAACAACGTATAAACAAATGATGGAACTACGAGTCTACGCATCACGCTGATACGGTACAAATAAGCATGTCGTCATACAATATAATAACTTACATCTAAGTTGGCGTTTGTATTGCTCATTATTTTAAACACTCCCAAAGTTGGGACCACGACCTCTCCTATAAATAAGTTTTAGGTACTTCACTTGTCAAGTACGGGCTTTCGAATCGATTGCACCAAACTTAAACTTTATTTATGAACTTATTTAACACAAGGAACTGTCATATTTTTCATAGCTATTAAATAAAGTTGCGAGTAAATGTAAATATCTTTGTAAAATATTGGTGCAATCAAAATTTGTGCTTTGTGGTACTTACAAATGTTAATACTCTTCGCAAATTAATTTTATCACAACGTACAATTCATTTGCCAGCACAATGATCCAATGAGAACTGATATCACAGCATTTTATATTGGTGTGTTCACACCTTTATAATTTGTTTTTCGATATAATATTTACAGTAGAATTCCATTGCGAAGGCGAACGGCACAACTACTCGTTCATTGAAGCGCTAACAACTTTCGACGAGACAATTGTCCTCACTATATTATACTCAGTCGCTTTCGTTAATATTTTATTTATTCTTGATTACTTAGAACTAATATAAACTATACGATACTTTTATGTTTACAAATAAAACTTGGAGAAAGTTGAACAAAAGTCATTCATCCATCACTGCAGTCTTGGGTACGGACAACAAATCTATTTTAACAGATCATCCCCTCACTACATTATCGTCCCCTTTTAGTTTGAGTCCCTTACTACTGGTTCTCGTCACTTAACTCGCACTAAATTAAACATGTCGTTTCACTGACAGTTTTAATTTAGGTGAGAAATCTTTTTATGAGACAGTGTAACTGTAAACGTCGAAATAAATTATCAGCTAACCTGTTAATTTATTTTCCAAAGTGTATGTTTGTAAGTCGGGATGTTTTTTTTAATTGATACAAACTAAGGGACTCTATGCTTAAACAACAAACAAAATTAGATTTACAATATTTGAGAAACTTATTAACTTCACTCTAAATAATAAGGGTGAGTCGTGAGTTGTGAGGAGTGATACTGTAGTAAGGGCATGAGGGTAGGTAGCGTCTGCAAAATATCGGCTAGTTTACGTTAGCGTGGCTCGGTGTGTGTAATCGTTCATTAATCACTAGCGAGCTGTGCCCTATCACCGCAGCGAAGCCACGATCTCGTTGGACATACTGTTTTGCTGGCTCGATGCATTCAGGCTTTTGGAGCATTGCTGAAATACACAATATCTATCAATAAATTTTCCTGAAAAGGGAACGTCGTTGGAGTGAAAGATTGGATACAAATCGTTGCCAATAAGGAAATTCTAGAGCCAAATTCGAAAGTACTTGAAATTGAAATTTTTGGAACCGTTACAAGGTATTGATGTATGGGTGGAAGTTTAAAGTGTGGTGTTTGAAATATAAATATTAATTTATTTATGTTCATATCTTTCATGGATATGCATAATGTTATAACGGTGTCCGTAAGTACGATATCAATGACAGTTAGAACCTTCTTGAATCGTTTTAAATAAATAAAATTTTAGTATCTCTCTGAATGTCGCATACTATGTGATAAGTGGACATAAACTTTCTGGTTTATGAAGTTCGAATTAAGCTTTCAACTCAAAGCTTTAATTTATTTTATAAGCCTTATCAGCCGCACTTTAAGCAATTCAAAAACCTTGTCGATTAAACGGCTTCTTTTTAATTCTAGACCAGGAAGTATTATTATAACAAACTACTCTAAAACTATGTGTAAGGACTTCAGGCACCATGGAATAATTTCAACACATCTGCAATAAAACGTTTTACGAAAAACGACCTTAACCTTATTAAAATAGAGCTATTAATTGTAAGTGAAATAAGGTCTAGTGTATAAGTTTTTAGGGTCGCACGGTGGATCGAAAATCGGTTTTGGTGGACTTAGGGACTTGAATTCGCAAGTGCTTGTTTTTATGCCGGATATCGCTTCTATTCGTCATTACTATGTACAAAAATGACACCCGAGTTAATTCTGCCCAAAAACGAAGGAAATATAATTTTTTTACGAAAAATTTGTATGGAGCTAGTATGAAAAATCTAATTATCTCGAAAACGGCACGTTTAACCGTAATATCCTTGGAGGTGGTCATAGTGCTAATTATTTATGATTTTTTGGTTGCCGATTTAACGAAAAATTTAATGCCGTTTTTTTTTTAAAAATCGTCAAAATATTTTTATTTTTTTTTAAGTACAAAGCGATTCCTTTTGGTGTTTTAACTACACTTAACTTAAAATACACACCCACACGTAGACAACTATGTTTGAGCTAGATATTTATCAACACAAAATGAGTTTTAAAACATTTCGTACAACCAAATTACTAATTTTTTAGGCAAGGAAGAAAATTATTCAAAATAAATTCAAAGATGAGCTCAATCTGTTGGTTGATATAGTAAAACAAGGCTCGGGAACCACCAATGACGGTAATACTGCTAGAAAATTCTTTGAGTTTCCTAATAAAACTGCAGCTATAACCGGTTTGGATGAAGACCTCATCAAAAGATTTGCCGTAATTTTACAAGCAATTACTTCTGGAGAGCAGGTCGATATAATAAAATTTCGAGATTATGCTCGCCAAACAGCAGAAAAGTACGTATTATTATACGACTGGTACTATATGTCGTCAACCGTTCATAAGTTGTTAATCCATGGGGCTGACATAATCGAGAAAAATAATATTGTGCCGATTGGGACTCTCTCGGAAGGAGTCTCAGAGTCTCGAAACAGATTTTAGGAGGTTTCGAGAACATCATTCGCGGAAAAGAAGCAGGCAGGATTCCAATCGGATCCAATCGGATTCGGATCCTTTGCTAAGTGCACAAAGGCCTAAGTTAGATGCCAAGAAGAAGCAGGGCTTTTTTGCTGAAACTCTCGACTTAATTCAATTTCAAGAAACTGAGTTCGAGTTTTTGGATATATCCAATCTGGACGCTGACTCAGAATTGGAGTCTGACAACGAGAGTGATAAGGAAAATTAGTAATAAAATATAAATGTACATATTTGTAAATTTGTATTTCAGTGTGTTTGGGTTTTTTTTTGGAATATTTAATGATATTTTTTATTTTTTTTATTATTTTACTTTATGCTTAGTATTAATTCCTTAAATTAAATTGTTTTGTGTATAATATAACTATAAATGTTACTTAAATATTAATTTGATAATCTTTTTTTATTTACATTAATACAAATGTATCAAAAACAGCATTTTTTATGATTATTTTTCTTGTTTTGTGTGTTCTTAATATTTGGGTTAGTAACATATCGATATTTTTAACTCGGACACTAATAGGGATCGTTTTACATGGAAAAATAAATAAAAATATTTTGGCGATTTTTAAAAAAAAAACGGCATTAAATTTTTCGTTAAATCGGCAACCAAAAAATCATAAATAATTAGCACTATGACCACCTCCAAGGATATTACGGTTAAACGTGCCGTTTTCGAGATAATTAGATTTTTCATACTAGCTCCATACAAATTTTTCGTAAAAAAATTATATTTCCTTCGTTTTTGGGCAGAATTAACTCGGGTGTCATTTTTGTACATAGTAATGACGAATAGAAGCGATATCCGGCATAAAAACAAGCACTTGCGAATTCAAGTCCCTAAGTCCACCAAAACCGATTTTCGATCCACCGTGGGTCGTCACGAATGTAAGTAATTACGCACCATAATGTTATTAACTATTCATACCAGAGTTGTTAACATAAAACTTGTGAATAGGCTGTAATAAGGCACAAGAGTTTTAAAAATAAATACCTATAATAACACCTAATACCTTCGATTGGTGATTTGATAACGGTAGTTAGTTACGGCTTTAATTACGATTAGTATTAAATAGAAGGGAAAAACTGTGTAACTATGTATTGGAAACGCCTAACTAAAGGTTAGTGAATATTGTAATAGTCACGTTTTAAATATCAAGTAATGTCTAGTTTAAATTAATAGACTTTTATTACAGTTTTCTAAATTTTGTCCCAATTTGTAAAAAGGGCAAAAGTTTCGTTAGATCTTGCACAAGTTTTCAGATATAAATCAGATGATGATGAAATTGAACCTATAGAAACTAAAATTAAATCTCAATTCAAATAGTGTATATCATTTCATATTGTAACTAAGGTTTTCAAACTCACGAGTGAAAATATAATTTTCTCACAAGAAAAAAATGACATTCGAAATGAAATGAGATATGTTGGGGAATATGTTGTATCTAATAAAGTCTGTCAGTACATTAGGTTGCAAGTCCAAGTACTACAAAGCGGTAAAGTGAACCCTGAAAGAGTCTGAAAACAAGATTAACGAGTTTGGGATGCGAGTCGATAAAACATGGACATGTTCCATTAGTTCGCCTATGTTAAAATTGGCAGAAGCAACGTTTACTGCACGGAATGACCAATGATCCGTTTATAGTACGGCTAGACGATTGTGATTGAATAGTTTTTAAAATTGCGTTTGATGTTTCGAATTTATTCGTCTGCAATGAATAAGAGGATGAAGAAGGATTGGATGAATATGGAGCTGGGGCTGCTGGAGACTACTACAGATATAGTAGACCAAAAAGGTCGCCTTCCTTTATAATTAACAGAAAGAAATACAAATGGGAAAGCTCTTACTGAGCAGTGTCACACACGTGCTAATTTAAATAATAATTTAGGAAAATCAAGTCAGGCTATGAGAATATACAACGTTGATAAAAGCGAGAGGCATTAAATGAAACCACATATTCTGTATATCATTATAAGGCTACACAACAAAAATCAAATCAATGTAAGCAATATTTTTATAATAACTTTCGTGAGGATGATTCATACTTAAAACGTTATAACGGTTTACTCACGCGTATTTATCGGGATAGCCCGACTGGTTTCGGACCCAACCGGAGCCAACTAGATAACTATGCCTATAAAACTTAGTCACCTAATCAGGAAGATACAGCATGTTCAAACTAAAAAAAAACTAAAAAAATATCCTGTGACTAAACTATTGCTTACATTGATTTGATTTTTGTTGTGTAGCCTTATAATGATATACAGAATATGTGGTTTCATTTAATGCCTCTCGCTTTTATCAACGTTGTATAAATGCCGTAGCCAATATCGAAATTTGAAAATGGATATACGAAGAAAACAATTCAAAGAGCTATAAATAATTAACCGCCAACAACTCTTGCTTTACTTTAATTGTCCGGTATTCACGTGTGACTCACATTAGACCTACTTTCGTATCGACTAGTGAAGTTATGTTAAGGTCAATATAATTATGTCTTACCATTTGCCGCGACTCCCAAGCTTTCATAGCACTCTTGTATTTCTCGAACTCGTGACACCAGTCTGAGTACACTTGCTTGTACTCTTGCGATTTACTCGGCTGCGTACATCTGTAACAACACCCATTACTTACGATAGGTACTTTTTATCCCTTAATACACCAGATTAACAAGTAAAGAAAGGGAAATGTGTTCAACTTGAACCTGACATGGTATTTTTTATTGTGTATTATGTCTGGATTGTTTAATGTCTTCAAACTTAGATCGCCACTGATAGCAGTATTTATTGATCTATTTCTGAGCTATTATCATATTTTTAAAGTCTAAGCTTGTCTAAGGAAATTGTCTAAGCCAACAACAAACAGGCTAAGACAAAGGTTTAAAAATATGTCTTAACGGACGGAATTTAACTAAAACAATCTGTGTACATTGACAAAAATCGGAAAAGAACACAATATTGAGTTATAATGAATGCTTACGCAATAACAGTGTGAAATATATTTGTTGCTTATTCATACCTATGAATATCGATGTCCAAATTATAAGAGGCGATTAACGTCGGGCCGAAGTAACACTCGTACCGTCCCCGGTCTGATTCTGTCACCGACAGCAGCACCAGACCTCGCTCCGATGTTTGAAGGACACGATCCCAACTAACATAACAAAAAATAAAAATTTTAATAGATAAAAATTACCTAGAAAATAAATAAAGAAAACGTAATTATGTGATTGGTTGAGTTTGGCTAAATCATTGTTAGGTATTTAAATGTAGAAGGGAAATGGAATAAGTTGTAAGGGATGAATTAAACGGATACCGCGAGGACTGGTTCAAAGCGGCGCAAGATAGAGAATTATGGAAGGACTTGGGGGAGGCCTTTGCTCAGCTATAGGCTATAGGCTAGGAAAAAAAGTAGATAGAAAGTGTATGTTTCGAAACATTTAGGTAAATGATGTGGAACTTACTTATAATTAATTTTGTATCGTCCTTTCTCTCTAGAATGGTGGTACCATATAACGTGCTGGTCTTTTAGCGCTTCTGGTGTCTTTCCATACGCAGCCAGGTGGACGCTCTGACCGTACCCTGCCCGCACGGTCTTCAGAGGCGCGCTGGCCTCGCATATTGACGGCGTTGAGTTTGTCGCGTCGTGAAGCAGCCCAGGACTGTATGGACGGCAAGCTCCCACTTCCTTGTCCCAGCCGCAGTAAGGGTCGAGGACACATCGTACACAGCTATCGTAACTGGAGAAAAAAATACCATTTTATATCTCCAGTTATTTTAAACTGAACAACTTTTTGCTCCACTTATACCAAACCAGTTTAAACTGTCACCGCAAAAGTACTTGGAAAAAAGCAAAGACAGTATTACAGAGCGAAACATTTTTAAATTAATAACTTCATATAACTAAACTAACCGACCGACAAACAACTTACCAAGAAATACCAATTACGCACGACTTTGTGGCTAATTTAACACAGAAATTAACCCCACATGGCAGGAAATGTAATAACGCCTGACATATATACACATTATTATTAAAAAGGGTTCTACAAAACAGCTGTTGTATGTGCTATCAGTGAGATTAAAATGACAAAAATAACACACGCACAACACGCACTAGAATTACAAGCACAACTATTCCTATAATTCGTCACGAAGGACCAATTCTATTCAAACGTCAATAACAGCTGTTAGAGACAAGGTAACACGCAACCAGCGCTAGAGTGCTGCAGCTAAAACAATGGACGAAAGGACAATTAAAGATTATAGAGAGCAGATTTCTTGTACTTCAAACACGCCAAGTTAGCCAATATTCTTGACAGGTGAAGACAAAGCTTCCGCACCGGGAGCCTTCTACCGCTTACAGCAGAATTGGTAGATCATGAAAGAGAGATGCCGATACAAACCGTAGTGATTTTGCTGTTAAATTCGATATTCAGCAACGACTAACGGTCTGAACCCGGCAGGGGGTGCCTTTAGCATTCATTGTCTGACTTCTAGTCTGGCAATCTAGTCCAGTTAAAGCCTCCCTGAGGCTAACTGCGGCTGACCCCTACAAAAAAAAATGTGTAACAAAAAATCCGGGCAAGTGCGAGTTGGGCTCGCGCACGAAAGGTTCCGTACTATCATCACACAGCGAAAATTTTACCGTTTTTAATATTGAACAAACGGAGGGCGGTGACGGAAATACATCATTTGTGAAAATTTTAGCGTTATAGCTATCACGGTTTATGAGATACAGACAGACAGACAGACAGACAGCGGAGGCTTAGTAATAGAGTTCCGTTTTACCCTTTGGGCACCTATAAAGCTAGGTGATGTCTTACCGGTGAGCACATGCCCGTAGTGGCAGCTGTCGCAGACGGTTGTCGGTGGCGAGGTAGAGCGCGTGCAGGCGGCGGGAGAGCGCGAGCGCGCGCACCGGCTCCTCGCCCGCCGCGCGCCACACGTCCACGACGCGCGGCCCGCCGTCCCCGCCCCGCGCCCACTGCACTATCTTGTACACTTCCCCTGCACCTATTTTAGCTAGGTGATGTCTTACCGATGAGCACATGCCCGTAGTGGCAGCTGTCGCAGACGGTTGTCGGTGGCGAGGTAGAGCGCGTGCAGGCGGCGGGAGAGCGCGAGCGCGCGCACCGGCTCCTCGCCCGCCGCGCGCCACACGTCCACGACGCGCGACCCGCCGCCCCCGCCCCGCGCCCACTGCACTATCTTGTACACTTCCCCTGCACCTATTTTAGCTAGGTGATGTCTTACCGATGAGCACATGCCCGTAGTGGCAGCTGTCGCAGACGGTTGTCGGTGGCGAGGTAGAGCGCGTGCAGGCGGCGGGAGAGCGCGAGCGCGCGCACCGGCTCCTCGCCCGCCGCGCGCCACACGTCCGCGACGCGCGACCCGCCGCCCCCGCCCCCCGCCCACTGCACTATCTTGTACACTTCCCCTGCACCTATTCATGTTCAGTTATTAATATTGGTTGACTGGCCTGTTGGTCTAGAGGTTGGCCCTGGCTGCTGTACCAGAGGTCGTGGGTTCAATTCCCATCCAGGACTAGTGTATATTGGGTGTCTAATAGAATTTCAGTTTCATGTTCAGAGAATTACCTAAATAAACTTTGACTATAAATCAGGATACTATCTTAAAAAATTGGCAAGATAGCAATATTTTCCTAATTTAAACTAATCTGTAATTACAACTACATTAAGGGCTGAATTCAACAGAGATTACACGATCAATGGAACGTAACGGTATCTTTTTAAGTTGTAAAGTCGCGATTTTTATAATATTTGACCATATTATTGTCTAGAACTTACTGGATCCAGCATAGAACACGGTATACGTGATATCATCTCCCAGCATGTCAACAAACTGTCTGTCGACCACAAGGGTTGTGAGTACTAGGTCACGTTTGTAGAACGCCGGCGTGTCTCCCTCGTGACGCACCGCCGAATCCATCAACGGATGAGACCTAGAATACACAAATAAATTCATACTCATGTTCACTTAACTTTCCTATCCATTAGTCTGTGACCTTGGAAAAAATAGGAGCTTTAAAAGCCTGAAACTAGTCTAAAAATTTTCTTATCGTTAAAAATTGACGTCAAATCAAATCAAATCAAATCAAATCAAATCTTTATTTGCATTCCATATGTTACATAGTTGGTATTTTATAATGTTAAGACAATATTAGAAACAATATGGACCCGGTAGGGCACAGCATAAAGAGGTTAGAGAGTGCAGTACATTTCTTATCACCTAGTATTCGTAAAATCTTTGCTTATAACTAAAAACTTAAGTATACTAACATTATTATATATTTATGTGTGCGCGTGCGTGTGTGTGAGTGTGTGTGTGTGTGTGTGTGTGCTGTGTAAAATTATGTTTATTTATTTTTTTATTGATTTGTCGTCCATATACTCATTTATGGTATAATAGCATTTGGAGTGTAAAAAATTCTTTAATTTACTTGTAAACACGGTAGTTTTCGTTTCGTCTTTGATTGTTTTAGGTAACTTGTTGTATATTTTTATTGACATAATAAGCGGACCGGAAGAATGAATTTTTAGGTTTGATGTAGGTAGATTTAATCTATTTTTGTGTCGTAGGCTATATTTATTTTGGATATCTTGTCGGATAGTATAAAATTCTGGATGATGTCGGATGAATTTGCATATTTCAAGGATGTATAAACAGGTAAGTGTGAGAATATTATGTTTTTGGAAATATGGTTTGCAGCTGTCTGTTTGTTTAATATTGGCTATTATTCGAATGAGTTTCTTTTGCAAGGTAAAGTTAATTCTATTTCAAATTTGATAATAGACAGACGGCGTGCCCCGAATATGAAGTTCCGTACAAATTACGAGCAAGCAACTAGTAGTTGGGTCCGGACCCAAGTTGAAACTGATTGTCAATTACTAAATATGTTAAGGCATAAGTTCCCCAAATTAGAATAGAGCAGGAATCCCGCCGCACCATCAATTAGTGTGTGACCCAATTAAAGGATACGCGTCGAACTAACACCACCTCTAACCTTGCTCAGATTAGTCCCAGAAGAGCAAGATTAAACTCCTATATAACCAATATCTTGGATGTTAGCACAACAATTAATGCAGTACATTAATCATGCGGACTTGTAAATGAGTGCCATTTATTTTATGTTTAGTTTTAAATACGGCGGCCATTATATAAGCGTAGATAGATGAGAGCGTAATGACCGTAATTTACAAATATAAATGTACGTTGCATATGTTTGGTTGGAATGTTAGTTTTAAAGGTTTATATAAAGCATGCACGCGGTGTACCGTATTACTGGATGCCTATTACCAGCTCTTAAATAAAACTGCCACAGTTATGCTGAAGGAGCACTACACGGCGTAGAGCGGCGTCTTACTTCTACAATTGCAACAGCTTTCTTTAAAGTGACGATAGACTCTATAAGACTAGCTGCTGCCCGCGACTTCGTTAGCAAAAAAAAAAACAAAGATGAAAAATAGATAGTAGCAGATTCTCAGACGTACTGAATACGCTTAAAAAGTTTACAAAAAATGGGTAAAGCCATTTCGGAGGAGTACGGTAACTAACATTGTGACACGGGAATTTTATATATAAGTTAATTATTAACGTCTTTTTTTTTGGAAATTCGCTTGTTTTTAAATACCTGATAAAGTTGAGAACGTTGTCTGGTAGGGCTTCAGTGTTGTTGACGCAAGTGCCAGGCCTGGGCACCGGGACGCGCGCCCTTAGCACTGGTAGCCACGCTGAACTTGATGATGCCTAATAATTGTACATATTTTTATGTATACTTAAATTGTAACACGATAGAAAGTAAATAATATAGTAAACCAGCCTATATACGTCCCACTGTTGAGCACAGGCCTCTTTTCATATAGGGAAGGTTTGAGCATTGGTCACCACACTAGCTCACTGCGGATTGGAGATTTCAGATTTCAAAATTTGAAATCCGGGTATCCTCACGATGTTTTCCTTCACCGTTAGTCAGTAGTGTCTTAGAATATTGTAAATGAAACTCAGCAAAACTTGTATTTCTAAGCTTAGCTATAAACTATAAAGTATAAGTAAGAAATGTATAGCAAAATACCATTTTTAATAACAGATAGTGCTTCTAAGTGTATTAGAAACTTGTACATCGATTATTGTCACTTGTGTCATATGTTTTAAGTTAGTATACAAAAACTTCAAAATCTAACTATATAGCGTACATATCTTACATTGACTAAAATAACCCTTTAAAATCACTCATTAACACACCCACACAACAAAAGTTTCCACCACTATAGATAAACCTTAGTTACAAAACTTCGACTCGCACATTAAGACGAATACGATGCTTCAGTTACATAACATGAATAAGTAAAGTTAAGATCAAAATATAGTGTAATTATTCATAACTAGGGTACTAATAAGATTAAATCCCCCGCGGAGAGCGAGCAAGAAGTAACAGTGATAACTTATTTAAACTATTTCTAGTTTGGAATACAATTACACGTGTGGATAGAACACACGTGTAATATTTTAAGGTTACACTATTATAACAATCCTGTGTCTGGGTGTAATTTATCTATACCTAGTATATAAGTATGTTTATCAGTTGTCTATTACTCATAATACAAGCTCTGCTTAGTTTAAGGCTAGATGGTGTTGTGTGATAGTAAAAAACAGACTTTCAAGAATGTTTATTTTCGAAATGCAACGATTTAACTGTTTGTACAACAAATATTTTACAATAGAAGTCGTAATATATTTGAAATTGACATATTACGCACGTGTCAAATACACGTGCAAAAAAGCTTCACGTGACTTGTCATTTCCATACATTTGAATGGTATAACCAGTGTTTGCACACACACATTTTAAGGGGTACTCTTGATTATTATTACACATTGCCAAATAAGTGAAATTGACTAAGCCAAAACTAATTGAGTTGAAAAATGCTTCAATGCTGGTACTCTAATTCATCGTACATGTTAAACCTATCCTCATAATTCATTATTTCCATCTCAAAAGAGGTTATACATACCTGTTCCTTAAATCTCCCAGCGAAAGCTTCTTGTATATCATCCATAGTGTAAGTGCATATCGCCGAGCCCACCAGTCCGTCGCTGGAGCCCGTCGTGAACGCCGCGTAGAACTTCGTGGGCTCGTCCGGCATTTGGTACACGCTCTCTACACCACACAGTAATGTGTTAGTTTATGGAAAACAATTTGTATGTTATGACATAGGTTGTAAAACTTAAATTGCAACATTTTATGGGAAATTTGAAAGGCTTGGAGTATTATCCTTGCAAACGAGTTTGGACGTCGTAACATACAGTTTTTGAAATGCATTTAATATTTCAGCTAAAAGTCAAAATTACAAAACGAAAGTAATCATCACAAAGTAAAATAAAATTAGTTCAAACTCACGAATTTCATCAAAATAGAAGGGGAACTCTCCGGGTATACTGCAATTAAGGCGGGCCTTCAAATATGTGGCCCAGTTCTGGCTTAATATATGTTTTCCACCGGTATCTTGTTTACAGACTCTTGCAACTCTCGAGTAGACCGCTTTGCCGCAGTTCATAAACTCCACGGCGGTCTCGCGAAAGAAGAAGAGGACGTACTCCCCCACGTCGAAAGAACCCACGAAATTAGTTTCTAAAACAAAAAAAAAGTTACCAAACAACCAAGCACATACATTTTAAGTACACAGGTTTCAGAAGGTGATTTCATCAGCAAATGTGTGTATTGTTAAGATCTCAGAATGGTTCAAATAAAATTTTCCGTCTTCAACATTTCCAATAACTAATAAAAATGTAGGCTTTTATTTCGGGTCGTTTAGCTGACAGGTCAGACATTGTACAAGGTTCTTCTTTATTTCCTTTTATGTTCCTACGATAAAGAGTAAGCACCTATAGGTTTTATCGTAGTCTCGTAAAAGAAAGTACGGAATAAGGGACAAAGACCCAATATCCCGATTAATATAATGAACGTCCCTTGGTTTATTTATCCAATAAAGCTTAAATTTTGCATAAAGCAGCTTTTGCACGCGCATTGAGCAATCTAAAACAATATGTAGGTGATAATTTTCGCTTTATTGTTAACTGTGTATTATTTACTTTATATTCACCTACAAAAACATCGACAATGTACTCGTAATAATTCTTTGTTCTTAGAAATGCCAGAAAATGCTTGGCAAAAGAGAAAACAAATATAATTATTCCTCGTAACATTTATGAGGCATCAATAACAATTACGTGTTTCTAAATGTATAGAAAGAAGGAAGTTTATTATCAATATCTGTTAATAAATTTATCGTTTTATCGATGGGAACAGCAAACAATAGGCATTTCCATTCATGAATAGTTATTTAAAGCTAATTTACGACGCGGTACGACAATTTTATGCTGAGAACTAATGAGAAAACGCGTCATAAACTAAGCTTTTAAAATATAGGTATTATAAAATGTTGAAATAACCCTTTTAGAGATTGCATTTTCCTTATTCATTATAGCAAAAAGCACTTGGTTTACACCACCTGCACCTCAGTTGACTCAAAGAGAGCTCTCACTTTGAACATGTGCTTGCGAATCTTATTTCTTTCACCCACGCGATTAATAAAGTTATTACTTACTATCAAGCCACTTGGAGTCATACTTCAACGTCCGCTTGAAGTTAAACTTCTTCTGTCCCGTACGGAAATCGTACAGATCATTGCGGAATATGACTGGGTCTGCTTTCGTGAATTCCGCGTTGGTTCCCGCGTAGAGCGTGGGTAGACCGCCAGGGTTGCCTGCCGTTACCCACACGGCTGTGCTGTTGTCTGCCGGGTCGTAGGGGCACTTCGCCACCCCTAGCCCTACGCCCGGCACGTACTCATGTCGAGGAAGGTGCGTAAGGTTCAACTATGAAAAAAAAACGAAATTTTTATTTTCAGCAATAGTTGCACTTACTATCTGCCAGGAAACATTAAAATTTTCGGTATAGTAAGAGTGTCGCAAAATATAGGTACGCTAAACCGTCGCGCGTCGTTTGCAGCGCCTGATAATCTAGAAGCACATTGATTTTCCATTCGTGGTAAAGTGCTCTATATCTAACCTATTCTCGGTCCTAAAATATGAGAGAATACTAAGAGGTTTCATACTGTTAGAGAGCTCTTAAAAGCATTGCTTCGAGTAACTATCTACTCCTGATTTATGTTTAGAAGGCGGTATTTTCGATTAAGAATTTGAACATCTCTATTAAAATATGGATGATCGATTTTGTTTATGGATGTTTAAAAGGGAGAAAATATTTTGTTTCTACATGCACGTCCAGCTTACAAATACGTAAATACTTTCTATCATTGCCCAAAATTAATGATAATATCATTATTTACAAAAGAAAATCCCCTTTAGACATTCAAGAACCCACATGAAACTGGAATTATTAAAGGACGTGCCTCTAACGAACACTGATTAAGACTTAACGATGAAGCAAAGAGAATTGTATCTTACTAGAACTATAGGTACCGTACTATAGGTAGAGGAATTAAATACAGTGCTTCGAATTCCACTTAGCTCCGAAGGTAAATTGAGGATGAAGGTACATCAATCTTACATTCACGACTAACTAGTTCGAGCTGCTAGTTACTAACCCGAGATCCAACAACTTAATGATGATAGAAGCTATTAACCGTTTTACTGTTATCGTTAAGCGAATGTAACGGATAGCCGTTAGATGCAAAGACTGAATTATCTTTATAAACTTACTGACCGACGCGACGGAATTAATTGATGTGGTAATTAAGCTAATCTCGTAAGCACTTAGGTATATTTGAAATTGGGGACGAGATTTTGGACTCTTTTGCATACACATAATTGTTTCTAAAGCGGTTGAAATTACACATACTCATTAACATTAGATGGAAAATTCTTCGCTTTAAAGGCGGCGACAAGCGTAGAAAATGTTGAGGTATATGAGGCGTATAAGGTTTTGTTACTCTAGCCTTAAATCTTAGCTAACTCCAACGTCGTGTGTAAGAAACACGGTAAATCGATTCGAACCACCTGACGTAGGCAATTAACACAAATCGCGGCCAAATTCTAAAGCAATTTGAACTGACATAGAAATTGCCTACGAAGAAAATAACACGAATAACGTAAATCATGTGTATTTGAATGTTTTCAATTTAGGGTAAGAACAGTTCTTGGTACCACCATTTAGACATGTTTTATAGAAACAATTTAGTATAGAAAAATTTCAATCAAGCTTGGCAATTTTTGTTCATGTCGTGGCATATGCTTAGTACCTACGTTTATTTCCATTACACGCATGTAATAACAAAACGAAAACTTTCGATTTATTTTTTATACATTTTCCACTTCTTTTTACCCGAAATTGAATTGTCACTTAGGTAGGAATTATGTCGGAATAATAATTACGTAGAAATACAGAACTTTCGTAAAAAAAGTACTACCGAAAAACAAAACATTAGTCCCTCTAACACGTGTCATCAACTATGACACGTGTCGAGTCTTTTCGAGTACCAATTTTACAGAAAGTTGTGTATTTTCATGCACAGAAATGGAAATTACTATATGATTGGGGTTTTGTTTGAACACTGCGTAATGCTCACTCTAAAACTTAAAGAATTACACAACTATTAACTACTGCTATAGTCCATTTGTTAAGGTAGGCAACTTAATGCAAATAATATTGGTATGTCTTTTATACAAGTGATATTGAATAACGAAAAATACTTAACTAGAAATGCGTTCAGATTTTCTAAAACTGTAGATATTTGACTTGTAAGTACTTAAGTAGTAATACCTATAACACAAATTATTTTTTTGGATAAAAAATAACATCAAGATTGTTTACTATTAGTTAACTCCCGGAACAAATGGACTAAGTTAATTACATATCAATACTAGGTTATACACAGCTACTCACATAGACCACCCAGTCCTTGGGGCTGTGTGCGTTGGTCCCGCACACGTAGAGCCGCTCGCCGTCCCCCAGTGGCTGCAGCACGCGGATGTGGTTCCTGCACTCAAAGGGCTCCGACTTGCCCTTGCTCACACACCTCGCCACATTACTCGCCTCCAACAATAACGCGTCGCGCTGCAAAACATATAGTTACAGCCACCGTACAATTGACGAAGCCACGACGATCAGCTCACGGGTTTTCTATATGACACTCAAAAATAGACTTTAAAGCAATGTTTGTAAAGTGCATTATTGTTCAAGAATGCGTCTCGATCTATATTTTTAAAGTTTATTTTTGAGAGTGATATAAAGTCTCATCATTGTCGCCGGGCCTTAGAAAAAGATAAATTAATATCTAAAATGAATAGGCTCATACATTTTAGTCAAATTTCTTAAAATTTCACTTAACAAATACACTCACAGTTAGAGAATATTAAATGTTTTTAATAAACATTTTTAATTAAACCTGTTTGTTGATTTTTCATATTTGGTGAAGAATATCATGAAACATACATATACTAGCGTTACCGAGACAAATTACTCTAGACACGTCTGCTAATACAGAAATCGTGTTGTGTTGGTCCTTATAATGTTATAACGTAACATGCTTGCGTAAAAGCTCTGCTTGTATGATTAAGCATTGTCGTGTACCTACCTCTAATGTACCTATTGTGTTTTAGTCTACTTAATACTGAAATTTCGTCAATTTTAAGCTTTTGTTTTGTGTATTTATAGAAGTTTGTTAATATATAAGTTTTAGTTTTACAGTATTAAAGTAAATTTGTTTTAAAATAATATTTTAACTGACACGCTAAAAAAATGAGATCACGTACTTAACATTCCTTCCTTCCTTATTTACTAAAAGAAATAATAAACCAGACTGACTTAAAAATTAGAAACTCTTTTTTGATGTTACAATTCCATCATAGTAATATGTCCTTCGTTCTTCTATAATTTATGATAACACCTACGTAATTGTATAATATAGTCTTAGAAAATGATGAGAGCTATGTCTTAATAGACGTTAACACCATCTTTACTGACATTCTTTAGATTCTTAGTCAGACGATCATGAAGTCACAAGTTGACGACGAACACAAAAATAATCCAGAGCTACTTAATAACACACTCAGAATACACTGTCTGCTCTGATTCAATGCCTGGAAATAGTCTAGAAACCGTCCCTTTATAGGTACTGAATAACGCTTTACTTTTATTTAACTACGTTTAAATAAAAATAAAGCTTTATTTGGTACTTACAAAAAGGTAAGTGCGAGTATCAGCTACCTGACACACTTGATGTACCTAAGTAGCAAATAAAACGCACACATCCTCTTTTATAACACGAATATAAGGGTTTGAACGTCAAAAGAGTATGACACTTACGTGTGAAAATGTAGAAAAAGCTTATATGAAAGCAAGATGCATTAAAAATCTAGTGTAGTGCCTTTAGAATTCAGCAACCATAAGCAAGAGGTTCTTTTGCTTTATGAAAAAAGTCTTACAAGTAAATTTTAGGGTCGCTCACATTTTGTACGTGTCTGCTAACACTTAAAAGTGTTTATGTAATTTTGAATGCACATTCTTTTTATGAACTAAGAAAAATAATGTCCCTATTCCGTTTTTTTTTTTTCAAAATATCGACCAGCATTCTCTGTGTGCGTTATAGCAAAAAGTCTTTATACTTTAATGATCGACGTAACCTAACATTGATCACATCAGTCATATGAGAGTTCGATGCGATCGTAATAACGTACACGTGATTGCAGGAATTGGGTTAAAACTCGTTATGCAGTGGGTACTGGGTACGTTTCCCTAGTAACCGAGACAATACTTGGCAGCTAAGTCTGTGGGATAAAGTTCTAAGCCAAACGGTTTGAGCTACGGAGCCCCGGCTTTTAAGGATCCTCATTGCATACTGCTTTCTAAATGTAACAAGCGATAGATTTAAAATGTACTTCGGTTACACTTGTCTTTATTCTTTTTATATTTTTTAAGTAGAATTTTATTTTAGCCAGATTTATACGACACATATATTTCAATATTATAGGTACTTCGATACGAAGAACATGTTACATTATAGCCATAAGTTGACATTTTGTTACTCACCTCACAATGTGATTGACTAATATCAGTCATATTTAATCTGAATACACGATCCCTGCAACAAAAGAACACATTCAAATGAAATTGTTTATGGTAATAACCGTAATACAGTAGGAGGAGCACAAGATAATAATAGTTTCTTAGCTGCATTACGTATTCAAATAACAAAAGTAAGACAATCCACGGTGGGATCGAATGAGCGTCGGCTGTGGGCGGGTAGCATATGCACAGACATCCCGCGCTTTTTCTCTTTTTATTCGTCCACTATCTGCTCAACGAATCGTATAAATTATGCAGAATTGTTAGCCGTTTAACATTAAATGCATTGTTAGTTAAATGAAAGACTTGCTAGCATTTAATTAATACCAATAGGTACTCAGACTTTCCTCAAATTAATTTATTAGAGAGCTTGATTTAAGTTTATTAGAAACGTAAGTTGGTACTTGTGGCGTTTCTTACATGTCTTAATTTATGGCCTCGACTAGTATTTGTTGGTTCACATGGCATTTGTTCAAGTTAGTGTGAGAATTTGAGAATGTATCGTAATTTGGTGTACAAGATTTATTGATGTTCTTGTATTAGTACTTGCGAGAAGCAGTTACCACTTTCGAAATATCTAATGTGTTAATGTTGTTACCGACAACCTTACTCAATAGCATCAATGTATATTCCGATTTTAATCATTATTTTAGGTAAAACTCCGTTAAAGAAACTAATCTGAATTAAAGCACGCATTAATGTATTAAAACATTTCATATGAAAGCCAATTCTCTGCTCAATTTTATGTCACATTCATGTTTTATTTATTGTTATGACAACCAAAAAGTAATTAAAAAATAACTTTATTTTAAATGTAGAGCTGTAGCAGGCTCTGTATTTTAAAATAATACCCATGAATAAATGATTTATTAATTTTAAATATAGAACTATAAATCATATTCTGAAAAGTCCACTCTACTTGATGAGGTAGGCAAAAAATTCACGCGCACCTATGAAGGTAAAACGTGGATTGGACGGGGAATTACATAAAAAAATATCATAAATGTGCATTACTTTACGCACGCCACATTTTGAGGTAGTGTTGCCAACCTCCGGGGAAATGTAAAAGAATGACTAACTTTCAGACGTGTGACGGATACGTGTCCAAAAAGACAAATAAACTGGAACGACCGGCAATCATGCTCGCTGCGATGTATGAAAATATATTATGTCAAGCTCTATAGTTACATTAAAATATAGACAATTTATTTGAGGTAAATTATTAGTTTTGTTGTCCTTATTTCACAAAACAGTTGCAAAACTTGTTAACATTTCTCTTGTTTTCAAGAAACTACAAGACTAGTCTCGTATATCACTAAGGACCTACATAGTAAGCAATTTGTGGTTTCTCCACAGCCTAACATACGTCACCCTTAAAACAAACAAAAAGTACAAATAAAAGTTGTCAGAAATTGGTGGATAATACGGTTTCATGTCTCAAGCCCATTTCCGTAGGGAAAATCAGAAAACCGGCGAGTGGTAACAACGCTAATCAACCACAATTGTAACCGTCGTATTTGTTTTGTGTTTCTGATAAAAAAGCAAGACTTATTAAAATAATAACTGGTAAATTTTATAATCTAATACGCAAAGCATTCTACTTTACAATTTATGACTAAAATTATTTCAGTTTATTTTTTTATTAATTTTTGCCTTTGCCTGTTTGCTCTCGAAATTAAAATTAGAACATTCTTTTTCTATAAAACGGCAATGTTCAAATATTAATTTTAAATACAGAACGCAATTTTTTTAATTAGATAAATACAAAACTCTAAATCACCAGCCAGCATCATATCATTAAAATACAAACAAGAAGTGACACGAATAAAAAGAAATGCTACAACTTGTGATTATTTTCATCGAGAAATACAAAAGCTTACTCGCTTTTGTTACAGTCGTTCGTACCGAGACTGGGTTAACATTATTTATGTTTATAACACACGTAATACACGTGTACCAGTTATGTCATAAAATTGCATCCCAGAAGTATAATACTTACATAGCACCAACGTAAAGTGTGTTCCTCTCCTCGTTCAAATATAAAGTGCGGTAGAAGAGACTGCCGCATGAGAATTCTCTTATATGATCTGTAACAAAGAAAAGAATATTAAACATCGTGTTTTGTTTTTTATCACACACTTAATATACTGTTGTGCAAATAGAGATAGATAGATAGATATTCTTTACATTTTGCTCGTATGAATGAAGACAACATAGACTGAACCAAAACTATAGAGTCGAAATAAATAATTAAATTAGTTTAGTAAGTATTAATTATTTTATTAAAATGTTTCATGTATCGTTATTGCTAGTACTTAAAGCCTTACTTTTGTCTGTGGACATGGCTACTAAACTTAAACATTAAGCTTTGTTTGCGAAAGTCACATATGAAACCGTAAGGTAAGTATACAAATAATATAATAAATAAGATCGTTAATTTTACATTTTATGAATGTCATATTATTATGTATAATACAAGTAAAAATTATTTACTTTAGTAAATGCAATATAAAATATTTGCTGTATTTGACTAAAACATACCATAAACTTTTACAGCCAATTTATGGCTGGTTTATGCAATGGATTTTTAAGTATTTACCATTTGCATAAGAATTAGCTATTGAAATATAATAACAGTATTTCATGCCACTAAGCTCCGCAGTATATTATGTGTAAGGGTCTTAAAATATTTTATTGGGGATTAAAATCGTGTTCGTTAACCATTGACTTTACGAAAATTAAAAACGCATATTGGATTTGTAACTTGGTACTAGTATGAATATATACGGAACCCTAGTGCGACGCGACATTATTATCGAACAATAAAACTAGAAATCAGCCGTTTCGGATTACGGATCATAAACTCAAAAATAGCCGGAAGCTATGTTTCGAAATGGAGGTTTTATTTTTACTACCGACTTAACTGATGTCACAGTTCATGAGGCCAGCATTCATTTCGTTTGATTTACATAACTAGTAAAAGGTAGATTGCCGTATGCAATTTCAGGAGCCAAGTAATTATAAGTGGTGGTAAGAATAGGTCGTGATTATTGGCAGGTGGTCGGCGGCGCGCACGCAACGTCTCGTGACGCCCGCTCCGCGCCGCCGGCCGCCGCTCGTTCACAACGACCTCTACTTAAATATAATTAAACTTTAGGGCACATATACGGAGAACTGTCTGTAATTTGTCATTCGATACTCGATACACAAGCGTCGAAGAATATCGCCACAAGTTTCAAGCTTGTTATCAGGCCATCAAATCGGTCGTAACGATTGAACTAATAGCCCATTATGTTTTAGCTTTAAACGCCCGTGGTTCTACTCGTTACATGTACCTGATTTAATTAGAGTAGCTCGTGCAGCGATAGGATGCTAACTAGTCTGTTAAACCCACCTGCGATCCACGGGAAAACAACCCTCTTGTAAAATAATGCACACCATTTAGTACCATTACTTTCAAGAGATAGTTGTGATGGAAATTCTTAATGGATAAACTAAATGACACTACACAAAGAAATTATAATTATTCTCTTTCTATTTTCGTTTTTACTGTTTTTTATTTTTTTTATATACGTAATATCACGCCTTGTTGCTTGCGCAAGCGCTGTTCTGACGTACCTTACTTATAGTTTTAGTAATATAAATACGCATCATTTGATGGTGACTCAATAACAAAATGGTATAGTGATCATAAACGAAAAATATAATGCTATAATATACTGTAATAGTTATCTACAAAATACATGATAGACATTCGTGTATCACGCATGCCGTTAAACTGTACGAACAAATACAGTTACTTTCTTGGAGACAGAAATCTATATTTGCTGTGACAGAAATCTTTATTTGCTGTGACAGAAATCGGTATTTGGTCTAGTTTTAAATTGAGGATAGCAGCCCCTTAGGTAAGGTTTTAATCTTCCTTCTTTATGCCAATTTTCCTGAAGAGAAAATAACAACTTTTGCACTAGTGAATTTACTAAAAAAAGAAAGTTTATCGTCGGCGAGAATCAAACCCATAAGAAAAATTGTCAGTTGGCGTGCCCGTACGAGTCCACAATTAATTACTGTGCATTGTGTTAATTGTTAATTGTCTTATTAATTTCACACAACAGTTATGAAATCCATGGCATCGCGGACAAACGAAGGCTAATTTATTGCACACATACATGATTCACATGGGCCGTGACGACTGTAGATGTGTTGACTCCAGCTGGACCGAGCTGAACACCGCAGCAATTACAACACTAATGAACTCATTGTTTGCTTATCTAATGAACTGTGTGCGCTGTCATCGATTTATACACCTGATAATCTTTTTTATCCATTCAAAATCTAATTGGGCAATAGCCATGTATAACTAATGCTGTAGTTGACTTATGCTAGATTTGTCGTTTGACAGTTTGTCATTTGTTTTTGTCACTGCACAGATTTGAGATTGAGGAAATGTTGAAATTGCTAGCGATAATAAACTTATATTACAACGTCCTAGATTGCGCAGGACATGCGCTCCACGAATAACTTAATTAGTTTATTTACTTAACTTTAGCGGAAATGTTGTCCGACATGTTTATTCAAAACGGTTGAATATAATTTATGTTTTACGAAGTTGATTTATTGCATGGACTGGACTTAAAATCATTATAATGACGTGCTTAACTACCGTAATACTTTAAAGTGTATTTATTATCAGATTGCGTCCGATCTATTAATTTTATAAGACAATTTAATTTAATAGGCAATTAAGCCAAAACCAAATACCATAGATCGCAAAATAAAACACCCTGACATAATCATATTAACAAATTAATTTATAGTAAATAGGCTATACGGGTAAGTGCGGTTAAAATGTAAATCCATATAAACGAGGTGAGGTATCGCGACGGTAGCAATGACGACCGCATTATGCAGATACCATCGCATCGGTGGGTTAAATACCGCAACAAGTAAACGGCCGGAGCCCACTGTTTGCGTGGCAACCCTGCCAACATAAGTTACACTACCAACAAAATAATGAGTAAGAAAAAATGGACCTGAAAGCACCCTTAACTATGCTGTGTTCTACTCTATATCAACGATGTTGTCGATACAAAAATATTAGATACGTATTTTTATTATGAAAAAACTATTTACAAAAACGTAATTAATTTTAAGGGTGTTTGCTACGTGGATACAAGATTTTTCGATTTGATTTCATGTGATATTACAAATACAAGCTTTTAATTAGGTGCGTATAAACTAAAATATGCGTAAAAAACATTTTCACTATTTTGGCTATATGAAAAAACATTGCGCTTTATCCTTCTTCTGCCCACAACGGGGGTATCCCCAATTGTAACGAATGACTCACTAAAGATGCTACTAAAGATTGCTACAATTAAAGGCCCTGAGAAAACAATGAGATAATCAACACGCTGTGTAGGCGTGTATTCACAGATAAATACACCGTTCATTTTCATGTTATCTTTCCACCTTTTACACCCACATATCGAGATGAGAGCTTAGGGACACGTTAGTTTCTATTTAAAAACAAATCATAAAAAATTACTCATCCCTAAAGCTTATCTATTTTATTTTACATAGCCAACCACGCAAAAGTAATATTTAATTCAAATACAGATATAAATTTAACAGTATTTATTTTTACAGTAATAAATTCAGATAATACATTATCTTTTCTGTACGTTGAAATAACATCAAAACACATACATTTATTGCTACGCATATTCTTATTAAGTTGTTAACATGACAGCAAGTATTTCAAATAAGGCGAACAAAACAGTTCAAATAAGAATAGCAATTGTATCAGCAGACTAAATGTGGCAGTTTGGTCACACAAGTGTTCGGGCCGGAGCAGCTGCTGTACAGATATATTTCTTTATTTTTTTTATTCCCGCAATAGTGGCTGGTGTAACAACAGCCCTATATTTACGCCAGTGTATTAATACCCTTGTATGTATTTGAAAATGAGAGAATTAGCGCTTCGTATCATGCAGGCGTGCTCGCATTAAACTAAATAGCTTTCACCATCAGCTTTACTATGCGTTGCATTAAAACATTTTCAGTAAATCTCTACCTACTATTTTAAAATTTGTGGCCAGCATCAAACGGAATATTGGAAAGATAACTTTAAAGCAACGTTCTACAAGTTTTAGGAAGCACTAAAACATAAACTGTAAGAAACGTCTATAGAAGATTACGTCTCGGTGCCGAACAAAGCGATTTTTAATACAATTTATGGAAGTAGATACCACAATGAGCGGTGCACTTCGAAAAGTAAAGAGTAAAATCCAGATTTTTCTCAGCAAAGTGGTTCATTAAGTGAAGAATTTTAAAACATTTCGCTCTTAAAAACAATGGTATGTAACGGTACGCAGCAGAAATTTACATAGGTAATAAAACAGTCCCATAACTTCTGGTTAACGTCCCAGTACACGAAACCCGAAAGTAAATCAGACACCAGCAGTTCAAATAAAGTCTACGTATTTACAAAGAGCTCACACGAATGTCGGCGACTTGCAGAGAGAGTTGTCTGTGTACTTAAAAAGAACAATTCTCTAGTAAACGTTTTACTAAGCGTCTGGTATTCCGTCCCCTACCACTGTCTCAACTCGAATGAAAATTCCAAGATCCGTTCCGTTCAGGTGATATTGTTAAGCGTGAGTTCATGTACGTTCTCACTTCTTGAACTAGTCTATTGCTTATGATTTCAATGGTAAGGGTTGTGTTGCATTCTTTTTGCGTGTTTCAGTAGCGCGTTCGTCCGGTCGGAGATGCGGTCCCAGATAACGGCAGTCTTCGTAAATCTGCGCTGTCCGAGTCGTTGCGCGTTTGGCTCTGTACTCCGCATTGATAAAAGAAAATACGTGGCTAGGAGAAACCGCACTGACATGTTTTGCTAAAACACCGTGATATATTTTAGTTTTCATGTTGCGTTACTGGGAATTATTTTGTCTCTGATTTAAAGCGAACTATTGTTTGCCCCGCATATTTATTCAGAGAATTATTTAATTATAAAGTAAGAATGATATATAATACATGACATAGCATGTGATACGCTTAAAACTGGAAGCTCTATTCTCAGAATTCCCAATTAGGATGAGGATTGGCACATTTACTGCGGCGTTCTAAATCTCAGTAGCTTTTGGAAAAGGGTGGAATCCTAAGGGTATGTCGATGGGACGCGAGGTATAAAAATAGCTGCGGTCTAAAAATAATGCCAAATGTAAAGGGTTTAGCAGGGCTTAATCTCTTTACAGACATTTTATAGTGAGTGCTTAAATGTTGAGCCTAGTAATACTTTTCATGAGGCTTGTGTTAAAATTGTTACATGTTTCAAAAAACTACGTACAAAAAAATTAATATTTATTTATACATTGAATGTTTTTAGAACCATAAATAGACTAAGTAAATACAATAGATAGGTTATTTAAACGAAATAACTTAAGAATAAAATTATAATTTCGTTTTTCCCCCGTTGCATTAAATGCACCTGTCGAAAACAATTACAACTTCAACAACAATACGTAAAATAAACAAAATATTTTTAATCAATTCCACCTTCTATAACGTAATGAGAAAACTTATCTCGCATTCGATTCAATGTTTCAATTGAGTATTTTACATAAAGGGGAGCAAAAAATTGCACAGATATATGGCGCATGGAGTGTCGAGCGGCCGCCCGGGGCGCTCATTAAGCCGGCAGAGGAGACGCCGTGTTGTTTTTACACGGATTTCGTTGTAACAATTACCACGGTAAGGTGACGATGCTTCGCTTAATTTAGTTACAAATGTTGTTCAGCCTCAAACATTATGCTGCACAACAAAGGCTTGTTATTTTAAACATACCCCCGCCCACGTTACTTTATACTTGGCTTGCGATGCTGGAAATTTTCGGCAACGACTTTTCGGGTATTTTGTGACACGAAAATACATATAAGAATCTAGGCTAAAACTGTTCACAAGTTTAAGTAAAGAAATATCAAATTCTGATCGAAATTAAAACAGCACGAACTTCCCCTTTAGTCCCAATGCGAACGTAATAATTGGGTCGCAAATGGAATTAACACCCGAATTAAATCGGACTTTATTACTCAACGAGTAACTTTTTACAGCAAAGATAAAACCTGCGAATTCTTGGTTGAGAAAAAGTTGTGATATGTTCATTAACGCGTAACTGGATCTAGTCTAAGACATTCCATCCGTTCTGTTCTTATTTCATGACTGCGTATTGTACTAACTAGCTCGCTAGATAATGGCATAGAAAAATCTAATTAAGGTTAGTACAAGAATGTCGGGTCTCCCATAACAAGGATCGTAAGCGCAAGTCACCACAACTAGCGCCGTGCACTTTATCTATTAAGAAGATGTCTGTGCCTTTCAACTAATAGAATTTTTAATCAAGTTGCTTGCGGCGCCGCCTCGGCACAAGTACGCCAGATTAATGTAATTCGACGACGCCATCACAAAGGCAAATTGTAATCCTCCCTCTTTTCATTGTATATTCCCGTGACGTGGCACTCACACAATGTGTCGTATTTTTACTTTATTCGACGAGTCCGTGCATTATGTAGATACACATGGCACTGCAGAGCTATTTTATTATTTTGAAAGGAGCACGACAAGTGTTTTGCTAACAAACGTTGAATTGCAACAAAGGTACGATTTGCATAACGTCATCTCCAATGCGGCCTTTGACTCGGAGTCGGATGGATGTCGCCCGCCCGAGTGGGGTTGCAGTCGCAGTGTTTAAAACGCCCCTTAAATCGGCCGATTGCGGCACAGTCGTTAGGAAGGCCAAAGTGTCGGGACAATTAAGTTGAAGCGGCGATTGTGAACGGTGCCAAAGCGGATGTAGGTCAGTGAGTGCGGAGTGGACTCGCACCAGTAAGGTGACAGCAGATTCAACTACGCCGTGTCATGACCTCGACCATCCTGCCCGCTTGGCAACACCTCACGACTCACGGCCAAAAACTTTCGTTGCTAGGCATAATCGCTCCACTCACATGTATACATCATTTTTTTACGTACTTGAACTTGCGTAGCTTATAACATGGTACTACATGACACCCCACCCTCCGTATTTAAGCCGATCTACATCAATGCCAACATAAAATCTTATCTTTAAACTCCTTAAAGATGCATTCTTCGGGAAGACGCCCCGGAGTATCTAAACAAGTAGGGGAGATAAGACTGTTTACTGCACTCTAATACGACGTGGCCCCTATACACAATTTTCAAGAATTTAAGGCTGTCATTACGTCAAAATCCTGTATTTATGCTCTTTGACAGTATTAATTTATTTGTGGCACTCTATAACTGGGGGCTAATCCGATTAGATTAGATAACATTCTAAAAATAAACAGTCTTGTACACGAATTAACTGTGGGAAGTATGAAGTCACGAGTGTGAGATTCAAAAGGCTAAACATTTATAGCTGGTAATTCTGATAAACAGTTTTTGCACCTTAAGATATATGTGGGCGAAAGTACATTTGCGTAATCCGCTGGGATCAAACGACTGTGTCTCGCAACCAAACAAATTACTCAATTACTTAAATCTGTCACGGCTGTGGTCGCAATTTGCAACTTGAAACGCCACAAAGCAGTCTTCGCTTCCGTATTTCTATCGCAGGCTTTACCCGTATCCTAACTTGTTTACAAACAACTATACTTCATAATCGAGCTTTTTACCGGTTGATACTACTAAAAGCTTGTACATCCAACCTTTAAACTTTTCCGGCAAAATTGTACGGAGCGACAAAGAATGTTTGTACGAGAGAGTAAACAAGATTTTTCCCGGCATTTAGAATGCCTCTTTTGGATAGTGTAAAATATGAGTGCGGTCGCCGTGAAATGAGCTTTGGGCTTCCTGTCAGCCCGTGTCACCAAGTGTCATCTGAATTTTGTACAAAGCAATTTTCATCAAACTCGGAAAACCAACGTATAATTCACCAAAAGATAATGAAAACTGAGGTGAGGATTATAGCCTCATTAAACCAAGTTTATTGAAGTTAATACACATTGGGAATAGCATTAACTATTCACTGATTTCTATTTTTATGGCCACGAGTGTTTTTGACAATTTAACCCACCAGTTAAGTTAGGATTGATTAGACGCGGAAATCGCTTGCCAAGTCAATTGTTACAATAACAAAATAAATTAAAAAGCATTCGCCTGACAAATTCTTATCTCCCAATTTAAAACCGTCTGTTAAGTTTATAGACACAGCTGAACGATAAGAGTTATATCGCCATAGTTCCGAATAGAAACAACATTTTATATCCAGTGCAGAATTTGCTCATGTGGGCACTGAAATTGCTGAAATGGTATGGTAATCTTATTACTCGCCAGTCTCGTCATCACAATTAGTCTAGTCGAAGTGGATTTCAGTGCTCTGGAGTCTACAAGTATTTTCTGTTACCTGACAATCGTCAAAAAGCTTTTAGTCCCGTACAATGGCAAAAAACTGACATTTGTCAATTACAAATATTTTTCACTTTATTTTGTGTGACTGTTTTTTCAAGTAGATTTTTTTGCGGTATTTGTGGCCTCAAAAGTGTTTAAAGTGGGTTGAATTTAATATACAGGCAAAAATATGTTTAGTATTGTGTTTTCTCTTAGGCATCTTCAATTATACTGATACCGGTGGAGTTGTTTGTAGGCGAGTCGCTTTTGTTTTTTAGTTCAGAGTTTAATGAATCATGACTTCTTAGAAGGAATCCGTAATACGAATTCCATGCTTGTTCTATTTATTTTACCTAGATACAAATATTTACTTAATTCCGAATAAGTCAACTGGTTTTAAATACAGTAGAACGTATACCTACAGGCCGCAACAGAACATCGAGCATTTTTATAAAATCAGTCTACTTAGCTACTTCTTATCCTCAAAGACATAAATCAAAATACAAATATACATATAGTATATGTAGCTGTGTAATGCAGGCGGCGACAGGGCGCATAGCGAGCGAACCGTGGCACTGATAGCCTGATGTCCCACCGGCCCGGCCCGCACTCCGCGTCACTGTCATACTGGATGCAAATAACACAATGACGGAATTACTATTTTGGCTACTTAAATTTTTTGCTAAAGATAAAATAATTTTGTGTTATGTGTAACGTTTTTGGCTCTAAGTTAAGTCAGCAGCTATAAGTAGATTGCCGGAGATCGCGGTAGTTTGCGTTAAGTTCCCATGGTCCCTGCTACAAGGGAAGGGCGAAACACTTCGATGGTTTTATCCAGTAGGAGTCCGGCACATCCTCCGTCTCGTCCTCACGGCCTAGGAAGTTCATGAATGATTTCCAGGATACCAAAAAAAAGGAGTTATAAATAGATATAATGCGGGCGGCGACAAGGCACAGAGCAAGCGAGCCGTCGCACGTCGTGCTGATAGCTCGCTATCCCACCGGCCCGTACTCCGGCGGCAAAACAGAACACTAACGGAATTATTACTTGACTTTTTAAATTTATTTAAAAAAAATGAGACATCTAAGATTTTTAAAATTTAATACTTAGAGTGTAAGTAAAGTCGGGCGGTATAAATATAGCCTTGTAATGCGGGCGGCGACAGGCGCATGGCGAGTGAACCGTGGCGTTGATAGCCCGCCGTCCCACAGGTCCGCACTCCCGACTCACTGTCATACTGGCCCGCAAACAACACGATGGTGAAATTACAGTTTGTTTGATTGCAACCTTTTTTTTTGTCTAGAAATTATTTCTGAGAAGTAAAATTAAGAATTTTTCTTGTCTATTTAAGCACAAGGTTTAATCGAGTTGAGTGTGAACAATTGAGTGTACACATACCTCAGTTAAAAATAGTTACAGGAACGCCCACATGGCAAGTTTTCACGCAACCTACTAAACGCAATGAGTCAAGTATATAATTTTCTTTAGAAAATGAAATACTAAAATTATATAATTATAAACTTGCCAAGTGTGCATTCCTGTAACTATTTTTAACTGAGGTATGTGTATAGAACTTGGTACTTATTGAGATCTCACTTCTTTTATAGGAGAAGCATTCTCATATTATCGAACTTGGCAGCCTTTTACATTTATGTTTTGGGTGGGATTTCATTTATTTTTGTAAGGTTGTCATTTTTTTCTTATGATTAAGTTAGTTAAGGAAATGTCTCATTTACTGACGAGTGGCTAAGTAAAATATCCGAATCCGACCGACAACTTTATTTTCTTGAATTTTTAACCGTGGATTCAGCGCATAGGTATGGGTTTGGTAGTGATCCTGCTTTGCACGCCGTATGTCATCGCGGGTTTGATTCCCGCGACAGACAAACACAAAGGTTTGTCATGTGTCGGGCGCATTTATCAATAATCTATATGGGTATACATGTAGGTACCAACTTAAATAAGTACTTATTATTGAATGTGTAACCTTACATTCGTTATTTTCGAAAGTGACTCACACTTGGCCGTTTCCAGATTTTTACTTTACTTTGACTTAATACAAACCTTCGTACCGATTTTCAGGTCGGTACGACGATTTAAAGATACATTATATAAATAAATTTAGTTAGGTATAAATTTACACCGGGTATAAATTTAAACCTTCATTATTTTTGAAACCGACTCACACTTGACCATTTTCATTTTTCCCTTTACCTAGACCTAAAGACCTATCTCCATGCCAAATTTCAAGTCAATACGACCATTGGAAGTGGTCTAGGTTTTTGATGAGTGAGTGAGTGAGTGAGTGAGTCAGTGAGTGTATAGTAAAAATAGCGATTTTCTGACGTCAATATCTCAAGACCTACAATAGGTATATTAATGAAATTTTGTATTTTAGATAAGTAAGGGGGTCTCAACAGATACTAGAAATTTGATATGCGTAAGTAAAATAGATTTTGAGTTATAGGGGGTCGAAATTGGCCCGAAATGGTTCGTGTAATATAACCCACGGCCGGTGTGTCGCTTTTTTGCTCGAACTTGGCGGACACACTGCCGTGTGTCTAGATCACGATGACAAAAAGAATCAAGAACAACTCTATTTGTACGTTAACTACTTAAATCTAATAACAACATTAAAACCTGCTTGTCCTTCAGTAACTTGGTAATAAACTGAGACACTTTCAGACGTAGGACCCACATTTTCATCTGGGTGACTTCACATGAATGAATGAATTGAATCCAAAGTGAAATAAGGCGACAACAATATATTCCTTTTGCTCACCGGAGTGATATCGCTTGCTAAACGAAATGGCATTAGTTTGAACTTTACCATGCATAAGTCGCTAGAAAAACTAGATTCTACCAAAAAATACTACAGCAAACTTTTATAACTTATAAACACGGTAGTACAAAGACGGAGTTCCAGACAGCAGTATAATATTTTATACGAAGCTCTCTTTACATTCCTCTGACTTTTGTCTAAATAACATAAGTGTCGGGACTGGAGGGAAACAGCGCGACGCAAAACGGATGCGTAGCCTCCCATACATATGTATGTGTGTAATTTAATTCTGCTCATTCAATAGCACACACTTACAATATGCAGACTACAATCAACTGTAACGTGCGTATGAGTTGTTGTGTGTTCGCTGACAGATCTTTATCTGTTAGGAGTTATATAAGCACCTAGATGGTGTGGACTTACCATATTTTGGTTTAAATATTAAGATCTACGACTTTTGCTGTAACATGTTTAATACCTGTTGCGCGAGGCTTTGACTAATAGGTCGATATTGCAATTTTATTTGTCTGTGAAGGGATAATTTTATTTTCATAGATTATTTGTTCAAGAAAAACGTAGATAAATCTAAATGACAATAATTGCCTATTTGTAAAACAAAAAGGTGGCAAATAATGTTCAAGTCTAGACGATATAATAGGATTTGTCACAAAAGAAATATACTGAAGTTGCGATAAAAAGAGTGATTAACTTTAATCCAACATAATGAACGTGATTTGTGTCGCGCTCAGGCACAAATTCTAACTTCACTTAACGCGTTAGAAATAATAAGGATGATCGTTAAAACTTCGACCTAGCCATCCTGATATAATCCAAGACTCTACGTAACTACGTAAAGAGAATTCGTGCTCGCAAGTCTACAAGCTACGGTTCATCTCCTAAATAATTTTCACACACGTCGACCGTCGACCGCTTAGGGCGGCGCTTGGGCAATTTTATATATCGATGCACACACCAAGTATAGCTCAATAAAATTCAAGTAACACAGTCTGATACACGCAGGGCTACACAAATTACTTCAATAAGCACGCATGATGGAGGACGGGGTTCCCACGAAATTCCATCCGCCGCGGATGCGCCACTGAATACAAATTCACATGTACTCCAATTATAGGAAAACGATTTGGTACGAATATTCTTGGCAGACTTGCAAATTTCGTCTCGAATCAGCAAAATATACTTATTTTGTTGGGAGTTAGAATGTTTCCGTCATGAATTTGTGACTTTCCTTTTCTAGATGAGCCAAAGTGCCCACCCAAGGACCGATGTGTGTTACTTTTCCATTGACCGAAATTTATCGATGAATCGGCCAGTTTCGTGGTGAGTTTCAAGCGCAAATCTGCACAATACTTTACCGTCCTCCAATGATTTATGAAGACATTGAAGTTAGCTTAAACTTGTACTTGCTACCACACTTCAAATTTTTATACTAGCCTCTGCATGTATTTTATATAAAAATACTACCATTTATGAGCATAACACGAAAATACATTTACGAATTAATAAAATATAAACACGTCCACACCGGAGCTTAGGTAGACAAGTTGAAGACTAAAACATTACAATAAAACAAAAGGCTCGTTACAGCTGTTCTTAACATATATTTTAATTTTACAAGTTATACGTAATATTAACAAACGGTATAATTTGGGTAACATGAGTTTGTTACAATGTGTGTCACGTACACGGGACACGTACGATGGACGGTCACAAAACGAGTTGTAATTTTAATTAAAATGTCACAACTTTTGTACCCATAATACAATTAGATACTTAAGGAAAAGTTAGCATAATACTCTAATTCAAATCCTGACGGATTTAATTCTACTGTGATGTAAGATTTGAATTTTCATTTATATCAGGATTCTGAATAATTTTATGGTAAGTTTGATATTCGTTTTATTTTATTATAAGCCATAAGGAATAACGCCTTAGGAAGTGAAACATTAAGGTCACGGTTTGAGGCACCCACGCAGTCTTCTAGCAAGTTTAAATCTTAAAATAAGTTGTCTGTACATCGCGAGAACTTTCCGCCGGCTTGAGAAGTTTACAGCGTACTTTAACATGAAATAAAATGTACAATACAATTCAGTCAGAGTAAGTTATTGAATCTTGAGAGTTTAGTGATTATTTTATTAGTACCGTCAACGGTAAATCATTTTACAGTAATACCTATGTGGAAACTGACGATCGTATTTACAATAATACTCAACTTAGTAACATTATTTTGTATATATTTTTGTCGCCATATTCCGCTTTACAGCGACACATGAAATTTAATGACGACTTATAAATGAGCGACGTCTGTGGATATGTAAAAGAAAAAAAAAACAATTCAATTTACTCTCATAAGTCTGTAGAAAGACAAATAATAATTTTCTCCCAACATATCTTGAACAAAACATAAGAAAACATCTGGCTCTATTACAGGTACAGACAATAAGCCGGTGCAAAGTTCAAAATGTACCAAGAATACCAAGACCAAGAGATTGTAGCTGAAAGGCTGAAAAGGGCAATAAGAGGGCGGAATAGCTCTTGGTAGCGTCTCGTCGTCCCGTTAGGATCCACCCTCGCTAAGAGCGTCGTTTTAATTAGCCCTGCAGTTGGCCAACATAACCACGGCGACATCGATTGTGATTTTAGGAGATCCTGTTTGATAAAATGCAATATTATACGGTTAGGTGATCAATTTGTATTTTTTACGAAGTAAGTGATCTGAAAATACTCTAGTTTGTTGTTTTGTGTCAAATGAATGTTAATAAACATTTCACTACGTTTAAAAGAGATTTTTCCATTTACTTTCGCTGAAATCAAAATATATTAGTATTTGAAGATTGTTAAACCATTTATATTTAAATCATATCAAAGCTTATTCTACGGTTAAGCAGTAAAACAGAACACTCAGCTCTTTTCCTACAGTAGAGTAAATAGGCAAAAATAACATTACTAAAATTACAATGTTCATGGCTCCTTGTAAAAAGTTATTTCACGTTACTAAGTAATTGTAATCTACATTGCTCTTCATTCAATTTCCTTAAGTTATTTAGGAAATTAAATATGTTCAGCAAAGTGGATATTTATCCAGAAAAGGCCTATTTGCTAGGATTTTTGCTAAAGGACAAGAAAACTTAGGTTATAAAAGAAAATGTCATTTTGTATAAAACATTGAATTTTGTTCGAAATTAATTTACATTTTCTTAAGAAAAAATACGTAACGTTTTCTAGTCTAGTTGGGTTATAGTTGAGTTGTGTAAAATTTATTTTATCAAGATTTTTTAAATATTGAAGTCAAAACATTAATCTTATAAAACAAAGCGACATAACAGAAAGACCACAATCCCATTTCCTATCAGTAGTCGAGTAGACAAATAGCAGTAATGCCAGTAATGGCTATTCGATCACTAAGCTTCGCTTTAACGGCAGCATAAAAACATGGCGGTAACATAGTGGTAACATGGTGGTAACGATACTTTAAACACCAACACATCGGTAAATGGTTTAGTTCGAGATGAACAGGAAGCGAGTGAAGCGCGGCCGGCGCTGCTCCCAGCCCGGGCGGAGCGTCTCGCACGGGGTTGCATTGCGGACTCCAGGCACGTACGAAATCCGACACTTGGCACAGTTCACATTCCCGCCGCGCTTTCCCCATAATACAAGTTTTAAGTTTTAATTACGCCTCTGCAAACTTACCCCCGACGTAATACTGTATTTATAAAAACCCTAATGATCGGCTGCTCGTAGAAATGTCGACGACATTGTAATGTAAATTAGTTCTGATTTTCTTCACTGCCGACATTGTAATATTCTTTATTATCATTCCCCATCGGAAGGTTTCTTTGCTTTCGACAGATTTTATTTTCAATTTCTCCCGATACGAATACTTACAATAGCTACAATGTTAATCGCATCGATCGCTTTCATTGTATTGTCAAATGAATTATGAATCGGAAGATTTCGAGAGATTTAGTATTACTTACAATAATACTAATGTAAACACGACGGCAGAACTTTCTGAGTTAAGCGGAGTCGGAGCCTACCTACGAGTACAACAAGAACAAAACTGACAAATAAATAAAACAGCCGAGGTCCAACTCAGGCAATTTCTACAACGATAAAACGCGAAAGGAGCGGTATTTAAATTGAATACGCCGTAAATAAATGCTAAATGAGACAAAGGACTGAGAGAGAATTTGCAATCTAAACAAGAATAAAAGGAGTAATGTATCTTTAATGAAAGCAAGGAAGGGCCGTCACAGCGTCGCGACAATGTCCTACACCTCTCGTTAGCTTAAGCTGATGTCATAATTAACTTTGTACGATATCTGTGTTGTGCAATACACAGTTACACACACATTCGTGTATTTGTGTGACTGTTGATGACTCACAGTTGATTAGTACCTGCACGCAGGGTGCAATAACCCTGCACACAATTTTGACACGCCGAATAAAATTGATGTATTTTATCAGCAAAATATTGTGTGCGAATGTCACAGCCGCAATACGAGATGCGTACTCAGGGTGATTGATGATCCCTAAATAAATTATAATTTTGTAAATGAAGTAACATGAATAGCGTTCACCAAACATGAATGTAATGAACTCGATTTGGTTGTTATTATGTTAACGAGATGCCCGCGGTATGTCAGATGGAACACTCGTTTGTTATTCATTGTAATCCAATATATTATGTTGCTCAGACTTCCGCTGACCGGGAGAAAATCAGAGAGCTTTTAGTAAGGAATCCACCTTCTATGTATAGCTGTATTGCTAACCGCGTACCGTTTCAAACGAATTTAATACCTCTGATCTCAAACGCTTAATTCCTACATTTTCTAGTGATTTTAACTAATTTAAATTAGCTCTCCCAACATACGAAATCGTTAAGTAAAAAGTATTGATCCTGCTGAATTTCATTTACTTTGTCAGAATTAGGTCGATTTTCTAAATCGATTTTCAAATAAAATTTGTTATAAGTGTAAAATTTTAAACTCACTATTTTATAAATTAAAAGAATACTTATTTTTGTTTGTTTTTGGACACAGAAATCTAAAAAATATTACGTCACTTTCACTAATTTCTTTCCTTTTAAAATCATAGTATCAAAAATCCGAGTTCGTACAAATTTCAAAGTAAACATGACACACATCGTTCTCTAAACATGAAAGCTTAGCTTACGAACTAACTTACTCGTGATACTGACTTTTCTCGTCAAAGTCCACAGAAATTCTCACGGATTTTGCTCGAGTATTAGTCGTAAGAGAAGCAGCAAAAATATCCTTGCATAAAAACTTTCGCTATTTTTAGCGCTTTACCTATAATATTTTTTAACGGCAAATTTGAAACAAGGATGAGAGTAAGTCAGCATCTCCAACTAAAAAAGCTTGTTTTAGGTTCACGCTCAATCGGTGAAGTCAATTTTGATAAAAAATAACAGAGGCTTTAACCGACTGCGTCAGTGATGGTAATGTCTTTGCAGCTATACCCGACATTTGCAAGGGCAAAGTCGCGGGCAACAGTTAGTACAACATAATCTGTCTTAAACAGGCAATTGGCAAACCCGTCCACTTCGACAAGTGAAATTTTTATGATAAGATAGTCATTTGTCAAATTAAATTGTCATTCCCATTCATTTTAGTGATTCCTTTAGCATTTACACTTGTATGACTTTTACTTGTCTATACCTACTGCACTTGTATATGCTGGGCCAGGACTAAAAGCTTATAGTGAAAGGTCTTGCCTTGCTTTTAGGTATAGAAATATAGTTCCCACGCCAGTTAATATTCCTTTGATGAAGACTGAAAATTACAAAATATTTTAACTAGCTTCTGCTGAGCTCTTAACGAAATGACGTACTTTACATAAGTGCAATTAATATTAATGCATAATTACAACAAAGCTAGCTAACAAGCTTTTAGCTAGAAGAATTCGCTTTTGAAAATTCTATGAAATAATAATCCAAGCCTTTGAGAATTTTCATTTTCTTTGTTCACACAAATCTTAAGCAGCTTACTACTTAGCTGATTTCGTTGACTTTCATATGATTTAATAATGTCATCGGGGCTTTTTATGACAAAAGAATTCTACTTGCTTTATCCGAAAATAAGTTTTGATTTAATAACGGCTTATTAACTAACCTTTCAAACAAAAGATAGCTTAAGATAGTCTTTTGTTTTTCTTTCTTGTCAACAATATAACGTTTTATTCAAATCAGCTGTTTGTAAAAGTACGACAGCATATTTAAATACCATTATGTACCCGTAGTCCCGTACTTTGAAAGCTGGCATGAAAAGTCTATTGACTTCAAACGAGTTAACATGTGTATTGAAAACAATGAACAACCCACAGGTGCTGCTCTATTCACTTGTAAATAACACACATAAATCTTTACGGAACTTTTATTCAAACTAGTTTTAGTAAACCACCTTGAATAAACAGTAGAATTGAAGGAGACCCCTACTACGCTATCCACCACCTCTTAAACAAATAGAAATACAGTTGTGTAAGCGTGACAGCATACTACACGGCATATAGCGGCGTCTCTCTTCCACACCCGCTATAACATTTCTTTAAGCAGTTGTGGTAGGCCTTCTGAATACGGCTTTCAGTAAATAGTAATGTGTAAGTTAGGTCCACAGTTAGTTGTGTTATTCAGATGGAACCTTTAACTTTTGTGACCACTTAGAAAGCTTCTTTTCATCAACCGACAATGATTACTTGTATAATGTATTGGAATATTGGAGGTTACCTTTGGTAGAAGTGAAATAACCTTTTTATGTGGAAACTTCTCTCCGTACGGTAGGTATGCCTGTACACAGTATATGTGCCTATAAAACCTTATCAACTTCCATCGATGGCTGGGACTTGTATGTAGTATAATATGCATATTTTAAACATAATAATTATCTTAAATTACGACTGCTGTTGCCTGCGACTTCGTACAAGGAGTCAGCTAACTTCATACCAAATTCTATCAAAATTGATTCAACCGTTTGAGAGGATAGAGTAGCAAACATCCATCCATCCATACTTACAAACATTAATACTACAGAGTAGGATATTTGGAAGAAACGCGCTCCAACCTTGTAGGTTAGATAGAGGCTTCAGAATATTTCTTCATAACCTTCTAATAGGTAATTTCCTTTGTAACTAAACCATTTATTGTCAAAGGAAATTGCCTAACTACAAGATTATGACAAGAAGATTGTCCCGCGCTTATACCATAATGATTTCCGAGATAAAAACATAAATGTAAAGATTGTAAACATGGCCATAAAAATTGTAATCACCTACAAACAGGAACATACTCGTAATACTACCATTAACGATGTGCAAAACATAAAGTACAATCAACATGAATATTAAATCAATACAAAAAGATTTCGCGACCCGATTGGCAAACCTGCCAAGTGCACGCAGAAATATTTGTATAAAACAGATATTAGTTTCTGTAAATGCACCGCAATATTCGCGCTATACGGATAGCTAAAAATGGTGAACCATTTCTAAAAATGAAATAAATAGAAAACGAATGAATTTCACGGAGAATTCGTAACTCTAAATCCTCACTAAAGTGCCATACATTGAAAAGTCTTGGTATTTGTAAGCTAGTTCCTTCAGTGACCAATGCGTATTATATTTTGGAAACATTCAACATGTTTACACCAAATTCCCAAAGACTGGCAATGAATAAAGGGATTTACTGCCGAAATCCCTAAGCACTTCCGCGTAAAAAGCATCTCTATTTATCTGTACTTGGGTTCATTTTTAAGCGTCATTACCGCTGATTGTAATACAAAGTTATATCTTGTTTTTACGTACTTTAGTTGTAATAAATAATCCCGATTAAGTATACCAGTGTCGTTACGAGCTGCATGTGGGCAGATACTCAGATCATCGGGACACATGAACCATATAAGTTAACCGTATAACTATTATATGTGTTTGTATAAAGTCATTCCAATGATTTATGTCCCGAACCTGCCACTAACGCAGGACAGCCCTGGATACACGCTCATATTTCACCTTTTAAATAAATCACTCACAAGTTATCACCGTCTGACGTTTTGATCGACATTAAACCAAACTTTATTAATGTCTGTATCACTTCTTTAGAGATATTTTAATTTTCTATGTTATCTATCTCCTCTCATGTCTAAAGTTGTAAAATGTATAATCAATCATTTAGAGAGGAGAAATAAAAAATAATTACTTTCGGTATTCAAACATTTATTTTAAATACGTACGTACTACAACATTGTAACTAGAATACATACCTACGAAAAGAAGGAACTAGTAATGTATGCGCCTATGAATGTTGATGACGATAATGATGCTACAAACAAAACTGATAAGCATCGACTAAACAAATTAAAGGTAATAAAAAAGAAAAATATAAATATATTCATAAAATGAAGCATAACAGTAAATAAACGTAGCCAGCTATTTCATAATCGTCTAATCGGGACAGAGAGAAGTCAGTTTCGTCCAACAAAGTCCGAATAGCGAAACTTGTTCAGAATGATTCGGGCAACTTTTGACAAGTTCCTAACCAACGATCACTGTTAATACCAGCCACTACTATTTTAGTTAACGTTATTTGATATAGCTGTGTTGATCATTATTTGTTGACTTCTGTATAGGAACGGGACATTTTTGAATTGAATAGGAATGTCTGTTTCTCGGTTAATATCTTGACATACTATACGTAAATATTATGTTTACATACTTCGTATATAAGAACTAAAAAGCTTTATTAAAACTAAAAGTTTCGATTTTTTTTAAAGTTTGTGTATAACTATATTGGATTGTTTATTGGGCACTAATTCATATTATGACAATAAATAGAAGTATTAAGTTAAGGCTCTAAAAGGTTCAATTCTTTAAAACTGTACAACGATTCCTCTGAAATATAATGAAAAGCTCATGGTTAAGTAAAAGTTTAAATTGTTTAAACGGTATTCATCGTACAAAAGTTTCATCTTACGAACCGACACTATCTACTATTGTTTGTAGTCCTCGTAATTACAGTACTTTGAAAACTGTCGCATCTGCGCCGGCCGTATTCAAACACGCGAACACTGGAGTTGTGTAGTAATCCTTACCAATATTATTTTAGCACACAGAATAGCGCCAAACGCAGTAGTTCAGAAGGCTTTCAACAGTAGTGACCGTTTAGCAAAGTTTAAGTAGGAGCCAGTACCGCTTCAAGCTCACTATCCGGAGCTCACGTTTAATCCCCGCAAATAAATAAACAGTCCTCGTATCACAGAATACCAAAAGCGAAATGTTAAATATGTTTTGTTTGCTGTTGGCACGCTTACCGCTAGCATGTTGTACATTTTTATGGAAATGTTAATAGTCAGTTTTGTATTCAGGAACTGGTTACATCTTTTAATTGAAATAGTTTTGTAAGTTATTGTTTTCATACCTTCTAGGTAGTGTAATAGGACCTGTTTACCATCATTTCGTTAATCTTAATCGATGACATCGGATGCCTAAATAATGATACCTACCGTAAAATATCAATTTCAAAACAACAATTTGTTATCTCACATCTTGCTCGTACCGTCTGTCGTACCTACGATTACTAAGCAACCCACGAACTATGTCGTGTCTCTAATAAATGTCAATAAACTTGCTGAATCCTAATTGCATTAAATTCCCAGTATGGTAGTTTTGCTCTATTTGGAAGTAACTGTCGCAGGACCCCGGAGCAAGGCGAATAAGGCAAAACTCCCGACTTGTGCACAATAAAATAAAAGAGTGACCATAAAGTTTTAATTCTGAATTTTTGCGGGTGAAGAAACGAAACGGTCTGGCGCAAAATTTAGTGTAAAAGCTTTAATGAACTAATGTATTCTTAATGAAGAGGCGGCGCCGCCTCGGAATTGTGGGCCTGCGAGCCCGTTTAATGCTATAAAATATACATAACTCTTGGGTACATTTCAATTAGCACTTGAAGTGAACACAGGCGCCGTCCTGACGTTACCGAACGACTTCAACGATCACATCCTATTCTAAATTTAAACAAAAGCTGACAGTTCTTCCCTAAAATTGCCGCCGACGTGACCCGAATGTCAATTTTATCGAAAACTTAAATAGATTAAGTTCAGATTAAAAGTTTGAAGGAGAATTTTTGGCAGCTTAAAGTTGAAAGTCTTAATAGAAGGATATTATTCCATAACTTGACGCTGCCTGTTCGGGTGAGAGTAAGGTAGAGCTGGTGTCGTATATAGACATTCTGCTAATGGCGGTACCTATTAAGTCTCATGTAATAGTGGGTGATATTATTGCCATTGGCACCGCTCCAAAGCAGACTGTTTTAAGAATGTTCTATCAGGAAAATCCTATAATAAATGACTCTACTTAAGGACCTGTTAGCTTAGCTACTGACGCAAAACTTTATTTTCAGCCAAAAATATGAAAATAAATCCATCTAAATTTACTAACGACAATAAGAAATTTCCTATTAAATTAGCGTATGATGAACATCATTTTATTAGAAGTACCTATTCACCTTCTACTGCCTAGCCTTTTTCCCAGTAAATGGTGAGCCATGAAGGACTATATTATGTTATACGAATCTGAAATTCTTCGTCGCAAACATAACGTACATTTGATGCAAGCATATCAGTATGGAGTAAATCTAACAGCCCACGATTTGCTGAAGACGCTAAGGCTCACCATCGCCATTAAAATCCAAATAATACTTACAAATACCTACGATATCCCAAATCCGACATTCGCCATCAAAATTTAAGTGTCCGAGTCCTATCTAAGAGCGACCCGCATGCCAGATACCTTTCACGCCGAATCGTAAACTATGGATAGCCAATTTATGAAGCCGGTGCTGTAACCCATTCCGGTCCAGGCAGATTTACGATACCAGTACCTCACGAATACGAGCATCTGCGCGGTCACATCTAATAAACAAGTCACGAGTTTTACTTCCATGTAATACAAAGTATCTAAAGAGTAAGAAGTGGTAAGAAATGTCATCATTTATTGCAGATACCATTCGCGACAAATATTATAGTTCGTGTATGTTTCTTGGGTGTTTATGAACTGGAACTTTATAGTACACTCTCAAAGTGCCGTTTTCTACATTCCAAAATTGTGCGATATGTTTTTAAAAACAAAGGTATTCTTCCAAAAATATGTACCTTTTAATTGAGACTCTAGTTCTTGAAAAAGTTTATCTTCTATTTTTTGCATCTTGTTGTCTTTTATGCTTTGCATTTCTGTTTTCTTTTTAACCAAGTTAAAATAACAAAGGTCTTAAATATTAATCCAAATTGACGATAATATTATTTGTAAACCACCAAAGGTTACAAATCATAAGCGCAGATAGTCAAATAAATTATAATAAGCAAAAAGGTTTACTACCGCCGTATTTGTTTAGTTTTAGTAAAGCCTCTTACTCTAAGGCGGTACTATAAAAGGACAAGGGTCCCTGTGGTTTCGTATGTACCGAGTTGGCCATTGACCACAAGCCTAGTTTACGTTGATATTTTCGTTACATCGAGGACCTTTACAAATAAATTTTTACGAACAGAATGTGCATGAAGTTTGATACCAGTGTAAAATTAAAAATGTATATTTGAAACCAGACATCTGAGTAGTGACATACAACAGAGAATTTTAAATTAATCCCAAAGTTTGAAATTTGATTTAATTTAAAGCCTTTATTAAAAGGCTGTCCCCTCTCTATTTTTTCGTTTAATATAAAAGGGACAAACTATGAGTGACTATGAAGAGTATACTTACCACAAGCTGGTACTTATTTATTCGACATTTTTTATACCAATTCGAAATTGATTATCAAATATTTATTTAGGCATGTTCCAACTATAATAAACAACAACAAAATATTTGTTAACATTTCATATAGTATTATAAAGTTAATGTAATACCAATCGCATATTGATAAACCTCGAATCGCTTCCCACTCAAGCGAGTATTAATGTACAAATTATACGATTATAAATTCATTATAGTATCAAAGCGTAGCCCATTATGGTAATTCTTAAATAAGTCATTATTCTATTGAGTATTGCAATTAGAAAACATAATGATAGTTTTAGGGCTATCGTGGAGTGGGCATTTGTCAAGCCCACGCGGCAACGGTGCAGCCTAATTGCTCTATCATGTTGGCTCCGATGATAAACAATATTCAATCGGTTGATCGTAGAACTTTCTATAGCATAAGTGGACAGAAAGTGTTCTAGATGACGCTTTAAAAAATTTTTGATGTATTAATTAATAAATACAATTTAAAATCGACTAAGCTGCATACCATTAACGCCCTTTTAAGCGATCGGGTAAAAAGTAACCTATGTATTAATCCAGGGTGTCAGCTATTTCCGTACCAAATTTCATCCAAATTGATGTAGCCGTTTGAACGTGACGGAGTTGCAAACTTCCATGCATACTTACAAAACGTTATAAACTAAACTTCACAATTATAAAGAGATTATAGTTTGATAAATTGAATCTGGGTTAGAAACTACTAATAGGTAAGATAGATAGAAACCTAACCTGGATAAAGAACTCAGACAAAAAGGTAATTATCTGATAGTATTAGAAACAAAAGTGTCACTGTTCTAATTTCTTAGTGAAATACATTTTAAAAGCAACTATTTTCATTTACAACATTTTTTGCTTAAGTCTAGACAGTTATGTCTCGAAGTTATTAGTTTAACTTATGAGTTAGAATTGTAATAATCCACAAAAGCGCCTTAAAACGATAATTTTCTAGAAGCACGTTTTCTTTATCTATATTTTCAGACAACTTACGAAATTTAAAGGCTAAGTACTTACTTTATTGAAATTAAAATGCCTTTAAAGAAAAAGAAAACAATTCTATACAAGTACAACTTGAATTTCAAGCGAACTAAAAAATTATAATGAATACATGTACCTTTCTTTTTGACCTTTGCAAGTTGTGACATTTAAAAATTACGGACTTATCTGAGAAAACCACTCACGAATATTTTATTTCTAGAATCACAAGTGACATGTACCTGAAACAAAAATAAACATTTTATATTAGTTACTTGATTGAAATAGAACAATAGTAGTACAAAATGGATCATTATCCAGTTTCAAAACTTCTTCAATTAAGCCATTTAGCAATACATACGACCTACAGATATTTATCCACCCAAGAGTTTGTAGGTCAAATTCATCTTCGTAACAACAGCGATTAGCGAGAAAATTAAAGGATGTGCCAACAATTTCGAAGAAATCAAACGGATATCATAAAATAAAAAACAAATACCAAAGAAACATTTGTTAGGCAATGTTTTTATCTGAACGTAAACGAAAACATTGAACATTGTTGCTTGCTATCGCAAAATTTATTAATACCAATTGAGGAAAATGGGTTATTGAGGTTTTCGCAAGCGATTGGCCAATAAACGATACTCTTATGGCTTCGGCGGCTTATGCTCTCAATCTATACCTCTTGTGATCGCATTTAATCTATGTTTACCGAACAATAACAGAAGCAACATAAATACCGTGCTCGATGTAATGAAAACGTGCATGATAGCTATATGTTTTGTGTTTTTGAGATTAATTTGATTCTAAAGAATTGATACTTGGATTGGTATATGTTTTGCATAACTCTAACATAGAAAACACTCTAAAGGGAAAGGACAGAAGTAATAAAACAACAATATTAATAATAGTTTTCTTGTTTTTCCGATTTTTTCCATCCATATAAATTGTGAAATTCGGTAGCCAAATTTAAATCAATTTCAACATAAAACAGAACGAATTAACTACGATTACATCTATTTTAAGAGCTGTAATAAGTATCTAGAACACGATGTAATTTATCGTCCGTTCACAAATACCGAGAGTCTATTCTTAGCACAGGCCACAGGTCACAGCCAAAATATATTGTTTCTATGTTAATAGATGTTACCTAACGTAAATTAACTAAAAATAAACTAAACTACAAAAATATTTTATCATACAATATACCTAACGCATACGTTTTATCACAAACACATATTCCACAAACTACAAAGTATGTTAGACCCTTTTTTTCGTGGGAAATAAAAACCCACTATGTTCCTCCTAGAGCCCTTTGAGTGCCAAAGTCGAGGTAACTAAGTTAGAGCTAATTTTGATAATATTTTAAATGTAAATCATACAATTATTTCATTATAATAGGTGCAATGTTTTCTTTTCGGTAACTGAGTTCTTAAATAAATACATTATTTTCTAGTGTGTCACCAAAAAATACAACAGTCAAATGATTGCTAAAAAACACTGAAAGAAAAAAATCTTTGTACTTCTCTTGTAACACCGGAAAATTTTATTACTAAACTACATTATTCAAGCGGTTCTGTATTCTGTATTCTAGTCAAGATTTACTAGCATTTACCTATCTCGTAAGTAACTAGTGTTACATTTACTTAGAACATGCACTGCATGTTAATATTTTAGTAGAAGGTATTAGTGAATGTGCCTCGAGTGTATCAGTTATCCGATTACCTTTTAGACTATTAATGTTCCATTTTTATCAAAGCCCAATTTTCCAAGAAGTAGAAGTCTAAGTCATTTCTCCAAACCAAATCCTACCGATCTCGACTGGGATCCGTTGTTTCCTGGTCGTAGAGATAATCACTTTGTTTTGTTTTTTTAGCCATGCCCAATTTCCATTGTAACTACAATGGTAAGCAAAAAGTATAATTCTGATGTCATTTCAATTCTTGTCCACATCCCACTGAGATGTCTGATTGCTTGCCTAGTACTTGCTTGCTTTACTTGTTCCGTCGAGGCCAAGAGGTCATACCCCGGAGGGAATTTCTCACAAACCTCCTCGATGTTTACGATCGCGGATATTTTTCCAGGCATAGCGATCGCGACGGCTTGACGGCCGTTCCGATAGTCTTGTTACTTGAACTGAAACAACTTTATAGGCTTTAAGCCAGTACAAAGGCGACGCCGAAGAGTTTTTAGTTCTACCCTTTAAAAGTCAGGTAGAAAAGGGAAATTCCAGTTTTCAATTTATAAAGATTAAAGAAACTGCTTCCCAATTACGTAGGTCTTATAGGTAAATCCAGAGAAGTGAACATACGACCTCGTGACCGAGTTTTATTTTTTAACTCGATATAAAAATAGAGGGATAGTGAACGTGTCATATGGAATTTGACAAACATTCAAAAGCAACGGATAGATTAGGTTTTATTGTACCGGCGCCAATTTAGGCACTCGGAGGATAGCGGCAGTTTACCCACCACAACTACTACTCATACTGGAAACCAATTTCCCACCTCATTGTTCTAAAATTGCGTCCTGCACTATTCTACGGTCGAACGGCCAATCGATTCGCACATTGACAAACATCGAAAAATAAAATTGATATTGGATAGAAAATTCTTATCGAGGGTATTGAGAAATCGAACGGTTTCTTTTTCTACCAAACGATGAGTCAAAATGGTAATAAGTACTCAATATTACGCAAGACAATATATATTTTGAGAATATTTTGGTATTTGGACTTGTGGAAAATGACTATGGCGCATACATGCCTAGTTTTTATCAACAAAATACATTTAGTAGCTACTTTTCTCAAAAACGCAAATCATACATACAATTAGCATTAAATATTCATTCATAAAGATAATGAGTAATAGTTATATTTCTCCCGTAGTTCCATTCATTTAATGATGCCGCCTTGTTTCACACAAGATGCTTTAATGTCACCATACTGTGTCGAAAGAGATAAAGCTGAATATAAACGTTCAACAGAAATGTTAACCGAGTTCTTATTATAACTGACATACATTTTTGTTATGATACCTAGTCTAAAAACTCGCCGTATAGATAAATGCTTAAACGAGATCCAAGTAAGTGTTAATGAACTATTAAACTTAGTAGAGTGATATACGAGAGGGCATTTAAACAAATGACAAATAGTTATAACAGTAAAACCTTTTTAATTGTTTTTGTACAATTACTTTAAATTATGTTATTATTAGAGGCCATTGGACCCCAAAATTATCAATACAAGAATAATGAACTTCATTTGTTTTTCCTCGTTTATATAGATAATAGAATTCTCCTCAAGTGGAAATGTGTACCATTTGTTTCAAACAATATATCTAGTGTAGCGAAGATAAATCTGTGGGAACTAGTAGTTCGTTTAATGTTGCAACGACTGGGGTTAAATCTCGTGATCCCTCGATCGTTAGTCCACTGCCTTTACTGGTGCACCATAGAACTTCTCCTATTGGACTGGGTACATAAAACCTTAAAAGGTTTTTAATTTAAGTTTTTCATCAGTTGCACTGTTTTGAACAGTGTTTCTACAAATTGTTCTGATCAACAATCGTCAATCACCTATCCCAAAACAATAAACAAAAAGGGTTTGACAAAATTAAGAGAAAATTACATCTCTGAAAAAGTGCGATAGAATTATTTGTCACTGAAAAAAAATACATAAGAGAATTGTTCTAATACTTTCTTCATGTTACAAAACCTACTCGCGAAGGTTTTCCAAACCTTCAAATAACACAAATAGAAATAGAAATTCTTTAAATGCGTCCATCCCACACAATTTATGTACGTCCACGACATACCTGACAATCTAAATAATTAACTGGAATGTAAGATAGACAAGTAATCTATGCGACATCGTTTGGTCGGGAGCGCAGTCGGCCCCAGGCCGTCGAGTCGCCTTTGTTCGTCAGGACAAATCAATTTTACAGATCAATTCCAGTGAAGCCGACTTCGACAGGCTGACAGCTACTAGCCGGCCTCCAATACAAGTTACCGGATCACTATCTGACAGACGGGCTCAAAATATAATCGTATTTCGGGAATATTTTGGAACATAACTAACTCGGTAGGAAAGTTTGTTTTGTTGAAATTCTTGCTGCGGTTATGGCTTATATTGATAGGAATTTTCTTAGGTTTATGGAATTTATTATAGGTTTTATTCTTTAGACTTCATGTTTGGAATTTATTTAAGGTCGCGAAAACTTAAACATGAGATAGATAAAAGCTCTCAACAATGAGGATTATTTTCAGTAACCCAATGCTATCTTTGACAGTCAATGTAGACAACCGAGAGAGGACGATAACACAATACCAAACAGCTAGGTATGCAACTCAGTGACGTCACCGCAATTAATGTCGGCACCCTCGACAGTCCTGCCCATCCCGCATGTGAAAACGAGCGTGAAGATACAGATACACATTGATATAGCACAGCACGCCGTGCTCCCGCTCGCCTTATACGTAAATTAATTTTGTGCTGTGATCAGCGAACCGTAAGCCACACGATAATCATTCCGATCTCGGCCTCCCCGCCACACATTCGCCTAATAATGCCACTATTAATCATTAGGTATATGACTTATACAAATAATAACCGAATTAGTATCTTATCAACTGATTCAGCACTACCCGACATTTTATCTAATTCGTAATATCGCCTCTTTTTTCCTTAACATTAATATTATTGAACCTTGAGAATTCCTCACATTTTGACAGCACAACATCTCCCCTAGGATTTACCTGTAACGTTGAGTTCAAAAACAGCTTTCCTGAATTTCACTAATCCTTCAATTACGAATAGAGCGGCGCAATACAGCTCACAAGAGATTTACGATTGCAATCAAACGTCAAATAGCATCATTTTTCAACATCAATATCATAGGGCGATACAGTTCGTGACACATTAATTTGGTAACGGGTGCGGAGCGCGAGCAGAGCCGCCGGTGATCGCTTTTTCATAACACGCTCACCCCGCCCCGTATAATTCTCACAAGCACGCTCGTCAAGTGCACTTAATGAATTACAAATTGGTTTCATTCGATTTTCATTTCGCACGCCTACTGGGACAAACCTATTAAGACATCGGAATATCAAACGTGCGAATTGGAAACGATAAAACGACGAGTCCCAACCAATTTATATCCAGTGTCGTCGTTTCGTTTTTATGATAAAACAATGTGTCTTCATAAATTAGCTGTTACAAAATAAAGAATCACATGCTCGCGAAGAAAAATGTATGTGTACTGTAAAAGGAAGTACGGTTTAAACCGGTTATGATTAACGATTTAGCTTATTCATTTGTCTTTGTTTGTTTTATCAAAAACAATCAAAAATAAGCTTGTGTTCCGACGTCGGTCGGCGACGGAAGCATGGAAGTACGGCCGACGCGCCGCGCAGTGATTAACGAGCGAACCTCGCCGACTTGAAAATGAACCCTATTACTTAACTTATCGTCCATCCCAAGAAAAGTAAGCTCTCTAATTGCTGACCTTTACCCGGTCAGTGGGAATTTAGCGCCTAATTATGAAGAACAGTTATATCGCTAGGGAGATGGATGCGGTACGTCAAACATTTCGTTTGTTCTGTAATTTTGGTAACCTTGGCAGCTTTCTCTGTTTATTGTTTGTTTAAATAGAGTAAGCTAGCGTAGACAGTAAATCAATGAAACTTATTAAACTCTTATACATTTTACTGTTGGCACCTGCTGCTGACAACCAAAGCAGTGGGATAATATAAAGCTCTACACGTCCGGAAAGATGATTTCATAGAGATATATGAACTTAATAAAATGATGCTATTTTTGTTACATAATATGAACTTAATAATTTTATATGTTCATGAATAAATGGCCGGCTTTATATAACATTTAAGTACGAAGCTTTTCGCCTAGATACATGGGCGCACCGTCGGAGGCCAGCACAGATAATATCAGTCAATGCTTGCTCGTGATTCATTATACCTGCATGGCCATAGCCACTTCATAAAATAACTTTAAATGTGTTTATTTGAGTATGAAAACGCCAAGCTTCGGATACACAATACCTTTATTGCACAAGATAAATCTTTGTTACAATCGGATTTGTTTAATATGAATATCGAATGAACCTCGGCGAGTGAGTCAGCGGTGAAATAGCAGTGGATATTACTGCAGTCAGCGGAGTGGAGTTCCAACGAGCGATTACACACCACAATATTGTTGTCAGCCACAATACAAAAGTTTCATTGTGAAACTTAATTGAGTAGGTCAAAGCAAAAATACACACGTAAATGTATACGTGTGGCAGGAAGACAAAAGCAGTTACCTTGTTTGGAGGTGAACAATGAAACGAAGCCGAAGAACCAAACTAAACACACGTTCGTACCTATTTAACTCCATTTAGAGACCTCGCAATCTATTGTTGTTTGTTCCACGTGTCTCTCATTTAATTAAATAAAACTTACGTAAATGTCCACATGAAACATTCAGGCCGCTACTCTTCTGTTAAATAGGCTTTTAAATTCCAGAGCAGTTTAGGTCGTTTTAAATAAATAAAAAAATATCATTACAGTAATTTCGCATAATGTGTGTAAAAGAAAAACAACAAATATTTTTCTCGGTACGGACAATGTAATAAAAAGTGAGGTGCGGTTCAAATAAAAGCAAATGTTATTTCGCGATGCACAGGTCGAGTGGATCGCGGGCCGGCGATGCGGCGCTCTTGGCTCCTTACCAAAATGTATCAAAGCTAGATTTATGTCGGGCTGCGACGAAGGCTGCGATGGTATCGCCGGCCGCTGCGACCACGCTGCGCTGCCGCTGCGAGCCGCTATACGTGTCCTCGCTACCTAGAGTACCTCGTACCTACCCGGCCTACCCAGCCTACCCGTGCCTCCGCCGGACGACTACACAATATTCCATGAACATTCCCAGCTAGTTTTTGTGGATTTGTGTTCGATCACACATGCTTTTTTGTGTCAACAATCCAGTTTCACTGGTTCACTTTAAAAGAGTGAGTCTTTTTACTGAACTGTGGCGATGGTCGCTGAATATTCATAGATCAGTTTTATGGTAACAAAATATTTTAGTATATTTCGAAACTTTTTGGCTTTGTTTTACATTCTGATGAAAGTTACAATTAGTTTCTGCATCGTTAAAAGCATATTTTGGAAAAAAGACCACCGACTCACATAAAACTGGCCTTCAATTAGTCATTAGTTTGAATAATAAAATATTTTACTTCATTCAAGTCCCTTTAATAATCTTAAAAATCTTTACATCTCTCTTTGGATTAATAAACTTCTTAACTGCTTATAAAAAACTTCATAAAGGCGGGTAATATAACTGCTGCTATCTGGTTTTATTGGCTCAGTAATCAAGGCTTGACGTTCAAAACAGCGTTAATAATCCATTTGTAACTGCATAAACCTGAACTGTAGCGGGGGCGGCGCTTAAAATATATCAACGTGTAATACGAATATAGAATAACGTATTGTTACTATTATGGCGGAGCGTGAAATCGTAAATTTCAAATATGAACGTCTTCACGGTGCTATGATCGAGAGAATAAATGGATGCACAATTTTTCGTGTTTCGCTGGGGCGTTAAATTATGCGTTTATCATTTAGGGATGTTTACAGTGAGCGTCCCGCGGGATAAAATTGAAACGACTGGAGCCGTGCCAGCGGGCGCGGCGCGTCTGACGACCCACACGCGCCTATTCTATAACTTCTTTATACGATACTCCGAGATTAGGAAAAGAGGTTAATTTGATAACTCTCATTCATTTTTATTTACATGCATCATTATATGCTGAAAACAAAAAACGAAAAGTATTTAACTACAACTACAACAAAAACTCTCAGGTCCTAGGTATAGATTTCTAGCCTAACAATTACCTCTTTTTCCATCTAGTCGTGAGAAAAACCTAACAAAACAAACTGCATCAAAGATAACCAGTACAGTCACGTGATCAGGCTATTAATAACCATAAAACAAGCCAGACAATTGCTGCCAATTATAAAACTATTCTGTTCGGGATTCCAGGCAATTCATCGTCAATAGACATTTGACACAATAATACGTGATGGCGCCTTCAGTTAACGAGACATGTGACAGCTGACCATACTACCATACGCTGTACAGTTATACACTGTACAGTTAATGCCATAAGCGTCTGCAGTTAGGTCTTAAATTGTTTATTTGAACTATTCTACTAGCATGAATATCCACATGATGGTTAGTTTTTTTGCTATAGAGTATATTTTTGAGTTCATGTTTAAAAACGTTTTTTTTTTATAATTATGTAGTATCCTAAAGTCTAAGTTTGCTTCATTAAACCATAAAGATTATTTCAGTTTACACATATATAATAATACTAGCGACCCGCCCCGGCTTCGCACGGGTGCAATGCTGATATACTAAATACGCTACAGAAAAACTGTGAACGTTGTTTATAAAAAAACATAGCGGCCCGCTCCGGCTTTGCACGGGTTTAAAATATGTAAATCTGTACATCTTCAAAAATATTGATTTAAATCAGATGCTGAAAAAGGCCAAATAGATCTATATTAAATCAACAATGTATTTAAGGTATTTAATTGGATAAGGATTAATGCTGTATTGGTTAAAATCGCTTCGAATATTAGTCATTATTTGTCGTAAAAAGTAAATGACAAAAAAATGTTATTGTGGGATATCCATAAGAGATAGACATATACCATCGCGGAGTTTTCTGTAGACCTTTTCACTGTGTACAATACTTAGTACATTATTTTGATAAATCTCGTAGGATTCAGCCTGCGTTTGCAATGTAAGCGGAAAAAATGTAATTATTTGCGACATCACATTAGAAACCTCAAAAATAACAGTATTTGTCCACTATTTAATGGATGATATTATACATAAAAACCTTCCTCATGAGTTACTCTATCTATTAAAAAAAACCGCATCAAAATCCGTTGCGTAGTTTTAAAGATTTGAGCGTTCATAGGGACATACAACATGACACATGACAGAAAAAGCGACTTTGTTTTATACTATGTAGTGATATTGAGCACAATTTCTAGAAATAAGATTAATAGTAGGTATATTCTCATTCGCACTAATGAGTGTCTGGTCGAAGCAGTGCTGATAAGACAATTATTTAGATCGATGGCTACATTTATCAAACGACAAGTCACAAATCGGAAAGTCAGAATCCCAGCTCGAAAGGCAGTATAGAAATCTGTAGTAACTCATTAGAAAGTTAAAGCAATATAACTTACAAGTAACTTGCTATCAGTATTCGCGTTGTAACAAGATAGTCCTATCATTTCCGTCAGATTAACCCTATCGTACCGCGAACAAGTAACACAACCCGATGCGGAATGGCACACTGATACATACCTACTCACTTACTGATACATACGTACACAAACCAGTTCTCAGAAGAAAGGACGGCGCAACAGAAATAACTCAGTGACTGTTCCTCGAACTTGTGTTGTCACATCTACTTACTGTGAAAAAATGCGATAACTGCGGTCAACAGTATTTTAACAACGCTGAGCTTTCGTTCCAGTGGCTCGGGCTACATACACGGCTATTAGAACCGCTTCTGCTCCCGTTGTTTCAATAGTATCGCCGCGTCTATGATTCATATCGATATTTCATCACGGTCCAATAAAACACTCGATACAGTGCAATTGCAACGGGCAACCGTTCTGCTTGGTTCACTTATTTGACTTTATTTGTGGCGTTTGTTTCTCGCGGCACACCCGCTCGTTGGAGCCCGTCCAACAGTTTTACACAATCATTCCACTCAACTAAGCGTTCCCATAAACACAACCCGGCGGGTATGAATTGCACAAAAAATTGGAAATAATTGCCAATTTATTGTTCGTGTTGCTTTTACGCATATCGAAATTTAATTCGTTTGGCTGAAATGTTAATGTATGCGCGTAGTAGCAGAGCTCGCAGTGCGAATACAGAATGCGTGCGACGGAACTGATGTCTATATTTGTGGCTCGGAAACTCCGCCATTTAATTTTCATCCGCCGCCGACACTCCGGGAATTTGTAACATCACTTACTTAATTGAACGATAAATAAGTTAAACGCCTATCCACTTGTTTCATTCATTGCAATATTATTTATGATCTAGTAGTGGCTTTATGGATGATGAGTCTTCATATCCAAATGCGGTTACAGCACGGAATAGACTCAAATATAACGTACTATTTTAGTATTTTAAGTTTTTATAGGCACACATACTCTTCGTTAAGTCAGATTCATAAAAAGCTGTGCGACTGTTGTCTGTTAGAACTCCAAAATAATGAAATGCTTCTAAAATAAATTGTAGATAGAAAATGAATAATGAGCTGTTGGGTATCAGATAAACACAAATTGGAAAAAAAACCGAGAGACAGCGATACCACGTAGTCCCTTTGTTTAGTCAATTTATCAAAGTTTCAAATGAGAAAGGAAGCATGTATGAGGTACAAATAAATGAGGCCGTCTGTTCCTATCAGTGTCTCTTAAACATAAATAAGTCGCTCCCAAGTCGCGGCACAATACCAGATCTCTTTAAACATTCAGACTACCTTCTCGTCGTAAGAACACACACGTTCATACTTAAATTGAACGAGTAAGTAAGTATAATACTCCGGGAATGTGCGATAAGTATCGCTACCTGACATGAGGCATTGGAGCGGCATGAACACATCCACCGCCTAAGAGAATATAAGAATAAAAATCTTATTTCATTTTTTTCTCACAAATATACATACAATGGAAGCGTAAAATCATCTACTTCGCGTACTTATACATATACTCCCATAAAAACAAATCTCAGCTTTATTTCTCCCAAACCAGTTCCAAAATTATCGTTCTCGAGTTTTGTATAAATCTTGTTAGAGAAGATCTCACATTTCACCACTTACATGCCCATCGAGGTTAGAGCATCCGAAATACAGCCACCAAACCATAACGAGAAGATAAGCAGCTCAGCTGAGTTGAGAACTCGAACACTACTTACATGTAAAGCGATTTAGATAAGTCCCAACTCAACCATTCAGAATGTTAGTATTGACAGTAACAGATAGTGTCTATTGAATATCTTAGTAATAAAAGCGTTTCTGTTAGTGCGATGTCGGGAACGGATTGTGTGGAGGTCTCCGCCGGCTCGGGACTGTCCTCCGAATACCGGTAAAGTGTCATGTTACCGTTACCGGCCTTATCGGTTAGACAGCGGACCCAATATTTGAATACCACACTCAATAGCCACCCGTCCTTGTAAATAAACGCTATCGCTTCCATTAGGGTCAATAATAAAGTGAAAGTAAATACATTAGGATTGTAATTTGTAACATAGATAGATATCTATGACGATGTAAAAGAATCGATACGTTTTTATTTCAGTATGTTGTTACATAATTATGATCAGTTTTATAGCGCGTGGGCGTTTTAAGACGAACACGGTTGGATTTTGTTTCGGAAAGCTTTAGATGCTCTTATCTTGGTGTATGTATGTGACATAATATTTTACAAGCGAACGATTTAAGGTAACGATACACGAGATAAAAAAGTTTAAAGCGTTTTTAAAACAGCTCCAAATGGTGAGGAACGTGGATTATTTCTGGTAAACACAGGTTCCCTTGATTATAAGGCAAGCCGCATCTTTTAGTATGATGTGAAGGTCCTAGTAAATGCCGCTTAACACAACTATTATAATCCTTAACTTGACAGTTCCGACAAGGATAATCTTCGTTGTCGACTTTGGAGGTCTAATCTTGGCTACGATCACGAGGCTTCAAAAGCTTATACACAATTCCATTAGGTATTAAACTAAGTGTTGGGTTTAATGTCTAAATAAGCATTAAATTAATATCGTCACTCCGGCCATTGGCAGGAGGCAATCTGTCCGTTCGTCAAGTTTTACGCCTTCTGAGGGAAAAGCCACCTGCCTCCATACAATTTAGATGAGTTCTTAAACTTGGATAACGTATAATATCATAACGATGTGCCGACATTGTCACCAAGTTCAAATAGCCATTAGACGGCGGTAAGTGATCATAAATAATACATGATCTGGTTTATATTTAGATGTCGAACACAATGAATTTTAAATTCTATTCTGTATTATTTGGAACGTGGAGGTTTTGATAGAATTTTACGGTTTGGGTCACTGAGTATTTTAAAGTTTAAGATAGGTGACGAAACAGAATACTGGAGATGTCGGTTTTTTTAACGTCCAGTCTGAAGTTTTTGGGCTGAAAGTGAAGCTGTTACTAATATTTCATCGATAAAGATGTAGTTCGGGGGCAACTGTCGTGCGAGACCTGATTAATTAAAGTTCGCTTTTATGCAATTAGAGCATTGTATCTAATTCAAGATTTTATTGGTAATCTTCTCACAATTTACTAAGAACCGTGCGTGTAATTCTTATTTCCCATAAACTCAAGGATTGACAATCCATCATACTTACCTACATTGCTTCCGGCTACCGACAGGTTTATGCTCAGCCAAATCCAATTTCTGATTTGATTCAGAATAATCGGTAACTCAGTAATCGTTTGACATGTCGTGTGACGAGCCAATCGAGTACCGAGTACCGAATAAGCTTGGACTCTTGGGTAAAATAAAGATATAAAAGATTTTTTCTAGGTTTGTGTTACCGGTTGGTGAGAAAATTAAGTAGCATAATAAATGAAGCAGATCAATAAAATTGAGTAAAAAATAAATAAAACTTTCAGTTATATCTAAGCCTCTGTATTCTCGTTTTATGGGGAACTCAGATTGTTTACTGTCGAACAATGTTAAATTTAATTAAGTATAAGGTGGACAAAAAAAAAACATTGTTGGATTAATTGAATATTGAAGATTTTATTTGTGGTAGGTGAACTCATCATTAATTTTTAATGCTAGTAACACAGCTTTAGTAATTTTCCTTTTAAATACACAAAAGCGAGCGAGTCTAAAACGTTCTCTTATTTTATACGGCAGCCGTAAATCCTAAAAGGCTATAGATTATCCATACAGGTTGGTGCACCTGTTCTCGATGCGTTTATATACGAATCTATGTGGTCTACATTAGAAAAATAACTCTTTTATTGAAAGGATTTACTTACTTACCTTTACTTGTTTACTTCAGAATCAAAACAGAGCAAATTTAACTTCATTACTAAAAAAACACTGTGGAGAGTTGTCAATGAGTTTCCTATCCTACAAGAGGGAATCTTTAAAGGAAAGTAACCAGTATCGTTAAAGAGAACGTATCTTTTGTCCGAGTCATCATCATTCCCCTGCCCTTCTCCCAATTATTATTTGGTGTCGGCGCAGTATGTCTTCTTCTTCCACACGATCCTACCTGACGTCATCTCGCGAGTGACACTCTTTGCAGCCATATCATCTTTCACAGAATCCATCCATCGTTTGTCCGAATGTAATATCTATTCTTAACACCTATATTTTTTTATCTCCAACTGAATTAATGAACAAATACTGCTTACAAATCATTCGCAGAGAAAAATAACCGATAACGTCTTTGAAATATAACATAAACTTGCACATACTTTATTCGAGTTTCCACTTCATCACATTGTTCATGTAAGCTCATCAGTTTGGGGCTCTCTTGACCTGGCTTCAATCCAGAACATCTCTTAATTTATCAAACAGATTGTATAACTTCAATTCGATTGGCGCGAACTGCAGAATGCGGGTTGATTCAAGCCGATATTTGTTTTAACACATAGCGTTTGTGCTTCTAGAGAGGTACCTACACACATATGTATATGCTAGTGCTACGTAGACATTCCTACAGGAATGGACAACGTTTTTAAAAGACTGATAAATTGCTTCCATTGGTGTTCCGTAGATTGGATTTTGTACGAAACGAGTCTTTTTGTAATAATGAAATTGAATTTACAACGGGTCCTGTCACATTATGTGATTTTTACCAGATATTTTTCAAATGAACTGGAGTTGTAACTGAAATTTCTGACATGAAAAATACCGCGAAACGTAGTTTGAATTCACATGTTTTGTTAGAAAAAGCGGAATGTAGGTTACTTTTGTGTTTTACTTTTATGGTGCAGTATGTTTTTTGAATGATTTGATTGGTTAAAATATTGCACAATAAACGTTACCCTAACATAAATAAACCTCTTTTAATATGGTAATAAATATAATGCAAAAACCCTAGCCTTACATTAACTAGCATTTGCGGAAATAAAATCTTAGCTTACAACTTTACCCATTTTTTTTATTTTGCATGCCATAGCTGGGAAAAATAACAGCTTAGATTTTCCGTCAAGTAAATCTTAGAAGCGTGCACGTGCAATTTTGGAGCTAAATTTGCATTTAAGCCTTCATAAATACACCTACAAAACACACGAGGCTCAAATTAAAGTACCCTATCGTACATATTATTTGGCTAGAGCAGTTAAAGCAACGTCAGTCAATTTGGAACAGGTCTGCCAGTTCGATTTACACAGGCCCGGCTTGCAAGCGTCGCTACACGCCCAATAAACCTCGCTTAACACTACAAGGAAATCCCTACACGACTCCGTACGATATTGGCAAGACTAGCAAGACTTGCAAGACTTTACTTCGAACATAACAGATATACGACGATAATATAAAGATAACGAAGCAATAACGTGCTCTACAATACAATTTATAGGAAAGCGTTAAACAATGTCGTATGTTCATGTTTATTGTAACCAGCTTTATAACTAAGGTGAGGCTACAAAACTAAACGAATAAAATATTGTGGGAAATATTATAGTAAATACAATAGGTAATAAAATAGATAGTTTATTTTAAAGTGCTGTTATGTAAATCGATTCCTTGGTCGTAAAAGTGTAAAGGTTTTTGTTATTTAAAATTAAACTGTAATATCCTCTAAACATCATGAGAAGGGACATTCCACTGGGAAGGGTTCTTAAATATTTATCTGTCTATACATTTCAACTTAAATAACTTTCAATTAGTAATTATAAAAAATGTACCTACTATCCATAAATGCATTTATTCTTAACTAGGTTGTCCTAACCAATCTCACAATATACCTGGTTAATATTAGCATGACTTAAATTTCTCATATTTTTTTAAACACCAACCTGTGTTTAAACTTAATAAATCAGAAATATTAGTACCCTTTTATTACATTCGTTAAACAAAACCTCATTGGTGACCGGAATTTCTTTTGACTCATACACAAATAAGTTTACTTTACGATTCACTTTTATGTTGCAACCAGTTTAAACTGTACAGTCACGAGCAAAAACGTATATACTCGACCGAGCAGTTGCAGTAGATTTCTTACGCAAAATCTCTGAAGCTGTTACGGAATATTCCTGATATTGTAAGCTAAGCTTATATGTAATATAAGCTGTATATGTATCAGGTAAATTGTTTAATTTGAAAGAAGATTTTATGATTACATAAATCATTTGAAAAAGGACTACTTCAATTGTTTCATCGAATATACAAGTGTTTACTCGTGACTGTATACTTGATTTTTTTTATTTCGCTTTGGAAACAACTACACATTCCTTATTTGAACAAAAATCTGTTAAAAACCCAAACTGTATTTGTCAGAAATGATTCACATAAAAACCTCCTTGAATTTGTGGTCCCCCATCGAGTTTTGATAATTACCCATAACAGGGTAGAAAATCGATTTCGAAACGCACCCTGATATCTTACTAAACATAAATCAAAATAATATGGCAATCATGACTGGATAGAATTACAAATATTTAAATTATTTTTAGTCAATGACTTTCAAATTTATTAGTAAGCGGAGAAAAAGACTTAATTTTTCTAAGAAAAATATTCAAAGTAAAAGTTGATATAACATAATTTTACTGTAGATAGACCGTCCAAACAGTCCGAAGCAATATTTCACAGAACTCATAATATGTTGTAACCTAACCTTTCCGAGTTGGTGCTATCCTCTATTTAAAACCGGCTGTATCCAATTAAAATTGTAGACATTACAATTAAGCAAATTTGCGAATGTCTCATAAACGCTTCCTTTTCCATCTATCATTTACAAAATGTTTGTATATTATACCCCTGGTACTCTACCATCACAATTTAAATGAAGACTGCTGGACTTGTGGAAGTGTGACAGTGCCCTACACGATGTGCACACATTAACGCACTTTTTTTCTTTGTTTCCACACACTGTTGCCTTGGGCAATGCATTTCTCCTTTCGCAAGTCTGCTGGAAGAAATTATATAAGAAATAAGTAGTACTTCAATCATATAATTTTGTGTCCTTCTTCAATGGTTTTGTGTGTATAAAAATTGTACGTAAAATGTAGAGCTGCGTCTTTATTCCATAGCAGCAACAGTTTTACTTTAAATGATGGTGGAAGGACCTATTTCCCGGCACGTAATGCCCAGGTAGAATCGTATTGACTAGATAACTTAATTAGAGTGATTATCACGCTCGATGCGATCATTATAGTCTTGTTCGCACGATAGCGCTTTAAATTCGCAATTGTTGAGTTTCTGAGTAGGAAAAAAATGGGTTAGTTGTGTAACTGAGATATTAGCAACTTTTTTAAAAATATTTAACTAAACTGAACAAAAGCGGTATTCAAAATTTGATCTGGCATTTTGAATACCGCTTCTGCAAATGGAAATAAAGGGCTCATTAAAAAAAATCTGGACAAATTAAAACTTATACTGGATATTGTTTTCGAACCGCATGGTAATGAAGAAAGTTCTTTATTTCCATCCGGTATTCAAAATATGACCGGAATCTGTTTAAACACGTTGCATAGTGTTATTACAACAACAAATTACTATGTTTACTACCTCCAGTAAGGACCTTAAGTAGGATTACGCCATAAAATGCAAAAAAGAAGCGGGTTTTATAGCACAACATTTTATCGTAATCCTGCAATAGACAGATGTTTTGTATTCAGTATCACGGGACCGCAAACACCTAAGCACTCAAAGCTAATCCTTCCCACATCCGGAATACATTAATCTCTATTTTTAGTTGAAGTACTTCGTTGTTTGGCCGGCGATAACAAAACCAAACACTTCTGTTTGGGACTCGTAAAGTTAAAGGTATTTTGGAGTCTTCCAAACCAAGAGTCGTAGAGTCATTGTTCAATTGAAAAAAGTACAAATATTTTAGCCTTTTTTTCTAGCAGTTTCTTTACTTTCATGTATTTTATATGAAATAGAATTGCTACTCTACCTTTTGTGCTCAGTTTCAGAAGGTGAAACCCCAAAACAGCGAGTAACAAAACAATAATGTAGGTACATTTCAAAGGTCGCACGTATAGATACGTTATTCAAACACTTATCTGAACCCTATCTCCAACATTGAATACAAACAAAACGTGAGAACGAGCCATCCCGATACGTAACCTACAATCCAAAGATGATTTCGGTAAGCGATACCTGTGGGTGTATCTCCGTATAGCCGTATAGCGGTACTGTATGCGGGCTAGTAAATAGGTTTATATTAAACCGCGATAAGATCGGCCGGCTGTCAGAACGATTGCTGGGTACCCGGTGATGCGACCACACGCCAGCCTGTGTTCTCGTGTCGACCAAACGCGAACATTTACTGTTGTTGCTTGCGCCGCGTTCCACCTAAAATAGCTCTTCGAAACGACGTGAAATGCTCCGTAAAGTGATTGTGGGTTACGAGTACCTGATAAATGTGGAATAAGAGGAAATTAATTGGTAGGCGGGATATTTATGTGAGAGATTTAATTACTTAATCTGGTTTTGTGCGTCGGAATAACCGTTAAAAGCATATCTTATATCTTCCGACAAACAAAAGATTAAAGTTCTTGGTGAACTCATAAGTTTACATTTAAAAATACGTTTCTTGTCGTCATGATAAAAGTATCGTTCATTATGTCATTTATATTTGTACCAGTCGTAACAAAGCTTTATAGGGATTTCACACAAAACAGACAAGGAGGTTTCGTTAAAAGATGTACTTTAAGACTACAGGAGCAATAAATAAAACTCTAAAAATACAAGGTAACATCTTGAATTTTCAGCATCAACCTGCACAACATTACCCAAAGAAGACAAAAGAAAGTGTAGTTTTTAATAGTGCTCTACCTTAGCTACACACTTTTGGAACTTAGTATGTGAACGTACTACCTGAGTACTTCAAAGAATACGTACTTCTCGATGCAATTCGTACTATTTGTTGGTAGTATCGAGTATTGCCGGCATGCGCTCAGCGCCCAACTTTCCCGATAAACGATAAATTAACTTAGGTGGCACTTCGCAGTACAATTTATTCCTAACAAATTCACCTTCTACCTAACAACTATATAATAATAACTAATCTTCGGAACATGTAAATTAAGTCATAAATAAAAAACACGCTCGTCCATGCGTGCGAGCTTAATAGTTACGACCATTAAGACACATTCTATTGGAATGATGAACCTCTATATTATAATAAAAACCGCCGGCCATAGCTTATGTCTCGATTATGTTCCCTCGTTTATTACTTAATTTAGCCAAGTGTAGGGTTGCCAACTGTTAAGTGGCGAGCTTAATGTTAAAGGTCATGGATAAATTATACTTAAATCACGTTCATGACTGAAATCGTGGTGATTTTATTGCAGTCATTATCATTAAATTCTATTATGGAGTTGTTAGTTAGAATGATGATTGATGATGATGGTTCAAAAAATAGAATGTGCTGAAATAATTAAAATATTAATCGATAAAACTAATTTTATCTTTATTTCTGATCACTGCAAAAGAATAAGTTCTTTGACGTAAAAAAAAATACTTTTTCAGAATTCATTCTGGACATCCCTAACTAAAAGGAGCGCGAGTCGATTACCTGCGCAGACGCACGCCGAACCGGTTCGCATGATCCTCCCCCCACCTTTACCGAGCACCCATCGTGCATAATATTTTTTGCTCCACATAAGGGGCCCCTTCGTTAACTCGAGAACCGAGATATAAGCCGACATCCACAAACAATAGGCCCATGAAGTCATGACCTTTGCAATGGACAACTTAAAAAAAAACATTGATTCTTCAATTTTGTTTTGCGAAATGGATTCTGTCCGTCCATTCGTATCGCGGTATATTTAATAGGATTTGGTATGGAAGCTTAAACCGTGGAGAATGATATAGGATACTTTTTGTCGGTATGGAAGTTATTAAGCATGAATGATTTCGCAGGTAGTTTTGCTGCGTATATGCAATTCTCGTCGCATTCATAACTTGTTTCTCTGATATTTATTAACGTAGTTTATACCGTTGTTTACTGTACAACGTGTAGTTAAAAAAATACGGGCAGTAAAATAAACAAGTTGATGTCTAAAAAAATGTTGTAGAAATTTCTTATAAGATACAAGCAAGTTCTAAAATTAATTAGGTATTTTATATGGATTGTATTAAGAAGAACATATTCATTAAATTTTTATGGGCAATTAACACAATACAAATGAAAAGCCACAAAGCTTCTTAACGATGAAAAGATATTGACGACCATAAATGTAAAATTTACTGCATTGTTTTATACGATTGCGAAATGAAATACTCGTTTCATTTACATGTATTATCATTTAATTGTCTTCATTCTCATTTAAGATTGATATATGACTGGATAAAAAAATGATTTTACAAAAGTAATACTTAAAGTTGGCTGTTAATTCTTCATCTAAAATAAAAATAAATTAAATGCAAAATACTTTAACTTTCAGATAAACGTATTTCTTGTACTTGTAGAAAACCAAGCCGTCTTATTTCAATGACAGTCGGACAAAAAATTTCTTTGTTCATTTAATTTTGCATTGTCAATTATTCAGCGTCAATTTTTTTTGTTGCCATTTCTGACCCTGTGTAGGCCAATGTCCTTCCTACAATTCTTCCATGTTTTGTTTAAAAATATAATATGCAAAGAGTACTGTTGTAAGAAAAATGAAAAAACAGGAATTCTTGAAGTAAATTATTAGCATAAATTAGATACACGCGTTGTTTTCCTTTGTATTTTCTAAGCGATACCAAAATGGTTTGACCAAAGTTGTTTTTTTAAAAGCCCCTAAATAATACAGCTATGTTGTAAAAAATATCGGCTCAAGTATTTTAATATAGTGCGTTCTTTACGTTGACGCGTCACCCAGGAATGCTTGCTACTTACTAATGACACCAAATTGTTCGCCTCTCAATGTCCGAGAATTCGGAACTGCCTGTGTTCGCATAAAATTAAATATTTATTGCGAGTGCGAATTTAGTGCGAAAACAAAAGGCGAACACTTAATTGAGAACGAACGAAACTTTTTTGAAATGCTGTAACGGTTATTTATATTAAATTGAAACTAATTTTAAATTAAGAATGCTTTATACTATTCTATTTTTAGCTGGAATGAAAGGATGATCAGAGAGTTTATTTTAAAATTATTTACAGGTCATTTTTCAACATAAAATATCCCTAATTTAAGTAAATGTCTTTATGAGTAATAATAATAGGTATAGTTCACAAGAAATTATAAGTAAAATAACAGAGTTAAATATGTAATAAACAAAGAAAACTGACGATACCGTCAACATTTTTTATAGAATTAAGATAAAAATCTATTGCGCCGTCTATTATTTTAGTAATACCCCAACTTAATTCTTGTTTATTCGAAGAATATCTATAGATAAAAATTGAGATACACAAAAATCCAGCTTGATTTCCACGGAATAGGTTTGTTTACAGTTTTTCGTATCTTTTTATTCATTTATGGTGTTTTTACGAGTGTCGGAGAGGGTAAATGTTCTATTTGAGTGTTCGTGTGTGCGTCCCGTTTGGTCGCGGCCGCCGCCGTGAATCGACAGCGCATAAACATAAGTTTGCGTGCGTCTCTACCGTGTACAGCGCACAGAACAACTTTTATGTTGCCGACTCGTACACTGATGAGCTATTCGTTGTTAATCATCTCTCTAATTTATAGTTCTCGTATTTATAAAGTAGTTGGCTTTTGATTACTTCCTACATAATTATTTGAATTGATCATTAGATGCGTTATTGTAGAGTTCGTCTAGCATGACAAAATATAATAAAATTAGATAGTGAGACTGTTTATCCACGGAATGCACAGCCGCGTAAGTAAATATTTAAAGTTTGTAATGATGTGGTATCTGTCCGTCCTACATAATGCTGTGACTAATGGACTCGGCCGACGAACCGCCTTGTATCTAGCCACTCACCTGTCAACAAATATTTGAAGTGTGTGGTACATACGGTAGGCGGTGATGACTCACCTCTGTGGTGCCTGACGCGGTGATGCGACACGGGCCGGCAGCACGGCTGCTCCTGGTAGGCTGTCCAGGAGTCGGCCAGCACGGACGCCAGCACGGCCCACAGCACCCCGGCGGTCCACTGTCCACCAGCCATCGTTCGCGGCAGTCCTACCTAGCGCACATCCAACCCGCACACACTACTGCTACACCTTGCTCTCCAAAGCAAACATTATCCCTCGCATCAGTCCATACAATGCACCTAAGATTACAATCCAGTCAACTAATGATTCCGGAAAACTTCAACAATGTTTGTCTGTTTACATTACGCGCGCCTAAACCGAAATCAGAGAGATTATACTTCCGTTCTGATCATTCGAGTTGAACGGACTTCAGTGATTAATCACCGCAGTCGTGCCGCGAGCCTGTTATCTCATATCGAGTTATAATCTGTTCGTGAGGGTTTACTTCGTTCGGTTCGCTTGATTTATTAGTTGGTAAAGAAGTACGCTACGATCGTGGTAACGCAGCGTCGTCGGCGGGCGACAGCGTGACGTGCGCCACCGGCATCGCAGCGACGAGAACTGAAAATGTTCGCGCGATGGAGTCGGACCGGGCCGGCTCGCGGCTGGAACCGGCACGCAGCCGCCGGCGGGCCGCGAGTGCAGGCTCGGCGCCGCGCCAGACAGGGACGGAGCGAGCCTCGCCTCCAGCTGCGAAAGCTCCGAGCGAATGAAAAAGCCCGCTCCACTCGTTTAAGGAAAAGTTGTAAGTTAAAAAGTTTTGATAATTTCGCCGATCCAGAGCCGCTTGAATTCTTGCGGGGGAGATTCGACTGCGCATTGACCCTCGGTGTCGTTACGAACATATTGTAACGGAGGGATGACCCTCTATATAAATTTACCTAATTTATGTTTTTGTTAGGATACGCACGAAGAACTTTTATGTCTGTAGGCACGCGAAAGGAAGTCGGCAGTTTATTTTTTGTATGTTTATTAATAAGTAGCCTAGTAGAGCGTATGAGTCACGACGTCGCGTGGCATAAATAATAGAGAACTGTAAACAAGACATCACGAAGTCTTAAGAGATACGAACTCTTGTAATTTATATAATTAGCAGGATATTTATTATATTTATGTACGCAGATTAAGTTCATAGCCCTTATAAATCTCTTAAATAAATTATTATTGCACTGTGCGATAAAACTCTACAACATTTTAAATTTAAAATGGAAAGGTTTAAAACGTTAGGTCCGTGTCGGGTATATAACAATAGGTACATTTATAAAAAATATGTATTTAGTAAACCAAACAGTTTTATAAGGTTCGATAAATAATATTAAAAAAACTACGTCACCGACTCCATACTTTTAAAGTTATTCGTCGACTGATTTAGTATATCTTTCCCGCGGGTCAGCACGAAGATAGAAGCTGACAGCCTGACGCAATACGTAAACTTAAACACCATAACTCGTAGCGGAGACTTAGTAATAAGTTCTCAGACAACTTAATAAATAACTATTTATTGAGTTTAACTTTGAGCTGACCGTGATTAAGGGTAGCAGGGTTAGCTTTATCAATTACTCAGCCTCTCTGCGGAGGCTTCTGTGCCCTCCGCACGCCTGAGAGTGCCTGGCGCCCGGCTCGCCTTTAATTAATCTTAAATAACTTAATTATGCCAGAAACCCTTTAACATAATGCGATGAATGTTTTATAAGACGCCCCGGCTACTGCATGGTTCGCCACACATTATTTACCACTCATACCGCGGAACAGACCGCCAATATAAAAGTAACTTATGTAAAAGTAAGAACATTTGGGATTCAGCGGGTACATTCATAAGATGAACGGGGATATCTTAAACGTCGCGGCCCCATTTTCATCAGTTCTTCAAGTTTTTCAATAAAAACTTTCGAAGGCGTCCGATTTACATACGGTATGGATTCATTTATTTTCCAAAAAGATTTTTCGCGTAAAAGTGAAGAAGGTTTTCGGTATCCATTAGAGGAGAAAGGTCGCTCTCGAGTCGCTCCACCAGGCGCCGACACCGGCCCATCGCCCACTCCAATTACAATATCTTAAATGGCATTTTTGTTAAAACGTCAGCCATTACATACCTAGTTCCAATTTTATACATTACAAAATCACACTCCTGAGTCCAGACACGAACGTTAATGGGAAACGATTGCCGAAGACAGTCTATTATTAAAATTATTACGTTAAATATTTAGTGGCATTATTAACGAACTATTCGAATAAATAATTGATGGTAATAACGTAAGTTGAACAAACAATATCCAAATAATCGTATAATAACACACAATAAATAGCAAGGACATGAAGGTTGATAGCTTATCTTGTAGAAAAAAGATCTTCACTTCTTTATGAAAGCCATTATTTTTGAAGCTCTATTTTCTTATATGTGTCAATACAATACGCGTATAACATTGTAACGCATTTGCATCATCATCAATATGTGGCTAAATTCATGCAATGGCGTAACGGAGTCGAGTTTATTTTTGAATCGGTTTACTAGCGCTACTGATTCGATGCAAATCCGTGGTAGGGCTTCATCTCTCGATCACATTACAGGGGGAATCCAAATGTCCTTTTGCGTCTAATTGTGACGCCTTGCAAACTTGTAACAACTATTTAGCATACTGCCCCGACCGTAACATCGCAGCAACTTAATATTTCAAGACAAAGATAGCTTGAAACCGGTTGAAACAATGACAAGTTGTTTTACTAAGTTACCGGTACATTTTATACAAAACATCTTTTAATATTTATGTCTTTACAACAGTCATGGAAGTTTTCTTCCTCTATAAATACTAACTATCGACAGTTAACGGTCATTCTCCAATTCGTCGTTCTTTGCCTAATTACCGTAACCATTTTTAATTTTTACATATTTGACTTAAAACCATTAAAATATAAAACAAATCAAAGATATGAATTGAATAATTAAAATGGCATCAAATTATTATTTGTGGTTTTCGAGTTATTGAGACTTAATTTTTTTATGAGTACGGTAATTAGAAAAATGCGATTACTAACGGAACGGTAATTAGAAAATATAATCAAGTCTATGTTGAATATGATACTATGAACTTATAATAACAAACATTAATAATTCGTACACTTATAATTATAATTAAAGCAATAGGATTAAGGATGTCCTTCATAACCATAACTAATAGTAAAAAAAGACCATTTTATTGATATGATTTATTGAAAAAAAAAAAAAAATAGAATTCCGTGTGGTGTCCGGATATAAAGAATAGCACCACCCCATATCCTCCACTGGGTGTCGTAAAAGGCGACTAATGGACCTTAAGACCCATTGCACTGTACCAAGCACCTTGGATCACCCGAATGGTGGCGGGTAAACAACCAACAATCGCATTCCCAAAGAGGGTTAGTGTCAGGCAGGCGGCCGACTATAAAACCATAGCCAAAACTTTAAGCAACATATCTAGAAGACGTTTTGCGCCGACCCCAAGTGAAATCGGATAAGGGCAGGAAGATGATGATATTAAAAAAATAGACACCTATGAAAATCAGGTAAATTTTTCACTGATTCGGTTTCGATGAATTCCAAACGACTTGATGGACTTTCATTGTGCCCTTACACTCCCGTATCTCTCTAGGGAGCAGCAGATCTTTTTGAAGTAAATCTGCTTCTTGTACTATATCTGTAAGGACTCCCTTGACGTTGGCTTTCAGTTTTTCAGAAAGAGTATTGATATCGACAATATCACAGCCTTGAGCCACGATTATATCTGTAGTTTTTTTATCGTTGCTCCTACGCCATCTGCTGAACTTTTGCCATGACCACTCATTTTTAGGTGTTCCCATCCTACAAATTAAATAACTATATTAATAATTATATTTACGGACAATGTTAACAATAATCTGCGAAAATCGCGGGAAAACTTGCCATTAGTACGACATTGCGGCTATAGTTTGTATTTAAACAAGAGTTATTTTTTCATACAACGGTAATTATAAAGATATGGTAATTAGTGTACGGTAAGTAGAAAACGATCGATTTTTTATAAATATCGAATTCAGACATAGTTAGCACATACTAGTTTATAACAACGTACGGAGGCCAAAGCACTGTCTCCATTTACATGATCAACTTAGATCTAACTTAAAAAAACAAGTATTAACACAAGCATAACGGTAATTATAAAAGTTTGTAACCAAGGCTATGGTAATTATATACTCACGTGCTTCAATGGCGGTACACAAACGCTAGAGACTTGCAACTGTTGATGGGCTGTGGCACACGCTGAGGAGTCTCCAAGCGCGCGGTAGGGATTGGCCAAATACTAATATTTAGAGATATGCATCCGAGAACAGAATATGTCACGGCAATTATAACTTACGAACGGACATCCGGTTATTTAATGATAATTATTTATAGACTGGTTGTATTGAGTCGACATTTTGGTATGCAATACACGTTACTCAACACCGTTTAAGACGTTGAATGGATCGAAGTAAATTTGTAAGTTATAAAAATTACAAGCAAGTTTTAACATAAAGTTAGTGTGCGGACACGCCACGGTAATTAGAGAACAAAGGTTTTTTGAACATAATTAAATTAATTTGGTCTTAACTACTTAAAAACGGATGCTAATTTTTTGTTTATGGCTAGATATCGATGCTGTCTAACATATGAAAAAAAAACAATTGTTGAATATCATAATAGTACGGATTAAACAAGCCCGGACACGTAAAAATTGCTATTCGGAGAATGGCCGTTAACAGCAACTAGTAAAACTTACTCGGCCGTCGTTGTTCTAAGACATTCGTTATTTTGTCACGTCTACGTGGAACATAATACGAGCATAAAGCAAAATAACACGCGTATATCGTAAAATAGGCTGTATAAACTGTGTATAAAGTTGTACTGGGAGTTTCATACATTCAATTTGTTTCCAGCAGTGGTTTGAACGCCAATACCGACATAATTGTGCAACGATAAACAATGGAACAATGATCACTGCTGCCGGCTGCATACGCTCCTGCTAGATATACGATGTTTGTTCAATAAAGCACATTATCCAGTATCCACATCTGCATATACATTTGACTTATGGATTAAAAGTTTTGAAATGTCATTTATATTTTTGCAGCTCATTGTGTTGTAGAAAGTCGTTGACGAACAAAAGTTTTAGCTGAATCATTCAGAAAAGCAATAAAAATTTATTTAACTGGTTGTTCTTACTTTATTTTCTCAGAATTGTGTAAAGAGCTTTCTTCCTTTCTATTTTATTCCTCTCTATCTACATTAATCAAGAAGTCTTACATTACCTAAGGATATTAACTAAATTTTTTCAACACTTCCTTAACAAAAAGAACCCTGACACCAAAAAAGCACGACCGTTATCGTATCTCACGAAAAAAGTGTGATTCGAAGCCAATGAGCAGTTTTTCCTGATAACCAACATTTATCTTGGAATACGTGACTATTTATTGTGCAGAGATCAATCATTCACAAACTGCAAACGGTCTCATCAGAAGGCAGATGCGAGGAGGCGTGCCGTCGGTTCTGGACGAGCCAGCAGGGGCGCGGGGGGCAGGGGGAGATGTAATTGATGAAGTCGACGCAAGACCTCGCCGCGGTTAATCTCCACCCAGCCACCTTCGACGGGACAAACTTTATCTACTCCCAAGGCGACGCAAGAGGTCACCGCTTAATTTTTTCTCGGAATGAGAAAAAGTATTAACACTTTTTATTAACATTTAGCCAACAAAGTACCTTTCTAATGTTTACAATCGGTCGACCCTAAGGCACTGACGTCAAAACATAAAGCTTAATTACTCCTACCGAAAAAGTTTAGTGCCTAGGCTACCTGGTTAGATTTACTAAAACAAAAGGCAATATATTAGTTCAGCATTTATTATACACAACAAAGAAAACGAAGAGGATGAAGGCCACCGTGTCTGTTTAGAATAGAAGAAGACGTAAAGTAGGCATTCATTAAATACTCCCGAAGCTCATTACTGCACCGAACGTTCGCTATTCAGTCGCATGCGCTAAACAATCGCCGCCAACAATCCGTCATCATTTAACGTCTATTGTGGTCTTGCATTCCCAATTATAATTTAAATCATTTTCGCACCTCATGCCAATTAAAACCTCTATTGAAACGAAAGAACGCTGACTGTTGACCACATATAAAACAAAAGACTGCTTAGATGCTCATTTTCTATTCCATATATTACATTATGCTTTCATGTAAGATAATTATAACAAATGAGATTGGAACAACAAAGGCTTCGCTTCGCTTGCATAAGAATAAAAGATAATTTTTTGAATAACACTACAGTGGTGCGTTAGAGTTGCAGTTAACGATATTTACATGACTAATGGGCAACAATTTTACATAAAAGTGCAAAAGCGAGTGAACTTAGGCACACCACACCAGTGAAGTGGTCCAATTTGCATGTTTTATGCAAGCGGCGAGTGATGCCGCCGCGGACACTGCACGCGCATACAGGCTCTTTGAAATTTTTATATGCTATTCCCACAAATCGGACGTCGCTGCATTTTATGAGGAAGCGTTGTAACCGCGTTGTCTAGTTTTATAGCGTTCCTTACTGTTCCACTATAAATATTATGCTCCAAAGTACTGATTCGGGACTGTTGTTAAACCTTTATTACGTTTATGAATCTTCAAACAAAAGGCGTAGTTACTTACTTTGATATGAATTTATTTAATCTTCTCTTGGCGAAACAACTTACCATGTTAAAGAGCTAATTAAACGTCAAAATTTGCCTAATAATCTTATTAAGTAACTTAGCAACTAAACAGTGTGTAAGTCACGGCACGTGTTGTGATCCCGTATTTGTTTTATATTTACCCGCGCCAGTAATCGCGAGCCATGCACGGGTGGAACAACCAACTTTTACAGAGAAGCCATCGCATGAATGCAGCACTAGCTAAATTGCATTGTTCGTTTTATTGCAAGTGCGGATGGCGTAGCTCTCGCCAGAATTATTTACTATGTAACAGCACATGCACTTTATTCCATCCGTCGATTTTAGTATTAAAATCTTTCCTTTTATTCGCGTTAAATTCGCAATTTTATTTACGCCCACACTATACCTAGTCAAACGAGTTCATCGAATGTAAAAATATACATTCAAGTAAAATAGTTTCGTATTAAATGGAATTGGATCTACATAATAGGTGACGCCATGACGTTTAGATTTTTTACACATAAGGCCAATAACCTTTTCAAATTGTTCGTATATTTTAATTACAATAAAAGATCTATGATCGTGTCTGTAGGATATAGAAATTTTATTATGAATCATATTTAGTTGTCGTTCTTTGGCATGTAAGAGAGAAAATAAAGATAAAGTTATGCATAAGAACTTATACAATAATCTACTGTCTAAGATGTTCTTCGCAATATCTCACCTTTCGTCGCAGACAGCACGTAAAATATGTAGGTCGGTGTATGCCGAACAATCTTCAAGGTGGGTCACATTATATAATGTAAGAAGACGGAGGCCTGTTCTGCCCACATTAATGAACTAATGTAACTAAGTGACCGTGGCTTCTCATTAATAATTGAATCATGCAAGGGTTCATTTCAGACGGGATACATAATGAGTCAGGTAGGCAACAAACTTCATGACGTCCTCGAGTTATGGCTCATGTTGTAGGATGTAGGAATCATGTAGGACTAGGTCACGAGACAAGTGACGTTGATGTACTACGTAGGGTGACAGCGCTTCCGTAATTGTTATTCCGCAAATGGAATTTCCCGTTAATGAATTAATCAATTAATTACACCTAATTAGTTGCTGTTTGTTTGCACTGACAGTATTTTAAATTATCATAAATTGAACTGAAAAATATAGTCAATTTTTAACTTTCTAGTATGGGGACAGTAAGGATTAAATTTTTAGGTGCAGAATGTATTTTACATATTATTGTTTATACTTGGAACTGGGCTAAAAAGAGGCAAGAACTTTTCTACAGCAGCTCTTTCCAATGAACTAGAACCGTTATTCTTTTATCTAGAGCAGAATGAAAACTTTTCACTAAAATCGAATTCCTTTTGTGCACTATTTAGGGACAATAGTGCACCGATTGCAGCCCAGTTTTAGGTATTTTATTTTCGACCATTACGCCATTGCGAACGAAATGATTGTATCAATAGAATGTGAATGCGACAAAAATGTTGATACATTGTCCGCTGTGTGACCTCAATTTGTCGCACAAAAGCGTTGGTTAACCGATACCGACTCGGGAGGTAAAGATCGAACAGTTTTCAAGAATACGCAAACTTAGAAAGTGCATTAAAACTGAGACTTAAAGTCTGATACACTGCAAAGGAAATTAAACTAACTTGTACACGACTCGACTAAATATTTTTATAACTTTAAATTGAACTTTTAACAAAATGAAAAGTATTTTGTAGATGTTCTGCCTTGGTAGCGAATAAAAACCTTTGAAGTTTTTAAAGTTTCTATTTGAACGAATTTTCTTTTGGGTATAAGTAATAATAATAACCAATACAGGCAAATGTGTGTATTCTCTACTGTATCAAGTATTATTATACTTCAGTTGAAGTCCTTCATGTGACTTGTACTTGGGTTTTTGGTCGTTTTGCAAGCACACCGCTATGCAAAGAAGCAATTTCCTTTGTGTCACTTGCTACCCGCGCGAACTGCACGTGTTGTCACGTACCAATGTCAATATACACACTGCATTATATTTATTGCACATCTATTTTCTTTGCAATACTAAAGTATTTCAACTTGAGATGAAGAGATTTTACTCTCATAATAAAAGACGAGTGTACTTATGGAAGTACGAGTGTCTTGCTTATAAATCTGTATTTATTTTGTGGTGTGATGTAAAATCTCAGATGTATTCAGAATTTTAGTCAATTTCTAGTTTCTTGAAAGATTCCTCTAATCCTGGGAAGAATGTGCTTAAATTTTTGGGACCTCCAGGTCTCTTTGATTCATCGACTCTTTTAAGTGCTTCATTGTCAAAAAACGGCTGGTTTACTTTTAGTTTATTGCAGATATCATCTGAAAACAATATATTTATTAATCTACCTGAAAATTTATAGGGATACTAACTAGGAAATAACATTTTGTTGGATCACCTACCTTTCAAAGCCGTTTTATTCTTATTCTTGTCTAAGTCTTCAGTACACATAAACTCTTCCAATGTGTTCGAGTCTGTTTGGTGAACTTTCAATATATCAAGCAGTTCATCTTTCATAAATGGTTTGACCATAGCCAGTAGCTTGTCAATGAAAGTAGGAGCATTGATGAAGTGGAACTCCTTTAGACTTACGAACATAGCTTCCTGAAAAAGAAATGCCTTAAAATGTATAAGAGAAAAATGTCTCTCGTGATAGAAATTTTGCACCAATTATTAATACCAGTTATTATATTGGCCTGAGGCCAAAGTTTAAACAGCACAAAATGGTACAAGTATGTACTGCCTTTTTATAAACGAAGAAATAAAATGAGTTTCCAAAAATGTCAAAGGTTCAAACCTGTAGAAAATAGAAGAACTGTTGCGCTACAGTCAAATTCACTCGCGATATGTGCCCGAGTGAGACTCTGTCCAAATTCACAATAAGAGCAACGCCCGGCACCGTGCCCTCTTCGTACTGCCACAGATCCATTACCATCAGGAATGCTCTGGAATTATCACAAAAGTAATAAAATCGTACCTATGTTTACAATGCGACAACTTGAAAACAATTACCAAGTTCCAAATGTTTTTTTTTTACACTTAGGGTCCTTAAGTGTGTGACTTGAAAATTAAACTGTGGAATCGTTCGATCCATCAATATTAACAAGGATTAGATGCAGATTTTGTCTAAGCAGTTTTCGAGAATGAAGACTGTTTCTCATTGTAATTTATATTGCATCGTTTTGCACATACACAGATTGTATCGTTCTTACCAAAATGATCTCACGATTATCATTTTTTTTCTAATATATGAATGAATTGTTGAACTTACTTGATCACGTCCTCATAAACAAACTTTTTCGTATCAGCATCGAATAGCTCACAATAAATTGGACGATAACCTTTTTTTGTCAAAGTCGGTAGTGGGAATATCAACCTAGAAAAAAACGTTACTTCAGCAGACCTTACAAGCATTTTTTTGTATGAAATTTTCCAAGAAACGTGATTCAAGATCATCAGTAAATGCAATTCGAAATACTGTGTCATGTTAAATACAATCAACAGCACATCAATCGTATTTATATTACTAGCTGTGCCCGCGACTTCGTTCGCGTGGTTGTCGAAACAAAACAACGTTGTTTAGATAAGAGTAGGCTAATACATATACCTTGACGTGAAAATAGATGACGAACTAAGAATATTATTAAGTAAAAAATGTACTATCTAAGCTTTAAAGTTCCTATTATTATTTTAAGAGTTTTTTTTCATGTCACAGCTATGGGTTAACATTCAAAACTCACTGAGATAAACTGGAAGCTCTTCAAAATAGATTTTTAAAACTACTTGTTATTACTAAAAATTCAAAAGCACATATGAATGAGATTATAGTACCTAAATTATTTGAAATAGAAATAGCTGTTGCCCGCGACTTTGTCTGCGTGGTATTGAAGATTAGGTAAATTGAAGATGTGTAGTGCTGTACAAAAAGTAAAGCTAAATAAAGTTAAATGCAAGCTCCTTAATCCAGTTCTGTTCCAAAATTATTTCTTAACTTTCTACTCATAACCTTTACTCTTACAAACATATTACTTGACTGTTAACACTGCTAGTTTTAAAGGTTAGTCCAACATTCATATGATGAAAGGTCGTATTATATTGTTGCTGTGGCCACTATCTTACACTGATTTGCCAATTTGGATTGAAGGTCTTGAAAATGGGCGATGGGGAAGAAGTGTGCCGGATTCTGACTGGCTAAAACCACCTGAGTGCATCTCCGTGTCATATTGTCTGGAGCCACGGGAACACTTTCGCAAACTATCGTGAACCCTGACGGGAGAGATCTTTTTAACGGGAGCTTCTTAATTGACATAGAGTCAGTTTTCCTCAGCGCTCATTAAGAGTCGCGCGAAAGCACCGTGCTTGCCGTCTTTGCCTTTATATTATACAGTACAGTAGACTTCCCCTAGCCTACCTGCGTAGGCTATTTATGGTGGTAAGAGGAGGGTAAATTTGGTCTTTCTTCTATTTGTTGCTCGCTGGGCACGGATCGAGTAGTCAGATGAGGCTTCCCGTGTTCTTTCTGCGGATTTTTGTTGAGCGTCATCACTTCTTTGCAGAATTCGATGACGGCACACCAACTATCCTTGGCTATGGCAAACTAATAGCCTCTGGAAGCACTAAAAATAATTGTGTATTGAATTATGTTGTGAAGTTTGTTACGCCGTTTCTTCTCTATTTTTAAGTTTAATTAGAAAAACCTTCTTCTTTTTCTTTTTGTGTCAATTGTACGTAGTATTTGGTAAATAGTAGATCCTTTGAATTGCAAGTGTGCAGACATTTTCGTCACTATAGGTGGTGTGACATCGTCTGTACGGAGATGACGCATTCTTACTGGATGTTAGAGAGGTCTGTATACCCAAATTTGACAAATTTTGTTTGCAGCGACCTACTTGGATTCTCAGACGGTTGAATGCTTTCCAAACAGGTCACTGCAAATAATTCCGGGCGGCAGACGTTTATGAGGTAGGACATAAGTGGCAGGTGGTAGATGCTGATCTGCCCAGATCTTGCACCGAGTTCGAGTTGGAGTTTCCTTTGTAGCCAGTGTACATCGGAGGAAGCTCTTTTGGCTCTTAAGTCTAATCGGGTGTAAGCTTTGGTATTACATATGGGATGTCCGATGTCGTGTGCCTGATTCCTCGATGTATTTTTCGAGCGCGCATGCGACTTCTCTTCTAACGTGAGGTAGAGCAATGCTAACCAAAGGGAGAACTTATTGAGCAGGGTTGGTTTTAAAGAGCCAGATATTATTCGACACGTTTTGTTGAGCGCTATGCACTGTGGTGCGGCGAGCATCCGACGCCACTCCCGATCTGGTGGATGTATGCGGGCGCAGCAGATTATTCCGGGCACCGATCTTCTATTTCGTTTTCTTTCTACTCCTTGACAGACGAATTTTCAAAAATCCCTTCTTAGTGTTATATGGTTATCAATGTAAGTTTCTAATTATGGTAGTTTGAGCTGAGCCAACTGAGCCTGAAGAAGGGTAATGTTACGCACACGTAACAAACCATTTGCGGGAGAATGTGAACGGGGCATACTCGTACGCGAGATTAATGATATTAATAACAGTATATCAACACACTTTTACCAATGCAACTACCCTATACCATCGCAATTGGTGCACAATTGTAGTAGTGTATAAGTACTATCAAATCTTCAAAACCACGCGTAACACACAACAAAATTGCAGTCAACAGCTAGTTAAAAAAATATAGTAAATCACTTACCGTCCAAACTGTTGTTTTTGTTTATTTTAAAAAACAATTTTATGTTAAAAAAGCCAGGTACTTCATACAATACTTTTGTACTATCAAAATCGATAGAAGAAAAGTAAATGTTTGCTTAGTAAAATTTATATTCAAAAATTATTGAAAAATAAATTCAAAAAGTGTATGTGAAATGAAATTTGAACTTGAAGTGAAAAAATACGAAGCTCGCAATTCACCAACCCGGCTATTTTGATAGCTATGTTGTAAGCCAAATAACATGTAAGCCAATACATATTAATGTAAAAACATAAAACCATAGCAACCGTATTTTGGTCGCTATGGTGACTCGTACACAGCTATGGTGACAGTAGAACAGTTACAAAAATTCGTGATTGATCACCCCCTGTATAGGATAGCACAATAATATATAGTATTTAAGTTAGCCCGACCTTCAGCAATAATATAATGGTGTCAAATCTTAACACCGCGATTCAGAAAACGACGAAATTTGCACAACGCCATCTATCGGATTTGTAATTTAGCTGTCAAAATTAGTTCTATTTTTTGTCATAAGATGTCGTTGCTAGTACTACACTGAATTGCGTAACGTAATTATTTTACTTCTTGAATTCACTAAATTAATCATATCTTTTGGTAGAGTGAACCGATTTTGATCAAACAAAGACTAAGTTATACCTCAAGTTGCGTATAATTTTTGTGTATAAACATTGTCTGCATTGAGTTCGTAGATTTTACGTGATGCGCGCACATACAAACAGACAAACAGACAAACAGACAAAAATGATGGAAATGGGTTCTGTTAGTTATCTTTTCACACCCTGGCTATTTTTTTTTTTCAATTTCTTCAATGTACAAAAATGACTTTTCTACAGATTTATTATATGTATAGACAAGCGTTATCGGTTTAATTTGAAAGCAGTTTGGTTGATTTTTCTGTTCTTTCTTACTGCTATCACGCAGAAGACTGTACATTATTACAATATCATTTATACTTTCGCAATACAAAGATCTTAAGTTGCATTTAAAATTTGTTTCATTTTAAAGACCGTTCCACTTTTAATCTCATTGAAATTCTTAAGTATTTCATAACTTTGAGGAAAGTCGTAACTTTGATCCTCTGAGACCAATGTAAGCTAACTTGTATTTAATAAATGTCATGACGTGCTAATATCTGTTTTAAATTTTATTCGCGACGTTTTATAAATTCTCTCTCTGTAGAGGAGTTGACATTTTACCTAGATTTTCAGCGTTGTCTGTTTATTCTTAGAGATTTGGTTGTTGAATTCTATACCTGCTTGAATAGCATGATGGTAATGGATAGTGGACCTACTACAAAGCGGTCCAACTGGTGTAGAGTGGCCTTTATATAAAAAAAAAACATTATAATTATAATAGGTCATGCGCAACAGGCGAAGTGCGCGAAATTGTACTAAAATATACTCGTTACTTACAGACAATTGTATATTATTATTATCTAGTAAAAAATTAACGTACCACGTCTGAAAAGCCAGATCTAAATATTCATCCATTTTTCTGTCTCGATAAAACGGGAACAATGTTTTGAGAGTATAATTGACATCAATGACTTTTTTTGTCACGTCGGCGTCGCAAGCACAGCTGGAGTACGCTAATATCACGTCCAGTTCTGAAAATTATTATTATATTAAGTTGGTACATTTTCTAGGACATACTTTCACGGAATACTGTCAATTTTGTATTTCTAGTAAGTGAGTTGTAAATCAACTTACTTACTTGTTAATTATTCTTAAATTAAGACTACAATATTTTTATAAGTCTATTGTACAATTTTTTTAGGACATATAAAAAATCCGTTTCTTTATCAAAGTTTGCATCGTTGAACAAAACAAATTTTAGTCGTTTCTTTAGACTATTTTGCACACACCAGTACAGTTACTCACTTAAACCACATATTAGAATAACCCAATTCTCACATCAACAACATCAAGGTTATCACAGCATCAAATATAAAACAAAAGAAATTCCCTTACCAGTAATATACTCAGAAGGAAGATGCGGCTGTGTCTTCAACCACGACATTAAACTCTGTATTTCTTCTCTCTTCACTGACGGTAACTTCTCATATTCCTTATCAACTGACACAATAGACAATAAAGCCATATTTAACAAATTAAAAGGTGAAAAAGTACTTAAAAATTGTAATACAAGTCCACAGTATAAAAGATTAAGGCGTGTCTCCTCAGAGCTGTTTAAGAGACTGTACGTCTCGTAAGATGACTATGAACTAATGGGTTATAAATGGGGCCAATAGCGTGTCTCTTTGTGCTCCTAAAACGTCGATGTATCTATTGACACAATTGCAAGGCCATTCAAGAACATTAATATTGTAGTAGTGTCTGATCTAGATTGTTATGCGCTGTATAAAAACTAAGTAGATAGGTATTGTAGTGTCTCGTTCTAGTTTTTGTTAGTACTGGTTACAGCTATTTATAAGTTGTGGTTTACTTAAATATTGCAAACTTTTTGCGGTGTTTAGTTTTTATTCACGTAAAGAGTAATTTGTTTTTAATCGTAGTTGCAAAGTAAGGAACTATATTATTATATTATCTAATCTTATCTGTGTGACTGACGTTTTAAAATAAATAGATTCGTGCTATTTACGCTTCGTCATTTACCTTTATATATTGTCATATCTAGTCATCTTGTCTTAAGTCTAGTCTAGTCAGCAAAGCAAATCTTTACAATCATAATTTAAGAACTCCTAAGGAAACAAATTTATAATAAAACTGATGTATTTTACAAAATAAAACTTTCTCTTGACACATTCTATCTATTGAAAAACCGCATCAACATCCATTGCGATGTTTTAAAAATCTAAGCATACATAAGGATAGAAAAACATAGGTAAGCGATTTTTAAATTAATTTAAATTGTTGTATAGTCGTTTAAGCATGAAAGATTAACAAACATTCATCCATTTTTTAATCTTTTGTATTTATAATATTAGTGGAATGACATGAAAGATCTCGAATTGCAATCAAATGATCTGTAGAAGAATTATCAAGTCTATAACATCAGCCAAAAGGAGGGTAAGGATAAACATCCAAAAAATATATCACAGTTGAGTCGCCCAAATAACTATTGCACGGATTACCAAGATTTACCAAGAAAAATAATAGCCGCAAGTTGCATCGAGCCAAACATTCCTTAATCCAGGGTCATACGTAATATCCTTGCTCTAAGGCTGACCGCACATTGGAGTCAAGATTGCTTTAAGACAGACTATTGCTATTATACAAAACATATGAAGGTGCGCACACTTCAAACAAAACGTCTCATAGACAAAATTGTTCAAATCGCACCAGACGTCTGACTAACGTTTGTCGGCTACCCTTTTTTATTTATGCGGGCGCGCACATCAACGACAAATAGTCTAGTCAACGCAGGTATAAGGCAGACTTGTCTATGTGAGGCAAAAAAACGTCTGTCTTAAAACTGTCGTGACTCCAATGTGCGGTCAGCCTAACTCCTCGGACTTGCAACTTTGATTGAACTTGTCAAAGCGGAGAGGGACGTATCGTAAATGTTAAGTGTGGGCTTAAACACTGTGTTATATACATATATAGGTACATATATGTTTGGAGAGCTCAATGAGGCTATAAATGAAGTTATAAAAGTGTTTAGAAGTAATTTTATCATGATTTGAGGTGGTTCCTTCGTGATATGCATGGAGACTGGTGTTTAATTCGTGAAAGATGTTAATAAAAATTCACACGGTACACAAATTGTTCTAATTTCCTAAATATTTAAAACATGCTTATGGTATGTTGAATATGTTCAAACTACGATCTTCAGTCTCAATCGAAAAATAAATTTCTTTGATCTTGTCAAACTTTCAAAAATACACACCGTTATAATTATAAATTTAACGAGTGACCTTAGCGACCTTAAATAATTAAAATAATATAATTTCATGGAACACGTGTTATCTAATAATATAGTATCGCCCTTGCCCGAGTTTCCACTACATCGGTGGTGTATGAACTCGTTAGAAACCCATGAGCGGTTCACCGCCGGCCGAGTGCGCCGCGCTCACGGTCCACCAAACGCTTTCAAAGCACCCTTAGCCCTCGCCCTCCCATATAAACTGTTTATATTTATTGTATACTAAAATCTCGAGTTACTACCAATTAGATCACCCTAAATTAATGGTTATAACTTTTTAGAGATTGTTAAGACACCCTGTGATAAAAAACGTGTAAAAAGTTCTTATTTCATTGTAATTTGCTGTTGATTTCAGTGTCGATCGTTATCTCATTTCGAAGGTATTAAAAATTAGTTTAATAATATTTCAAGTATGGTTTATAATATGAATGTCGAAATTCGGTATTTACTAGTGTTCTATATAATATTAAAAACCGAGTACCTACTTTCTATGTTTGTAAATAATGCCATAACATTGACAAAGATTTAGTGTGTTTAATATAAATTATAATTGAACTTTCTCTCCTTTAAAATCAAAGAAGTATTAACAATATTTCCATCCAAACTTTTACGTATCAATTAATTTTATCTGTGCCAAAAAAAAAGTTAACGTATGTCATTATAATTTACTTCGTCTTTTGACACGTCCATTGTTTATTTATTTTTGATAATATTATACTATATTGCTTTTGATACAATATATTTTTATTTTTTTATATATTTATCAATGAATTTTCAAGATGATGACGACGACGACAGTTATATTGGAGCCTATGATGATGGGCATTGGGCGTGGGACGATCTTACTCGGCAACTTATGTTCAAGAAGTATGTTATTGTTATTATTTTAGTGCTATTACATATCCCTTTAGGAAAAGAACTTTGAACTAATAGGACTTTTCCGTGTTGGACAGTTAAATAGTAAGAGATAGAGGAGTATGCCAGCCGTGAAGTGTGGCCAGTAGTGAGTTAGGCGATCCTTAAACGATCCACAATGCGATATTGCGAATTGTGCAATGTTATAAATTGTGTAATGTTACGAATTGTGCAATATGCTAAATATTTTTTTCTTCTTAATTAAACAAACAAATAAAACATACCTAACGCATACAACCATATTTTATCATGTCAAGACATTTACACACGATAACAGTGTAGCCATGGCGAAATCTATGATTGTAGGAGCATAGTCAGTAGTTTTAATAGAAACTTTATTAATGTTCAAATATACATTATTTATTATTGAATTTCGACTACTACCACTACCATACATAACCATAATAATACGTATATTATTTACATAGAGATATCCCTGATATGCCGCAAGAGCGCATAGCTGTAACAATTATTAGTGCAGTTGAATTCAGAGAAGATATTGACTTAAATGAACAAGTAAGTTTAACTTTTGCATTTTCAGTACACTCTTAAACAGTCAAACAGCATAAGGTCCACTAATTGGAAGGAAAAAATGCTTCCTTGGCCTGTTTACACATCTCTAGAGATCACTACCAAAGTTAGATACCAAACTTTGCCAAACAAGTAGAAAGAAAGCAGCCGTGTTGTGTTGCTTTAGTCTCATGTCTCGTTTCCCCGACTGCAATAATCTTAGTGTTGGAAGTGGTGATAGTACCCCAGTATCTTACGAAAACGGTCAAAATAGCATCAAGAAATTTATTTAGTTTTTTTTTATGTAAGTATTCTACGACTTTCACAGACCGCCATCTAGTCACAAACTAAACAAAGCTTGTATTATGAGTCATTATGAGCAATGATAAACTTATTTGTAATTTCTAAATGCATACATACTATAGATAAATTACACCCAGACACCGAACATATTATGATTGTGCTTATAACAGAAACATTTGTCCTGATTGGTGATCGAACCCCATGACCTGTGGTTTAACTGTCAGGACCACTAAACCAACAGGCCGGTCAATCATATTTTCTTTTGGTGATTTCAGCAACGATTCAGAAAGCGCATACAACGCAAGTTTGATGAACATGACGTAGTCACTCTTCAGGTAATAATTCACTCTTAAATTAATTGTAAGTTCTTATCGATAATCCTGATTGAAACAATAACGTTTGAGGTTTATGTCAAAGTATCGCCAAAAGGCTAAAGTTCATACGATTTTTGTTAATCGATATGAGAATGAATTAAAATCCTTTAGCTTTATTTTCCAATCTTGCAAAGCAGGTTTTCTTCGAAACGATAATTCTGACGAGGCACTTCTAAGCGAGCATATCGTAATGGTATGACGGGTATATATCAAATGAAATACGAACACAGCCTTCAAATCTGTTACAATCCAATTTATAATATTACCATCAAGCCTGTATTCCTAAAAGGGTAGATGGAAAAGTTTTCTCGGAAAATGTTGCTTATTACAAGAAATTGTGACTTACGTCAAAAGGCCGAACTATTTACAAATGTTACCGTTTATTGGACATCATCCAAATGAGTTTTACAGATAATATTTCGAAATGCACTAAAGTAAAAGTATAATTTCTATAAGTTCCATTCTAATCTAAACATGTAACTGAATATCTTATATCTACACTAATATTATAAAGAGGAAAACTTTGTTTGTTTGTAATGAATAGGCTCAAAAACTACTGGACCGATTTTAAAAATTTTTTCACCATTCGAAAGCTACATTATCTACGAGTAACATAGACTGTATTTTATTTAAAGAAAAATAGGGTTCCGTAAGATATTTGGATTTTTCGTCATAAATAAAATGATAGTTTTCATATTATTTTTGTCATAGAAACGAAGTTTGCAGGGACAGCTAGTGCTAGAGTCTTGTTTTGTCTGGTATTTAAACTTTTTACTTTATTTCTACTACAGGATATAAAAGACGTGGTCCTATATACGGCACCTCCAAAGATAGTCCAGCCAATAATGATCAACCTTCTTCATCTGCCAGCCACCGAGCGATTTCTAAGAGCACTCATATTCTACTGTCAATACTTTTTACAGGTTATGTATAAAAAAACATTATAGACATATATCAGGGATCATCTTATGTATAAAAAACTCCTGTCACAGTGTTAGTTACCATCACATACTCCTCCGAAGTTTGGATGCACATTAACTGTCATATAACATTAAGGTCTGAGTATCGGCCAACACCTATTTTTCGTACACTTTTTTTGTTTAGCGGGAAAAGCGTACTAAGTCACGGGCACAAGCTAGTGTAATAATAAAAATGTGACTTAAAATTATTTCAGACTTCAGACTTAATGAATCAACGCACATTGGAACTTAACACTAAAATACGCACTCCTGAAAGTGATAAAACTGAAACGATATTACTAGAAAATTTAGAGGACCTCCGATTACTCGTTGCCAAAGAATATTCGAATGTGATACTGGGTATATTATTCAATTTACATATTAAAGATGTACTTAAAAACGAACTTGAGACTAACACAAGTCGTAGAAGTATACAACGCATTAAAAAGAGCCCATCTATTTAATTGCACCTTGTCTTATTAAAACAAACTATAATAATATGAAAAAAACTGCTTTAAAAAAACTCGTATGCTTTGAAGATCCAAAACTTGTAACATTAAGTAAAAATGTTATATTCGTTAAAACGATTTCTGTATCTGTAAGGTCTCGGAGAATTCACAAAATTCCATCACATGGGTGCGTCGAAAAAGTCTCGTTCTTTATCAAAGAGGGATAGCCTTCTGTTTGAGACTTTCTTCCGAATCAGTATCCAGATCATATGGATCGCGCTCGGCCGTAAATCATTTAGCCAAATTGGTAAGTATTATTGAAACCAGCCATAAATTCGTCACCTACATGAAATCTTTTACAGCTCCCCCTAATAACTTTCCAGAAGTTTTACGGCAGACACTTCGTTTGCTTTTAGTGCAGTGCTCAAATGTACTGAGTTTATGTCTAAAGTCCTTATGGAAAATATGAAAAAATAATGGTTTTCTTGATGACTTCCTTGCTATGGAGGGAGTTATGAGTAGTTTCTTATTCAACTGATAACTTTATGCTTCCTATGACTGTGGGTCTTGAAATTCAGAAACTGGTGCTTGTAATAAAATAACAAACAAATACTATAGTAAAAAGTTTTCATTAAGATACACCGTATATTTTTTTTTTAATTTTCTTTCCTAGTCTAGCGCTGCTGAGCAAAGGCTTTCTTAAAATTCTTCCACATCTTTCTATCCCATTTATTTTCTAAACTTCATAATTATATTATTTCAGAACTTGAAGTTAATAGAATATTTAAGTCAACTGTATTCAATTCAGCTGAACACAAGATGAGTAAGGATAATAAAGCTAATTTGACTGCAATGAATCCGAATGAGAGAATGGTGCAACTCGGCCACTGCATGCTCAAGAGACACAAAGTCAACGAGCTATCACCCTTAATGAACGAAGTACATTGCAATAGATACATTAATCATCGAATGTATGGATTGGGGGTTATAAAATATCCATGGTATTTATTACCTATACTAACGTTTGACTATCCCTCAGTGTTTTTAAAGGCTGATCAATGAATCTACTGTCAAATCTACTGTCCTGACTGTGATTGGTTCACAATAACGCTTACAACCAATCACAGAGCTTAATTTGAGATTTGACTGACGATCGTCAACTTTTTGTGTTGATCAGCGTTTGAGAGACCCGGTCAAATTATACACAGTTTATCTACGTGAAAACAAACATCTTGGAAAAAATATTCAATTCCTACATTGATGAGTGTTTGCTTGATGTAAATCTGTATTTGTAGATTAATTTTTGGGAGCAGTTTACAGTGCTTATTTCATGCAAAAGCGGTATTAAAACTATGGCCGACTATCGCTGAAACAAGTTGATCAATATTACTGGTTAGGAATGCTTAACATATGAACTGAGTGATAAAGAAAATACAAACGACTAACGCCAGCCGGAACCGATAATGCTCATTTTTTTTTTAGTGGTTGGTATAAAACATAACATCGCTAATCAAACAAATTTCAGCTTGAGTGAGCGTCATCGTTACTTGGAAGCAGTACTATCGTTGCCTGAAACAATGCTGGATGACGAGGATATGTCGATTGGCATACTAGGTTTACCCAGAAAGAACTTCGATATTTTACTGAAACAACTCAAATCTGCAAGCCCCACTTCTTCGAGTATCAGTTTTCACAAGTAAGTGAACCTTTTTTCTAACACGAAACTTAGGGCTCACTGCAGCTATTTTTAAAGACAGTTACCGTTGAACATAGAACGTTGAATGTGTGACGCACAACAAGGCGTGGAGCACCTCTCTCCCAAACTTGCAACAGTCTTTATGAGGTCATGGTATGTCCACTTAACTCGTTAATTGGGTATCTGACTAAAAAAATCTAATTAGTCCGTCAGATAGATTTCCAAAAAATATTGGATACGTATTTTTTCTTTTATCACGTTAACAAAAAAATAAGATGATACCGTATGTTGTAATCTCGTGTGACGTCACATGCATGTCACTTTTACGTTTCTTACGTTACGTTACTCCAGAGCTCGTTACTAATTTCGCTTTCTGTGATACTTTAAGGCAGTCATCCAAATCATCGAATATGTCCAAAATACCCACTCGGAAAAGTGCGCTTCTCACCGGACCCTTGTATAGAGAAATCATGATACCACCAAGAAATCATGCCGAGGAATCAATGCAACCGTAAGTACTTCCTCTTCCTTACCTTTCAGTATTTAATTTTCATTTAAACAACTGATTAGTATTTAATTTTTGTCTTGTCTATTGTATTGGGTTAAGCGGATAGTGGGAATTGGGTAAAGATAGATTTAAGTTTTTAGTAAATAAATAAATTATTTTTTGTGATCTAAAAATATGAATTGAACATTTTAGAATTAGTATAAGCTAATTCTAAATCGCGTGTAAATAATAATATATCATTCGCGTGGAATTTAAGTTAATTAGTTTATTGTCTAAAATAAATGTAGCCTAACCCCTTACAATACCATCTACCTGCAAAAGAAGGCCTCTTATAACCGCATCCAATAACGCAGAGAGGAGAGTTTAAGAAACAAGGGGATATCTGTTTTATTAACCTAATCAGATTCAATCCACCAAAGCTAAATGAAGAGGAACTGTGGAATTGACGAGATCTGATTGGTTATTCAAACTACGTCACACGTCTCCACGTCTTTCCGCATAAGTTAAAACCAGACCTTCTAGCCACAGGACATGTCTACAATAGATAGCGATCACGTTAACGTCAACAGAAAACGCTTACATGTATGAAGATGACAGGTCTAAGTCACGTGATTTATCGAAACAAAATGTCATTTCCATACATTTGACAGTTTTCTAATAACGTAAACGATAGCCATAGTACTTGGGTGCGGTACGTGTTAATCTCCATAAAAATCTTATTTTCAGGTGTCTGAATTTCCCAACAGAAACAATACCTCGCCGACCTTGCGATGAAATTCAGCATAAGAAATGGATAAAGAGAGTACAACGTCTGAAATTCAGGCAAAGACACCACATTCATATTAGCACGACGTCCTCACGCTTGGCAGATTATTAATAAATGAAGTTGAAAATTAATCTGTTTTTACATAATTTTCATTTCTAAACCGATTTTTTACTAATTTGCGAGTTCCATTACTAAGTATGTACACTAGATACTTGAATTTGTTTTAGGTACTTTCTCGTAGTACTTGTAATACGGAACATTGAAATTTTCGTAGAAACACGATATTACTCGTGATATTACTAGCCTTAATTTCGAAATGTCAGTCTTCCAATTGTCTGTCAATACCTTTTCTGACGGCTTCTCAAGACACAATTATCGTGTCAATTGGTGATTGTCAGAAACCGATTACTGATAATATCAAGTACACTTCGAATTAATTTCGTTCGTAACATAAATTACTAACTAAAAATATAAGGCAGTGAATAGCTTAACAATATATTGAAAATGTAACAGTAATGAGTAATCTAAAACATAAGCCACTTGTTCAGAAAATCAGTAAGTACTTAATAATACAATTAAAATAAAAATAAAACAAAATTAGAGCTAAGAATGTCAGAAAGAATATAATATTAGTAAAAAAAAAAACTAAAATAAAGAATATCTACTTACAAAAAATGCAGGACATATTAAAATAGACATACAACAGTATCTACTAAAAATATTATGTTCGGCTGGATTTATTCTCTAATACGATTATTTGCCGTCCGAATGCATATCGTGTTTTGATGCCTTTCCGTGTTCAGCACCTTCTTGGGTCGCCGGGGGGGGACTCAACAGCTTCACAAGTCGGTTCTGCCAGCGACGACGTTGAACATCACTTATTGGATTAGCCTTCTCGGACATATCAGGAAACGTAGGAGGAAAGTATACACTGCAAATGAAATATAACATCAGTCACAACGAAATAAACTCCGTACTAGCTTTGTATTACTTATTGGTGTAGTTTCTTTGACAAGGAACGGACGTTAATCGCCGGTTTCGCATCGAGACCCCATACTTAGAACCCAATTATACCTACAAAGCGAAATTCTCTGTTATTTGCATATTTTCATATATAAGATAGTTCACACGAAAATAAAAAAAAAACATACTCTTTAGTATCCTTAGGCGGTATCACTAATGGAAGATATAGTTGCTGAGGCAAAGTTGATTTTCTCAGAGAAGTTTTAGAACTGTGTCCACTGTGTGATGACCTATTAAAAATAAATATGTTTACTTCAAAACCAAGAAAATATAGGTAAGCTTTTGATGTATTATGTTCAATTTCAATAACGAATCAATTAATAACACCAGCTTACATGGAAGCTTTTGATTTTGTTTCAGTTGATATTACGATCGGCCTGAGCATGGTGTCGAAACCTGTTCGGGGCATTCCAATTATACCAAGCGAGAATTGTGACTCCATTAAAGTTTCTTCAGGGCTAGCTATGGCTATATTCAAATACTCTAACCGAGCTGTAGTCCTGAAACGAAAAGGTTTTCGATCATCTAATTGAAGATACAATAATATACAACGTGTAACATAAATAACGCACATCCACAGACACCCCAAAAAGAATATCCTTTTTTATCCACAATTAATGTATTGAAACATTTTTATCATTTTCTTAGATATTTGTTTTTATTACATATTGTCAGAATAATTTGTACAAATAATTGGCAAAACAAGTGAAATTTGAAAGTGTGAACCGCTGTGAATTGTTAAAGCCTTATTGCATCGACTTAAGGCTCATTTTCGTTTACTTCGAGTGCTTTATGAAAATAGTGTCTACAATTTAATTATTTCTAAATATTTTTTTGGTAAAAACAATTTTTATTTTTATTAATGAAATGGATTCTGTTATCGATTCTGAACAAAGTAGTTTCAGGATGTGCGTTAATTATGTTACACGGTGTATATCGTACTTCGTGTTTTGAAATGATATCTTACTCAGGATACTTAACAACTCCTAGTCCTAATAATCGATAATCTATTGGCCTGTGACAGAACACTTCATTCATGAGAGGAGAACGAGTATTGAGTTTCTTGTCTTGTCGACGCACGCAATGCCCAAGCAACACCGCTTGCTCTTCTGGAACCATTTTCGCTATATATCCAGTTTTTAAAGAGTGTTCTATTTCATTAAAAATCTCCGACTTGAATATGCGATGGGTTTCCAACTCTAAAAGATTGTTAACATAATATTATTATACTTTAGGAACTTTTAGCGTTATTAAATCATAAATCAAAAGTAAAATCAACCAATTTGATGAAAACTTCTTCGTCCTAAAGCCAGCCATACTATTTGCACGCTCACACGTAGCAGTGTTTCAAACAATCTTGCGTCTTTATCCGATAAGGATTGTAATTTCTTCTGTGGTCCCATATGGTGAAATTTCTTTGTGTCAGCTCCACCTATCCAACAAAATCGTATAAAGTCCCAAGCAGTTCCCATGAATCATCATGAAACTATGTGTGAATTGTTTACCAGTGAGCATAATGCAATATTCTTTAGCAACTAACACTCTTAAATCTGCTAAGTTTTCGCGAAACTCGTTTTCAATAAGATCGCAATCTGGAGTTCTCACTTTAGTGTCGAGCTCCATCAGACGTATCGCCATTTCATCTGCTACCTAAAAGGTACATAAAATTAAGAATTAAGATTCTAGTGATTCCTTATTCCTCTAAAGTACCTTTAATTTCTTAGTATTTCTTAATATTAAACCAGTTATTTTGTCATGAAAATACAAATTCTACAAAATATTTGGATTGCAAAATAATTATGTCTTTACAGAAAATGAAATTCTGTTCCAAAATATATGTCAGTACCTACATAGTACGAATTCACTTCCCGCGTCCGTCCCTATGTATGCTTAGATCATCAAAACTTTGCGATGGATTTTGATGCGGCTTTTCATAGATAGTATGATTCAAGTTTAAATTTATATATATCAGTAGTTTACCCTTGCGAAGCTGGGGCGGATTGTTAGTGTAATAATAATTGAACTCATAAATACCTGCAAATAGTACGCACAGCAAAGGATGAGTGCCCTTAGAAACCGTTCCGTCGTTGGTATATGCAACATATTTATTAACATCGGACTCAAAATGCTAATTGGTGCAGTATACAATGCTATATCCTTGACATCCTAGAATTGTTTAAAGAAAATTCAATATTTATAACCGTTTACTTTCAGTTTTATATTTATGTAACTACTGATGTATTTAGAACTAACTATGGCAAAAAAACTGTTTTGAAGGTGCACAACTTTACAATAAAATACCGTCATAAACATATAAGACAACTTCACGATCTTTCAGTGCGTTCAAAACCCAACTTAGCCAGTATATAATTGCAAATTTAGACAATTTTAAGCTTATAGAGAAATGCATTGGGTGAATTTGTTTATAAATATTGTCTGTAATTGATGAACTGTATGTAAATTTCTTTTCATAGTATTGTTCTCAAGTAAGTGACATTCTTATGTTTTATTGAGGATAAAGTTTCTTTAAACCTATGTGAGCTATTCGAACACGAGGAAACGTAAATTTTAGGTATCCGGTTTATTCTACAGCCAGTTTCTTACCACGATACAACTCATAGACGTATCAACTCATTGTACAAAATGCACAAGTAAAGTTGTCGTATACAAGTAACTGGCTTTGCCTCGTATACAAAAGACCATAAGGATTAAGGCTCTAGACAGACGGACTGCATTTCAACTGCAATCCAACTGCAAATTGCAGTTCACGGGCAGTTGACACGATTGCAATAGAACTGCAAATCAAACTGTACGCCGACTGCAATTCAACTGCAATCGGTCTGCACGTTTGATTTGCACTTCTATTGCAGTCGTGTCAACTGTTCAAACTGCCCTTGAACTGCAGTTCGCAGTTGGATTGCAGTTGAAATGCAATCCGTCTGTCTAGAGCCTAAGCTAATTCAAACCTGAAGGGTAATAACATCTGCTTGTCCCGGCTTTAACTTTCTCTGATAACGTCTTCGGTAACGGATCTAAAAAAAGAAATATAATTATCGGTTTCTTTTTTAATAATTATATTATTTGTGTATTATTAGAAAGGTCTTGAAAAATAAAAAGGTAATAATTAGGTAAAACAAGGTATAGCTTATTTGAACATGCCAAATCTATTCAAACAAATAAGAAAACACTAAATACTGAATTAAAAATCATAAACTTAAATGACCACGCAAAAAATCGTCCCAACCCACCAACAGATTTCAAACGTATCTCATTTAATACATCATGGTATCATGATCATTTTTTATTATGACGACATCACCGTAAGCCGTGGGGTTAACGTGCAAAAAAACAATTCTTGTTCACTTTTTTCACTACAAAATTTTTTAGGCACACTATTCAACTATAAAAAAAGTTATTGATAGTGAACAGCCGTGAGACGCATAGGTAAAATAACGGTCTAATCTCACTGTACCCTCGCCCCTTGCCATGCTAACGTGCGCGCGCGCACTTCAGTCGTGTCCTGTACGTTCCGCTATTTTCACGTTGTTTATCTGTGCAATATCGGCTTGTTTGCAGCTATTGCTGACCTCTGCTTGTTTGTTGGGCCCTTTGATAGTCAATTAACAACAACAAAAAAATATTTAAAAACACTAACCTAAAATGTTGTTTTTTATCAAAAATATACATACTTACATAATACACTTGAATATTTTTGCTATTAATACCTAAAATGTTCAGCTGAACCATTGTGTGTTATAATTAATAACTGAACGTAGTTATTTAAAAAATAAACACCCTTTTTCAACTAAAATGTTTTTATTTTTTATTTAATAATCCCATATATTTACGGACAAAAAATCGATATTTGTCTTTTTATGGGACTTCATAATTATATTAAAACTAGTCCCAAGTCTGTTGGTGCTTGGGACAGAGCCCATACAATTTTTTGCATACTCCTTTACGATGTTAAATTCAGCAACCAATATAAGAAAGTTTTTATCTTGCTATTTATTAACGTGCTCTCAATTTATCTGTAATTATTTTACCAATTTATTTAAAATGAACTGTTACGACTTTTTTTGTAAACCTCTTCACCAATAATTTTTAAATAAAATTCATAATTCATTGACAATGAGTTGAGTTCATAATCACCTGTTCAATTAAATCAACGTCGTCTCTGAACTCTATGTTCCCTGTCGGCGCTTTGGTTGTCATTTGTATAGTTTCTATCTGTTTCGGAGGTAAATCACTGCAAAATTTCGAAAACACTAGCATTATGTTATGAAAGTAGGCCTTATGTATCAGAAAAAAAAAACAATAATAGGTTGATAAACTTTAGGCAGTATTTTCCGAGTTAATCAATAGCTCTTGGCTTGGCTTTCTAGAGGAAAAACAATTTTCAAAACCGGTTTACTAGAATCTGTGATCACTAATCCTAGGAATAAAAACTTTGTCTCTGTATAATGTTAATATAAATTTGATCAGTTTTAGTGGTGGTCTCCTTTTCCTGCACGTAGGCTCCAGCCGCTAGTACATTCAAATTACTTGCGTGAGAAAGAACTTTGTAGCGCTCCTGTGGTGCACTAGTCGCGCGACTACAACTTCACACACAATCTCTAGAAACGTTGTAGCAGCCACTAATTAGAAGGCCACTAAGAATAGTTCAAAGGTACCAAAATGGTAGGCTAGTGGTATGACTGTTTGACTACCAAGTCAAAGACCATAAGTTCAAACCCCGACACGCAGCAGTCTTTTTGAATTCATGCCCGTATTTAGGTAATTATCACTTGATAAAAACAGTAAAAGACAGCATAGTAAGGAAACATTCAAGCACCTTAAAATTTGAAGGATGTTTAAAGTCAAAGTAGACGTGTAATGGTAGACGCCTACTGATGGAATGAATGACCCACCGATCTTGAGAAGGAAGCAAGCCTTGTCGGCATCGCAGTGAATGCGAAAGCAAACCCCGTGCCCCTGGCCATAAGCAGATGACATGGTTGTGTATGGAAGAGGATTCCCACTGGGACACCAAAAAGGGAGTTTGAAGCCACGTTAGAAGCCTACGGGTGGTTCGAAGTCTGATACCAAGTAGTACATCAGTCATGGGTTAAGAAGTAGGTGCCAAACCACACTAGCCTTACCTAACAAATGCCAATGCTTGCACGCGGTCGTCCCACACCCAGTGCCCATCCTCGTACAGGCCCCCGAAAGCACCCTCATCGTCATCATCAGCCATTTGTATTAAATCAAAATTATCAAATTAAACACTATTTTATCGAGTTTCATGTAAATCTTACAAATTGACACCACAATTATAAATACTACAATGACAAATGTCATTTCTTCAATTTTGTCTTGATTATATTTTTCACAAACTATATATTTTATGTCATTCTGTCCAAAAAGAATTTAGGCTTAAAATGTTTAGTAAGTTTTACTTTAACAATCAGTCTTACTTATTGCTTGTATAGAAATAGTTTTTGGGAGTCTTCATAGAATTGTTGAATTGTGATAGATTCACAGTTTTAGGTTATTAAACCTTAAACGTTGTCATTTCAGATTAAACCATCTGTCAAAGTAAGATACCTAATCTTTGTATTTGGTTCTTAAATATCTTTGTAATTAACATGAAGAAACTAGAATAGTTTTAGAGTAACTAAAGCCTAAGTACCACAGCTTATGCTAAGAAACTGTTGTAGAATAGTTCCCACTAAAATTCGCATTGAAACGATTGTTCTAATGGAGTCACTGAAATATTGCTGAAGATCTTACATTTACTTCACAAGTCACATTTTCCTTAAATCTTAAAGATTCATCGGCGCATGACTTATGACGTTCAATATTTCAACTTCTTATTCATGATTATAATTCATGGACAGCTATAACTTGCAAATCGGAATCTCCATCGAGCGTGTTTGTAAGTTTGGCAGAATTTACGATGTCACTAGTAAGTTTGCTCTCGGCGCCACTGAATATAAAGTTATGTTAATGTTACTAGTGCATCCAACTCCGGACCTTAAAACTTATAAAATGCTCTAACTTATTTCCAATTCGGGATAAAAGCTATTGTGCATATATCGTAAACGGAGCAAGCACTTACGTGCATTTAAGGTTTGAAAGCGTGTGTAGGTGAATATTAAACCAAGTTAGTCAATAGAGCTCTCATATCACAAACAAACAATGGAACGCCGGGAGTCAGGCAGTGTTAGCTCTATCTCAGACTAGCTGTAGACCGCTGATTATTGCAAAACGAGAAAACAGCATAAAACTGAGTACAGAAAACTTGTTAGAAAACTGAGTAAGTGCTTAGCGCAGTTTACCTATTCACTGCTGCTTTTCTTTACTTTCTGAAATGGACGATAAAATCGCTTGGAATTTCTCCTCGCATTTGAAAGCAAACGTTGGGAAAACATCAATTTCAGGTACAGAGTATCAAAGTGTGCCAAATATGTCCAAAGGTGAGGGGTAAATAACCTTAGGCGCCAGTTTTTACATGAATAAATTGAGAATTTTGAGCATGTGTGTCACTTGTGTTAATTCATTGAATTGGCTGTCACACACGATCGCACATAAGGCTGTGATGCGGTGCTTTGATCGTGTGCGCTCTGCCATGTGATTAAATGAGTATCTACTTAGTTTAGCACACGGATAGGGATTAACGCGGTTACCTACAGGGGACCATTAAAACATTCAATGTGGACGTATGTGTCTAGGGTGAGCGGTCTACTTCCTTGTTAGAACAATCAATGACTAGGAAACATGCATTATTCGTGTAAATAAGAAAATAGATGAAGCTTAAAGTTAAAATGAAGTTGAACTTTAATATAAATACTGTGAATAATATCTATATGTATATAGGTACCGGTTTGCAAAACGAAGTTCAATCATTATACTCATATCACAAACATTGACATTTAACTTTATAAATAAAATGAGACTTTTTCACATTTCATAATTTCACTAAAATATCTGCTGCTAAACATACAAGTTTTGTCCGTCAGGGTATATCATAAAAACTGTTTAAAATTAACCATTTACTATGCAACAGCCCAACGTAGCACACCTGCGACCCAGTGGGCTGTACCCGAAACAAAGTAATTAATACAACTATAACTTAAGTTATTAAAATGCCGGCCCGGTTACATAGCGGAGTTCGGGTACATTTTTAATTCATGGGAACTCAGTTCCATGAAAACGCGGTTGAATTGACGTTTTAGTAACTATGATAACCTTCTGAAACAAAACTGATACGTAAGTGTTTTGTTTTATAGATTGCTTGACTGAATCATGACTGACTGGTAAATAACCTGTTAAGAATACCAGTCTCACCAGATAAAGCCGAATCTATTTTATATCAAGCGCATAGTTCTCAAAGTTTATGAAATTGTGAACTTACTTAGCATATTTAGGTGTTCGTAAGTTTCTAAGAGATATCTTCATAAACCTTTAACACACATATCATCATACACGTTTGTATATTAAAAAAGTTACCATCTGAAAATCTAAAACAGTTTCATTCAAATACACACATTGCTTGCGTGTCACTCTACTAACATTTAGTGCAACACACAAAGCAAACGTGTTACTATGATAGCGAACATATTTCTAACTCGATGAACATTCTTTCCAATTTCATCCGGCTTGTTCCATTCCCACTGTAAAGTAAACTGGGGGCCTACTACCACCTGTCAAAGTCAGATTTATGTCGTTGTGGAAGCGTGACAGCGCACTACACGGCGTAGAGTGACATCTCTCTTCCACAATTTCAATAATGTTACTTTAAGATTGGGTGGTAGAGCTCCTGCACTCTCATTCATTTATTATGACACAGAGCACACTGTGACGCAGCGATAGATGTTGTTTTTAATTAGTTACAGTTTAAATATTGCTCTCCAGGTGGTGAAGTTTCATTCATTCCGAATGTTATAGTTGTTGGCTTTTTGAGTACGTTATTTGTGAACTACCACTGTTAGCGTCATCTTTGTGTTGTCAGTATTTAGTAAATTTGAGCTCTATAGTAGATATTACTCCCGACTTGTAATTTCAAGTTCTTAGTCACGAGCTAAGAAACCAGAAACTGCTTTCATAAACGAAATACTCAGAACTATAACTCATGTGTACCTCAATTCAAGAAGCAAAAAAAACAAACCAGCAACATTGAGTACACAATAGCAACGTAATACAATTTTCTTGCTATAGAACCTGCAACATTTTCCTGATGAACTTTATATTATTGCATCGGAATATCTAGGTTAAAAGCCAGGGAAATTTAATAAAGAGCGAGTCGATTGCATTCTATGAAATCAAAAGCTACTCGGTGTTGATACAGGGATGAAGTATAGTATAGTAAGTATGTAAGTACCTACTCGTGGGGAAGCACGTTTCGTACTGGTATAATCCTTCGCCGGGAGCGATGTTCAATCTACTCTGGGTCATAAACCGGTGTTCCGCGGACGTAAACTGTGAAACGTGAGCTCGCAAAGCGGATGCCCAGACATTGGACGCTAGTGTTGTGTACATCTGTTATAAAACTTTCCGATTTGAGTTCCTTATAAACGGTTTTTAATGCGGTGGAAATTATTTTGCGCATTTTCAGGTACAGTTACGTCGTTAATTATGTATTTAATCCACCTAATTCTTGCACAAAGTATTTGTGTGATACATAATTGTGTTTAGCATATATGTAGAGTAGACTTAAAATCTAACCTGACTTATATTCAAAGATAAGATTAAATAAATATTCACCAACAAGTATATGAAAAGTCTTCTAAACTTCGTAATGTGCTAAGTCGAAATAAATTGCTATGAAAGTTTCAACGAAATTAATAGGCCAAACAAATTAGGAAAGTTCTATAAAAAGTTATTAGGCTGTAATTTTAAGTTGTAAACTAACACCCTACAATTTATTATAAAGTACATGAGGTCAGTTAAGGAAAGTTGGTATATGTAAAAAAAAATAAGTAATTATCTATTTACCTATAAGTAAATTTATTTATTGTTTTACATCGTTCAAAATACTACTTTATAACTACATAATTGAAATTCTTGGTTGGTAGTCCGATGTATATAATACACCGCACTTGTACTCGAATCTTAGGGGTTCTTGACGGCGGCTTGTCGAAGGACGGAGAGGCAAATCCGAACCAATTCATTTTTTTTTCTCAACTGCCAACCTCTCTATTTAATGTCATTCTTTTGGACTCTAAACGGACAAACAAACGAATGGTCAGTTAGCAAGTACCGTTCTGAAGAAATTCGTTCGTAAAGAACCCACAAAGTATTAGGTAGATAATTTATACTCGATACCCGTACCTATTTATTTCTATCAAACAATAACACAAACAATAGCTTGCAGAAAACATGCAATTATTGTAGTCAATCAAAACAATTCCATAAACAAATGAATTTGAATATTATTTTATATGCACTGTCTGTTTTCATTGCTATAACTAGCAAATTAAGTCTCAAAATGCTAAATTATACGCTGAATAAATGGACACATTTCGCTTCATTACACGTTTATTTTCAAATTTCCGATCTATTGAGTAAACCGATTAAACCTATTACCAATAACTTTACGTATCTGCTCATCTGTGAATTAGAAAAAAATGTGTTTCCTAAATGATTGATAACTACAAATTACTATTATTATTTTTTTATATGTTCAACAACATCTGCGTACATTCAAACTCAAGTATTTCGACTACTTTACGTTTTACCAGTTCTGTAAAAAAAATATATCATCATTTGCCTGCCCCAGCCCTTATCGCAATTATTATTTGGGGTCGGCGCAGCATGTCTTCTTCCACACGTTTCTATCTGACGTCATCTCGCAAGTCACACTCTTTGCAGCCGATCATCTTTCACACAATCCATCCATCGTTTCTTTGGTTGTCGTAAAAATAATTTATATAAATTTAAAATAATATAAAATGAGTTACTATTAATCAGTTTAAAACTGGTTAAAGAAAACTAACTATTAATGTGAATTTAAAACCAAATTTGTCTGAAGTGTGTGATAAAAACAACCTATGTTTTTTAGTACCTACTTCCCGTATTGTGCTTAGATACACTGTCATCTATAAGTATTTGCAAACTTTTTTAAATTTCGTTCTTTTCGTTCATTTCATTCCTGACATTCAATCTGGTAATTTCATTCTTTTCTTGGTTCTTTTGGTTCTTTTGATTCTCTTCGTTCATTTGGTTCTTTTCATTCTTTTCACTTTTTGCGTACTTGTCGTTCATTTCATTCATGACACTCTTTTCAATCGTTTCATTCGTTTCGTTCATATCATTCAAATCGTTCATTTCGTTCATTTCGTTCATTTCGTTCATTTCGTTCATTTCGTTCATTTCGTTCATTTCGTTCATTTCGTTCATTTCGTTCATTTCGTTCATTTCGTTCATTTCGTTCATTTCGTTCATTTCGTTCATTTCGTTCATTTCGTTCATTTCGTTCATTTCGTTCATTTCGTTCATTTCGTTCATTTCGTTCATTTCGTTCATTTCGTTCATTTCGTTCATTTCGTTCATTTCGTTCATTTCGTTCATTTCGTTCATTTCGTTCATTTCGTTCATTTCGTCCATTTCGTTCATTTCGTTCATTTCGTTCATTTCGTTCATTTCGTTCATTTCGTTCATTTCGTTCATTTCGTTCATTTCGTTCATTTCGTTCATTTCGTTCATTTCGTTCATTTCGTTCATTTCGTTCATTTCGTTCATTTCGTTCATTTCGTTCATTTCGTTCATTTCGTTCATTTCGTTCATTTCGTTCATTTCGTTCATTTCGTTCATTTCGTTCATTTCGTCCATTTCGTTCATTTCGTTCATTTCGTTCAAATCGTTCATTTCGTTCAAATCGTTCATTTCGTTCATATTTCGTTCAAATCCTTCAAATCGTTCATTTCGAATTTAAAATAAAGTTCAAATCCTTCAAATCGTTCATTTCGTTCATTTCGTTCATTTCGTTCATTTCGTTCATTTCGTTCAAATCGTTCATTTCGTTCATTTCGTTCATTTCGTTCATTTCGTTCATTTCGTTCATTTCGTTCATTTCGTTCATTTCGTTCATTTCGTTCATTTCGTTCATTTCGTTCATTTCGTTCATTTCGTTCATTTCGTTCATTTCGTTCATTTCGTTCATCTCGTTCATTTCGTTCATTTCGTTCATTTCGTTCATTTCGTTCATTTCGTTCATTTCGTTCATTTCGTTCATTTCGTTCACTTCGTTCATTTCGTCCATTTCGTCCAAATCGTTCAAATCGTTCGAATCGTTCAAATCGTTCAAATCGTCCAAATCGTTCAAATCGTTCATTTTGTTCAAATCGTTCATATTTCGTTCATTTCGTCCATTTCGTTCATTTCGTTCATTTCGTTCAAATCGTTCATTTCGTTCATATTTCGTTCAAATCCTTCAAATCGTTCATTTTGTTCATTTCGTTCATTTCGTTCATTTCGTTCATTTCGTTCATTTCGTTCATTTCGTTCATTTCGTTC